>CM077237.1:27092294-27762294 GCA_039654775.1 Spinibarbus caldwelli
GTAATGGAGATATAATAAGCACTGAGAGTTTCTATCAGCAATAGGCTTTGAACCGATAGCGGATAACAGCAATTACAAATTTTTGCTCTATTTCAGGTAATTTTGGTAAAATATGGAGTGCTAGAAACTGTTTGACGTATTAATTAGAATATTCAAAATTATTGAAATGTTGAAACTTGATTTGAAGTTCACATCTAGCTCTTCCCTGTAAAGATACCATTAATTAACACAACCTTTATCACTTGTGCGTTTAGATGAGAAAGGTCTGGCTGCAGACTTGCACTTGCACTCTCAAACTTGCACTCTCAGACACCTGCACTTCCGCAAGTGACATCACTTGCAGTCTTTTTTGTTTTTTATTTTATTGTATTTATTAATTATTTTTTTAAATTGAATCACTCAACATTTTACACAAGTAGCCAGGTGGTGAAGACAAGAAAAAAGAAACTAAATTACAATTTCACTTGCAATCGCCGCTTGCACTTTTTGCTGTCTGTGACGTCACTTGCAATCCACACAAACCGTGCGTGTTGCCAATGGAGACGAGACGCTGTGGTGGTTAAACGATTAAAACTAATTTAATATCATAACATACAGGGTCCTGCAAGTCATCTGTAAGAGAAAAAGACAAGACCCGCAAATCCGTGGCAAGCAACAGAACAGCTGTATATGAACGCAGTGCTCTCATTAAGCGCTTTTAAACCTCCCGTAGAAAATCATAAACACTTAATATGGCTTAATGTGTTAAGATAGTGCTATTAAAAGATCAAATTCAATATACAGTTAATTAATATAATGTATATGTATATTATGTTTTCCTCCCATACCGCAAAACGTGGCATATTGTGGCATAACGGACTAAGATTATAAAGACCAAACTCAATATGCTTCTCTTCATTATTAAAATATAATTAATATGTAGCCTACAGATAAGCAGGTGAGCCCAGAATAAACGCAACACGCAAAGTTTCGTTTAAATGTCTACAGCCCTTTTATATCATTGTCTTTGTCCATTAAGCTACATTAGGCTACGTGTTTTATTTATAATGATTTTCTACGGGAGGAAAACGTTTAATGTACAACTTAACGCATTGCGTTCTGGGCTCGTCTGCTTGCCTGCGTGGTGTTGGTCCTTTAATATCATTTAATGCATTTCTTAATGTGCGTTCATATGGTCTGTATAGTTTGCATCAACAATGAGAAATAGCCTACTGAATTTGCTCTTCATCATCTTAGTCTGTTATTATGCCACATTAAGCGTTTTGCTGTATGGGAGGAAAAGTGAAAGTTTGCTCGTTGTGTTCATGGACATATGCTTGCCTTGTAGTACATTAAATTAATAAACTATATATTGAATTTGATCTTTTATTTGCACTTTTATTTAATATCAGCGATATTAAATGTTTATGGTTTTCTACTGGAGGTTTAAAAGCGCTTAACGAGAGACTGCACATTGCGTTCATATTCGTTCATATTCGGTTGTTCTGTTGCCACGGATGACTTGCAGGACCCTGTATGTTATGATATTAAATTAGTTTTAATCGTTTAACTACCACAGCGTCTCGTCTGCATTGGCAACACGCACGGTTTGTGTGGATTGCAAGTGACGTCACAGACAGCAAAAAGTGCAAGCGGCGATTGCAAGTGACATTGTAATTTAGTTTCTTTTTTCTTGTCTTCACCACCTGGCGACTTGTGTAAAATGTTGAGAGATTCAATTTAAAAAATGATTAATAAATACAATAAAATAAAAAATAAAAAAGACTGCAAGTGACATCACTTGCGGAAGTGCAGGTGCCTGAGAGTGCAAGTGCAAGTCTGCAGCCAGACCCTATTGGTTTAGACTGAGAAAAATTGCACACCAGCTGTTGAGGATCAGTGCAAGGATCAGTGATATTTAAAAACTACACTTACAAAATGCGGCATGGTAAGATTTGAGTAGCGAAAAAAATCATGGTAATGCTTTTTTTTCTTTTTGCACAATGCTATGGGGTATCACCATGGTATACTTTGAATTACTGGAGCATCATGTAAATACCAAATTTTATAGATATGGTATTGGTAATGTATACACACACAGACACTTTTGACTTGCTTTCAAGTAAATTATCTAAAATTCTTAAAACAAGTGTATTAAGTGTCCTTTGTTATAATGCTCTGCCGTATTTTTTTTCAAGGATTTTTAGAAATTTTATACAGTTAAACTAAAAAAAAAGTTTTTGTAAAGTTACACTCTAGTCCTTATAACCTTTTATGGCTATCAAATCTAGATTTTGAACACTAAACCATCACAGCCTTGAGTCTCACACCATAACCGGCCACTTCTAAGGTCACACTCTTTCTGAATAACATTAGACTAGACAATGTTTTCAAAATACTACTGAACCTATATAGTTTTAGGTGAGGTTTTGAAACTGCAGACCTCTAATTAGTACTTTAAATAACATGTTTATGTCATTCTGAAAGATCTGCACTTGTATGCGTCGTCCCAAAATGTCTCCTGCAATGGGTCATGGCGCGTAGCTTGATTACTAACCAAAGGCACATTAGAGACAGTGAGTAAGCAATCATTAAATTCCTTGAGGAAAAGTGGAAATAGTTGGAGCAGACATTTTGTTAGACTATAAAGCAAAACTACCTTCAATGTAAACACTTTAGCTTTATTTGACGTTTATAAGATGGGAAGATTGTCAAAACAACATCCACATACTGGCACAAGTAAGCACTCAAGGCACTGCAAAATCCTACAAATGACCCAACAACCAGGTGCATACATTGTGCTGCACGCAAGATAATGTTTTCATCTCTTCCTTTTCTCAAAAAACAGGAGATACAATGTTAATGTGGATGAAAAACAAAGGAATCACACCAAAAAAAAAAAAAACAATACAGCACCTTAGCGCTTCTTGCTATCTCTAGATAGCAGTTTAAAGAGATTTGTACAGGAAATTCAGTAACTGCCAATAATATTTAGCCATTCCAAGCGCACTTATTAAAAGTTATTTCCAATTTCAGTAAGCCTGCAGCACTCTACTTCTTAATAACAATCCAAGTGTGTTCAAGCGCTAGTATGCATACTGTACAATACCAACCTTTAGTCTGCAGGCTGCCCAAGGGAGCCTCCACTTAGCAACAGGCTAATAAATCTTCGCTGGTGCAGTGTGCCGCAGAGAAATGGTATTGTTCCTCATATCCTATAAGATATCATACTCAAGTGTGTGCTCAAGGAAATATTAGATATGGCAATTATAAATAGCGCTAATGAGATTATTATCTGTTTCTCATAAAGCTTTACATATTTGGAGGCTCATATCAGACTCCACCTCCAAAACTCTTAATGCTGTTGTGAAAGGACAATTACTTATCGTGCACTGCAAAATTAGAAGCACAAATTGCAGTCTCACTGGGAATATTTTTACGGCGTACATATTCTTGATAAAATTAACCCATCTGCACAGTCTCGGGGAAAGTCACATGCGAAAAAATCTGCAGAATTTGGATCACACCGTGCCCACACGTGCCATTCACGGCTTTCTTTTTTAAAGCACCTCCTTGTCTCGGCTTCTTTAAGCATGTTAAGGCTGACACCATTCAGTCAGTTAGAGCTGTAATTGATCTTAAAGGAATAATCACTTTCCCATCTCTTCTAGAAACAGGAGAGATGTGGGCCACAATGGGAGGAGGTGCCATGGAAGAGCTCTTATTCTGGGAACGGATCCTTTGTAAGAAGACTGAAGGTGACATGGTGGGTTTAATGCACACCCTTTGGAGTGGAGAAGTAATTTGGACCTGATCATTCACCACAAATTCAGTTTAATCAATGTAGAGTGAATCAGGCAGGCTAAGGTCAGACCTATTTTCCAATTCAAAGCTCAACCAAGGCTTCAGTTTGAGTCTCAGAACAGATAAGGGGCTTACACAAATAAAGTGTGTGTGATTAGTAGAGAGAAGATGGAGACATTGAAGCACAACGTGAAGAGACAACGAAGAGACTGAAGGCAAAATGAAAAACATTACAAAAAACTTACAAAAGCCAGTCATTAAATGAGTTTGATTTCTCAAAAAAATTGGCAAGGTTAGACTTGAAAGATTACCGAAAGAAGGTGTTCATTTATGGTTTCGCATTATTTTGTTGCTAGCATGGTGAATTTCATGAAAGTATGTCGAGGTTACATTTCATCCCAAAACCAACAGAACAACTATAGGAAATTATATTTTCTATAAAAAAGCAACTGAAGCCTATTTTTAGGAACATTAAGATTTTTCAAATTATTTATTTGTTACTACAGTTAAGCACATTTCCCTCTAAATTGTTATATAGATTTATTTAAAAAAAAAAAAACTCTTATACAAAAAAACAAAAAAAAAACAATGTATGTATGGATGGATGGATGTTCAAAGTATGTTCAAAGCATGTGTACAACATGGTAGTAAAATGTAAAATTGCTGTACAGTTTTTAATTTCTGTCATTTTCAGTGTCACGTGATCGTTAAGAAATAAATCTAATATGCTTATGTGCTTAATTAATATTTCTTATTATTGTCAATGTTGAAAATAGCTGTGATTCTTAATATTTTGGTGGAAATCATGACAACATTTTTTCAGGATTCTTTGATGAAAAGAAGGTTCAAAAGAACAGCATTTATTTGAAATAGAAATCTTTTGCAATATTATAAATGTCTTTATACTGTCAATTTGAATCAATTTAATACATCCATGCTGAGTAAAAATATTCATTTCTTTTTTTTTCTTCTTTTTTTTTTTAATAAAAAATGTATACTTCAGTGCCTTAATGAAAATGAATGTTCATGAACATCTTGATGGTGCTAAAATATTATTTCTTATTGCCTTCTGTTATGATTTTTTTTTCTTTGTTTTTTGATCATTGTTTTTTCAGACTAAAAACAGCGCAGGTTGAAATGACATTCAAACATTATCATGTCAGTGCAGAATTTATTTATTATAGTTGAGCTGTTTACTCATTGTGGCTGAGACCTAAATAATTCAATCAGGGACTTTGGAGCAGCATAATCCAATGTATTTTAAACATCAGTTCCCTGTATCTGAAAATCACCTGGTTGACTCAAGGCCTAAAGAGACTCAGTCAAATTGAAACACCAATGAGATAAACACAACATGACAAATCACAAAGCTGTGTCAACTTTTCCATCACATTAGTGGAATAACAAAGCATATTATCACATCCAGATATCTGTACAGCCTACAACTGAAATTAGCTTTGGGATCAAGAGAGCACGTCAGGAAATATTGTTCGTTTGAGAGTTCCCTAAGGCTCCCTTGCTGATTTAGGCAAATATCACATAAAGTTTTTGGCCCAGGCATTAAAATGTTGCCACGATAAGCATTTTGTTGACTCGCTGACCTTAAGGGCCGTTATTGTTGTCTCGTGATTGGCTGACAGGTCTTTCAGCCGTGCAGATTTCTTTGTGCACTCTTCCTAGAATACAGTGGACTCACAACCACACACTGTACGAAGATAAGAAGCCGAGGCACTTAATATTTTACTAGCTGGCTGCTAGTGAGTACCGTGGGGCTTGCACCCCGCCAAAAGACAAAGATAGAACTTGAATGTGGGATGTCACAGTCTGAAAAAAGCTTCGAGACTGCATAGCAAGCAACTAATCAGAACACACACACAACTGTAGGGTCAGAAACAAACTCTACAGTACATATGCTACCGCTGAACAGAAACGCTTGGCAAACACACTGCAAGTGTGCTCCCCTGGTGTACATACTTAACATGCATACTTGTGTTCGTTTGGAAGTAGCAAAGTGCTGAATGTGTTGGTATTCAGGTAGATCGCTATAAGCATGTTCATACATTACATTTAAATAAATTGCTAAAGATTCTCTTTAAATCAACTCCTTTTCAGAAAGATGATACAAATTTGATAAAACATAATGTAGTATCTATAATTTTATACTATATTTTCATTTTGTATTCATATAAACGTTAAAAAAGTTACATAAACAGTTTACTGTTAAAAGAGAATTTTGTTGAGCAATTTACTGAACCCTGTTCAGAAAGATGGCCCAAATTTGATTAATCGATCAGGGTTTGCTTTAGTTGGGTTCTTGACCCTTGATTTTTAATCTTAGTTTTTTTTTTTCTGGCTGCTGTAACTGTGTTTGAAAAGCATATTTGTTATAGCAAGAAAAGCCAAGAAAATTTGGTATAAGTATATTATTGTATATTAAATATTGTCATTTATTGTTGTATTTTAAGCCAGATTTGAAATTTTGTACCATATTTTAATTTCATCATTTAATTATTTAATTTAATATTTTTATATAAATATGCACATATTGTAGACAGTTTAACTAAATTGCTCAACAAGGTTCTCCTTTGAAACCAATATTTTTCAGAAATATGGACTGAATTGATGAACTGATTTGCATTTTAAGCCTGCTCTATAATTCTGTGCTATATTTTAATTTTGTATTCATATATAAATTTATACAGTCGGAAAAACAGTTTATCTTTAACTAAAGTGCTCAACAAGATTGCCTTTAAACCAACCTGTTTCAGTAATATGGTATACATTTGATAAAATATTAAATAGTCAAATTTATTGTTGTATTTTAAGCCAGATCTGTAATGTTGTACTATATTTTAATTTCATATTTTTATATAAATTGAATATACTGTAGACAGTTATACTGTAGTTATATAAATTGCATATACTGTAGTTTATATTTAACTAAATTGCTCAACAAGATTATCTTCAAAACAGCCCGTTTCAGAAACATGGACTGAATTTTTTAAATATTAAACATTATTATATTTATTTTTGCAGTTTAAGCCTGATCTATAAATTTGTCCTATATTTGAATTTTACTTTCATATATAAATTTGCAAAGAGTCATATAGAGAGTTTATCTTTAACTAAATTGCTCAAAAAAACTCTCTTGTACCAACCCTTTTCAGAAAAATGGCCCAATTTTTTTAAATAATAAATATTTTCAAATTTGTTGCTGCATTTTAACACTGACCTATAATTTTGGACTATATTTTATTTTTTTTATCCATATATAAATTCACACAGAGTCATGTAGACAGTTTATCTTAAACTAAATTGCTCAACAAGATCCTCTTTAAACCAACCCTTTTCAGAAGGATGGACCAAATTTGATAAATTATTAAATAGTATCAAATTTACTGTTGAATCTTAAGTCTGATCTATAATTTTGTATTATGCTTTTACAATACTTGTAGGAACTGTTTCACAATTGACTTTAATTTTACTTTACCTTTTAATATTTAATGAAAAAATTTAGGTGAAGTCAACATTTTTGTATAATGTATATTTTTGTTTTCACTGTTGACAGATGGTGACCTGTAAGAGAAAGAGAAAACCGACTGTAGTCAGTGTGCACTAATGCCTGCTATTGCTCCCCTTGAGGCAACACTGAGAATGCAATTTGATGACTTGCACAGAGTATGTTTCTAGCCACGCAAGTGCCATCAGATTCATTGAAAGTTTGAACTGTAAGGCCAAAAACATGATGACAGTATGACATTTCATAAGAAGAGAGGAGCCCTACCATGCTCTAATAGAATATTCTGATCTTTTTTTCCTCCAGAAAGATGGAACGCGGTCAACCCACAAAATTAAAGCTGTAAATATCTTCCAGAGCACATTTGGACTGGAGCGAATAACCAGATATCTTACAGCGGCAAAATGTCACAGACAGCTGTGGGACCTCCACACGGCACAAACACACATAGCAATATCACCACGTGTTTGCTGAGGCCAGTCATGGCCGAGAATAAACAGATATCTAAAGGTTGGGTGTGAGATCCTATAGGGAAGGAGATAAATGTCATTTCACATTTCCTTAACCTTTGCACTGATAACAACACCTGCCTGGGTTGGAATCGTCATGTAAACGCTGACTTTGCATGATAGGGCATAATAGCCATGTACTGAATGCGACTTTTTTTGTTCCAATTTTATCGTCTGAAGCACTTTGACAGCACATCCTAGCTATGAAATAGTTTTTTCCTTGGACTAACAAACAATGTTGCTGACAACAAACAGAAAGAGAGGATATCATCAAGTAGTTCTTGGGCCCGTAGTTAATCATTGATAAATTGATATTTTTCTTCTTCTGTACTCCACAAAAATTCAGGCTGAAATGCTTAATGCAGAGAAAAAAATAAATAAAAATCAGTATTTTTATTCCAGTACACAGTGTATATATAAGCTGCTATAGAGATATTGGTAATGCTTAACAATAAGGTCTCACTAGCTAACATTAGTTAACTACATTAATTAACATGAACTAACAATAAAAATATATCTAAAGCATTTATTAATCTTAGTTAATGTTAATGTCAACATTTACTAATACATTATAAAAATCAAAAGTTGTACCTGTTAACATTAGTTAATGCACTGTGAACTAACATGAACATTAACAATGTTATTAACTAGCTGGCATTTAAAGGTTTACTAAATGCTGTAAAAAATATATTGCTCATTATTACTGTTAGTTAATGCATTACCTAATGTCAAAAAATGAGACCCATCCTGTAATGTGTATCAAGTATGATGCCAAAGAAACAGAAACCAAGTCAACGAAAAATCCTATCACTTCTTACATTTAGTTAAAACAAAAACTAATGAAATCTCTTTAATTAAAAGAGCTTTTAATTACTTGTCATGTTATAATATCAGCCTGGTTTAGAATATGGTGTTGGTGTTTTGAACTTTAGTTAACTGCATACAAATTCCAATTGGTTTTCTTTCTTACATCTTTTTGCATACTGAATCGTTATTGGTCTTCCGTTTTCTGCATCAACCGTACAGAGACACCTTTACACTGTAACAGAAAGTCTGGTGCTTTAACACAGAATCAAAGCTTCAAACCTTAAACCTACTTTAAACTTCAACACTTTTCTTTTGCTGCCTTGAAAGCAGGAAAATTATATTCAGGAAGTGCAAACCTAGTTGTCTTTGCTTTATTACAGCAAACGCTCTTTTAACATCCTTTAAAATTTAGCTAAAAAAAAGAGAACTAAAAAATGCTTTCAAGCTGAATATCAAATGAGGACAATTTTGTCGTGACAGAGGCAAGGAATTACATTCAAAGCGCATTTAGCACTCGCGGTATAGAGTATAACCCCCACATTAATATTTTCGATCAGCCCATTTCTTTCCTGGTGTTTTCAGATGGAAGCAGAACACGCACACTGTGTCGCACTTCGGCGGCACTAAAAGAGGGAAATCACCAACCGTCTATTTAAACTTCAAAAGGAAGCCGTGTCGGCTCTCTGATCCCAACACATTGGCACAACATTTGGAAAAAACTAGCAAATGAGGACAAGAAACAACATCAAGCAGATGTGTTTTTCTGACATGCTCATATCTCTCTTTCTCTCTTCCACACTCACTCTCCAACTGTTCTGCAGGGGAAAAGAGGAGGAGCTCTGTAATTCTCATTGCAGAGGAGCCATGCACAGCAGGAAAGTAGTGCAGGGAGGGAGAGAGGAAGAGACCTCCAGACACACAAACTAATTTACTCCGCAGCTGCCTCTTCGACCGCAGGTATGAGGCAGTGAGATCACCACAAAGGTCTAAGATAGAGGTGCTCAACTCCAGGAAACAGACTATACGCTGGACTCAGTTCCAAAATGAAAAACATCGTAAAATCAAACACTGAATTTCTATATAAAGCATATGCTCACACTTTATTTTAAGGTCCAGTTTTCACTATTAACTAACTATTAACTACGACTTTTGTCTCAGTAAACTTCTAATTACTGTTTATTAATAGTTAGTAAAATAGTTGTTAAGTAGGTTAGGTATTGGGTAGGATTAAGGATGTAGAATATATGGTCATGCAGATTATGTTCTTTATAAGTACTAGTAAACAGCCAATATGTTAGTAATATGCATGCTAATAAGCATCTAGATAATAGTGAGAACTGCTCCTAAAGTGTTACCATATATCTACAATAAATATAAATAAATTCAGTGTTGGATTTTGCAGTATATGTATATGTCTTCATTTTACCCTTCCATAAATTAAGCCCTTACAAAGATCTTAAATCAGAGTGGAAAATTGACATTTAAAGTCATTGACATTAAATGTTGCAAGCATTGCTAAAAATTAATATTTTCCTCAGTTTTGCCTTGTTTTCCAATACAAGTATCTAAATTTCTTTTAATCAAGATACATTTACCTGTGGTGCAAAATGATGATCGTACATTCTGAGAAACTGAACAAAAAGTGAGTTTAAAACAACAACAAATATATGTTGATTGGGTATGAAAACGTGTTTTCCCTTTGAATCAAGTTATTTTTCCTTGAAGACAACTGGTAGATATTTGTTCTTTTTAATCAAATGCAATTCATTGATGAATATAACAGAAAACAAGAGTTATGCAATTTTGTTTCTCAAGTATATTTATCTTATATCTTGATTTAAGAATCTGTAGACATTTGCACTGGAAAATAAGACTAAAATACTGATGAATCACTTTTTTCCAGTGTGATCAGAAGGTACAGTAGAAGTTACTTTCATATTCTAGTAGTTGGAAGCAGAGCCGTGAGCTATTTTTTTGTAAAATGAATTAGAAAGTAATGAAGATTGGTGGGAAGTTGTGTTTTCAAACTTTAAAGTGTTGGTAATACAACTCATTTTTAGAGAACATATTGATGTATTATGTTCCCTTCAATTTATTCCTTAAAATTTCTTTACTTGGTCTTAAAAGAGTTTTTAAAAAGTATTAAATTTAAACCCATAAAAGCTGCAAAAACCCCATCTGTGACCATCTAAGTCACAAAACCATTACTATTTAGCAACTGATGCACCAGTTAGCTTTTATAGACGAGAAACTTATTAATAAATATCATATTAATCTTTGTCTGTTCCTCACACAAAGCTATTGCATACCTTCAGAAGACACAGAATGTAGTGCATGAGAGACGTATGCACCACTTTTATATTGTTTGGGGCAAAAAAAAATAAAAAATCTTGACTGTCAGCATGAACTGCTGTTGTATAGAAAGAGCTGCATAATGGATAAACAACAGCAGAAGTGTGATTCCCCAGTATATCCTGAAACAAACACTGAGCTAAATAGTCATGTATTAGTCATGTTACCATAAAAGATGAATTTGCATCAAAATACAGTAGTTTCATTTGACAGTATTTTCTCACTCTTATGCTTTGTTACCCTAATCTATGTACAATTATACGGTTAGTTGCATTTTAGAATTTGCATTTGGCATGTTTTTATTTCCAGAACTGTTCTGCAACTCACATTTGGGTGACAACCCACCAGTTAAAACCTCTTTGTAGGTGTCATGTACACTTAGAAATACACACTGCACACTTTGGCTTTGAATTTATTTTGGATTTGACATTTTCTTCAATATTTACACTGAAGTGCACCAATGTATCTTTCTGAGAGCCTCTCGACAAGCCGCATGATCATTACATAATCCAATCTCCAATTCAGTTTAGTTAAGGCTAATTTTATTTTGATGACACAATTATACGATTACCATTATCCTCCCGAAAAGCAATGAATTGTAGATCTTTTTGAATCATTTTATTTAAATGAGACTTATTAAATAAATAGACAAAGTACACTCATTATGTATCACATCCTAATATCTTCAGCTGGCAAAATAGTCATTTACCAGTTGATCTAGGAACTAATCATATTTGTTTAATTGCGTTTGCTATTTTATTTTATTTGGGCGGACTGTTGCTTAAACAAAGCTGCAATATTTTCTCCACGGTAATCAAAGCGCACTGCTGCGGCCATCAGAGCATATTGACTCGTCTGTCAAAAGTCTCGGAGGTCTGCCATGCACAACAATGCCCTCGCATCAATAATGCAGAATGCAGGCTGCAGAATGTATGTTGATGAACGTGATAAGACTCATCAATTATGCAGTGGTTCCGACCGGTGCATTTTTCCGCTCGGTCTTTTTGTAAGTGGCGGTATCCAATCTGTGTACTGGGTACAAAGTGTTTTGATTCAATTGTCAGTTTCTTGTCACACGGCAAGATGAGAAAACAGTTCCAAATGCTCGGTGGTCAATATTGCTGCATTTCTGCGTGCACCTGCAGCAGCTGTGGCACTCAAGGTAGGAGAGACGTGGATGCTTGAAAGCCAGTATTTCCGATAATCAAGCCTTTAAACACAGAGTCCGCACCTGATAAAACAGCCTGGCTTTTTTCCCTCAAGAATTAGCTGTGAGCCTACAGGAAAGTTTTGTGCCTTTGAACGTCTGTACGAATCCAACACAGAAGGATAAGGAGGGCGTTGTTATTTTCTGAAGGCATTTGTTGTTGCACTTCCAACAGTACGAACTGTGCCTTTAAGATGTGCAAATTACTGTGAGTCTCTGCATCAGAATAAAGAGAGGAATGCTCTCATTAAAGCAAAAGGCAACTAATGAAGGAATGATGCAAAGAGGGAATCATCAAAGGTAATATAGGATGGGTCTAATGAGAGCAAAAGAGCAAAGCAAGGTGAATATTTTACCATAACAGTCTAATTAAATGCCCAAGTGATCACCCTAAAATTAATTAACCTAATTATGTAACAACTAGTGGATAGTTGCTGTTTTTTTCAATGGAGGAAAAATCCCTTGAGGCCATTCGTGAATGTCTAGCCATTAGAATAGTGCATACATTCAATAACATTTCAATCAATGTGACTTACAAAGATCACAATGCCTTTCAAAAATGGCAATACATAAGGGGTCAAATAATTAAAAATCACATATTTCTTGATCTTTAGAAATAGAAATTACAGTTAACATGATTGCCCACACTTCTTTTTTTTTTTTTTTTTCTTTTTTATTCGGTGCTGCAACATTCATATTAGAACAGGCAGCAAAAACGCAACCAGTAAGTCAATATTGTAATTAATTTCACATACAAAGAGGTGACATGGACGTCCTAAAGGTATAGTACAAAAAGAGCCTGGTTAATTCTAAAAGTTACGGTCATGTAAAATTAAAATGATAATTTCAAAAATTAATTTAAATTCTGTCAGAAATTACTCAAATGTTGCTTAAATCAAATATGCATATTAAAATTTGGTGCGTTGTGCATTATGGTGCATAATTATATAAGACTTAATTCTAAAATTCAGAGATAGGGATGAATATGATGATGTAAAATAAAATGCTAATTTAATTTTTTTTGTAATAAAATGTTGCTTAGATCTCATTCAGTCAAATATGCATCAAATCTGGTGCATTGTGGTTGGTTACAAGATGTAATTATATGAGACATAATTCTTAAAGTCAGAGATGGGGTGGAGTATGATCGTGCAAAATTAAAATGATAATTTCAAAAATAAAAATTCATCATCATTTACTTAAATGTCAATAAAATATGCATAGATTACAATTTTGTGCATTGTGATAGGTTACAAGACTTGTGAGAGTAATTGCTGTCACATACAGTATTTGAACACACAAATAATAAAATTGGAGAACTATGTTTTAAGGTTATTACTGAATAATGACTTTCAACCTTTTCCTCAAATGAATTTTATGGACTACTTATGTAGTGTTTTTTGGTCATTTTTAGAGCTAGATTCTGCTTCTTAAAAAGAAAGAAAGAAAATCATGCATGTTAAGAATTACATGAAGGTGAATAAACAATGACAGGTTTTCACTGTCAGCTGTTTCTTTAAATATTTTTTGGAGCGCAAAACACAATGACAATATTATAAGTGCAAAAAAACATTAAAATGAATATCACCTTTTTATCACTCAGCATATCACCCTTTTAAATGCATGAGTAACTGATGAGTGATAATGAAAGTGAAGTGTACTAAATACAAAGATGGCTAACTCTCTTGTCGGGGACAATATTTCTGTGAATAAAGGGGACGTGATATTGTGCATGATCTGTCTCTCTGCAGCTGTTTGATTTCCCCTGGCTCTGAACTCAGTGAAACACTGGTGCAATTTGTCAACTGAAAATACAGCCTGAAAGACATCAACACCAGTGAGAGACTCCAAGTCACCCCGCCACCTTGCTGAAATGCCGTTCTCCCGAGGAGCTGGGCGAAATGAATGCAACACTTATGAAAATAGAACTCTCAACTGGGCTACATGTCAGACAGTGATTCAGTTTATTTTGGGGGAGATGGAGCCATTCAGTTCATCCTAGAAAGCTCCCAAGACATACTGACGAGGCCAGCGACAAACTACCTCAGGCCCTGTATGCTAATTAGGCCCTCTCGCGAAAAAGAAGCGCTCTCTTCACGCAGCTAACTTTTATTTTAGTGCACTTCAAAACCCCAGATACTGAGAGAATCAATTAAGACAGCGCAGTACAGAGGACATGAGATGAAACGGGAGGAGAGCCCTGACCCAGTTTCAGGTACTCTAGTGCAGAGATGAGCATCTTTACAGGCCTGAGGGAAAATAAAAGGGTGCGAATGTGAGAGGAGTTAGAAGCCAGCAGGTCCAGAGGAGGCAGCTCTCCTCAGTAGGTGCTTTTCATTATTTTTACCAGTCGCCGACCTTCCTGACTCCTCGACCTGTCTATGGAGTGCCAATTTACTCACCTCAGAAATGGAAGTCACCTGGGTGTCCAGCAGAGCGCTATATTATAAATGAAAGACTTGATCTGCTTGTATTAGTCGTGTAGGTTCTTTAAGTGCCGTGAGAGCGGCTCTTCGTGAAAACGGTGACTCTCAACCTGTTATTTGGAATAACCTCTACTCAATGTTTATTCAAAGAAGCCGTGTTGGGGAGGCCACTCGGGAAGGTGGCTTGTCGAGTTACAAGATACACTTCAAGTAGTCTTCAAGCTACCCTTTAAAAATAAATTTTTAGCAACACTAAAAGCTAACAACAATTTAAGGGGACAATACGCATTTTTAAAAATATATATATATATTTAACTTAATTTAATTTAATTTAATCAGATCAGATTTTTTGGCACAAAAACAATTATGTTTTTATTTTATTCATTTATTTATTTATTTATTTTAAAAATGAATTAGGGTAATTGCATTAAACAGATACATCTAAGCTAAACACAGCTAAAAAATGAAAACATCCTAATTTATAAAACTATAAAACAAATTATAATACTGAACAAAAGCATTTACATAAATATTAAACAAATATATTAATTTATGAATAGATTAATTTGTGAATCATCTTTCTTAAATCATTAATTTACAAAAAAAAAAAAAAGATTCATATGAATGAACAGGTTCAATAATTTACAATGAACTAATGCACTATTCATGAAGGCAGATACAGTGTTTGTTCTCTGTTCACTGGTAGTAAAGTTGTATGCGTGAAAAATGTGACATCTAAAAAAGTAATGTCACTACTGCTATTCATTGGAAAAACTAGCTAGTTACTAGAAAATCTACACTATTTTGAACTACTGTCAAACTACTCGAAAGTTAATAGTGTTGCTACAGAATATAGCATACAGAAACCCAGAGCTAAATTTTCCAAAGAAGACAGGTCACGAACCATAATTCTAGCTGATTAGACTATTGTACGTGGCTTAGCATGAAACGCATCTGCTAAATGGCAAGTGAGTGATTTGCATGACAATATCTTGATCCTGAGTAATAGAGCTCAGCTAAAAGACATAATGACAACAGATTTAATAATGATGCTTCTCGCAAACACAATCTCAGTTGGTTAGTTCCATCCAAACGAAGGGCAAGCATGGTCATCAATTTTCAGAAAATATGGATATAGATGACATTCAGACAGGCCTTTCAGAGCATACGATCCAAAACATTAATCCCTGCCATTCACTGGAATACCCAGTAACACAGGAATATTTTACAGCTGTCTAACTCCCTGCGCATTGCTCAAAAGTCCTCGCAGTGCCTTACCATATTAAGATGAAGTGGCTTTATGTGATTGAAAGCTGTTGGTTAATGAGCCTGTGAGAGGATGGGACAATCACAACAGTGCATCTATGCTGCTGGTTTCTCGATAATGGCATCGACACCAGCGGCTCTGGTAATGATCCAGGACAAGGTGAATGAAAGAGAGTCTCGCTTAGCCACTCAAAGTCCAGCCGAATCAGAGTGACTCAGATGTTTGTCTTGAAATATATATAGATTTATTTCATTTTCATCATTTGATTCAATATGCAACCCAGACGTGATCATTGTGAAGGGAAAAAGAAAACAACACAAGTGCAGTACTGAGAATAAACAGCGTTTGGAGTTATTGGAACTGGTGGGTTGTAAATATAAAATGTCAAAAAGGTCGGTGTCACCAGATAGAAGGGTTGTGCGCTATTCAGAACTGAGATATAGCAAACATGATGCAGAATTATAGGTGAAATATGAATGTAAGGAACATCAAATTGTACCATGGATTCCACAAAACATATTAAACGGCAAACCTGTTTTCAACATTATAAAAAATTTTCCTTGAGCAACAAATCAAATCAATTTTTGAAGGATCATGTGACACTGAAGACTGGAGTAATGGCTGTAGAAAATTCAGCTTTAACATCACAGAATAAATTACACTTTAAAATATATTTTAAAAAGTTTTTATTTTAAATTGCAATAATATTACTGTTTTCACTGTATTCGCGTTCGAATAAATGTAACGTTGGTAAGCATAAGAGGATTCTTTCAAGAATATTAAAACCTTACAGACCCAAACATTTGAATGATAGATTGATATTTTAAAATTACAATTCAGTAAATTCTTCCTGTCATTTGAACTCAAATGAGTGTGGCCAATTTGATTCAAATCTTAAAGACAGAGCTGTTCAGCATGATTTGTTCGTTCAGTTTGTTCACAACAAGATGTCAAATTCAATACCAAAACATTGACTAGTTCAGCGAAGGACTGTATTTGTTCACTAAGCTCGTCCACTCAATGATATGTTGCTTTCCAACACGTCATTTAAAGCTGTTTTCTCATGCTGCAGTGATTCTTTGAGAAAGCAGTGGCACGCTTTACATATGAGGAAGTTTAGGAGTCAGTGCACTAAATGAGAGTGATTCGTTAAAAAATGACTAGTTTCCAGCCAAAACAGCACTACTATACATTATTCAATTGTTAATTAAGAGTTTATTTACAATTGTTATCTGTTAGTCAATGTTGTGGGACCTTCATCTGCATCCTGGCTGGTGCTTCCGAATATAGAAGCAGCTGTCATCTGTCATTTGCGCCATCACAGCTGTGCAGACTATATATAGATGAGCTTACACTGCATGTCAGGTTTACAGATCTTATCACACTCATCAAAGCATCTACAGACTTTGTGTCTTTATTGCAAACAGTGAGAGCGAAGTGGCGTGTCAAACAGGAGGAGAAATCTGGCAGCATTGTCAGCACACTAATCTTAACAGCTGAATTAAAAAGGGGCTCGATCACTGCAGAACTTCAGAGGGGGGTTGTGTGGAGATTAACCACGTTTCAGCCAATCTTTCACCCAAGGTTGCTCAGAAAATACGGCCTACAACAGAGAGAGACAAGAAGGTTTTCGCTGTTGTAGCAGGTCTGATTGCCTCAATCAATGTGCTTCCACAACCCAATCAGCCTCCCACTCGAGTCCCCGTCCAAAATCTTTGTTCTTATCCTCTTAACGAACCATTCCATTTGCTAGGTCGAACCTTGATTTAGCCCCTTCATCCACATTAAACAACTCTTTGATGCGGAACCATTTTAGTATCTAGATATCGCTCCACGCGCAGCTTAGCGGCTTCATCCGTAACCTGCCCTCTGCCCTCTGTGTCTTTCATTATTTCCTCTCTCAGATGCTACAATTTTCTACTTAATCAGCCGCTAATTAAAATATGACTCCAGAACCCCTTATGGGGATTGTTACTCTGGAAAAAACCCTCAAGGAACCGTATAACATGTCTAATGAATGACTAATCAAGGGACTAAATTGTCAGATAAACCCGTTTGGTCTAGTTTAATGTCTGGAGTGTCGCCTCTGTGGAAATGGCCTCATGTGAAGAAGAATTGACAGCGCTCTCATTTTTATCAGCAGCTAAACCCTCTTACAAGCCCTGAATAATAAGCATGCCGATGCGAAATGTACTAATTCTGAGGGATTTCACTGCAAACGATCTTTGTTTTCTTGACAAGCGCTTTGTTTTCTTGTGTTTTCTGAAGTGCCTTCAAACCCGCTGTTTAGCTAATTTCCCTGTTCGTTTTTCTCTCTCGGTCCTGATGCTGAAAGATACCGTATTCAGGTAGCGCATTCTTCTTTGTGTTCACTGAAAACGTTTGGTCCTTACGGTCTATTGGATGCATAATTCATTTTATGTCAGTTGCGCCACTATATGGGTCTTATATTTCAGTGAAATGAGGGGATATCAGGGTGATGGATCATAATGCTAGGCTCAGGTCTCTGGTTGTCATGGAGATGGGTATGAATGGTAGACATGTCAGCGTTTCATGGCGGCTTGTCAGAAATGGTGCACAAACCAGGATTATGCTCTCTCATCCACAAACATTTACAATGAAAATGATGTATGAGCTAGCGTCCTTTAATGCGAGCGAATTTCTTTCTGATATCATTTGAACAATGGTTGTGGGAAAAAAAAGGCTGATGTGATATGTACTTTTGTAGAAAGCGAAATTCCCGACAAACATATGCAATATTCATTGATTTTCTTTGATGTTATTTTGCTCTTCCCAACATGTGGACTCAAAGTGTGGAGAAAAAAAGAGAGAGAGCGTACTGCCTCGGTTTAGAGATATGTCAGGGATTTATCAACATTTAATGTGTCAACTGTCCACGGAAATACATCGATTCTATCCGATATGATAGATATCCAGAGTCTTCATACCGTATCAATCTATTGCATTTTAGGGAGTGGTGAGAGAGGAAAAATGAGCGCCTTATAAACGCAAGATTCTCCGAAATCTTATTTGCACAAGGTTCCTGAAAAGAGAGAATATATCTATCACTCATAGATCTTATAGGACACAGCTACAAATGATCTAAATTATTTTTATTTGAAGAGCAGCTGATGGAGACACTATGATTCATTTAACAGAATCTAAGCTATATTCAAATCTTTATCAGATGGACGCAAGATAGAACACATCTGAAACTATTTTTCATTTAAAATGAGCAATTAGAAGCATTACTCGGAAGGTTTGAGAAAGCCTGCCATGTGGTGTCATTTAATTAAATACCATGTCTAATTATAAATAATAAATAAAAATGCTACATACACTTGCTATTCTGGCAATATTAATTTGCATTCATTTTCAGAAGTAAGTGTACATGTAAAACTAAAAGTGTTTCAGATGTCATCTCCATCACATAATATTATTAAACGCAGTACATACTTTAAGATGTCATGAAAATTACATTTATTTGTTTTTAGTTTTTATTTTTTGGAAAAAACTCAAAGTTCTCCTGTGTTTTAAGGGTCAAAAATGCTCATAGAAATAATGCATGTTAGAACGAACATGGTTGAGTTTTATGTGTAGCCATGCATGTTATGTGAATTGACAGTGCAAATCCTTCCATGAACACTTGTTTTTCACATGATTCTTAGCAGTGTAGTGAATTTTGCTTTCGCCAACCTAAAGAGGTGAAATAGTGTAGTGATGGGTACTCACGTCATAGGTAAGTCCAAAAATTATGGAAGAAGATTGAACTGTCATGCATGCATTCATTTGTCCATTAACATCTGAGTTTGTGTAAGATGTTGCACTACACATCGCTGTCACTGAGAATACTTATTTATCTGAATAAATATGAGATGTGTGTGTTGTAGTGTGCATCAGTTTTAAGGTTTGAAAACATAGTTATAAATCTCTTTGTTTCACCCACTGCTGCTGCATCCAGAGGTCCTAAGGAATTTTTATGGCGGTCACAGGCTAAAACCTTAGGAATCAGTCTGTTGGTGGGTGAAGGGCAGAAACTGCATTTTGACCAATGAGAAGTCCTGTCCTTCCCGGGCTTTGTTCCAAAGGTCTTCTTCTTACCCTCTAAGAGGTGTCTGGCCATTGTCCTGGCATCTTTATCTGATGGTGTTGGACAGTTTGCTTATGTGAGTCCACCATGATCCAATCAAAATGTAGCAAACCTTTGTCCACTATAGTGGTCAGAGAGGGGCCCTGCCATAAACTGGGCCCTGGAATGTGCTGTCCACTACAGCTGCAGCCCAAAACTGAAAATGCAGGCAATACTAATAAAGCTAAATACAATTTCAGTGAAAAAGCATTTTGTCTCAAACGTGAAATGGGTGTGAGGATTTTAAATTGATCGCATATTATGTATGAATGTGAACAGAATGTGCTGTATAGAGATGGCAGGATTTAAAGGGGAAAATAACAACATAAAAGGCTTTAAAACACTTTGAAGTGCATACATTATATAACAATACATGAACCTTTTCACTTGTGTGTTTAGAATGAGAGCAAAATCATAAAAGAACAGAGTGAATTGAAAACAAGATAACTTAGAAGGAAAAAAAAGTAGATCAAGAAAACCAATACTAAAATGAAGAGTTTTAGCTGTTTCCTAAACTTTGCACAGACGACATTTGTTGCACAGATGACATTTGTTGTATAGACAGTGGTCATCCATATACAGTCAATGTAAAAATAAAAATTAAATGTTTCTTTATGCAATGGATGTATTTTGTACAAGTTAGAAGGAATTTAAGTGATCATTTGTAATCACATTTAAGTTTAATAAAAAATAAAAAAATAAAAAAATTATAAGTAGAGTCGTCACCACTGATAAAATGCCAATAATAGATAGATAGATAGATAGATAGATAGATAGATAGATAGATAGATACAGTTTGCCATCACAGGAATAAATTATATTTTAATTACTTTAATAGCGTGAATGGCAACAGAAAGAAATATTTATTTTTTTGTGAGGAACTGAAAGTTGAAACTGAATTTATGAATATGATTAAGCTGGACCTACGATGAACAAGCACCATGTTTCGCTGTTTCACTACAAAGTTGCCATCTACAGTGAAACTGCTGATCCTTTAAATGTCACACACAAAGTGAGATTTTTCTCATCAAAATAATAATTTTGTCAACGGTGAAACCAGTCAACAGTTTCTACAGCTAAGCCTTTGGCAGCTCTATATCGCCAAGGGTTTATTCCATACAGATTCATACCTCAGGCCTTTCCAAACATGTTCCAGGAATTGAACAGGGCTTACACGATATAAATAAGGGAACAGGACAAAGGAAAAGTCTCCCCTGCAAGAGCCTGTGTGTCAAAGCCTCGCAGCTTCGCTGCCCAATCCTGCCATGCTTTTCAGTTGCTGTTTTTAATCTTCCAGACTCCCCAGCGCTTCATTCAGAGAACCACCCCTGAGGAAGCCACGAGTCCAGATGAACAGTGAGAGGTGTAACTCGGAACATCATCACCTTGTCAGGGGAAATGTGACTGAGATGGGAAAGGCTTTTTTGTGGGTGGTCAGGGCACACTGGAGCTGACCGATGCTCCCCTGACTGAGCTAATCAAATAAAAGCGATAGTTCACTAAAAAATGAAAATTCTGTCATCATTTACTCTCCCTCATATGGAGCCACTACAGAAACATGGTGACGGGGGAAAAAAATTATATGGGAGGAAAAATTATATTTAAAGTCTTTTGCGTTCTCTTACAAAATGTTTGCGTTTGCTCACAAAACTTACGAATTCCCCAAAGAAACTTCCCATTCACTCATAAAACTTGGGGTAACGCAATAGTTTTGCAAGGGAATGCAAATGTTTTTCAAAAGAATGCAAAGGTTTTTTTGGGGGAAGTCAGTGATGAGAATGCAAATGTTTTGTGAGAGAACCCAAAGTTTCTTGAGGGAACACAATACTTTTGTGAAAGAATGCAAAATCACTTTTTCCATCAAGTTCCCCAAAGAAACTTTGCATTCTCTCGCAAAACATTTGCATTCTCTTGCAAAAGTGTTGCATTTCTTGGAAAAATTTAGCATTCACTTGCAAAACATTTGCATTCATTGCAAATCTTCTTGAGAGGACACAATATTTTTACAAGATTATGCAAAACCATTTTCCTTCAATCTTCCTTCGATATTTTTTTTCATCACGTTCCTCCAAGAAACTTTGTGTTCTCACACAAAACTTTTGAGTTCGCTTGTATAAGTATTGCATGCCACAGATTTTGCAGAAAACGCAATATTTTTTGCGAGAGAATACAAAGTTTTTTGGAGGAAAGTGATGAGGAAAAAAATATGAAAATGGATCCAATCTCGTATTTTTATTTTTTTTTTCAATCACCCTGAGGGTTAACTTAATTTACTGTTGTTCCAAACCTGTATGACTTTCTTCTGTGGAACAAAAACTGTTCTTCAAAATGTCTTCTGTGTTCCACAGAAGAAATTAAATCGACACGAGGGAGAGTCAATGATTCATTTTAAGGTGAACTATGCCTCTAAGGCTTCTCTGCGTCACTATTCTGCTAAATTCACAGGTCAATGGTGACGATCACCACAGATTAAAAGTTGAAAGATTTCATCATTCCGAAGCATGTTTCATGAGCTAATATTTCATATGCCAATAAAAGTGCTTAAAAATGAAAGCAACTGCCAAGGTGAAGCGGTGGTATTATGCATCCTCGCTAAGAAATCTAATAAAATTTTGATGACGAGTTCATTGAAATCAAGTCCCGCTCTGTTTCTAGTCAAAGGGACTTAGAATCTGCTCATTGCGCAGTCCAAACCTTCAACTCCCATCAGCCTTTGTGCCGCACATCATTGGTGACAGAGATTTTCCTGTACCACGGTGTTGCCGCCCACGCAGGGCCTGTTCCTCAAGCCCTTTGAGGCCATCAAAGGTCGGGCCTCTGAAGACGACTGCTCCCACTCTAGCTGTGCCAGTGACTGCCTCCGTTTCGCTCCAGTTCCCCGGCTGTCTTGCTCCTACAGGCCTGTATGAGGGGGTTACTATAATGCCAGCTGACATTCTGACAAGTATGTGATTGTTGTGAGTATACAGGGAAGGAGGAGGAGGGCGCGCGCTTTCTCTCTCTCTCTTGTCGGGACCTTTATGAGTCTTTTAAAAGCCTGGAGAAATGTTTGGTGATGAATGCAAGCCTCAGAAATGGCGAAAGTGCTGACATGGCAGGCCTGGAAAAATGGAAGCTTGGCCGGATTCCTGGAACGCGACGGTTTCTGCAGTTACACCTGGTGACTCATGTGCTCCTATTGCTTTAAGCAGTCACTGTCATCTACGTTAAATAAAACAGTAATCGATAGATATTTAATCATCTTAATGATCATTTTAGTCTGTTTAGTATTCTGTGTAGCTAAAGGTCTAGCATAACCTTCAGTTGTTAAAGCTGAGTGTGCACATCTTGCAATGTTAAAATATTGCACATTAATATGAAAGCAAGTGTAAACACCATCTCTGTAGCACTGTGTAAACATTGTGTTATTTATCTGAACATGCTGACCAGCCCAATATAACATTGACTCTTTGGACAGGATTTTTTTTTGCAAAACAAAAAACAAAACAAAACAAAACATGACAGAGTAATCATTAAAGAAAACACTTACAAGCTGCATGATATACAGCATTGCAGGGTCCAAGTCATTTTGCATGCTCAACGCCTAGCATGACCACAGCTTTAATTATTAAATGTTGCAGAAAAAACAATAAAAATTCTGGGAAAGTGCAGTGGCTTCCATTTGGACCTTTAAGCTACACTGGAAAATGTACAGTATGAATGTCATTTTATAAGATATAAATTATTAATCCAAGTGTTATTTAATTATAAAATAAAGTAAACCCTATAAAACGGACTGTATCATATTCATTGTATCATATCTTTTAGCAAGCAAAAGGCCTTTTAGTAGAATTCTAAAATGTGTAGTGGATGTCTTTTTGCTGCAAAATCTTTAATCATTATTATAAAGTAAAAATAAGAATAATTTTCATATTGTTAGTAACATTTCAAGATGAACACTTTGGAGCAACTATTGATCATAAAAGGTTTAATCATAAAAATCATATTAAAATCTATAGAATATGATACATCAGGCTTTTGAGGAACATTTAAGGAATGTTTATTTGTACATTACTCAGTCATTATTGTAATGCTTTGCATAATATATTTTGCTTCCCGCAATTACACACAAGTACATACATTTGATAAAACTAAGCATTTAAATATATTAATAATCATTTTAAAAAATTATTGGGAGAGAGAGTGACAACTGATATTTATATTCATCTTATGTAAGCAGTCTTTTATATTGTTATAAACATCTCATTGGTTTACATTACAAGTTATCAGAATTTCATCTTACTTTTTGGCCATATAAATAATAACATCTGCAGCAAATTGCATATTTTTGGGGCCTTTGAATAAAATTTATGGGTTTTTTTTCGCCCTTGAGTGTGAACTCCATATTCTCCTATCATATTACTATATTAGCCATAAAAGCCTGATGTATCGAATACGACACAAAACATAAAACAAATTATTTCATTGAAAAAAAAAAGATTTTAGACTATTATTTCATGACAGGTTTTATGTGGATAGGTCTGAAATAATAAATAATTAGTGTTCAAAAATAAAATATTGTTTAAAAAAAGATTGTCAAATGTGAGTCATATTCAGAGTTAATGTCATTACCTGCACCTGTGATTACACTGCTAAGTAATCTAAATAGTGTGAACCTGTGGGGAACTGATTTCATATATTTAAAAAAATCACCTTGAGACCAGCTGGTTAAAAATAATTGCAAAAATGTCTGACAATAGTTCTAGCTGCATGTGCTTGCAGATGCTGCTTGGTTTGGCATTTTGTTGTAATTTTTAAGTAAAACTTAGGTGTCCAAAAAGTGAACTTTTGGAGGCCACTGTAGGTTTAAATGGTTAGTTCAGCACTGCAATTTCTGCAAATTTGACCTAACTTTTCTGTCAGTGGACCATGATACTGTGCATGAACAGTGCTGATAAGCTGATATCTCCTGACCTTGTGCTACTGTTTACTGTAGTTACTTGCAGCCTTTCCTGCCCGCAGGCTCTCAACTGCTCACAGTTGCTGCTCTGCTATTGTATTGTCTATTGTGGCTCAGATCCTAAAAAAAAGCATGAGGATTTTAAAATAATGCTGCTGAGTTCCGGATGGATCTACGGTTCTGAACATGCCAACACCAGCCTAGGTTATATTCAAATTCTATTGAAAGCAACTGGACAGGATCACTAAAGTGTACAATTATTTCTAGAATCATCCAAGAGGCATAATTATCTTATTTTAGTAATGAATTTAAACAAAAGTGTCACACTCATTCAGATTTATTCACCAAGTGGATTTTAAATGCAACTTTCAAAAGAAATGTATATGCATATTTGCAATTAAAAGAATAGTTCACCCAAAAAATTAAAATTTGCTGAAAATTTACTCTCAGGCCATCCAAGGCCATCAGGCCATCTTTATCAGAGCAGATTAGAAAAATACTTGCTCACCAATGGATCCTCTGCAGTGAATGGGCGGCATCAGAATTAGAGGCCAAACAGCTGATCAAACCATCACAATAATCCACAAATAATCTATACAACTCCAGTCCATCAATTAATATTTTGTGTTTATAAGAAACAAATCCATCATGAGTCCTCCATCCATAATATTGCTTTCTCCAGTGAACAAGTTGTTTTGTTCAAAAGAATCAGAAGAGAAATATGCACAGATCAAGCACTGTTTATATGAAAACAGTCAAATGTGGTGGTGGATTTTGATGTGAGAGGACAACAGGAGAAGGACTTTTTCACTGGAGGAAGTATGACTGTAGATTATGGACTGGTATTTTGGCCAGAAATGACAGTTTAATGGATTTGATGGATTTGTGATGGATTTGTTTATCACAAACGCACAACTTTTCACTTCACAAGACATTATTTGATGGACTGGAGTTGTGTGGATTTCTTCAAATCTGTTCTGATGTGGAAATAAACTCATCTACATCTTGGATGGCCCAAGGGTGAGTAAGTTTTCAGCTAATGTTCATTTTTGGGTGAACTATTCCTTTATTCTAAGTAAGACATGTCTGTCTAAAATTCACAAGCAGAAAGCATACATTTTCTGAATGTGTTTCAACTGAGTACCTTTCACAGCATTGCTATCATTTGCATTTCCTTCAGTCATCGTCTACCAAGTCTTATGCGCACAGAATTCGTATTTAAGTCTTAAAGGGTGTGAATTTTTTCCTAGTGAACACGAAAGAAGTTAAGTCAAACCTGCTCTTACCATATACAACAACTCCCTTGCAAAACTAATAAAAATGATACCAAGACATCTGAGACATCTGCTTAAAAAAGACATACTAAAGTGTTAAAAAGTGTTTTTAATGATGACTTATCTCGCCTAGGGCACCTAAGTGAACCAAAAGTCCCACTGGTGCCGCCTTGAAAAAAAAAAATGGGTGATGATGGCACCCCTGAATTTGAAGATATTTGACAACTTAACTATAGAAGAAGCTCTTAAAATGTGCTTAAAAAAAACCCTCTCACAGATAAATTCAAAAGTAAGTGACTAGCAGATTCATGCAGCATGAATGTTGCTGCTCTGCTCGCCACCCTAAAACCTGTAAACTGTATTCTATAGCTCTTATTATCTGGAAAAGTGAGATAAAGAAAATGCCACCCACAGCAACTTTTTGGTGTCCACTTAATTTCAGTTTCTGCAAGAGCCAGAAATATCCAAAGCAGACAAAAGCACATGCTCAGAAAAAAAGAAAAAGAAGAAGAGAACAATGCAAAAACCCCTGTGAATGCTAAACGCAGGCAAATATGGCTTTTTTAAATTAAATGACATCCATGACACATTTCCCACTGACCTGAATAGAAAGATGAATTTTCTTTCCATGTTGTATTTTTTTCCCATTTTCATCGTGCTCTCAGAAAGCTGATGCAGAATTTCCACTGACAGCCTCTTTGTATTTGTGCAGTATATGCACAATGTAATCCACAAGCGTGATGCAACTTGGTTAGAGCAGAATTTCTATCTTGTTTCTCCCAGGCTATCCCAGATAATCAGCTACAAGATGCAAACAAACCCAAACAGAGAAATATTGTTTGACTGAATCAATTTTCTTATAACAGCATGTGACCATGTAGGTGTAGCTAAGCCCTCAGAAAAGATCTCATACCCTCCATAAACTCGACTCTCATTTAGTATTATTTAAAGGTTAAGTGTGGCATTTTTGTGCCACTTTTAGAACCACATGGCATTGCAATCTGTTTGTTTGAGATCAGGACATCTACAATACCTGGAGAAAAGCTATCCGTTACCATTTCCTTTGATTTCAACAGCAGTTATGAAAGTATGAAATCTGATATGAAGCTGACATCATGATTGCCTGATGGCACCACAAGAACGAACACATGCAGTTCCAAGCCCTTCACTAACGGCCATCCTCAGCTGTGACAGGAAAAATGTAACTCGATTTCATGCTTTTAAGAGCCCTCCAAAAACAATCAGGCACTGGTGAAACATTTACTACAATACAATATTAGCTATAGAGGACTGCTGTCATGGCTATATATGAGGTTCTGAGATCAAATGTTTTTTTTTCTCTAAGAGTGATTTTGCATGTTGGTTTCGAACACAAAATCCCTCAAATTAGGACAATTTTCATAAATTTGGTCCTTCAAACTAAAATTTCAGAACCAACATTTATCTATAGGTGTTTGATAAATAAATGAACATATTAAAAACACATTGACATTTATATGAGTGTTTGTTATTGTTAATTAAAACTTTAAAAATAATTTTTTACAATTTAAAAATTAATAATTATGATTTGTGGTAATTGTTTTCAGTAATTGAAATAAAGCTGCATTAAAATACTAAATATAAATATTAAATTTAAAACTTATTTGAAGTTTTCCCATGTAATATTTATATTTAGTATTTTATTTAAAAATATTGCCTTGGAAAGTAACTAAAATAATTTTTGAGTTGAAGTTCTAAAATTACATAAAAAAAATGAAGAAGAAGAAGAAGAAGAAGAAGAAGAAGAAGAAATCAAAGCTATATGGAAAAAAAAACAAATCTAATAAATATGATTCAAACAATAATAAAAATTATTAAAACAAACTAAAATTAAAATGAAAACTGAAAATATAAAAACAATAAAAACAAATTCAAAAGATCAATAAATACTCCAATAGTATATAATAGTAAAATAACATTGATTTATACAAGAGTCAGCTACTGAATTGCTCTCAGTAGATGAGAGCAAACGTTTTTCAATTATAATTTGAAATTTATTTCAAAAATAAAATGTATTTAAGTTCAATTTAAATAAGTAATCACCTTGAAATTCTAAGGTTCTGACATTTTTGTCAAAATTGAGTTATTCTCAGGTTCTTATTCCGTGAACTTATTTGGGACTTTTTATTTAGAAAACAAAAAGGTTCTATTTACAAAGTATATGGAGTGTAAAAACTGAAGTGCAATAAAACCACTCAGAATGTAGGTAGAACCTTATAGTTCCAAGGTGGTGAAGTTAATTTATATAATTTATTTATAATAATATTTTTTGTCCAAAACAATGGTTTTAAATTTCTGTTACCTTTTAAATTTTTGCAGTTTCGTGAATTAATTTCATTCTTTAAATATAGCTGTAAATCTATTCTGTTTCTATTGTGACAACTTTGTGACGACTTACCCCATATAGTTTGACAAATAAATCTATTCAGTCAGAATAAAGGAAAAGGCCTTTAGGAAGCAGATGGTGTAGTTACAGTATCCACCACAAGGGGCTAATGGGGTCATGTTAACCAGCCAAACCCGACCTCTCGCTTTGAGCACCCATTGCAGGCTGACAGGCACAAAAGCGCAGGCATCCTACTAGCTCACATAACGCTATTTGAGCAATACCTGTTAAAGTAATAGTTTTGTGGTACAGAAATTACATAATTTACTTTTAAACTGCTTCAGAAATACAATAACATTACTTACAGTATATTGCTTCAAATATAAGAATAGATGTACGTAGATGGTCTCACTCTGCACTGAAGCCATCGCACAATGATTTCATTCACACGGTTATCTAACACAATGAGCTCGAGCGTTTCCCTGACATTTGCCCAAGTAATAGTTATAAACTGCATATGCGAGAGGCGTCAGACTACCGCCTTACCGATGTTTCACAGCACATAGTTAACACAGTCAGTGGTCAACCTTGTTTGGAATCCTGCTGAGTGCTTATGCCTGGATATCTCTGGCACGCTATCCATTATATTGTGTTTTTTTTTTTCCCATTGCGCAACAAGTGCCGCCAAATCCGATTGTCAGTGACAAATGTGAAAGGCTTCCTCAGAGCAGGAGGAAACAAAGTGCCTGCAGCCATTTTAAGCTCTTCCAAAAGGGAATCAAGACAGTGACTCTGTACACACGATGGCTCAGAAGCCAAAGACACTGGCAAGCCACTGGTATGCATATCCTGACAGGAGGGAAAGTGAAAGAGCGGGTTTTTTATGGACTAAGATGGTGCTTTTCAATCATCTAAGAGCTGAAGCTACCCCCGCAACACAACAAGAGCATCCCCCGTGGGAAAGACAAAGAGAAAACACCCACGTTGCGCAGCCATAAGCTTTCAAACATCACTCATTTTACTGCCTCTCCCCCAGTATGTGTGTGTGTGTGTGTGTGTGTGTGTGTGTGTATGTATGCATGTCTATCTAATATCCTTGGGGAATTTGCCATTTTACCATTATCACTGTCAGATAGCATGCAGCTGGAGGAACTGAATACCAAATGAGTAAGCCATGTTCTGAAATATGACAAAAATGCATTAACATGGTAAATTACTTTAGGATTTTCCTATTTGTTGGCTCTGATTTACATTTTATCAAGTGCATTTCTTTAATTCAGAGTGCATTGTCTTTAACAGAAATGCGCTTGAACCACACATGCTTTAAAAATGGCCTGGGAGTAAAGCATTTATTTACTGTAATCCATGTTGGTAGTGTTATGACCCTGATTGTTTTTATGGATAGATGAGGATCAGCGAATGACAACCAGGATCTCTTGGAAAACAGTCAACATGAGCTTTACTGACTGATCACATTAAAGATACGCATGGTTGTTAACTAATTAATGATGACCAGCAACATTCAATATTTATATTACATTTATAATAAAGGATATAATATATTTTCTTATTAAAGCATATTCTATACATATTATTTATATGTAATATATAAATATTCAACATTTAATAGCTATATTTCATGTCATTTCAAATTATATATACACATACATTTTTTGATTCACAAAATTAAAATGCTGCTGTTTATATTATATATATATATATATATATATATATATATATACATACATTTTTACATTTCTACATATATTTTTAGTTTAAAAGTTGCTAAATTATATCCAGTATATAATACTCCACACAAAATGACTCCAGTAAGGAGTCTGATAGCATTTCTTTTCCTTTTATTTTTGGGTATTTCCTCCTGGGTTTTGTTAGATAGGTATTGAGGGAACAGCGTGTGTATTTTTTGTTTATAAGGATTTTGAAATTCTCTCAGATTTATCTCTTTCTGTTTTATTGCTTTTGGTTGTGCGGCTCCTCAGGTAATTTGTATTCTTCTGGTTCTTTCTATTTGTGACTGAAAGAGTGTAAATATATTGTAAGTAACGAAAAGAGTTTTGACGTCTCCCCTTGAGTTTTCCTTTCTTATGTCTCCTTATGTTTCATATATTCTCATGCACTGGAGGTGAGAGCATTACGCTCATCCTGGCCTCACCTACAGCGCCATGACTCCCTCAACACAGGTCTGACGTACTTCTTGGGCCAGGAAAAGATCAGAGAACAGCCCCTGAAGGTGTGCTTCTGCAGAAACACTGATAAACAAAGCAAGAACTGAGTAATATATGCAGTGATGGGATGACGCCCCATGGATGCAACAGCCATCTCCATGTACTGCAGTGCACGAGAACGAGAGCATACAAATCGTTAACGACACAGTGTTGCTGAGCCATGTATGGTCTCCAGCAGGTTAGCTAATCCAGTAATGTCTTCAGATACATGCCAATCTGAAACATATCTTCATTCAGTTTCCTTGGAAGGATCCCAGTAGATCTTACGTAGACATGATTTTTAATTTGACACAAATTAAAACATGTCTCTGAATGATGTACTGCACAGCAACATTTTGTCTAATTTTTATTCTTGCTCTGCAAAACCTAATATTAAGTAATAATATAAATCTAAATTAATTTACATATACACTTATATGACCCTTTAAGCAGAAACATATTTATATAATATATAAATACATCTTTATTTATCATCTTATATTGCTTTAATGCATTTATATATACACAATCCTTAATAAATCACACTGAAATAATTAAGACATTTTACTGTTTTTGAACGAGTCTCTTATGCTCACCAAGGCTGTATTTATTTAAATATGGTAATACTGTAAAAATATTTCATCTATAACAGTTTTTATTTGAATATATTTTAAAATATAATTTATTATGTGATGGCAAAGCTGTATTTTCTTTCTTTATATCTGTCTATCTGACTGTCTATCTATCTATCTATCTTTAAATATGTATTATATAGTTATACAATGTAAATTGTGTTCACTGTGTTCAGGTGAAATAGGAAAGTGAATAGTATATTATCTGTTATTGTGAAAAAAGAAAGATTCTCTTTAAATTTACTATAATTATGTCTAATTTAATGTATAGCATCATTACAAAAAAACAAAAACAAAACTGACCTGGATTTGTGGATGTTAGTATACGAACAATATGTGACATTAACATGTATATAACATTAAAAGACAACTTCATTTAAAAAGCCACACTAGCTCATTGTTAGCATTCTGTGTGAACATATTAGTGCGTGTGTGTGTGTGTGTGTGTGAGAGAGAGAGAGAGAGAGAGAGAGAGAGAGAGAGAGAGAGAGAACAGTAAGCATTTTAATGTAACATTCCTCATAACCAGTCTTCACCACTGCTTTTATGTGCAATTGTAATTTTTAACTAATAACTGCTTAACTGTAGTGATTCGTGTATATGAGTGTGTTGTGTGCTGGTTATGTGTGTATGCACAAATCTATGGATACAGCATTCATAAAATATAAATATGAGATACTGAATTTCATGCCTGGGGTAGATAAAATGGGCCAGCAACTAAACATTCTTTTTCATAAAATAATGAGGTTGTTTTGCAAATCTCAGTGCTGCTTCTTATAGAGACTATCACAATATCATCCATGTGCATTACTTTTATGTCTTTACTAGTTTTTTCGGAATATATCAAGCTTATATTATAAATAAAACTTACATGAAAAGCTGCAATTAACATGTCAGCGCACTCATCTTATGTTTTTCCAGCCTCTGAAGTGATTTCCCCTTTCCAAAACAAACCAATCAAATATACATATCACATACTTTTGTGTCAGCTATTTAAAATAGTATAGATACTGAAGCTTAAAAAAGAATTAACGCTCCAAAGTGGGCATTACCTGACATCAGTAATACTAAAATTGATTCTACTTTGAATGATTCTATTTTTAAAATTCTAATTATAAACAATTATTATAATAGTTATTAATTCATGGAAATAATCAATTACCTTTTTGAGCTTCCGTATGTGCCACTAGGAATCTCTCGTACTGTTTGTGGATACAAAATTTTTCACAGCTCCAGTTTCAGTTGGAGAAAAAAAAAAAATCAATGGATATTCGGATTTGCTCCAATTGAAATGCTGCCCATTCATTTAGCTCTGATTCAAGAAATCTCTTGCTTTTTCCCACATATTTTTGAGCCTGCCTTCTGCGGATTTGCATGGGAGAAACATGCACGCAGCTTAGAAGGAACACTGATGTACAGCGTGTTCAGTGGCTTGTACTCTTGCATATCCGAGTGCTGAACATTCAACTGGCACTACATTCAAAATAAATCTTTCCAAAAAATTTACTTCAGAACCTTAGAATCTTAATACAGCAGAACCTATTAAAGAGACTACGTCTATCCCTCACAAATTTGGTTTCTATTGCGTGAAATTAAAAATGGCGTTTACCCTGACTAAGGTCTACAGAAGTGCACGCACATGCAGAGGGGGAGGCCTAGAAGAAAACTCAGAGATTCATTAACATCGGAGAAGCCTTTTTCCTCTAGTACACTCATGACAATTACCAGGCTTCATAACGCAGCTCTGGTGGAGAATTATAGCGCAGCCCTTCTCTCTAGGTTGCAGACCATGCATTATTAATTGGGGCAGCTCAAAGTAAATAATAACATCTCATTATCAAAGCTTGGGTTTCTAGTATGGAGGCATGTCCTCTCTATTTCCTTAATGAGCCTCCAAGCTGGCCCATTTCGCATTGTTAGAGATGTTAGGTTTGAAAGAGGCAACTCCTCCCCAACTGGGGTTCTGTATTGCGAAATCAGAGGGCGAAAGGGAACAAACTGCCGCCATCAGTACACCGACTGGCGTTCACCATCAGGGCTGGGCTCGCATTCAAGGGCTGCATTCATTATTTTTGTCCCAGCTTCTGCCATTCTGTTACATCTGGCGAATTTGAGAGATTGACTCAGCCTCTGTTGCTCATTTCAAGATGACAGAGGGAACACAAAGAAATTTGTTGTAGGTCAGAGGCATGACTAGACTCAACATTAGGGGCTGAGCCCGTGCTCCATTTTAGACATCAGAGATATAATGTGGCTATCCTACTTACATTACATCCTGAACGTGTTTTTAGCCCTATATTAAATTAGGCTAGTATAAAAAAAGGTGTTGCTAAATTATGCTGCTTTAATAACCAATAATGATGTATAACAAAAGGGATTTCCTAATCACATTCACCAGAGGCCTTGTTATATTAACATACTACGATTCAGCACCATTCAGATTAGAATCAAGATGACTTTTAAATTTCAGTTCAGTAATTTAATTTGAACTGAATTTGAAATGAGGTAACAGAGTTGCAATTAAATCTAAATGTAAAATAAACTGAAATGCAAATAAATTTTTATAACTAAACTTTTAACTTTACTAACTTTTAACAAGAAGAGCAAAGTTTGACAAGATTTAAATGTTTGAAAATAAAAGGTTTGTAGGCCTATACTGCAGCTTTGGAATTATTATTTTTTTATTTTATTTTTTTAAGAAATTCATATTTTTATTCAGCAATGGCACATTAAATTGATCAAAGGTAACTGTAAAGATTTTCACATTGTTAAAAAATTCAAATGCTGTTCTTTTGAACCTTCAATTCAACGAGTCCTAACAATGATGTATTACAATTCCAGAAAAATATTAAGCAGCACAACTGTTTTCAAGATTGATAATACTAAGAAATGTTTATTGAGCAACAAATCAGCATACTAGAATGATTTCCGAAGGATCCTTAAGAATGGAGTAAAGACTGCTGAAATTTAACTTTGCCATCACTTAAATAAATTACATTTTAAAATATTAAAATAGAAAATACTTATTTTAAATTGTAATAACTTTTCACAATATTACTGTTTTACTGTATTTTTATCAAATAAATGCAGCCTTTCTTTCAAAAACATTAAACAATGTTTGAATTGCAATTCAGTAAATTCCTCTTCCTGCCATTCCAAATTCACACTAATGAAATGAAAGGGGTCCAAAAATCATCATAGATTTTGCATAATCCCGATATATACAAAGTGAGTAATTAGTGAATATTAACAACAATATTGGCAAGAGAAAGAAAAAACACTCACTCACTGCCTGCACTCAAAATTCTTTGCTTTAGCAAACACTCAGAAGCTGTCAAGTCGTGCCGCTCACTTGCACTGTAAACAGGGAATTAAAATACAGCCAATAGATATTAAATCAACTTGCTATTAAAATTGCTGCAACATGTATACATAAAAAGAAAAAAAAATGTTTCAAGGCTATAGCACAAAAGCCAGAGCTAGTCATGTTACTGCTAGGTAGGTCAGTGATTTCATAACAGTCACACTTTGTGGTGACAGACCTTTTCTTCCATTTAAGGGAAGATGCATCAAATAAGTTGTGTGGAAAAAAATCACTTATCACAACAGTTCAGTTACAGCTTTGAAAGCGGAAGTGTGAATGGAGCTGGCTTGCTTTATAAAAGCATCCAGTGATGTCCGTGTTCCCAGTCACCGTAAATTCACTTCAAATGGTGGGCAAGGAGCGTTTTCATTTAACCTCTACATACGGCCCCTCGCCCCTGGAGTCAGAGACAAAAAAGAAATACATAATCTGGCGGCGTGAGATAGGAGGGAGAATATGATCCAATTGGCAGTGTCAGGACAGCGAGTCTTTGGCTGTTAGTATGCCCGGACCCAGGACTGAGCATGATGCTGGTGGGCTAGTTAAATGTGCTCATTTCACACACCATTTCACATGAGGCGCTCATACAGGGGTCTGCCGCTCAACGTGACATAGGGGACACAAAGTCTCGGCAGGACTTTGCACTGTTGCATTGCTTTGTTGAATATCTTGAAGGAATATGCAGAATGCAGTTGAAATCACGCTGCTGGATTCGTGTGGGCTGGGCTAATAAAGATCTTTGCTCAGGGTAATTCGTGCTATGTGGGTAGCAAGGGCGAAGATCAATACAACAGCACAGAATCTCCTCAGGTGGGTTAATGGTGAGTTTCACTCCAGAGGCAAAATTACAGCATACAGTCAATCAGATGATGATAAATTGTTGTAAAAAAAAAATAAATAAATAAATAAATAAACTGCTATTGACTGAGTAATTCCTATCTTTTGCAATCTTTTATCATGAAATCCAATTTTTGCATTACAAATTGTATTATGAGCAGAATTGAAGATAAAAATGAGCATTTAACTTGATTTTCAGAATGTCTTTATAAATATCTTAATGTGTATTATCCCCACCTTTTACTTTAAAGGAAAAGTTCACCCAAAAATGAATATTTGCAGAAAATACACTCTGACGCCATCCAAAACATACATGAGTTTGTTTCTTCATCTGAACAAATTTAGCATAACCTCACTTGCACAACAGTGAATCCTCTGCAGTGAATGGGTGCTGTCAGAATAAGAGTCCAAACAGCTGATAAAAACATCACAATAATCCACAAGTAATCCACATCACACAGTAAATCTTGTGAAGTGAAAAGCTGTATGCTTGTAAGAAACTAATCCATCATTTAAAAAAATTGTCTTGTCTGAATCAAGAAAGCAATATGCACAGTTTACCAGTGAAAACAGTCCAAAACCATTCTAGACAAATATGTTGGTGGATTTTGATGTGAGAGGTATTGTGACCTTTTTTTTCAGCAGTTTGGACTTCCATTCTGTTGGCACCCATTCACTGCAGAAGATCCATTAGTGAGCAAGTAATGTAATGCTACATTTCTCAAAATCTGTTCTGATGAGAAAACAAAATTATCTTTGGATGATTAAAATTATCTTGGATGGCTGGAAAGTAAGATTATTTTCAGCAAATTTTAATTTTTTGATGAAATATTCCTTTAACAACAGCAGAACCTAAGTCCAGCATGATTTGAAAAGGTTACAAAGATAATGCGGAACGAATCCGGAAGAAAATTTTTCACTTTTTTTGTACAAAAGGTTGCATGGCCAAAGTGACCTTTAGTGATCCAGAAACAATACAGAATCTATGATAGTTTGTCCTCATTTTACTTTTCTTCACTTTAATTTTATTAAACCGCAAAACCATTTGGAGCCACTGTACCTATTCTCATCCATTTGTTTCAATATGCATTTGTCATTTATAAAACATTTTGATTATACAGATACTATTCCTATGCAGACAATTTCAAATATTTAAAGTGTAGCATATGATTTATTGCCTCTTCTTAATTTGCCCGTCATAATTTTTTTTCATAATTCACTGTTCTGCCAAATGACTAATGACCATTTACCACTGTGGGTATCAAAAATATATTTTTTTGCTTTTCAAGCAAGTCCTAAATCAAGCTCCGAGTGCAGTCGAGCAAACAAAGGCGATTTAAAAGAAAATTTGGGAAAAAAGAGGAGCGCTTCTGAAGTGACGCACGTGCCTTGCATCCCGACGCCCATGCAGAAGCAGCCTAATGAGTTGGCTCTCACCAGAGAGGTGGACAATACCCTGCAACCATCGCTCTGAAATGAACCGATGCAGAGCACGAGCCAGACTACTGAGTTCTCTGTTTCATACAGTCCATTGAGTTCCTCTGGGGGGGTACGATCTTGTACCACAGATCCTCTTACCCAAAACACTACACGGCCCATTTGCGGTAATAGAGCACATAGGAACTTTTTTTGCTGTGTATGCTGTGGATTGAGATTGGATTGAGAAACACTGTCGGGGACGGCGCCGACGTTAGTGCTGCGCTCCCCCCAGTCTTCGAGCAGTTGGCTAGGGTCTCCTAAAGCAGATGGTCTGGAATGAAGACACTCAATATGACCTAATATGTCTCATTACACACTTACACAATCATATACCGAAGCAGTGAACTATTTTCTATTTAAATGGGCTGCAAAGATCTCTTTCTTAATGAATATCTAGATCTTGTTGTTGAGTAAAAGTACCTAAACATTATTACACCAAGATGAATCTAACTGAGAAGAAAATTGCTTACTCAATATGAAAAGGCATTCATTCGCAAACCTATTTTGTGTCCATAATGTCACATATTTACGAGTGAAACGGGATATTTGAAACAAAATATACGTGGGATGGGACTTGATGTTATCTATGGGGAAATTATTAGACTGTAGTGAACAATTCATACCAGGATGAAGAAAAAAATAATGCCTTAATAGTTTTTTGGATATCAGTTAACATTAACCAAGAGTCTATTTGAGTAGTTACAGAAACTGAAAAAAAAATTATTTTAATTAGCTCATTCAATTTCCAGAACATTTCCTTTCACTGTTCCTTGCTGGTGGAATGATCTTCCTAACCCTATCCAGACAGCCGAATCCCTGACAATTTTCAAGAAACAACTGAAACTTGAGAGAAAAGTTCAGAATTGTGAGATATAAACTTGCAATTATGAGATAAACACACAGAATTGTGAGATATAAAGATATAAACACAGAATTGACAGATATTAACTCAGAATTGCAAAATGTTCACAATTCTGAGAAGAAACATCAGAACTGTGAGATTTAAAGTCAGAATTGCAAGAAAAAAGTCCAATTTTATATTCTGTGGCAGAAATGTTTTATGCAGTTAACTATATTTAACTGCATCCTGTTAACTGCTAAAAAAAACAAACAAAAAAAAAAAACACTTCTTTTTCTCTGTCTTCACTATTCCTATATCCCTTCTTTTTCTAGCTTTTACTATTCTGGACAATGTTTGAAACTGCTATTGTTAACACTTCTTGTGGTTTTGCCTCCTTACGACAAATCATTGTATTCCTCATTTGTAAGTCATATTAGGTAAAAACATCTGCTAAATGAATTAATGAAAATTAAAGATTACAAAAGACACATTATTTTCTTTGGTAAAATATGCGCTGATAAATCATGCCCAATAAGACCAGAGACATGTGTTAAGAGGGTAAATTTAGATTTTAATAACCCATAAATCGCACTATTTTGATTATTTATATTTTTTTCTGACAGCAATTTTTGCTGTGAATCTTCACCGCTAACACACTTCTGACTTGAGCTTACATCCCTTTAAATATGCAAGGCTTGTTAATATTTGGGTAATGATCTTAATTTAAATTCTTCCATGTCACAAGTCTGCATCAGGCACTGCAATTTACCCGGCCTGTGAAGGCGAGGGCAAGAAATAGAGGCGAGAGATAGCACAAGAAAAGGAGAGGGAGAGTCTGCATCTGATAAAGTCATGCCACTCTGAACTGTACTGATGTGAAAAACAGATGTAGGCGATGACCTGGTATAGGCTATCACACTACACTCAATACACTGTCTCCTCTTCTAGCCCTCTGTGCCAGAGGGTGTCATCAGATAATGTGGGCAGAAAATCCATAAGCAGGAGCCTCTGACACAGGACTAAATTGAGTCAGAATGTGTTTTTATGCTTAGTCAGTTGGTTTAAGTAATTAAGTTGCGATATCAGTCGAACTTCCTCAAGCAATGCTTTTTGATCTTAAAGAGGACCGCTTATTCGCCAGCCAGCGATAGCGACTTTAACGCACGCACAGAAGCTGAAACAAGACATTACAATAATCTTATCCACATGCATGTCACATTTCCCCCATCCACACTGTGATACTCAATGCTCCTGCCCTGAACAGCAGGCAACAGATTTAAAAAACAACATTCATAGCAACAGTGATAATGCAAAGACTGAATTCCCACATCATATCACATCACAGTATGATCTCCTGACTGGTGCGTTGGAATAAAGTAGGCCTGCCATTAACCACCCTCAGCAACGTTAAAAATATACTTATTATCATTTCACATGAAATGCAGAATCCTCTATTTCTTCATCAAGTAAGAGTTCCAATCCAAAAAGAAGCATCATTATAATAATTTCTGGTTGTGTTGTGCCAAACCTCCAACATCAGTGGTCAATCTGAATTACATTTAATCTGAATCTAACTGCAGTGTCATTATCGGTTTCACCTCATCACCATTACTCAAAAGTAAACTCAAATAAGAGCGAAGCTTTATGGGTCTCTGCCAGTCTATTTCACACCACAGAAATGCCACAAATTGTTCCCAATACAAGGACTTTAGAAAACGGAAACTGTTAATTGAGTTATTTAGGTGCTAACAAGCAGCTTTTGGCCATCTGTCAGCAGTTGGTAACTATATTCGGTTGCAAATAATGACAAACATTGACATAAACAGATAATTCAAAACATATTTGCCTTATATAAATTCCTTGCCTATAGACCAGAAGGGTGACAACAAGTGAAGGATGAGCATTATGACTTATTTTATTCAGTCTGCTTGTTTTGTCTGCCGTTCTTGATAGAGGTAAACCATGTTAACCGATACAGACTCTCAACCTGGAGAAAAACTCAGGGTCCAAAGCCATTTACAGGGCAAGAGTCCTAATAAAACCTATGAATAATGTATAAAACCTAGTGTTGTTTCTTTTTCTACTGTACAGAACTTACATGGCGGTGCGTGATCAGACTCATAAGGAGCGCAAACATACACTTCGAGTGGCTGGAGAGGAGTACAAAATTTGTCACAGGCCAAAAGTTTACAAGTTGGCACCGCACCAGTTTTCCTGACTTCCCTATCACCATGATGGAAAAGTTCATTAGCTCATTCAATTATGTAATAGAGCCATCTTGGCGGAGCCTGAAATCGCCAGACCTTAGCGTTCCAAGCAAAAGCTCTTTCCATTGCTTTAAAAGCTTCTCTGGACTAATGAAGTCTGGAGAAGTGACTTCATGCCGCACTTGGATATGCATACACCGAGAGACATGCTTCTCTATCATATGCCCAGTTTCCACAGCAGTTCCTCATGTTGTCCAACCAGCAGTCACAGAAAACTCTTTTTGCACTGGCAAAACAGGGAAATGCAGTACTCTGTGCTTTATGATCAATGGGTTCGTAGCGCTCTCACAAAGACCCAGGGAGTGAGTCATTGCTGCGACAGCCTCTCCATACTACAAAAGTCACTACACTCATCATACATTGTTATAACACATCATGTAGGTGTATGCTTTTGTATTACATAGTTGACTCATTAGTTCTGACAATGTGATGCCATGCAGTATTGTGGTACAAAGTTACAAGTCAAGGCATCCAGACTTCCGTGCAGCCTTCTGACTGACACCTCCCAACTCATTATTTTTTACAGGTGTTTCATTTGACTTGTCTCTGGGAATTTCCAGCGCCAATTACAGACACATTTAGATAGCGAAAACTACCGTTAATGCCAAAACATCCATTAATGGTATTAAAGCATGTGGAGAAGTTTATACAAACCCATCTAACATGCTTTCTAAACTAGCCCATCTGGTCCAGATGGCCTCAAGGTTTGACATCTGCAAGGCTGATAAAACTCTTTGCTTCTTCCAGACCTCCACAGGCTATATCTGGGTCAATGACATGATGCATCTATTAAACTGTAAAATGATACATTAAAATGTAAACCATAAATAAATATGGCTTCAAATTCTCAATTCGTGTTATTTTAATCTTTATTTGTGATGCTTAAAGTAAAAAATGTTTAGGTGGCGTAACTGCATGGAGATCCTATTTTTATATGAAATATGAAAAATATGAAAATGTGTCTGTGTGTGTGTAATATATATATATATATATATATATATATATATATATATATATGCATATGTACATGCACATGCATATATATTTTAATATTAATATCTATATAAATCTTATCCCCTAAATCCCAAATTAAAGTCAGCATGGCATAGCCATCATGCAGCCATTTTGTTGTCATGTGACAACAAAACTATATAAAAAACATTACGTTAATGTAAAAAAAGTGTATGTTTAGCTCAAAGAATGTTTAAAAACTCATATAGACATACGTTTTAAATATATACATATACATACATATATACACACACACACACACACACACATATATATATATATATAATTATATATATAATTGTGAAATAATATATATATATATATATATATATATATATATATATATATATATATATATATATATACATTAAATATTATTATAACATTATTAACTTGTCACATGCGTTTAAACTGCATTTTTAAAAGATCTCTCCTCCTTATCTCGTACATGCTTATGTCATTGACCCATCTTCTAATATCTCACTTTTGTAGCGCAAGTGACCAAGAGATTCAATATGTCAGACAGACTGAAATATTATTCTCCATTAAAATATTCTCATTGCGAGGAAGCCCACCTATCCAACTTGTAAACAATTTTTCCCCAGTAAACCTTAATAAAAACATTCAATCCTGACAGGGGATTAGCATATGAATCAGTGATATGCATTCACTCAAAGAGGCGTTGATGCACAACAGTAAAACCTGTTGTTTAGAACAAAGTGATGGGCAGAACTTCCCATTGCTATATTCACAGAGCAATGCAGAAAAACGCCATATGATCACAGAAAAGTCTGATTCGCCAAAGTGCCGCACTACTGGTCAATATATATATATATATATATATATGCTAAAGCCATTCTCTTCCAAATGTCTCACAAACATCGTGCCTACCGCTATTATTACGTGGAAACCAAGAAATATCGCTATCAACAAATCAACATCGACGAAATGAATCGAGCGACGCTTTTCCCGCAAGGAATCCGTGAGAGATGTTCAAAGTTGACCCATTTCCATGCACTTACCTTCTTCTATTTGCTGCCGCTGTTGCCAAACACCTCCAGTATGATCACCTAAACACAGTCGACTGCAGATTTTTTGGGTATCTCGTTAATCACTTGATGTACGATGGCCCCCAATACGACAAACTCCATTCCCCACGTACGGAAATCACACGCAAATCTCCCAAAGCGCGATACCAAGTGGGAAAAGCTGTTGCGCTGTCCAGTGAAAGTGGTGCTGAAACGCTCTCGGAGCCGAAGTACTTTCCATTTCTCCAAGTCTCCGTGTCCGTTCATTCAATATTGGCAAATATTGTTCTTCTTGTGTTAGGAGCTCATACCTGAAGAGATAGTACTGCACTGAGCAGAACTGGAGAGCAGAGCCGTGCTGAGATGTAGGCAGTGCTCTTCAGTCGAAGCAGTGCGTTCAACGCCCACATAGCCCACTCTATTTGATCACACACACATACACACTCACACAACGCAGAAAATACACTGACTGATGAGAGAGCTTTCGTGCAGCTAACAAAAAACGATTGATCTCTTTAATACATATATCTGCATATGCACGGACTTAAAAGCACATAAGGATGTTTTTAATAAAGGCTACAGGAAATTCCTACAAGAAAAATCACGCAAGAATTCTAATAGAATTTTATTCATAATTTTTAAGCAACCTTAATGAGAAACAAGTGCAAAAATGTAATTAAAAATGCTACAGAACAAATTGGTTAACTGTACATTACCTTACAGTATATGGTAAGGATTTATATTTTAAAAGTCAATAAATGCAATTACTGTAATTTACATGAAATGCAAATAAATGCAATTTACTGAAAAGATTTTATGGTAACAATACTGTATAAAAATGCTTTTTAGAAGTAAAAAGTATGAATTACCTTCTAATGTATTGATAAAAAATATTATATTTAACAAGACAATGTGTATATCTCACACAGTAATGATTTGTTGATTTTATTTAATTTAATTAAAAATCATAATTTATGGGGAAATGAACATAATTCCCTGAAGGACAACAAATACTTCAGCCCAAATAGGTATATTAACATTATATAATATATACAATTATATAAAATATACGATCACAAAGAATTCCGTAATGCCTTGTCACTGTAATTTTTTTACAGTAAAATAATGGCAATCATAGTTGCTATTTTACCATTTTACTGTAATAAAAAAACTTTAAAGAACCACTACTGAATAAACAATAATATTGAGAAGAAAAAAGCACTTCGGTTTATCCAGTATTCAGTAGGAATTTATTTTATTTTTTTATTTTATTTTATTTTATTTTTTTTTTAAAGCAGTCTTGTTTGATCCCATTAGGATTGCTTTTTTACCTACTGTATTCTTCACTTTGGAAAGGAAATTAGTTGAATATGCTTTTAAAAGCAGTGTAAATGTCCTGGAGACAATTGTACATCTTCTTGTACATGTAAAATATTAAGCATAAAGATTCAGGGCATTGATAACCACAGTGCAGTGAGCAAAAGACGATTTAAAAATACAGAATGTCCCGAAAGACACTTTTTTGGATTGCTAAATATACCCATTTATGCGCTGGTGTTTTTGAGGACACATTTAGTCACAAAGCACGTCAGTACAAATCTGGGCTTGAATAAAAGGTAGACAACATCTACATTTGGATGGTAGTGTTGTATTTGAGCATTCTCTCAGGATATTTCATTACGAATTCTTAATTCTAATTTATTCACATACATGCTTCCAACTTCAGTGTCTTCCAAACCATTTCCCCTGGGGATTATGATAACAAAATGACTAATGTAGTGTGCACAATATACTGGTATCTTCCTAGTGTGACATATACAGCTTGTTGCTCATGTTATTCTTAAAAAGACAGAATGACAATTTTGGTTAAACCCTCTTCACAAGTACTATGTATCAGTTGTTTGCTGACAATTTTTTATTCAAATTTATTCATTGAAACTCATGTAAAGTCATTTCTAAAAGTCGAACTATATCAGTGGACACAGAGAAGGAGTTGCAGACTGTTCTTTTCTGGTGTGACAAAATTATATTCAGATCAGATTTATATATATTTTTTTACAGTAATATACAGTATATTTCTTAGTATAAATCACATTTTTCTTATTCTTTATTCTCACTGTATTGCTCCCTGCATTTAATTCTGTGGATTTATATAAATGTTTTACTGAGGCCATTTGGCATTTCCTCCTGTCCCATTCAGCTATAATTGAATGTTCTAGGAGTAAGCTTAGACAGTTTATTACCAGACGCAGTCAATGCTAATTCTCCAATTAGGTTTTGTACTATCCAAAAATTCTGAGCTTTATTGGTGTTTTGGGAAATCGCAGTAATAAGTGCACTTCTTAAATGGTACAATATCACCTCCTAGCGGAGAGAAATGCTTACTTATTGCCAACACTCATTTTTTTACTGCCATTTACACATACCTAAATGGCAAGCATCAGTTCTCCCTTTATTTTTTTTTTCATGAATATATATATATATATATATATATATATATATATAGTACTGTGCAAAAGCCACTAGTATTTTCACCAACAAAAAATGGTTTTAAGACAGTTATTTCTATCTTTTGCTGTAGTGTGTCAGTAGGAAATATCAGTTTACATTTCCAAACATTATTTTTGCCATTAATTGTAATAATCCAGTGAGATTTTTGTATGCACAAGGAGTCAGTGCTCCACAGAGAGATCTGATCTCATCATCATCCAGTCTGTCTGGAATGACATGAAGAAACAGAACAAACTGAGACAGATTAAATCCAGAAGAACTGTAGCAACGTCTCCAAGACGCTTGAAGAAAAAACCTTCCTGCAAAGTGAGTACACCCCTCACATTTCGGCAACTATTTTAGTATATCTTCTCAAGGGACAATACTATAGAAATGAAACTTGGATATATTTTAGAGCAGTCAATATGCAACTTGTATAGCAGTAAAGATTTACTGTGCTCTGAAAATAACTCAACATACAGCCATTATTGTCAAAAAAGGTGGCAACAAAAGTGAGTACACCCTAAGTGATAACAGCTATATGTCGTTTAACCATGCAAAGCCACATGTCCTATTCATCATGTTCATGTTTTTTGTCTGCTTGACAGGACCATACAAATGTGTTTATCTTTATTAGAGCAGTTAAAATTTGGTGCTTTGAGTACAATTCTCTCATACTGACCACTGGATGTTCAACATGGCACCTCATGGCAAAGAACTCTCTGAGGATTTGAGAATTAGAATTGTTGCTCTCCACAAAGATGGCCTAGGCTATAAGAAGATCAGTAACACCCTGAAACTGAGTTACAGTACAGTGGCCAGTGTCACACAGAGGTTTTCCAAGACGGGTTCCACTTGGAACAGGCCTCGCAAGGGTTGATCAAAGAAGTTGAGTCCTCGTGGTGTGCATCAGGTGCAGAAGCTGGCTTCAAAAAACATACGCATGAGTGCTGCCAGCATTGCTTTAGAGGTTGCAGAAGTGAAAGGTCAGCTTGTCAGTGCTCAGACCATACGTCACACACTGCAACAAGTCGGTTTGCATGGCCGTCGTCCCAGAAGGAAGCCTCTTCTGAAGCTGGCTCACAAGAAAGCCTGCAAACAGTTTGCTGAAGACAACCTGTTCAAAAGCATGAATTACTGGAACCATGTCCTGTGGTCTGATGAGACTAAGATAAACTTGTTTGGCTCAGATGGTGTCCAGCATGTGTGGTGACGGCCTGGTGAGGAGTACCAAGAAAACTGTGTCTTGCCTACAGTCAAGCACGGTGGTGGTAGCATCATGGTCTGGGGCTGCATGAGTGCTGCTGGTACTGAGGAGCTGCGGTTCATTGAGGGAAACATGGATGCCAACATGTACTGTGACATTCTGAAGCAGAACATGATGCCCTCCCTTCAGAAACTGGGCCAAACGGCATTTTTCCAACATGATAATGACCCCAAACACACAGCCAAGATGACAACTGCCTTGCTGATGAATCTGTAGGTGAAGGTGATGGAGTGGCCAAGTATGTCTCCAGACCAGAACACTATTAACCACATGTGGGACATCCTCAAGCTGAAGGTGGAGAAGCGTCAAGTGTCTAACATCCAGCAGCTCTGTCATGTCATTATGGAGGAGTGGAAGAGGATCCCAGCAACAACCTGTGCAGGTCTGGTGTATTCCATGCCCAGGAGGATTAAGCTACAAAATATTGACACTTTGGACACAGTTTTGACATGTTCACTTAGGGTGTACTCATTTTTGTTGCCAGTTATTTGGACAATAATGGCTATATGTTGAGTTATTTTTAGAGGACAGTAAATTCGTGCTTCTAAACAAGCTGCACATTGACTATTCTAAAATATATCCAAGGTTCATTTGTGTAGTATTGTCCCTTGAGAAGATATACTAAAATTGTTGCTGATATGTGAGGCGTGTACTCACTTTTGTGAGATCCTTTGTGAGATATATATATATGCATGGTATGTAATGTGTAGTATACACACACACACACATATTTATATACACACAAAACTGAAAAAAACCAACCTCAAATCGAATATGTGATTGCATCGAATATATGTGTCACCAAAAATCTTGGTGGGTGGTGGCTTGTAAAGTGCATGCAGTACCTTTCCATATACTGTCTATTCCTCCTAAGCATTCTAAAAAAATATCAGTACTGAAGTATCACAAACAGAGCAGATTTAGTAGAGTCCTGCAGCAGCGTTTTGTCCCTGTCGGACAGAGCCCATGCCTCTTTGGTGTCTAGCCAAGCAGCTTTACTGTTCAGAAGCCAAGCTGCCAAGCCACTGTAGGAACATTGGCCAGCGTGTTACTGATAAACTCCTCAAGGTGGCAAATTACAGTGCTGCCAGAGTCTTTGCTCATCTTGGCAACACGACCACTTTTAGCACAGAGCTAGTGCCTTTGGATCATTGCTTTCCCTATATACTCTTCTTTCTTACACACACCCCTGCATACTCTTCTTTTTTACTCATACACACACACACACACACACACACGCACGCACACGCACACACACACGCACGCACACACACACATAAAGTGTTAACATAGCAGCCATGAAGACACAGTAGCCAAATCCAAGCTCCAATCAGTAACCAAGCTCCAATCAGAAGTGGCATCCACAAAAATGACGTGATGTTCGCTAAGGGCCCAACGCTTTCCCGCGTTGAGTGGAAGGACTTCATGAGTGGAAGGACCTTTCAATGTTCAGACTTTATATTTTATAAAGTCTTCCTATAAAACTTAAAAGATTTTCTTACCATTTTCACAGTATCTATTTTAAACCGTACTCTTTGCACCAATGCAAAACAAAGCCCCGAAGACAAAGCAGCAGAAGGAGGGAATGAAGAAAAAACATAAGAAAAGATTAAATACAGTTATATTTTGTTTTCCAACATGCTCCAAGTAGAACTAAAATAAAAGAAATATCCAGACTTGACGTTGTTCAGTGGGCTTAAATGTTTTGTGACATTTAAATAAGTCTTGGATTTAGGGGCATATTTGACAGGCAGCAGAGAAAGATATACAGCCAGAGGATGGATCATAGTGAGGACCCTTCAGAAGGAATAATTCACACTTAGCGGAGCTCATTGTCGACTACAATTATTAACTGACATTTAAATGTCCCTTGCTAATATTATGTTAACCTATTCCTCACTGGGCCCACTAGGAGGGGATAAATAAAACAAATGGCACACACTAGAGAAACGAAGGATGAGGCTAGGCCAGGCTGGTTCATGCAAATCACTTTCAGCTATTTCTTTCTCCAGCACACACACATACATATATTACACATGGCAAATCTTTAATATTATTGATGCACAAATGACTTGCCAGCACAATAATCATCTTGCAATTTAGTGACATCAGTCTAATGTTTAAAAAAGCCTGTCATTGCTAGTAATATTAAACTAATTGATCAGTTAAATCCTAAAGAAAAATTCAAACTCCTTGAGTTAAGTGGCACAGCATCTGAACAGTGTCTATTGCAAAAGTGTATACTTTAATTAACAAACTACTTCTGCACCATTAACTGACAAAAAAGAGCAAAGTGCAGTATGGTGGCTGTAGGAAATGACTCCATTAAATAACTCAGGGTGAACTGCAGGGCTGAAAATGTGACCAGCTCCAAAATAAAGTGGTTTTCTACTGTTATTTGTGACTACACATAACCCTTGATGTGGTGCATCAGTTAGGTAACAGCTAGAAAGTGTGTACTATAGCCTTAGCCATACAGAAGATCATCATCAATAATCATTTAAAGCCATTCAGATTGTTATTCAGATCCGTAGTGGATTAAATTCAGTCTCACGTTCACTGGGTGACTACATTAAAACCAACAGCATAACATAATTTTTAGCTACTTTCTCATCATCCTGTGCAGCAAACACTGCTGGTAGTAAGATAACAGTTTACTCTTTGGCCATAATCAGTGAAAACAATATATATATATATATATATATATATATATATATATAATGAGTATTGAAATCTGTAATTTAGCATTATTCTTGAAGGACAGTCGATAGTTGCATAGCTTTCAGTCTGTGAGTTTTATCTCAAAATTCTACCACCAATCTCCATTATGACTGCCCAAGCTTCTCGTAATAACATAGCGCTCAATGATAAACAATCTTCAGTAATTGTATTTTTATGCTCCAGAGAACATCCGTTTGCAAACAGCACAAAAACATGAGGTGTAGATACTTTTGGCAAAATGTATACTGCGGGTTTGTTGTAATGCTGCTAGTCATGATGTCCACAGTTCATTTACTTCCAGTGTATTATGTTAGTCATATCATTTGGATACAACAGATGGTGTGGACCACACATCAAAAAAAAAAAAATAAATAAATAAAAATTTCTAAAATGACACAAATAGTAACTCCCCAGGCCATTGAGAAACAACTAAATGACTCTGGTTATCACACAACAGATTGAGATGCTGAGATTATACAGTATCATAATCATAATATGTATATGTTATGGATCATAATATATGTTTTCATGACTTTTTTTCTCCTGAGGACCACTTACAAAGCAATGAAGTGCAAAATTCAAAATATAGGTAAAACACCTGTAAAAAAATAAAAAATAAATAACAAGGTAACACTTTCTATGAAGCCCATATTTATAATACATTATAAGGGTATTCTTAAGGCATTATAATGAATGCATAATGCATTATAAAAAAACCTTATTATGTGTTATATCATCTTATAAATATTCATAAGAACAGTTTTAATGTATTGTAATATTTACTTATTTGTGGTTATAGCTTTTAAGAGTATGCATCCACTTAAGTTACAATGGATTATATTTCTCATAGTTATAATGTATTATAAGTCTCATATCTTGCCATCTTTCTTATGCTACTTTACTTAAAGCCACCAATGACCACTTATAAGTATAGTAATAATAATAGTAATATTTTTTTTCTCTCAAACAGCCACAAGATCAGATTTCAGATCAGATGAATGTGTAATATGACACATTTGTTTTGAACTATTTTTATTTTAATATCAGTTTGATTATTTTGATGGTACCCTTTAGACAGCTGTTGTTAAGTAACTCTGCAACGACATGTCAACTAGCAGTCATTGGAGTATTAGTAGTATATCTGCTAAAATAGTGGTTAGTAGTATAACCACTATTTTGATGGTTCCCCAACAGATAAACTGACTATAAGTAACTTTGCAAGTACGTCAACATTATACCTACCCTAACCGTAACCTAAGCCTACTAATACTCTAATGAGAGTTAGTTGACATGTAGTTGCAAAGTTGCTTATAGTCAATAGACTAAGGGGACCATCAAAATAAAATGTAACCTAACATATAAACATTGCATTTTTTTTTTTTTTAGCTGAAATTAACTAGCTCACATCAAAACTAATATTAGCCTCACAGGGAACACTCAAATAACACTCCACACCTAACCACTTACAAGATGTACTGCAGTAAGATACTATGCAGATCTTAAATAATGTCAAGATATATAGTCCATTATAAATGTAAAAGTAGATTCAATATGGTGTTCATTGTGTTATAAATAATAATAATCTTAAAAGTTATAATCATAAATGCATAAGCATTATAATGTATTATAATTGTTGTTATGATTATTTATAAGACGATATAACATATTATAAGGTTTTTTATAATGCATTATGCATACATTATAATGCCTTAAGAATACCCTTATAATGTATTATAAATATGGGCTTCATAGAAAGTGTTACCAAAAATAAATATGGAAAATTCCTTCATATTAATACAGTATTTTGTGCCTTATTTTTAGAGATTTTTTTTACCGCATATATAAATAAAAATAAACAATAATATAGATCTATAACAGATGTCCTTTATCATGAAGAGACAGTGGCAAAGAAATAATTCCTTCAACTTACAGATTCTGACAACATTGGGATCACCTTACTGTAGTTATTAAAATGTTACACAGGAGAGTAGTTCTGTCTGACTATATGTTGTGAAGGGGAACATCTGTCTTTCATGGAGTTTCAGTGATATGATAGACCAGGCGTCTCCACCCGTCCCTGATCATTACTGCTCACCAATTATGTCCTTGGAACATTCAGTACTGATGAATTCATTCGTCATTTTTTCACATTTCACCACAGATGAGTCTATCTTACTTGCATACTCACAGTATGATACAAACACCCACAGAAAAAGCTTGCAGATCTGTTCTGAACAGGTTCAACAAAGTCATATACAAAAGAATCTAAGGCATGGGTACAGAAGACACTTTTATTTTTGCTTACACACTAGAGCTATAATTGCTATAGTGTCCCTGAGTTATAACTGCAACAGTGCAGATAAGCAACTGAATTGCGCTGCCAGTTCTATAACAATCACTCTGAAAGCAAGCAATATGTTCCTCTGACATTTTCTCCATTTGGGCTAATACAAGACTCTTACACAACTTTTAACAGCAATTTCCTTGTTGTTATGTTTCCTAAGGAAGTGCCATTAAGGCAGTCGAAGCTGATAAAATCTACATAGAGTGCAATATGGATGTGAAATAAAGAGTAGTGAACATTACCCAATTGCTCCAGAATGTTCATGAATATCCTGATATTTCCTCTCATTCGGAAGGCCTTATCAATGAAAGGAAAAGCTGATGTATATCTTTAATTTTGCGTAAACAAATTGTTTTCATCATAATCCTTTGTAGATGGTAAAAGCAAGTAATAAGTAAGCATAATGAGCAAGTAGAAGTTCTTATATTTTACTTTACTTACTATAAAATAAAATAAAATCCCCTCAGTTAATAATTGCTAGCGTTTTTCAGTCTATTAAAGCTTGCTTTATCCTGTTTTGGATTTAAAATCAAAGATGAAACATTTTTGCATGCAAAACTGTGTTGTATTTCAGAGTAAAACAGATATTCAACAATTTAGGATGGCTTAATTTTTATTACACTTTTTAATATTAGAAAGGACAACATTTTATCCTCTTAAATATCATGCACTGATGAATTATTCACAACAGGACCAGGGATATGCATTAAATTGGCCCCACTGCTGTACTGTGTAACCTCTAATCACACAGACCCGAGTTTGTTTCTCCAGGGCAGTGGCCTCCATATTGCAGTGTAACTGTAAATATTTTGGTAACGTTGCTTACAGGCTCACGATTTATGCTTCACACACACACATTCTGCCATGCTTCAGGGTAAGACAGCTAATCGTAGCTAACCTCACTCTCTTCAGAAGTTCCCATGGTGACTGAATGCCTATAGGCTGTAATGCATGAAATCCATTATAGTCTCTTTGTTTTCATAAGAAGAAATGCAGGACATTCTCATGTACGCTCTTACATCCCCTCCTGTACTTCCAGTAATAATGTTATGCCACATACTGTAGTAACAATCAAAAAGATGTTACCACAACACCTGGGACATTTAGTGGTAAAATATCATATTTGTATGGTTTGTGTAAATAACAGATGCACCAGTAATTTGAACTGAGAGCTATACTGCATGATTAAATCATGCAGCCGATATGTTGTATGTTCTTGCAATATTAAAGACAAATCTAGATCAGTTCAAAATTTATGGTCAGTTAAGACTTGTGCAATGTTACAAAAGACTTCTATTTCAAATGAATGTTTTGAATTTTCTGCCACCACAGGATGGAATACTTTACATCTTAAAAAATATTAAAATAGAAAACAGTTATTAACTAACTGTTATAACATTTTATGTTATAATATTAACAGTTAAATTGTTATACAGTATTTTACAATATTACTGTTTTTACTGCATTTTTGATCATAAATGCAGTTTCGGTGATCATAAGAGACAAAAACATTTAAAAAAAATCTTACCGACCCCATATTTTTGAATGGTGGTGTTTATATAGAAATTAATATAATCAATATTGCTATTAAAACAACTGTATGTACGTTTTTTACCTCAAAATATCAGTTTCAAAATCATTCTGACTTCTAAAAGACGAATGGCTTCTGTTTCTTCCAAACGTCTGTTCTGGGAGTATTAAAGGGTTATGAAATTCAGAGAAAAGGGCGGCGTGCTTTACTACAACAACAAATGAAAGTATACCGCTATACAATGTAATTACGACAGTGATTTATGACAGTGAATTCCACTCACTTACCTGCAGGGGGCTCCAAAGTCGCAAAAATATACAAAACTACATACAGTTGCTTTAACGGAGCTAAAATGGTAGTTTCAGTCACACCCAAATGCTTAACCGAAAGCAATCTTATAATTTGGTGAGATGTAGCAACAATTTTAAATTTTAGAAACTTTCAGTTATTAAAAACCAAGATTTGTCAGTAAGATCCAAAGTGACTTGCAGTGCTGTTTGCCAACACTGGAGTCACACCGGAGAAACTTTTAAGTACTTCACCCAAGGGCATAACAGTGCCAGTCAAACCTGCTTTCACTAAAGCGATGGACAGACAGCATCACCCTTCAGGGATTTGAGGCACCAGCATCCCACACAAACTTTCAACCACTTCTTAAGTAATAGTTCACCCAAAAATATAGCTCTGTTATTATTTACTCACCCTCATGTAGTTTTAATTTTAATTTCTAAACCACAGTAGTCCGTGCTCTCCATCTACTTTCATTATATGAAAGAGTTTCAGTTTATTCTGATCAATCTTTTGTGTTCCATAGGAGACAGTCATACTGGTTTGAAACAACATGAAGGTGAGTAAATGAGAACAGTATTTTCATTTTGGGCTAAACATGAAAAATTCTCCACAGCAAAGTCTACTCAGCACTACTCTTCTCAAATTAAGCACAATCAATCTCTGATCACAGACATCTTAAAAGGTACTTCCTCCGAAAGACTTATCCAAGAAACATTTGTCTGAAATCACTTCAAGCTCCTTAAAATTCCACTCAATCAAAGCAGTTGCCTGACATCTGCACACTTCACGACATACTTTTTCCCAACACCAATTTGGTTTTGATTAGATTACTTTGCTGTGTACCCGTACTTCAACTTTAACCTCCAAGAAAACATCCAAGCAAGAAAACAGTGCCAGGCTCACGGAACAATACATATTTTCACACCACCCCTTTGAAATATGACTTCCTGAACACAGCATTCCAGAATCACATTGTCATTCATCTCTTCTGCAAACATCTAATTAAATCCAGCCTCAATAGCCAGAGATGGACTCTACAATTCTATGAAGTTTATCCAAAAGGAATAATCATGCGAGCAAGATGAATATGCAATATGGCGCTTTCCATGAACGAAGTACACTCTGAAGTGTTAGAGGTATTAGGTATTGGAAATTAATATCAGTAAGTCAGTAAAACGTAATTGTTGTTAAAGATAAAAAACATAACCTGATCACACATTTCATTATTTAATATTTAATATATATATATTGTGTTCATTTGCAAATTTAGGTTGTTTTCAGAGCTGGTCTCCTACTCTGATACCCTAAATGGATAATTGTGAAATTTTAAACAGCAGGGGGCAGCACTGTGTCCTAGTTTCTTTACGTAAATGAAAACAGCCCGTAAAACAATGGCAACAAGTAATGCTTGCTTAAAATGTAGCTACATATTCTTGCATACACAATAAAACCTTAAACAGATATTAACATTGTTAAAAGCACAAAAGGTCTTAAATTGATTTATTATATGTTTATTACTATTACTTGAGGCACTTTGTTGAGTCTGGAAAGTATGCATTAACATAACACTAGAAACTGCAACAACACTTTTCATTCTGTGGACCTGCTGCTGGAATGCTGCCTAAAACACTATTCTTTTTTGAAATAGGACAAACAAGCCATTTATCATCCACTTTCAGATTTAAGTTGAGGAATAGTGGAGTTATACAATACAAATGTTTGTTTCATGGGTTTTTTTTTTTTTCCAATGCTTTACATATGCACATTTAAAATGGTCAAACACACATCAACGTACAAAATATCCACACGTGTTATGTTCTTTTGTTACAGGATAGCTATAATAATAGATTTTTTTTACAATGTGAGTTTTCAGTATGTCATCACAGCAAGCCGATGGATAAATTGAGCACTGATGCTGTCTCTATTTTGTCTTAATCGTCTTAACTTCACTTCAAAAGACTGAAAACGTGCAATTTGAGCTACTTTGTATACAGACACTATACTCCATAATTACAACACAGCTCAGGGGAATGAAGAAAAGAATAGAGCGGAACGGCTGAAGTAGAGAGTGGCAGCAAGTGAAAGAGAGAGGGGGAAGGGCCATGCATGAATCTATAAGAGCCCAGGCATTGGCTTTATCCCTTGTGTCACACTCAAAGTGAAACAAACCCAAACCTCACCCACTCTCACACAGTCACACCACATGCTGCAGGACCGTTCGCTCAGGATGGCCACTCAGAGGAAATGCCACAAAGCTTTAAATGTTGCTTTCTTAATCTGTCTCTTTGCTTTCTTATTTCAAGGTGAGTACAATTTACTTCACTTTTGTTCTCTTGCAGATGTTTGGATCTAACATTGTATTACTCAAGATGTTGTGCAGCTTTAAGGGAGAAGTGTGTTATACATTAACTTTTTGCTTATCTACTCAAAATTTTAGTAACTATTAAAAAGAAAATTTTTAATGCAAAAGTTTCAGCGCTTGCTATAATGCATGCATTTCTCCACTCCGCTCTGCTAGTTGGCTGTCTGCGAAGCTACCACACCCCTTTGCATCACAACAATACGCTGTAAATAAAGTTGATGAGTTCCCTCTCAAGTTAATGGCTTGGGATCAATTGATTCGCTCTCTCCCACACAGTGTATCTGTGCATACATTATATCACCAGGTGGCCATGTGTGCGTCTGTATGTGAATTAAAGAGTCCATCTGTTGTTATTCCATTAGGCATAAAGAGGATTTTGTTAATTTGGCGGACTATGAAGCATCCAGGTGTTTAGAAGACCCTGGGCGGAAAAAGTTGTGGACCGTATGATGGAATACATATTTCAAATTCAGTCAGAGAGAGAAACAAACACTCATGTTTACATTACATGAGCTGCATGGGGGAAACCGCAAATAGAAGACACAGAGGTGCAGAATTATTTTCTGAATTTATGTTTATTAATTATTAACATTTTCCAGTAAAATATATAAACTTATTTGAGAAGCAAAATTGCATTAAATATTTTTTCTTAACAAATTAAATATTCTATTTGTTGTTTTTCTTATTTTAAGCTTTATAAGGTTTAGCTTAAAACATGTATATATATTTTTTATGAAACAATAACAACATTAAAATACACTCAACCATGCATTAATATAAGGAAATATCAATGTTTAATTTCAAATCTATTGCTTCGTCAGTTAAGGTGTCAAAATACTAAAGTAAAGTATGTTTATTTTTTAAGTCAGGTTTGGGGCAATGCATGCATTCCCAAGAACAGCTTTCACTCTCATTGTCTTAGTTCCCATAACTCAGTTATTGTAGCTAAAAGGGGTACAAGCTCTGCTGATAATTTTTTGGCCAATAGGGGTTGGGCTGCTCAAGGAGTGTCTGATTAGAAACATAAGAGTCTGTCTTTCCTCCATTTGTTTGCTGCCCTCTCTATGGGTGGAGACAATGTGGGCCCCACACTTGAGGAAGTGAGGGGCTGAGGGGTCAGAGGTCAGGGGGCATGCTGTTACAGAGAGAGAGAGAGAGAGAGAGAGAGAGAGATTTACTTACTTAAATTCCTCCTTCCCTTTAACTGGATTGTTTGAGTCTCAAATTCCAGCATCCCTAAGGGAACGCTCAGTGTAGCAGCAAACGACCAGGCATCATTTAGTCAAGCACTGCAAAACTGAACAGAATGTTCTATACCATCATTGTTCTAAACCTCAGAGAGAGTGAGAAAAAATATGATAAGATGATGATCTACAGTCAAATAAAAAGTTACATTTTCTAACTTTTTCTAATAATAGGATATCATGACCTGACAATGAACAAAACTCGCACAGCTTTTATATATATATATATATATATATATATATATACACACACTATATATATATATATATATATATATATATATATATATATATATATAGTGTGTGGGGTCAATAAGATTTTCTTTCTTTTTTTTAATTTAGCAAGGACACATTAAACTGATCAAAAGAGAGAATAAAGGCGTTGTTACAAAATATTTACTGTGTATTTCAAATATTAAATGGTGTTTTTTTATATATATATATCCACAATAATATTAAGTAGCACAACTGTACAACTGTTCTATACACTGAGAACAATAAGAAATGTATCATGAGAATTAAACCAGCATATTTCTGAAAGATCACTGAAGACTGGAGTAATGATGTTGAAAATTCAGCTTTGAATTCCAAGAATAAATTATATTTAAAAATATATTAAAATAGAAAACATATTATTTTAAATTGTAATAATATTTCATAATATTACAGTTTTTACTGTATTGTTGATTAAATAAATACAGTCTTGGTGAGCACAAGAGACATCTTTCAAAAACTTGCTGAAAACCTAGCTAACGCTAGTTGTGAGAGTGTTGTTATGCTTTCTCAATGGTTTCTAGGGCATTCAGAGTGGTTAGTGAATGCTAGGGTGTTCTGAATGGTTTCTAGTGTGTTCTGAATGGTTGCTAGAGTCTTCTGTATGATTCTGAATGATGAACTCAAAAAGGCCAATCCCTAAGCCTCTTTGACATTCTGGTTCACCTTCAGTGTAAGTCTATGGGATTTCTTTTTGCCCACCAGGAAAATTTGTAAATCACTAAGAAAAGTTCATTTATGACCGAGATTTGAGGACATTTTCTTTGCCTTTGATAGGCAAAAGTGACAGATGTACTTGAGACGGGGGTTGGAGGCATATGCTCATGCATCTGCTGTAGTAAAGCTGATCTCTCATAGCAGCTGACGAACTGTCAGTGTTATCAAGTGTGAAGCAGGGTATGATGTAGTGAGCGTGCTGTCGGCTCCGAGAGAAACTGCAAGTGGGACCTCGCCAAGTAGTGTGAGCAGCCTTGAGGATCACAGTACAGATGTAGAACAAATACATACCACTTTATTGACACCCACACCCCTTCTGTCTTTATTTCCTCACATGATAGGTTCCTTTATCATTCCTTCTTCCCTACGGCTTGAAAGGAATCCATCTGATCCCGTTATTCAAGCATTCCTGAGGTTGGAATGTCGAAACATTCCATGACTGGAAATTCCCAGAGGCTTTGAGGGAAAGGCAGGGATAGTAAGAGAATAAGAGATGTAACTTCCTGTTATGTGATGGGAAATATGGAGGGAATGAGGTGAAGATGGGTTGAGGAACAGGGAGGATGGGGGCGAATAGATATAACATCTGTTTGGAAGGGGGTTGTAGAAATGTTCCCTATGGTTGTAAGAGGCTCATTTGTAATGTTGGAGGTGGTGCTGGTGCTGGTGCAAGTGCCTGATTGAATTGGCCTACATGTGTTCATCGTCAACTTTTTACCTTCAAACAAACAAGTTTGGTAAAAAGATGTTCCTCTGGCTGCTGAACACAGATGTCCATAATTAAGAACATTATACAGAAAGAAAAAGGGAAATGCAGTCAGTGCCATGCAAAAAAAAATATATATATATATATATATATATTTTTTTTTTTTTTTTTTTGAATGTTGAGAATGTTGAGGCCCAAACACTGGAACCCATTGACTTACATTGAATGGACAAAATTTCTTCTTTGTGTTCCATAGAAGGAGGTCATACAGGTTAGGAATGACATAATGATGAGTAAATGACAAAGTCTTCATTTTTGGGATAACTATCCCTTTAATTTGGCTCATTATGAGCTTATTTTTCTTTAAATATGTCCCACCCTTACCTCTATTTTAGCCAGATATTCATTCCCTGTGACCCTGATGCTCTCAGTTCTATGGTATGTTTTGAGATGCATTAAATTTGTACCACCATATCAAAACTAAGGGGGAAAAACTCATTCTTGTTCTCATGCGAACACAAAATCTTTTTTCACATCACAACTGGGTCACTAATATCCCTTCAGGCAAACTGGAGCCATGCTTTCATATGATTCTTTGAGTAATGGGCTCTATTGTGCCTTCCCTCTATACAGGCCACTGTTATTCAGAGCTATTGATATGGTTTAATTTGCTCTGTCAATTACTGAACTATGTAGAGCCTTCGGAGCAAAGTCTTTACTGCTTTTAAAGTAGTTTCTACATGTTCAGTGTAGTTTGTCATAAAACTACCTATGCTCAGAATTAGGTTTTTTTAATGTTCTTTTAATGTATATCTATAAAAATGTCTAATACCGGCCCAACAAATATAAAATTACAATTAAGCAATCGCTTTTGTTATACAATGGAAAAACATACATACACACACGCAAAACAGAGTCTAAACAATTCAACAAGAAATTCACTGAACAATCAATACCAGACACAAGTCATAGTAGTGTTGAAAACAAGACCAAAGATGCAATGAGCCCTGCACAAGGGTCCAAAAGTAACACAGCAACAATAAAGTCAAAGTGTACTGTATATTAAGTTGCTGTCACCTCCAGATAGTATGCTTTCTATAGCACAGGACAACAGCTGTGACGGGCAAGTGTGTTATAAATTGCAGTGAAATTCATTGCTAGCATGCCATCTCAGTTTTATCCTCCACACTCTTCTTTTGCCCAAGAACCCTCTTCTTATCAAAAAGAAAAAATATCTTTTTGACTGTATGCTATATGGTACAGTTGGCTATATGGAGACAATTAAGTTATTTGATGCTTCTTTGTAAGTTTTTAGATCAGAATTTTGGTTTCTGGGCACTTTAAAGCACCAAAATATGCTTTAATAAATAATAAAGTATCAAAAGATGGTTTTGAAAGGAACTAGATAATGTTCTTCTGTGACACCCATTTTTTCCATGTTTTCTTGTTTTTTGCACTACCGTTTAAAAGAGGTCACTGATATGCATATTTTTTTCTGATTAAAAAAAAACACAAGTTGTGCTTTATCAGAACTGCTGAAAGATAAACTTCATTAAAACCCATCTATCTGTTACATTACAGGAAGGATAGAAGGAAGTGAAGCAGAGTAAATAATTCCAGCCAAGGGTCAGTTTAGGGTTATCTCTTTGTTATCTTTGCACTGAAACATACCTAATAAAATGTTTTAGTTCAGCATTCTGTCCACTGTACAAAGCAGATATTTAAGAAAAAAGTATATAGGCATCATTGCATCTGTGTTGGTTAAAATGTTTGCACAGTTGCTAAGACCCTCTAAATTAAATTAAACCATCAAAACAATACGCCTCTGAAATACCAGACACACAGAAACACACACGCCTGATACCACACACATTTGTCTCCGTTTAAACAATTAATAGGAAGGGAAATAAACAAAGCCGTATCAGGCTGGTAGGAGCCCAGAGGGAGCAAGTGAATAAGTGAATACCGCTGAGGTGAGGTCATGCTAGGAACGAGGGGCTCGGAGAAGCAGGAGGGTGGATTCTGGAGTAGAGAAGGAGGAGAAAACAAGACTTGAATGTGCCCATCTGGTGACTTCAGCTCATGGTGATGGAAACAAAACCCTTGGCATGAATTAATCTGTAACGTCAGAAATCAAAGGAACAATTTACTACTCAGTAAAGGTTGCTCTTTCTGGCATGCATCTAGAATATAGACCTGCTATACAGTAAAATTATTTTAAAAAATATATAATTTTTCATATTGGAAAGTTATAAGGAAAACTCATGGCAAACCTGACCGCAGTTTAAGATGCTATTAATATCTCTTCTGAAGGTCTAGAGACACATGTCTGGGGTCTTTCTCTCAAGACAAGAAAGTAAGTCTCCATTTGCTCTTCATTTAATCTCATTGCTGGCAATGAGACACAACTGACATATTAAAGAAATAGTAAAGAGATATTAAATCACATTTGTGTTTTTTTTTTTTTCTTTTGGAAACATGCAAAAAGCAAATAAAGGGATTCACATGGATTCTAAGGATAATGAAAACGATATTTATAAGGATAATATCCACAGCAAACCCTAGCTAGTTAATTTGAATGTCAGTAGACAAGAGAAATAATATACATTTCTTTAGTTGGCGATCATAATAAAAATGCCCTGCAAGAGAGTTTTGATGACAAAGAATTTACTGTTTTAGTACCAATAAATTCCCAGGTTTAAATCTTTTCAATAAATCACCCAGTTACACATACACTGGAAAGTGTATTACACAGAAGTTGAATGTAGGCTATTATTCTTGGGACGCTACATAATCCTGCTTATAAATCTAATTTACAAAACACTTAGGGACGAATTCACTAAACAGTTACGCCTCCACAAACTAACACTCAAACCCGGTTTAAAAGATGGGGAACTGCATTGTGCAAATTGCATTCAGAGCTAATTTTTGGCAATGTTTGCACCATTACCGATTTGCATAACTCTTTATGTCAAAACAAAGAAGCTCATGCAAATAAACCCAATTCATTCTTAGTGAATTTCCCCTTGAAAGTTTAGCATGGAAAAATCTAGATGCTACATCAGGATACAGTTAAATATGCTTTATCCTGACTTATAAGTACAATAATACAAGCAGAAGAGATTCATTTAAGAGAGAAACGCTACTGTATCATATTATCTCATTACTTCTCATAGCTATATAATGTACAGGCAAAATAAAAACATGGGAAATCTCATTTGCTGACTACCACAATTTAGAAAAATGGCAAAATTGGGTGTGTGACCAATCAAAAGATCGATTAGAATTAATTAGACTGTGGTGAACTTGAGAAAAGTTTGCTGTGTGCTCAAGAGAATTATGCAAATAATGCTAAATAATCGTTTCATTATAATGGATGGAAAGGATGTCTTAGAGCGTACTAAATCATTCTGACAGTGATCTGACTCAGTACTGTCTCGCTTTAGGTTTCATGTGTATCATGCTGAGCACTGACACATGACCGAAGACAGAAAAAGATCTCTCTTTTAAAATAGAATCACTCCTTTATTCAAAACATCTCTAGTAGAAAATCACATAAATCACATTTTTCAGCACATAATCATGTGCAAATGAGAAATGGCTCCAGAAAGACAGAGTCTTTTATTTCCTCTTTCCATCTCCCTGCCTCCTTTTCTTTGACTATTCTTTTCTTTTTAACCTCTGACTGACTCTCTCTGTGGCGTCCAGAGGGGAGTGTGTTGAGGCAGGGACGAGGTCAGAGGTCAGGACCTCTTGTGGCAGGGAGGAGGAGTGAGGTTACGGTTTTATTAGCTCAGTCTGTGCTGATGTATCCATGCTCAATTAGTCTATTAATTACACACAGCACATTTAACTCATTGATTCAAACCAGTGCAGCCTTTGGCAGAGCTGTTCAGAAATTAGGTCAGTGTTCATTCCTCTGGCTCTGAAAAACATTATGCAATTTAATCGACTTGAACCAGAGTTAAGCACGCTACGCAAAGGCTAAACATACCTCTGAATTTCAAAGATTGAGTTTTGTAAACTTTTGCTACTTAATTCTATTAGTTTGGATGTGGCCTATTGAACACAGTCAGTTACATTGTCATTCAGCTCTCTAGACAAACCAGACCCAGCTTCATCAACTACAGCACCAGCAACATTTTAAAGGAAGCATAAAAGAGATAGGGCAGAATAAGAAAAATGTTTGCCAGCCAGATTCAAACTCACGTCGCCCACGTAAGCTCCATGGCTCAATGTGTTGGCTCTAACACAAGTTTTTAACTCATACACTACAATGCTTGTGGGTGATGAAGACAGAAAACAACTCAATTAAATAGAGGGAGAAAAAAGAGAAAAACTTATGTTTCACTGAAATGCTAATTGGGTTTGAGTCAATGGAACACTGCCAATGCAACAATATTGTGACGAGATTTTAAACAACACAACATAGGACTGATGATTTACAGCTTGGTTAAGGCTGATTAATTCTAATAATAATATCTAACTAGATGCATTTCCGAATAAAATATGTGAGTGGTGCCTAACCATGGGGTCAGTAAGATTTTTCAATGTTTCTGAAAGAAGTCTCTTATGCACACCAAGGATGGATTTATTTAATCCAAATTACCATGAAAACGGTGATATTGTGATCTATTATTACAATTCAGCATCATTACTCCAGTCTTCAGTGTCACATGATCTTTTAGAAATCATTCTAATATGCTGATTTGCTGCTCAAGAAACATTTCATATTGTTTTCAGTGTTGAAAACAGTTATGCTGCTTAATATTTTTGTGGAAACCGCGATAAATTTTTTCCAGAATTTTTTGATAAATAGAAAGTTCAAAAGAACACCATTTATTTGAAACAGATTTTTTCGTAAAAACGTAAGTCTTTAACTGCCAATATTGAGCAATTCACTGCACCCTTGCAGAATAAACCTATTAATTTCTTGCTCAGATCCCTCCTTCAGTGCAAGTCTATTGTATCTTTTGCTCATTTTATTATCCACCAAACAAACATTGTATGTTTGAGAAAGGTTAAGAGTAGAGTATCACAACTTAATATCATGACACTTTGGATGCATTTAGTTTGAAATAGCCCCTCTGATAACATTTGCCTTATATTTCAGCTGTGATTTGTGATGGTGTGACTGGAGATTTGGACAGAATAACAGCAAAGGTGCACACCAAAGGTAAAAAAAAAAAAAAAAAAAAAAAAAACAGAAAGAAAGAAAGAAAAGAAAAAAATCCATGTTAAACTTAGCAAACAAACAAATGAAACATTAATACATTAATGAATTAATAAAGGTGCTATTTGGTCATATTTTAATTCCTTTTCCTTTGTTTTCCCTTGAGTTTTGGAGCTAACAATCTGATTAACATTGACACAGCATTAGCCAGCAAACAAGCAAGAAAACTATCTAGGTATTTATGACAAAAACAGGTGATGTTGTTGTTTTAAATAACATTAGAATTCAAGTTTGGTTTGGATTAGATGCAATTTAAATAATCCATTTGTACAAATATTTGTGATCTAAAGTATTATGAACCGACTGGTATAACATGTAATTTGCTTAAAGTCTCGCTTAAAGTAGAATTTACCTCATTAAACTACTGTATGGCCATGTTCTTCACATTCAAAATTAAACTGTATGAGAAAAACAACCCACTGAGAATGATAACACCAGGTCAAGTAATTACAAGTATATTCTTTCACAGAAGATACTCAGATCCAGATTTTAATTTTCCCCATCATGTCACCTGATTCAGAGACCACTGAGCCAACTCAACCTGACACACAGACCCCAGATCAGACCGACCCAAACCCACCTGAAAAAAACAGTGTCACTTCTAAGGTGTGGACACTCCGTACTGTACCTCATAAACATATAATGAAATAAATTCATTATTTGTCACTGTTAAGAAGACTTCTAGTCTTATATTTGTGTTTATTTTGCAGGGCAATGTGGTTTGTGTGGATAAAATACCAGTGCGATTCAAAAATGATGTGCTGCTGAAATTAAAGGCCTCCTCCACATGTGTAAGTACTGGTTTATCCTGTGATAATTGGGCAAAATCTGGGGAAATAATATTATATAATAGTAGCAGTGCTGATTCTAGATCCGTTCTGGCTAGTTTAAAAGGGCTGGAATTAGGTACTGAGTTGGAAAATTCACCTAAGCTTTAGTTAAACTTAAACTAGTACTCAAACTGGTTCTTAAAAATTTTCATCCAAGTAACAAGTGGGTTGCAAGTAGCCTATCTGCACCCACATTGTCAAGGTAAGAACACATGATTATTAAAAGTAAAACAAAAATATTTAAATAAAAAATATTTTAGATTTCTTTTTATTTTAAATTTCCAAAGCCCAGAACCCCATTTTGATTACCTATTTTTGTAGATTACTATGGTGAATCATATTTCACCCAAAAACAAAAAGAAAAAATAATGAAGGCAATTTTTATTACCATTACATTTTTTTGCATTGTATTTTTATATTCATGACAGTTAAGCACTTCCCCCAAATTCTCATTACCATAAAGCCGAAAAATATATTAAATTGTACAATATTATATAATTACAATGATATTAAAAAAATAAATATTTAAACTGTAAAGCATTTAGACATAATGGTAGCATTTTTTACATTAATGTACTGCATGTTGTTTTAAACAAAAACAAGCATTGCATCAATTCCAAAAAAAAAAAAAAAATTCTGAAGCGTAATATGACCTGCACATGTTTCCTTGAGAATCAGCCAATAAAAAAACAGAGCCTTTAGTCACAGACAAAACAATGGAGAGACTGCTAGATGTGTCTACCTTTTGCCTTCTAAATGACTTTATACAAGATGTTGAAGTCTTTTTATAAGACGTTCTGTAGAGACCCTAATAAGTGTGTTATGCTATGTGCTAAGGTCTCACTGGGTGGACCCGTCATAGAGGCCTTGTGGCCTGCACATCAATGGCATTCCATTACACGCTATGGGCGGCGACAGTTCGCCATTCACGCCAGGAACTCTGCCAAGATACACAGTCGGGCCTCTAGGTTTAGTTTCAGAGCCAGTAAAGAGTCTCAATAGAATAAAGTATTTTAAGTATTCAAAAAAAAAAACACACATCATGAATGACCTGTGTGTATGTGACTAAAGGAGACTTCATGATTTCAGCCAAAATTTAGAACAAATCTGACACTTATTTTAACAAAAAAGAAAACCAATCTTTTAGTTAATGAAGGCAAATGATTTAAGTTAAACTGTCATAAAAAGCTTCTGTCCTCAGCTAAAATGCCTTATTAATACATTTTAGCATATATAAATTACTTTAAATTATTTTAGAGTCAATCATAAGGATTATGATCAAAACGGCATATTTTATGGGAATTCTTCTATTCACCAATGTTCCCTTGGAGAACTGTGATTGAGTGGAAAGGGAGGCTGTTGCTATGAGAGAAAACCTGAACGTACAGGCGTCATATTACACCACATTCCAGGAAAGAAAGAAATATGAGAGATAGAGAGAGAAATGGGAGAAAAATAGAGAAAGGCTCAATGCATCACTCTGCTTTCTTTTCCTCAGGTATACATGTTAAATAATTCCCTAAATATATTTGTATTTAAAATGTCCTACACTTCAAAAACTTTTTCATCCAATAGGAAGAGACTAAAGTCAGGATACAGAGTGTTCTAGAACATCTCTGCGGTGAAGACTGCAAACTTGAAATCTATCAGAAAGACAACACAGATGAGATCATTGTTTATGGAGACAGCATTGAAGGTTTGTATTATCTTCCTGTTGTTATTTATTTGCTTGTTTTATATCTGCTGAATATTACAAAATGTACCACAAAAACACTGTTATCATCATGAAATCACCAAATATAGATTAAAATATCAGTTAATTAAAATTCACGATTGTGAATTTGACTTGAAATAGACACACCCCACAAAATAACAAAGGTTAACTGATTAAATATGAGAAAACATTTAAATCTGAAATGATCTAAATATGAAATACATACAAATGTCTAGTGATGGCATTTCAAACATCCATCTATCCATCTTATACACTAAAATAACTTCAATTCTTTTTAAAGCCAATACTCAACGTTTATCTTATTATTCTAGTTAAAAATTGGTACTGAATTTTTATGAATTTCAATTCATTTTTACATACAAATTAAAACTATAAAACTTCTACATACTTTCTACATCTTACTTCAAATTCAGGGATTGAATTGGAATTTAAAATTCTCTACAGACTAAATTTATTGCCAAAAAAATCAAATATATATCAGTAAGTGACTATATTGTGGGTGCATGTTAAATATTCCAGTACTGTGAACAATTAGAATAAAATATGTCATTTTTATTTAGATTATATTTTTATTTATTTATTTATATTTTGTTTCATTAAGCTGATCCTGAAGGAATGGCTGGGAAGTTCAACAATGACAACATCACCGATAAGGTCAGCAACACTTTGTCATGTAATACAGTACACAGGGTGAAAAAGAGAGAATGCACGTATACAAAAGGAAGAGGAAGCCTGTACATCTGCTATCTGGATTTTGCTTAGCAGTGGTTTAAAAAAACGTTACACCCAGATTCCAGTCCATATGAATAATACACACCCTATTAGGCCTCCGAAATAGAAACACTGCATATTTTACCATGCAGTTTAGTTTAGAGATAAGTTAGGGTGAAGTAAGGCTGTAACTCATTATAAGGGTAAACAGCTGTGCTGACAAATCAGATTAACACACTATATGACACTTCACACAAACCTAATTCCACTTAAATCACACAATATTGTAACACAATGCTATAAAAACTCCTTCCAGGTCAAAAAAAAAGCTAACATGTTTTGGAATTGGTCTGTGTCTAGGTGGAAGTAGAGGAGGCGGTGTCCCGAAGGGGCCAGCGCTCTAAAATTGTCCTGATTTCTCTTCTGATAACGGGTTTGCTTCTTGCTGCTTTGCTAATTGCTGGATACCTTCTAAAGACTAATCGAGGACAATCGAAAGGATTACGACTGGTGAGTGTGACCATCTAATCACTGCACATTCCAAATGAATCAATATTATTAGGGTTGAGGTAGGATCAATGCTCAGCATATCTAACCAATTTCTTGTCTCAATCAAGGCTGAGGACTCCTTTCAAGTGGATCGAGAGAACCAAGGCAACACACTGCTGTCTGTGGCTCCTCTACCTCAACAGGAGCCTCTGGACAAGCCTATCATCAATGGAGAGTCTCCAGAATCTCCCCCCACCAATGGACACTCCGCCACCCAAACACAAGTGAGCGATACTCCGATGTAAGCGACTCGGAGTCAACATCAATCCATTGATCAACGTGAAGAGTGAACAAACATCATGGGTTATCATGCACAACAGCATTAGGTGTGATAAAAACTGTAATGGAGATGATGTTGAGAAAAACAGTGATGAAAGTACAACCTTATGTGAAAAGACTGGGCAGCCTTTTGTGAAAACACGAGAGATAAAAGAACCAAATCTGTTCCAGTTGAGCCTGAAATGTTAGCTGATGAATAACAATTCAGAAACCACATCAATTATATACAAACATTTACACTTTCAGATATGTTTGGACACCAGTGCAAAAATTCTTGAGATCTTCCATGCTTGAGGAATTCGTAAACTGCATATAATGAATAGGATTTGTATTATACGTTTAGATGAGCCAAAATCTTAAGTATGTACAGTATTCATACTGGAAAAGAATTCTCAAGTTTACAACTGCTGCTCTACATTGTACCGGTTAATAGCATGTTCGTTAACATTAATGCGTTAGGTATCACAAAAAAAAAAAAAACAATGAACAATACTTTTACAGCATTTATTAATCTATGCTAATGCTAATTTCTACATATACCACATAATACCTTTTTAACATATCAAGTTGTATAAATGAACATTAATGTATTATGAACAAATGTGCATTAATGAACAAGGGTATATTTATAAACCAACATTAACTTTGATTATTAAATGCTATAAAATTGTTCATGATATTGAGTGTTAATGAACTGAACCTCTTTGTGAATCGTTATCCTTAAATTTTCAGCTACGTCAGAAGAGTTAAATTCAACACTTCTTAAAATTAATATTCTTATCAGCTAAAATGGGGTTATCAACCCTGGCCTTTCACTGACATAAATGTAGTCTCATTTTCAATCGACTATGTTAGTATTTTGCATTTGCCACTCTTGATTTGATTGATTTCGATGTTCAATGTTCAGGATGCATATGCATTTCAGACATTTTTGCATTTGGCAGATGCTTTTATCTAAGCAACTCTTGCATTCAAAATACATTTAATCAGTATGCGTGTTCCTGGAAACTGAACTCGGGACCTTGATTCTATACAAGCTAAGCAGAAAAATGTGTATTATGCTAAAAGCTTGAGTCTCATAAGACAAGTACTGCTAAAAATCTTGAGTGTCAGACGTCACTCACTAAATACATTTGCATGTTGATCTTAATGGTAATGAGTGATGAATCAATGCCGTCATCACATTTTAAAAAAGCAACAAAGACAAAACAGCCCCGACAACAAATGACAAATTTTACCTTTACTGTTTTTGTAATTGCATATATTTTTATACAAAGTATATTTTGTTTTATACTTTTTTGGTTTGTTGTGTAATCTACACATTCAGTTACTCAATGGGGGGGGGGGGGGGGATTGTTGTTTAGCAAGTGGAAGTGTATGTGTATGAGTGAGTGCTTATATAGTTTTGTTTGTCATATAATTTCATTTACTGTGGAGAAGCCAATTTCTGAACAGCTAGAGAATAAAACAATTTTCATACATTTTTTAAACACGATATCAATAATTTAGAGTGATTAGTATAGTATGTTTTTACTGTAATTATTTTGACATTCGGAGAAATCTGGAAAAATTGAATAAACTTCTGTTTGTGTCACATTTTACTATATTTAAATGAATTGCACAGAAATCACAGGATTTATCCCCAAAAATTGGCATGCAAAAGTCCACGTTCCATCTGGACCAGATAAAACACATAAAATGCATGAAATACAATATCTTGCTGATTTTCAAGTTCTTTAAAAATATGACTAGAGATTATAACTTGCCACCTAAAAACAAAAGCACTTCATTCTGACAAAAACATAGTCACTTAGGATTCATAAATAACGTAAATCTTTGGCTTTAAATGGTCGTTTTAGTAAACAAGTAAATCTACTGAGGCTACTACAAAGAAAACACTAGTAAGGCAGAAGTAATGTCCCCTGGGCCACATCAAGCTTGCTACGTGCATGAGATTGTAGTGGATTCACACGGTAATGGGATCAAGTGAAGTGTGTTAAACCCTCTGTGGAGCCCCACAGTTGAACATTTTGTACTACGGGATTGTATATATTATATATAGGCAGGGGTGGAGAAGTTGAGTCTCTAACCACCAGATGAATTCAACAACTGCAGGAAAAAAAAAAAAAAAAAAGACCAGCACTGCCATGGCAAAATAAAGGCGGAGCTGATGTTTCCCTCCAACTATGAACCAGCCAATCACTGTCAAGAAGGGGGAATACAGAAATCATTAACATTCAGAATCAAATTTACCCAATGAAAACCAGACAAATTACCAACAGCTAGAAAATAATACCAATTATATTCAAAAAGCCAAGCATAAAGCGAGCATAAATTTTTTCCCAGTTCCTCTTGAGAATAAAATATAAACTAAATGTGGAGGATTTTATTGTTATTCTAAAATGTGTATATGAGTTTGGTATTAAATTAAATACATACTATTTAAAAAAAAATATTGTGTAGATACATGCCATAACATTAAGTCTTGTATAGAGTAATATTTCATTAACAAGAACAACTATCTCTGTTCTCCAGAAGAATGAATCAACCTCCCTAACCAGGCATACACATAGATAAACCTGTCAGCTGTATAATCCCCATGAGAATGAACATGACTGGTGCTTTTACTCAGATACATGCCCTCCCCTGTTGCTCAGTTTTATGACCAACACATGTACACTTCATGCTCTATTCCCAGACACTTCCCTCCACCACTTTCTCACATATGTGCACTACTGTATATTGTAAATCACTGTGCCTCTGTCTCTACTGAGGTCTATAGTACAAACAACAATTAATCAGTTGTTGATTATGTCTTTGTTGAGGTATTGCTTTTGGAATTAAATGATCATGTTGCTAATTTTCTAAATATGAATTTACTCACAAATACTCCACTTTATAAGTGGTAACAGCTTCAGCAATGGCATTAGTGAAGAGTATTGTGGGTAAACAGTGCCCTCTAGTGTGTATAAACAGCTCTTGCATGGGAAAAATGTTACAGGACAATAATAATCTGAGAACTGAGAGAATTCATCATAGAATGCTGCCTTAAAACAATAACAAAAGATAGAGGTAAAACAATAAACTCCTTCCTTATTGTCACAAATAAGTTATAAAGATTACACTTTCTCAGAATGCACTTAGTGAAGTTTTCTCTCTATCAAGAAGATGTGAAATGTGATTTCATTTATACAACAACCAAAATGATTTGGGGGTACAAAGGGGATTTGTTGTTGTTGTTGTTGTTGTTGTTTTGTTTTTGTTTTTTTGTTTTGTTTTGTTTTTTTGTTGTTGTTGTTTTTTGTTGTTGTTGTTTTCCCCCTATTTTGTCTAAAGTTCTAATGCCAAAAGTAAAATTTAAAAAAAAATATGTCTTTTGAATATTTAAAATTGGTATGCATAATGAACACTTTCATGAAATTACCTAACTGAAGACTGTTCTTGACTTACTGGCTAATCAACATATTTTATGATATATTGACAATATGTAAACAATAGCCTAATGTGGATTTCATTTAGACTTTTACTTTACGAAAAATTGTGCTGCTAAAATAATAAATAATTAGTACAAAAATATTCTGGAAAATAAATAACACAACAAACTGAAACAAACGCTAAATATAAAAATCATTACTTTTTATGTAACATTAACAGTGCTCATGAAAACTGAAAAAAAATAAATATGTTCACAACTTATACAAGCTAATCTGTTATTATTACTCATGCATAAAAATTACATAGTACATGCATAAGTATGAGTTAACAACAACTGTTTAACATAAACTGTTACCAAAAGTGAGTTGTCCAAAACTTCATAAGTGTACATTGGATGATTTTTGTCTTTTATGACCAGTCCCACATTGTTCTGGAATGTTCCAGAAAGCATTAGAATATTACAGAATATTACAGACTGTTACGGGAATTTCTAGAATGTTCCCATCTGTACAAAAACATTTTTAAAAACATGAGAAATTAGTACAAAAAACTTATTTGTAATAAAATTATTTCATAATTATAGAAGTTCTAAAATTTACCTGACCAAAATACTGATGCTACGTGAAAAGAAATATTACAATGATAATTAACCTCATAAAATTACAGAAGAACAAAATGTTCTGAAATAAATGTTTGGTGAAATAAATGTTTGGTACATTGTGTAAGTATTAAAGCAATAATATTATTATTCTGAAGTAATCACTATGAACATCCTCCAATAAACTTTAACAACGAGCAAGTGATCAAATAATGTGCCATATGTTGTGCTCTTATTTGATATTAAGTAATATGTTTGCAACATGGGAGATTGTAACACGTGGGCTTCTTTTAATAAATCTGATATCTTTCTCAATATATTTCTATTAACAGCAGTTAGCCTACTTGGCAATAATAAATGTTTTTATATCAAAACATAGAGGACAGATTTGTGAGTTAAGAAAAAAAAATATTACAATTGGTAAATTTCCTTAGAATAAGATTAAATAAACGCGGTAAATAGTGTTTTGATAATGGCATGATACATTCTAGACCCTTTTTAGATGGGCTTCAGCCCCCCTATTTGTCTTCTCAGCCCCCCTAAAACTATAATCAGCTATCTGAAGGATCAGGCCAGTGCTGCTTCCTCAAGAAAGTTTATCATTCTCGCTCGTTTATCGATCTCAATATTACATTTGAATGAAGCGCGCACGCACTGAGAGGCACTGCATGGACAGCACGCCAGAATCAATGCGTTTCAGTGGCACGATTTTCTGTTTCTATTTGTTGTGCTTATGATACGCACCTTCCCCACACCCCTAAACTTAACCATTGCGTCTCATATGCATGCCACTCAGTTTCTGCGTATAAATAACACACCAAATAGAAACGCACTGCTCTTAACTAAGTAACTTCTGTAACTTTAATAGATGATTGTGTCAATTTACTTCATTCAGTAATACAGTTTTCATAGGCACAGTATCGTTGTATCTAATGGTCTCTCTGAGGGTTAAGCCCCACTAAAGATGAAATCCTAGAACCGCCCCTGGCATGATATAACAGATCGTTTCATGTAAGCTTGCTTTTGTTCTCTCTTATGAGACGCTGCGACACTAACCAGCGATGCGCATTAAATGGTCGCATGTACCATGTGACCTCATTCAATGTTTGTAAACACGCGTCAAACACATGTGATCCAGAGTGTTTAGGAACGTGCAGAGCCGTACAGAGGACTCTGGGAACGTGTAAAGCGCGGCGGCCAATCAGGCTCCGGGGGAGTGTCTGGGGGCGGGGCTTGAGTATTTCGCTCTGGAAAAATCGATAGGTATCTTGTAATGATGCGAGGAGACTACGTCTCAAGAATGGGAACTGAAGAGTTGGGTCGGACTGAAACAAGTGAAGAGTGCAGGCATCCGTGGCGTGTAGATTATTTAGTAGAAGATTCCACTGGAAGACAATAGTTTAAATGTATCCACGTAAGTAGAAGAATTTCTTATTATGAGGGGTATAATTAATTTATTTGTTTGTAAAACAGGGAATAATATACGAATCCTTTTAAATACCTTCATATTTTTAGCCAAACATAATTTATAAATATTATCTGACAAATAACGTTGACGAAGTCATCACTTGAAATCTGAGATTGAAGTGTACTGATAATTATTCCAACAGGCCTTCGTTAAGATATATTACTGCGTCATAGCGATTGCGACAAGACTATGGAGATTCGTTAGGGAATTTCGCCTGCGTAAGAGATTTCGTAGAGCTCTCCTTGTTTATATTAACGCGTCGCGGCTGAACATGACATAATCATAAGTGAGTCTCATCTAACTGCGTGCGTCGCGTTCGAGACAACGGCTTGAAAAGGATGCTGCGCGAGCGAGAGATGCGTTGCGTTGCGTTGCGTAGCCTACGTCAATGTCTGTAGTTGATGTGCGCACTTCTTCAGACCACAGCTGAAGCAAATCTGTTTAAAAGAGGGACTACTGTCAAGCAATAATAGTGGATCACACATTAAAAGGGGCTCAACATACCTTTGGTTGCCTGTTTAACACCAAAAAAACTTTTAAGGACAGACGCAAATCGCAAATCATCGCAAATAAATAGTGTTTTAGACGTCAAATCGCAATATTATCTGTCTTATTCAGCGAGTTTAACAATAAATTGTAGTAGTTATTTGCTAGTGCGCACTTGACCAAACGAGGTAAACAAATCATTAGCGCAGTGCTTAATCTTACCTCCAGGTGGCGCAATCAGACTGCATTATACGATTGTTATATTATAGCCTACTGAAGCCATTAACAATGTGGTAGGCCTGTCATTTTTATCATTTTTGACACATTTTTATATACATAAATGTAAATGTATTAAAAAACAACGACAGACAACGATTAGACAACGATTAGACACTCTTTGAATTAAAAAAAGGCTATAATACTTATATTTATAAACAATGTTTTACATGATATACTGTACCTTATTTTGTATTTTAGTTATACATTTGTGTATTTTTAAAATCCCCTGAGGCACGATTATCATATGTACTTTTAGTATTAATATTGACATTATTATTATTTGGGAGATAAATAGAGGGGGATATGATGGTATTAGTAATTATTCACTTATCACTTCAAAACAAGATGTTATATTTAGTATCCTGGCCTGACTCTTGTCCAAGAAAGATGAATTGGCCTCTTTCGTAATCTTTGCCTTGAAGTAGTTCTAGACCCAACAGTACACTTCCTTTATAAACATATTAAATGAATCTAAGAAAACAAGTCCCTGAAGACATCTTCCAAGTATTGGGAATAAATGGCTTGTTGAATGCAAGTTCAAATAATAAGCTTTATGCTTGAAAATCTTATTTTAAAAATTTTTTTTAAAAAACCTATACTGCATGCCTTAACTGTTTGCAATCTGCTGACTGTATATTCACTGCAATATTTTCTCTTTTCAACCCCATTTAAATGGTAGGTTCGGAGCCTCAATAAAGAAGCCTTTCCCTTTAAGAGCTGGATCAGCATTACACAAGCTGTCCGGTGCACTGGGGCAGCAAACCAAGAATAAACTGATGTACTTGAGTGAAAAACAAACTTGTAAACAAATGCTCTCCCTCCCTCTTGGTCACTCCCTATACTTTTCTTTTGAACTCATTCTATTGACTCAGGTCTACAGTAGTTCAAATATAATACCTCTACTCGCGGGCATACGCAGTAGTGGCAAGGAGCACATAAACACACAGCATATGCCTACTTTTAGGAAACAAGTTTTAACATAGTCGCACAGAAATAAATCCTATTAAAAGAATTTATGGATCAGAACAAACTATCTTGACAGAATGAGGTTTAAAAGTTATGTGTACTGTATTAACTTTAATATTTGTCTGTTTTGTATTTTGTTTTCCTGTGTCATCTCCTCCTATGCTGCTCCTGGAAGCTGAATTCAGATGGTGCCATAGAGTACTTTATGGCATCTAGCACCATTTGAAATCAGTGTTCTTGGGTCGGTCCTGACATCACATGGGAGACATAAATGGTGTTGACTACTACAATGTTTGTGATCAATGTTTTTGCATGTCTGATTTGCATATGTTTCATAAATTAAATAAAACTAATTTATTCTTATTAAGTACTACAAGTTTCTTTTTTTCCAATCCAATACAATTAGAAGGCAACATATTAGTCTTAATAGGGCCCCTGGTATGTTAATCCTTCTGAACATCAGCAGTGTTACTGAAATGTGTGGACTTTATCATTTTTAAAATACTTAGATATAAACTATCTGTAAAAAATATCACTGAAATATGATTTTCTGTAGCTAATCGTAATCTAGCCACTCAGAAATTTCTAAAGCGGCTCTCTGCCAATCTAAACCAGTGGTGTGAGTATGGGTAGGGAATAGCCTGTTTGAAAATGGAAAAGCAGTGATGGAAAATAGGTCCTTTCGAACATTTTATTTCAAAAGAATCGGTTCAATGATTCTTGTCCTAATATCCGAATCGATGAGTCAGTTGAGTGAGTTGCTGACTCAAGAACCGTCCAGACCGATTCAGTGAAGAAATAATTCATACAGGTTTACGAAATCAGTTCAACCGATTCATCGATCCGGTTCTAACGACTCGTTCACTAATCGGAAATCGCTATTTGGAACACCTATTTGGAAATTGTTTTATTTATTCCGTGTCAGGATAAGTTTACAGGACCTGTGACTGGTTAAATAACTCTAAGTTTATTACCTGATACCTCCAGCTTGTTCACCCTGGACCTCCACTGCAGCACCAGCCATACCATCTCAAAATTTAGCAAATGTCGCACAATCATTTTAAGAATGTACATCAAAATAAAAGACCAACACTTAAGTCTAGCGATGGGCGCGTTCGAAACACTGCGTCACGAAGCTTCGAAACATTTGCGAATCTTTTGTTTCGAATCAGTGTTTCGGAGCGTGTATCAAACCGGCCAGGCCACGTGATTATAGCAAACGAAGCTTCATTACGTCACTGTTTCGAAACGCCTATGGTTCACCACCAGGGAGTGTTGATCTCAAAGGGAACCCATGAACCACTTCTGGTTGCCCAGTTAATCATGTGACATGAAATCCCAGGAAATTTTACTATAAAAATAAAGAATTCAGAGCCAGATGTTGTGAGTTAAACAAAAGATAAGTTCCCTTTAACACAGATGGCTATAAAAACATTCAGTACTTTCAACCTACAGATAGAATTACGATTGAATTAAAACCACCTCCTTCTCCTGACTCATAACACTACTGTTGCCTGCTGGTTTTTATTGACAGCTCTAATGAAAACACTTATTAATTAATTAAATAATTACATAAATCAATTAATTCATTAAATAATTAATTTAGTTCATTGTGTGTTAAGGGTTTAACACAAGCACTAATATTTAATAGTATTCAAGTGTTTATTATTTATTTTTAAAAACGGTATTTCTAAAAAAAAAAACATTTCCATTTGTTTTGTAAGTTTGGTCTGAGTTCTTGATGCTTTTACAAGGTTTTCACCAGCAGGTGTCGCCAGCATGTGCTGTTTCAAGTGCTTCGAATCTTCGAATCATTTTTCGAAGCAATTGATTCAATGCTTCGAAAAGCTTCGTTTCTCCCATCACTGCTTAAGTCCAAATATGTGCTTGCTTCCACCACAGCTCACGTGTGTATTCTAAATGACACTACTACAATGTGCGAAATGGGCTATATATCGATTCATTTCCACAGAAAAAGAGGAGATTCAACTATAGGCCTATAAATCTGCTCGAGCTTGGTTCAGGAGGAACTGATGACGCCATCAACAGCCTCTCGCCACGTGACTCACTCATCATTTCAGCCCTTCACCGCTAGACGGCGCTGTGTGACCTCAAAACCCGCTTTACACAGACAGACGGGTCCAAAAACACATGCATGAATACATTCTCCTGAAATAGGCGACTCCAGGCGAGCATCAGAGCTAATCCAAGCCCAGACGAGTTTATACGCATTTATAACTTTGAACTTGGGATCACTTTCCCAGCATGTGTAACTGATCCCATTTACTGTTATTGCATTTAATGGTCTAATGGCTGTATTAAAACAGGACGTGTTCTAATGTATTCATGACACAGCTGATTGACCAACACTAAATGTTCCCAGAGATGCAGCTTTGAAAAGCCTTCCTTAGCATATTCTGTTTTTAGCTGCTATTGACAAGTCAGCATCCACAAAGATCCCAATTTCTGTTTAGACAGACGTTTTTTATATATATATATGTCTCATACTAAAACATAACCTAAAAGTCCCAACTGTCCACAATATGAGGGATATTGTGCTAAATGTGAGCTTGTTGTCGGGTTGAGGCTCAGGAAATGTGCTGCATTCATTAATGACAAATGCTAGTAGCTCTTGCCTTCTTCTTTGGGATAACCTTAGGTCAAATTAATGAATAACAAGGACCCGCATTTCCTTTCTGCCAGGAAAAGATCTTTTATATTGCTGTATAATTTTAAGTGCACCATAAAAAGAACAAACAACAACAAAATATCTCTACTGAATCTCATAAAACTTCAGTTTGAACAAGAAGTCGAGTCTGTGCATACAGTGGGCATCTTATTAAATTTCCTGTGAGTGGATGACCCTATAATTAAAGCAGTTACTGGTCAGAGTGTTCTGGTCAGTGCTGACTTACTCCCTGTGGTTGTGTTTAGTACCACAGCATGAGTAAATAATACACACCCATTCAATATCCTTTCATTTACAATCTACTGCTAAGCATCCACCCAAACAATGAATCATCTCCAGTACTGGTCTGTATGACTTTTCCGAGATGATTACATAAGTAAACTTTTAAAATATCTTTGATTACATGCCCTTTAGCCAGATTTTAATGGTTAAATCCCTCTCTGTAATTCTTTACTTCACCGTCTCCTCCCAGATGGCCGACTGTGATTGGAAGTTTTGGGCCCTCGGACTGCAGTGTGAAACCGTCTGGGGAAAATGAGGACGCTTACTCAAGCGTATAACAAAAGATCCGGGTTACTACGAGAGAGCAAAACCTACTGAGAAGTTTTAACACTGATAATGGGTTCATTCTTCCAAGTTAAAACTCAGAATAGCCCTATTGTATGTGATCAGCAAAAAAAAAATTTACATTAAATTTGCACCATTCCTGTCAGTGACACCATAAGAACTTGAGAAACCACCACATTGTTTGCAGTTTGTGAAGGTACATTGTCCTGCTAACTGTCTCTATACAGTTTGCATGTTCACTCACTTATATTATTTTTTATACTTCTATTTAAGATTTTTTTTTTTTTACATCTCCATTGGGAAAATTAACTTGTTAAATATGTTGTATAACTAAATATTCACATATTTATATCATCCACTTACAACCAAACTTTTAAAACAACTATAAAACCTTTATCATTAAGGTAATGCATAAACCCTTTTATGCAATATAAAAAATAAAAAATAAATATTACTTATTAAACAATCTTAATTTTACACTTCAGTGCATATCTTACAGTCTCACAATGTTTGTGCTACACACATGAATGTTATCTCAAACCATATAAAATGTTTATGAGAAGCAAGTTAATACTTTTCTAAGAGACCTGACTTACAATTTTCACCCAGGAAATAATGAAACGGGTGAAAAACTATTCACTTGACTTGGTAAAAAGCAGTAAGTTTTGCTCTTTAGCCATTAACAATAAATAAATAAAAATAATAATAAATTTATAGATTTAAAAAGCTGTAAGAAGAATAGATCTTTATTGTTTTATTTGTTTAATTATATGTTTTAGCAGCTTTTTGAAAACCACATTTAAATGTCGTTTGTCTTTGCTTTCATGGGTTTGGTCAAGGTCTCTGTGTAGAGCACACTGTCTAAATGATTCTCCAGTTGAAGTATTTGGCTTGAATAGCAGCAAGCATCTCTGCCATTGTCCTGGTAACCACGTTGCTGTGTGGTCTACTGCTTACGTAAAAAGAATACTTTTGAAAGGGCAGTGAAAAATTATTACAACTCACATTAGAAACGTTCGCTCATTCAGGATCAAGTTTCCTGCCACCACATGGTCACAGAAAATTTGACCCGGCTGTGGTACTGTCAATATCTCACTTTACAACGTCTCCCTAAAACAAAGGTGAAAACACATGAGTGGAAACATGTGCCAGAGAATCTTTTGGGTGGATTCTTGGTAACAAGATGAGGAAATTTAGAAATTTAGAAATTAAAGTCATCTTGGGGAAATAAAAACACACCCAAGTACTTAAAAAAATCTTTATTCAAATATACAAAAATATCACCTTGTGTTTTTATCAAAAACTGTAATATCTTTCTAAAAGCAAAACATTTTTTAGCAGTTATAAATAAATACAATATCTAGTTTATAAAATACAACAAAAAAAGTTTAAAACTTAAAACTTTAATGAATCCATGTACAGGAATATTGCTAAAGCAAAGGAGCCGTCGAATTGTTTGCCCTGTGGTTGAGAGTCCAGAGAAAATACAATGAGGACAATAAACACGACACAATAACACATTAAGAATAATTAACTGAGACTATTTTGCAGCTAATGCCAGAACTAACTCACAATTAATGAGTGTATTAGTCTGAGATGAAGTCATTGGATGAAGTCATGACCAAAGAAAACTCATAATAAGCTATTGAAGATTCTGATATGAGTGGATACCTTGAGTTTAGACACTTTGATTTAGCAATAACTCTTCTTTTGCCCGCAGTTCTTCGCCAGTATTGTATGAACTATGCAGCATTATCAAACAAGGAGATACAGTAAAGTCATTATAATACATTATTTATTGGACACATTTATTTTTTGTTAATATTCAATTAGCCATTCGCTCTGCATGCTGTTTGGACGTAATTAGTATCTGGTCAGTCATTAGCTCTGCAGTTATTTTTGTCATTTTGCCAGCAGCACCAGACCAGCCTTTCCTTTGTGACAGCACACCTTTTAATTAAAATGTGTGTGGGGGGGGGCTCATATAATACATTTTCACGAGGTACATCAGCAATAATTTACTTGAGATTGAGGTTGTTTGCCCATTAACTCATGATGAGCATGCTGGGAATTGCTGGAAATGTTAAGGTAGGACTTTCTGACTCCCTTCAAACCAGTAGGTCAAACTTTATTTTCTTGTTTATTTTCTTGTTCTTTATTTTAATGTTACTGTATAAGCTTTATTAAGCCAAAGGCACGTCTTCTCTCATTGTACAAGAAAATCAAACTAAAAAATGAACAATTAAAAGCATGCCACAAGCACAAGGACAGCTAGCTTTCTGACTGATAGTAAAAACATGAATCAAAGTCTGCGTGTATTTTTTGTCCATCCTCACAGCATATGAAAAGATGAGATTCATGCAGGAAATGGCAAGAGAAAACCTGATGTTAATATGCAGATGAATGCACGTGTACAGCAGCATGCAGTTGAAGTAGAGTGAAAGTCAGCCATGCTTAGCTCAGCTGCGCTAGAATGACTTTAAATCAATTGACAGATTAAGAGATATACTCACCCTTTTTGTTTGAAATTCCGAAATACCAAAAGCACAAACACAGCCATGAGGATTATTACTGTCAAGAACAGCTGTGCATCACAATCAATGACACCAAAGCATGACACCATACAGTACCATTCAAAAATACGGGGTCAGTATGATTTTTTTTCTTGTTGAAAGTTTCTTATCCTCACCAAGGCTGTATTTATTTGATTAAAAAAAAATACAGTAAAAACTGTAACATTGTGAAATGTTATTACAATTTTACTGTTATTTTTATGTTTCCTATTTAAAATATTTTAAAATGAAATTTATTGCTGTGATGCGAGTCTGAATTTTTCAGCAGCCATTACTCTAGTCTTCAATGCTACTTAATATTTTTTGTGGAAACCGTGATAGGATTCTTACATGAATAAAATGTACAAAAAAACAGCATTTATTTGAAAGAGAAATCTTTTGCACATTTATAAATGTCTTCACGGTCACTTTTGAATAAACTTATATAAAAAAAAGCATTAAAAAAACATTTTTACTGACCTGACCCCAAAATTAATGGCACATACTATACTATCTATACTGTACATGGCTCAATCCAAATAATTCATATACTTACAGCAAGCAAATCCAATGGCACCTACAAGATCAACAGTTGTGTTATTAGAAGCAGTGAGACACATGAACAAAAGGAAATAAGAATTCAACAGATACTGTATGTGGAGGCCCTCAGTTACAGTAGTGATCAAAATAAGCCATTATCATTAGTGACTGTTATACAATATGGTGACATATGTTGTACGACAAACTACAGTCACTGGATTACTTTTCCTGAGGGTGATGTAGTCAGACATTGAATTCAGTACAGAAAGGATGACTCACCTAGAATTTTAGGAGTTTCTACAAGTCCTCCTGCAATAAAAAACATAATCAAATAACCATTACAGCATAACCATAACAAATAATTAGTGTGAATAAACACATGATTTTGTGGGCTGGACTCCTTACTACGTGAATGGATGGAGGCTGTTGTCATGTCTGATGTTGTGGTTTTGTTTGTAGTAGTGCTTGCTGTTGTCGGTGTTATGATGACTAAAAAAAAATATGAATACATCATTATCTGCTTTTGCCATCTTCTCCCATTCAACATTCCACATAAACATCTAGACAATTCAGTTGATTTGAACATAATATATATGGAATGCAAAACCACTGCAAAACCACTGCAGAAAATAAAAAACATAATCAAATAACCATTACAGCATAACCATAACAAATAATTAGTGTGAATAAACAAATGATTTTGTGGGCTGGACTCCTTACTACGTGAATGGATGGAGGCTGTTGTCATGTCTGATGTTGTGGCTTTGTTTGTAGTAGTGCTTGCTGTTGTCGGTGTTATGATGACTAAAAAAAAATATGAATACATCATTATCTGCTTTTGCCATCTTCTCCCATTCAACATTCCACATTAACATCTAGACAATTCAGTTGATTTGAACATAATATATATGGAATGCAAAACCACTGCAAAACCACTGCAGAAAATAAAAAACATAATCAAATAACCATTACAGCATAACCATAACAAATAATTAGTGTGAATAAACAAATGATTTTGTGGGCTGGACTCCTTACTACGTGAATGGATGGAGGCTGTTGTCATGTCTGATGTTGTGGCTTTGTTTGTAGTAGTGCTTGCTGTTGTCGGTGTTATGATGACTAAAAAAAAATATGAATACATCATTATCTGCTTTTGCCATCTTCTCCCATTCAACATTCCACATAAACATCTAGACAATTCAGTTGATTTGAACATAATATATATGGAATGCAAAACCACTGCAAAACCACTGCAGAAAATAAAAAACATAATCAAATAACCATTACAGCATAACCATAACAAATAATTAGTGTGAATAAATGATTTTGTGGGCTGGACTCCTTACTACGTGAATGGGTGGAGGCTGTTGTCATGTCTGATGTTGTGGCTTTGTTTGTAGTAGTGCTTGCTGTTGTCGGTGTTATGATGACTAAAAAAAAATATGAATACATCATTATCTGCTTTTGCCATCTTCTCCCATTCAACATTCCACATAAACATCTAGACAATTCAGTTGATTTGAACATAATATATATGGAATGCAAAACCACTGCAGAAAGATCCACAGATTTCTGAAGAACAGGAACGCCCATCATTCAATTTGTTTCATATTTGATCTAATTTGATGATGCTCTTAGCTACCATTAAAAATGCAGTATTCTCAGCTCCATCTAACACATTTTACCATGTTTAAATCAGCAGAATGCAGCAGAGTTTCCCTCAAAATCAGCGCAGGAAATGCTGCAGATTCTGTACAGGCCTACTTATCACTCATATCATGAATGCACACCTTGGAATATAAATTCCCATCCATTATAGAGTTCAGAAGGTTCAGCTTACCTTCAACACAGACTGGAAGGGCAGACCAGCCACTCTTTTCACACACTGATGTAGCAAAACCTTCCATCCTGTAACCTGGCCAGCATTTAAACGTGGCTTCACTTTTATAAAAGTACGGAGGATTTCCTTTTGTCTGGTTACCGAAATTAATTTCAGGAGCTTGACATTCAACAGCTGGAAATAGAGAGGAAACTTGATTAAATTGTTAAAACATGATAAAGTTGAACAAAAGTAAAATGTTTTTGTTAAGCAGTAAATACTGGCAGACTGTAATAAACAAAATATAGTACTGAAAACACATCTCAAGATATCTGGCACACTGCGGCATGCATGGCATTTCAATAATGTTAAGTGAACCCAATAAATATTCAAACAAGATTCCAAAGCATTTTTTATAACCCAAGACTATAAAAGAATGTTTCCCTGGAAAGAATAATCTACTGTAAAGAAAAATTTCTGCTATAACCATTACTGAAATAACAGACAGATGATTGGTTTGAGCAATATTTTTACAGAAATATTCAATAAAAAAAAAATAAATAATAATAATAATGATAATAATAACATATTTATATATATATATATATATATATATATATATATATATATATATATATATATATATACACACACACACACACACACATATTGCAATAAAACTCATTTTATAATCACATATGCTATTAATCCAATCTTATTAACAAAAATTTTTTTTTATAAAAATTAAATTAGAAAATAACAAAAAAGATTCATGAATTGAACCTTTTTTGATTAGCAGTGTTCATTTAAAAGTATACTACTATTCTCACTATTAACACTCCAACTCATTTTTACTGCATTTTGTATAATATTCTTCCAGCACTGCCAGGCACAGCTATCCAATACTCCCCAATCTGCACTATGATGGTTTCACAGAATGATACATCTCCTCACTAGAAACATCTTTCAACAACTGCCTGTCACCACCAGGACTATGAAGAAATGGAAACATGAGGCTGAGATGATTCTGTAGGGCTTGGAGGAAACAGACCGGGAGCGGTGAGTCACTGAAGACTCACTATTACAGATCACTTCAACATATACAACTAAGACAAAAAAATTCATATATCACAAAAGGCCTGAAGGACCTGCTGAACAAGAAGAAGGGGACCTTCAGGTAGAAGGTTACCTAGAGAGTCGATGCGAGCAAACATAAATAGACAGGTCAATAAGGGGACAAAACAATAAAACAGGCAATGCAATGCAACTGTGCTATGCAAGAATAGCAGGATGAGTTCAGCAGGCTGAGTTGTAACATGCTGTGCCCTCATGGTGCTGCAACACCAGTGACTGAGTCCAAATACAAGCTCACACTGATCAAGGGTCAAATCATGAAGCACCATTACTTATACTTGTACTTAGTGACAGGTTTCCAGGGAAAAACAACTTGCCCATCCACAGTAGAATACTATGTCATGCAAATCACACAATAGCAGCCAATTAGAATATATTTGAGTGTATTAAGTTATTATAAGTTGTTGTTAAAAATCAACCTTCCTATGTAGAAAATAAGTGGAGCTGTTACTTCCCAAACTGACTGTTGCACTCTGTGTGACTGTGTGATTGATTTTACACTTGAAATTTAATGGAGTAAAAACTTTAACTCCAAAAACTGACCTATGCATTTTGGAGGTGGTGCACTATATTCCCCGTATTCATCACATGTAATGGAGCTGTTTCCAACGAGGATGTAGTTTTCATCGCAGGAAAATGTAATGACATCGTTAAACACAGGTAGATCTCTGGGTGTTACCCAGCTGCCATGGACAATTGGATCTGGCAATTCGCATTCTGTCACTATAAGAGACACGGTGAAAGAGAAGCTGTTACAACATCTCTGACAGTGAAGTTGCTCTAAACAACACAGATGTTGATAATGCATGTGCATTAGGGTTATTACAGTCAACTAAAATGACTGAAAATAAAATGTAAACATATTTTATTTCAGCAAGTTGCCCAGGCAATGTTTTCATTTTCAATCAGTTTAACTTGATGTATTTAAATAATTAAAACTGTATAAATATACTTTAAATACGATTGAAAGTGACAAAAACACACAAATTACTAAAAGTTTAAATAAAATGAAAATAAAAACAGAAAATATAAAAATGTATCAAATTAATTTAAAATATTAGGAAACACTATAATAATGTCTCAATTATATTAAAAAATAACACTGATATGAATCTATCCAAAGATGAGGACTCACATAAACATGTAGCTCTTCCACTCCAGCCAGAAACAAGACATTGCCTGTGGCTTGATCCTTCCAGATCATATCTGGATTAAAGACAAAAACAAAAGTCAATTACAAGTATGAGTGCGATATGGACGGCAGGGGCAACAGCAGTCCTTACCCTCTATCACATATGGGTTGTATGAAGGCACCAAACAATGTTCCATCACGCATGAGGTACCTCATATGTGGTGAAGGTTTAGGTAGTCCACAGTCCATCTCTGAAAGCAAACATAGCAGTTTAGTAGAACACATGATACAAATTCTTTTAAGGAGAATGTCCCAATTTAGAAGTCAAAAGTGAATTACTTTCGCAGATTAATTCCACAGAACTCCAGACACCGTTCACGCAGGTGATTGAAGTCGGACCATTCTTTCTCTTGTATCCTTTCACACACTCCACAAATGCTTCTGAATTGTCTGGAAAGCTATTCTTCAGTATGGATTCAGAGGACAAGACAATTGTGCCATTCAAAACAGGAAATGGACAGTCTGCTGCAAGAACCACAATAAAAGATTTTAGTCAAAAGTTTAGAGTCAGTAAGATTTGTGTGTGTGTGTGTGTGTGTGTGTGTGTAAACGAATAAATACTTTTATTCAGGACACATTAGCTTGATCAAAAGTGACAGGAAGGACATTTATAGTTTCAAAAGATTAATTTTTCAAATAGTACTGTTAAATTTCTATTCATCATATAATCTTTTTTTTTTTTTTTTTTTTTTTTAAAGTATCACAGTTTCCACAAAAATTTTAAACAGCACTGCTTTCAAGCTTCGCCATCAGAGGTAAATTACATTTTAAAATCTATTCAAATAGAAAAGATAATTTAAATTGTAATAATATTTCACCAAAACTGTTTTAGTGTGTTTTTGATCAAGTAAATGCAGCATAATTCATAAGAGATTTTTTTTTTATTTTTATTTTTTAAACCAATCTCAACATTACGGCAGTAATTCCCACTTTAAAAGCATTTCATTTGTATTACAAGTAGCTAAATTTATGCACTTGACCATTATATTGTGGCTCCATCTACAGGAAAGTTCTAATCTCTGTCTTTGATACCCTGTTTTCAGAATGCTGTTTTTCCATTTGACACTTTATTATCGAGATTCTATTAAAAACTGAAAATTGAAAGAAACAGATCAACCCAACCCCAAAGTTCCGACATCTGTTCAAGAAACTGCTCAGGCTATTTTAATGCACTGAAAAGTTTCTGAAGCTGACCGACTGACTGGGTTTCAAAAATAATCATTCAAGACGTGTAATTTAAATCAACGCAGCTTACCATTGCCCATAGAGACCAGCGCGAACGGTAGTAGAAGCAGTGGCCAAGCCTTCACACGTGCCATGGTTACTGGAATAGATTTTGTTTTTCAGCAACAAACACTTGTCATGAATATACAACAACCACAAGAAAAACTTAACGGATAAAATAACGATAACGCACTAAGTTACACGGACAAAGATATTCCCCATGTTAGTTTCATTGGTCACTTTCCCGCAGCAGATAAAAAGAAAAACTGGAGAATTAAAAGGAAAACGCGCTTCATAGATTGGCGTGTACTACGACTGAACATCTGAAGGGAACCTAACCTACAGTGGTTCACTCATGTCCGAGGAAACACGCCCATTCTGTGTCGTATGCCTGCCCTTCTTCATCTTCTTCTTCTAGTGCCGTTTTAGGGCGGATGGTGCCTGCCCTTCTCTTCAGATTCAAGACATATGACAACATATGAATATGTTCATGTTTCTATGAGGGGCTATATACACATATACATACATATATATACATATACATACATATACAGTATTTCATAGAGTGCAACACAGTCAATTTCTTTGGATCATATGTTGTCAGTATTTTATATGTATATATACATATACATATATATATATATACATATATACATATATATATATATATATATATATATATATATATATAAAAGACTGACAACATACGATCCAAAGAAATTTGCTGTTGCACTCTATGAAATATTAACGTACTGACTGTACAGTATGACTGTACAGCTTTACCATTACAGGAACAAAAATACTTTGTTATATATTTAAATATCAAAAATTATTTTAAATTTAATGGTATTTCACAATATTCATGTTTTACCGTATTTTGGATCAAATAAATGCAGCCTACATTGTGGATGATTTAAGATGTAAAACATTACAGAAACATCTCCAGAACCTGTTCATGATTAAGAATATTTATTGTACAACATAAATAAATGAATGCTGTTGCTATGTATGTATTTGAATAACAAAAGTGCAAATGATTCCAGTCTGGTCAGGTCTTGAAGGCAGTCTCCAGTTTTCATTTTTAGAGTTCATGGAATGTGTGAGTCAGTGGAAGGGTGTTCCCCAACAAGGGCGTCCCTCATGAAGCTTCAGTCTGATGTAGCCTAGTTTTCCTCAGTGCTTTATGGTAACTATTTACCATAAGTCTAATTACTAACATCAGTATTTGGTTTTATTTTGAACTTTTCAATCTTGTTGTGTTTCAGTTACACATGGCTATTTTCAATGTGTACGTGTGTGTGTGTGTGTGTGTGTGTCTACTTCCATAGAAACTGTGGTTTTGATTGCTATAGTAACTGTGTGTACTTAAGCACAAAAGCGCTTAATGATTCAAGCATCATAGCTTACAGTGAACCCGGACAGAGTTTTTCTGCTGCTGACATTTTTTCCAGAAAAAATGCCAATCATCTTTCATCCAGAAGTCACTGTAAAATAAATGCAAATTAAACTGTGAACTAAACCCATGTACAACACCAGTAAAACTTACAATGGTAAAAATATTTTTAATATTTGTAATGTTTTTGAAAGAAGTCTCTTAGTCACCAAGGCTGCATTTATTTGACCAAAAATATAGTAAAACAGTAATATTTTGAAATATTATTACAATCTAAAATAACTGTTCAAATGTAATTTATTCCTGTAATGACAGCTGAATTTTCAGCATCATTACTTCAGACTTCAGTGTCACAGGATCCTTCAGAAATCATTCTAATATACTGATTTGCTACTCAGTGCATCAACTATTATAGGTGTTCAGTTATTAATTATTAACAGTTCTTATTATCAATGCTAATCATTTTGTGGAAACTGTTTTTTATCAGTATTCTTTGTTTCATATAATGTTCAAAAGAACAGCTTTTATTTAAATGTATTTACTGTCAGTTTTGAACCATTTAATGGTTCTTTAAATCTTTTTTTCTTTTCTTTTTTTTCTTCCTAAATCTTACTTTCTCCAAACTTTTTTTTAATGGCAGCGTTGCCCAGTTTCCACTGCACAACTGTTTTCAACAATGACAATAAAAAGAATGGTTTCTTATCCATATTAGAATGATTTCTGAAGGATCACTGAAGACAAAACATTTAAAAAATCTCAACTATTCCAAACGTTTAACGTGTGATCATTTCATTGTATTCAGCTGTTTTTTCTTCCTCCTATTTTATCAGTGAAAACGAATGACCTTTATAAAATCAGCTTCGTTCCCTCAGGAAGTATTCTGAACGGTCAGAGCAAGACATATTAAAGCAGACTTCAAATGTGCTCACTGTGCTTATCTTAGAAACGCGCAACCCACCCATTCCATCCTGGCCTGACCAGAGAGATAACATAACTCTTCACTCTTTACTCATTTATAACAGAACCTGGTCTGTTTTTCATCAGCTTATTCACAGCAATTAAGGTTCAAAGAGTAAAGTTCTGGAGTGGCACATGGTTATTTGTTCATTCATGTTTTCCGAAACATATAGCCGAAATGTTGGTTAATAAATAGTCTATGCTTAAGTGAGTGTGCGGTTGCTCCCTCTTCATTAGTTCTTAATTTTTTCCTACAACCTGCACCTCTGTAGGTGTGCGTTTGCTTTGCCTTATTCCTGTTTTCCACCACATACTGTGGCCTATGTAATGACTTTACTGCTCAAGCCTCAACTATAGCATTTCAACAAGAACACAGCTGGGTAATTTTTGCATTATAACAGTAATATCTTAAAATGTGCATTCATTATAAGTACATGAACTTTTGTTATACCACATAAGCAAATGTTTTGCTTACATGAGTGATGTGTTTTATTGGAAATGACTCGTTAGTGACACCTGGTGTCAGTTCGTAGAAACCGTAAGGCCTGCATGTTAAAGAATCCAAATATATTTCACTTGTCAGACATTTATTATCCACTTTCACCACTGCTTCAGTGGTTTGCAATACATTTATCTGCTCCTTTATATCTGTGCTACCGCCTAAAATACATCCTCTAGTCTCTACGGTACTGAGTACTTTACACATCGCTAAGCAATCATGAAATGATACAGCAGTGTTCTGCTTAACTCAGCAGAACAAATGCCGCTTAGACTGGCATATTTCTTTACTGTAAGCCATTAAAGTAGTCTACATTTTGTTCTGTGTGACAAGCCATAAGTTTTATCATCTAGACAATGCTGTAGGCGTGACAGGCCGTGATAAGACTTTCTGTAGACAACTTGAGCTGGGATAATAAATGTCACGGTCACAGTCATTGTATTTTTAAAATCTTATAGCTTCAAGTCATCTTAAAATAATGAAATTAGTCAAACATTGCTCTTATCTGCGTGCGCTCGGTTTTGTCACACTGCCTGTTCCTCTGGAAAAACTCAGCAGAAAATGATCTTAATTAAATATAAATTAAACCGAGCTGATGTTAAATATAGAACTGCCAATTAAGGAATAATTCCCATATTTCAATAACATCATTATTCTGAAGCAGTAAGTCGCAAGATTTAGATTAAAAGAAAAAAAAAAAAAAAACAGTTAATTTGAAGTAAAAGTGGATTGTTCAGAAGACCGTTATCATTAAAAGACCATTTTAAAAAATTAAAAACCCCTTTGAGATTTTTGATACAAATTTTAAAACTCATTTGATTGCATAAAACGTTACATGACCAGAACACCAGGATATGATTTTATTTTCTTTGCACTGACTTGAAATATTTTCTTGCCATACTTAAATAATTACTTAGAAAAATAACGGACCAAATATACATATTCCTATTATTTCTTCTGAGAGACCACTCAGCTATTTTTTTATAAAGGTGCTGTACATTATTTAAACATTTACATGAATCAGACCGCATTATATTGAGCCCATATGTATTTAGTCTAATATGAGGTGATGCTAGGCCTCACTTTTAAATATGAACACTGAGATGAGTTACGTATGTACAGCAGATGCTAACATTGCTTTCATGACGTCTTCACATTTTGATGAATTTAAACAGTTTTCAAAGTCTGTCATTTGCACAAAAACACAATGTAACACCACCACAACTTATTGTGAACAATAATCTTGTCTCTGTAATTAGTTTGCGTTCTCATCATTTACTGTATATCAAAGCTGTGTCACAGCTGTTAGTTACATATCCAAACCCTGAGGTCATAATCACTTCACACACAACTTATGGAATGGCCACCAGTCCTTTGGTATTGATAGATCATATCACTTCCTATGAAATCACACCTTATTTATCTTGGCCATATTTCAGACTTCAAAATCCCAATAAATAAGCCCTTTCAGAAACCTCCCACAAGTAACCATTTGTTGCAAGCAAGCATGGAAAAATTAGCTGATAGTTAAGATAGCAGACATTATCCCCGCAACACGAGGGATCATTTTTCCCTACTTCGTAGTCTGTATTTAAAGACTGAATCTTTGCACATTAGGGTGAATCTCACTGAAACTTGTCTGGATCATATTTCACCTCCAAAATCAAAATTTGCATAAAGACAATGAAGTCTAATGAAGTCTATTTGTAGGGTTTTTATGACTTGTTTCATTGTGACAGTATGCATGAATTTAAGCACATTTCTCTCCCCTGAAAATTCTCGTTAACAGATTTTAAGTTAAACCTAATGCAATATATATATACATAGAGAGAGAGAGAGAGAGAGAGAGAGTAATTTGAGTTTAAAGAGTAAATGTGCTTAATTGTCATAAAAATAATGTCATAATATTAAAAAAATAAATAACAATAAAGCAGGCTTTATTTTCTTAAAGGAATAGTTCACCCAAAATCACTTGCTCAACAATAGATCTTCTGCAGTGAATGGGTGCCATCAGAATGAGAGCTCAAACAGTTGATAAAAACAACACAATAATCCACAAGTAAACCACACCATTCCAGTCCATCAGTTTACATCATGAAGTGAAAAGCTGTGTGTTTGTAAGAAACAAATTCATCATTAAGACATTTTTAACTTCAAACTGTTAATTCTGGCTAAAATACAAGTCCTTGATCCATGATATTGCTTTCTCCAGTCAAAAAGTTGTCTTGTGAGAATCAGGAGAGAAAGATGCAAAGATTAAGCACAGTTTACAAGCCAAAACTGTCCAAAACAAATATGTCAGTATTTTGGCCAGAAGAGATGGATTTGTTTATTAAAGACACGCAGCTTTTCGCTTCACAAGACAATAACTGATGTACTTAAGTCATGTGGTTTACTTGTGAATTATTGTGAGGTTTTAAATCAGCTGTCTGGACTCTCATTCTGACAGCACCCATTCATTCTTGGATGGCCTGAAGGTGAGTAAAGTTTCTGCAAATTTTCAATTTTGGGTGAACTATTCCTTTAATGCCAAATATCTTTTTAAATTTGAGATCAAACATGACCTCTTGACAACCTTCATGAGGTTAAGCCATGTGCATTGGCTTCTGATGGTCATAAATCGAAGCTTGACTGCTGTAAGGTACAGTACAGCCTCATAACTGAGAGGTTGAATTGCTTGCACTGCTTGCCTTCATCTTGAACAGACCGGACATGCATGTCCAGGAAAAATAAATAAATAAATATTTACCATATTAAATCTGATTTCATAGAATATTTAAAAATACATTTGCATGTACCATTTGTTTTGTGACAAGTCAAAACAGTTGCTACAAGGTAAAACTACCACGGTGCTTAGCAAGAGCCTGGATCTCTACACCGAAATCAATGTCACAATCTGTTATAGCTACATGTATCTATTCATATACATATTTCAATAATTAAACATTTGATCATGTTCTTGGTATATTAAAGCACAAGTTTCTGGTCATTTGCAATTATAATATTTGGAGATCAGGGAATCAAAGACATGGAAGAGCGAGAGAACAGTCTGAAAAGTCCCTGGTAAAGCCCTCAATCTTCAAGACATTTCTTATTTACACCGTTTGACTGCATGGGTCTAAAAGGCATGCAACAAAACAAGGAGTTTGTGTGTTCTACTTTGCATGCAGGGGGAAAAAAATGATTCTTTGGGGTAAGGACGTGCTGTTTGTAACTGAAACATAAACTTGCATTGTTGTTTTGGTGATTGATGGGGCGTGTTCCCTTAAATTGCATAAGGAAGGACTGCATTGTGATGTCGACAGAGTCCTCATGTTGTTTAATGTCAGCTGGCATGAACCAAATTAAAAGAGGCTGTCCGGACAAAGCGGAGTTCTATGGGTTCGACCTCAAAGCCTCAGAAATTGCCTGTCCAAGACGATTAAGCAATGATCTCCATAAAGCAGTTTAGATGAAACTTCATGTCGAATCAGTCTGTTTGTGAGACTGCTTATTACAAACATTTTTAAATCATTTGAATGAGAAGCTCATGCTGACCACTGTCCAAAGAGAAGCACATGAACATGGTTCACATGATATGCTCTGAAGCGTGTAAGGCCAAAAACATACTCTTGGGAAGTACGTGAACAAGCATGTAAATGGTTGGCCTATGCACTGAAGGTACATGCTTCTGTTGTACATAAAAAGCTTTGCGTTATTGTAGCGGTTTCAAACCTCACTATTCAATCAGGTGATGAAAGGTAAGACCTTGAGGTGTTTGTGCCTCTAAGCTGTTGACTTGTTTATAGCTACCTATCTGAGTAATAAACATCTGGTTTAAAGCTGGCGTGAAATTAAAATTCACCCAATCTACTTTCTAAATGCATGTTATTGTGAACAATACATCCATTTTGTTGTCCATATTATGGAAGTCAATGGGGGCCAAAACCATTTTGCTACCAATATTCTTCAAAATATCTTCTTTTGTGTTCCACAGAAGAAAAAAACTACCTGATCTCATGACGAAAATACTTTTTTGCAAGACCTGAAATACGTACCAGTAAGTACATATCACTGCAGTTTCCAACAGAAATTAACACTAGAGGAGGTAAAACAGCGAGCACTTGTAATCGTTTTCGTACACAGTTATGATCACAGCTCCATATGTTTTGCTTTCCGAACGTAACAAGCTTGCTCGGTAGCTCAGTCGGCACGGGATTGGACTTAGTATGCGGAATCCTTGGGTACAAATCTCATCAAAAACATCACTCGCAATGAAAGAGCTGAAAGATGAGAGATGGAAAAACAAGCTAAAACGGCATGCTTGCGATTGTGTTTTTTACACCATACTATCAGGTAGGTATAGGTGTAGTACAAATGTAACGTTATTTTAAAACGTAACTGAGCATTAGACTTATAGCGCCACTCAACGGACATGTTAAATCAGAACTGCGGTGACACGTACAGCACCAACATCACATAAAACTTACCATATGTGTGTTCATCTGTTCCGAGGGAAAAAAAGAACACTCTTTTAGTGCCACCCAGTGGACATTTCACATCGAATGTGTAACGAAATGTACATGGCAGTACGTATTTCGCATCTTGCGAAAAAGTTCTCAGAGGTACGTTTTTGTCATGAGACCAGGTTGAAAAAACGTTTGGAATGACATGAGGCTTATTTGCAAGCCACAATTCACAAGTAACAAACAATACTATTTTTGAGTTTATGCAGTAGAATGTATTATATCATGTATCAACTTTTAAGTTGATTCAACCATTTTTTCCATAAATTCAGTATTATTAAAAAACTCATCTTCTGATTTTTTTAGAGTATAGGGAATGTTAGGAACATGTAAGTTTGGCTAGGCAACATTCTACACAAGTGCAAATGCTTGAAACACTGACCTGCTGTACATAGACGTATAAAGAAATCTCAGTCATTCCCTTGAGTACCCCTACATGATGTTTTTGTACTTAAGAAGGCAATAGTTTTCTTCAAATGTCTGTGCCAATAAACCAGACGTGATGTTATTTAGGTAGCTAGCTATAAACATGTTGACAGTTTCTCTAACTCGCTCAGCAAGATTCCGCCAGCAGATAATTTGCGCTAATTCCCATGATAGTGCTGAAATGCTGAGAATGCAACTTGCAATCCATGATGAACAGTGTGAAATCATAGTTAGCATTTGCATTCACATACTTGCGTATGTTTCTGGCCTTAAACCTTCTATCCCCAAGGATCGCCAAACTATTCGCAAACATCTCGCATCGCTTCCTCGTGCGTGAGGATACGTGCAAAACTAGGGATCTTCCAAAGCCCATCACTCAAGGGTCCAGGGTGGTCAAAGACTAGACTCACCCTGGTGGTGACAGGAGCAGCATCTGTGGTGTCAATGACGTCTTTCCTGTCTTCGCTCTCATTTCCTTTTCTTTTGCTTTCATACTTATCTGTAATCTTATCTGTAACCTTTCTGTTTTCTTCCTTTTGATCCCCCTTATCCTTTGTTTGTTTGTTGTTCTTGTCTCCTTTTCTGCTTGATATGTGGGTGTCTTCATTCTGCATGTTGCCATCTCTCTGTTTTTTCTTCTTTCGGGTGCTTTTGAGCTCCGTTTCCGCTTTTGGCTCAAGCGCTTCATTCTCTCCATTGCTTCTCACTTTTCTCTCAGCTCTCCACCTTTCCTTCCCTTTTTGGGTCTCATTTTGTTTCCTTCCTCTAGATTCCTGTTTTTTCATCCTTTCAGTGTCACTTTTCTTCTGGTCCACGCTCGGCGTCCCCTTTGCGTGGCGTTCCTCTTTACGTCCCTGTGCTTTGCCAGTTACCACTTCCTGTCCTTCACGCTTTGACTTCTGGGGACTGACTGAGCGACTATGTTGGCAGGACTTTCTGTTCTTGTGGGAGTCTTGAGTGCTTTGTTGCAGATTTTCTTTGTGGCTGCGAGCTTTGTCTTTGGCTTTGGATGGGCTTTTGGATTTCTCTGTATCTCCGAGATCAAGGAGATTCTCTGCAGACCGACTCTTGATGCGCCGTTGCTGCGGGACTCTGGAAGAGCTGGTGTTTGGTGGTTTGACACGCTTCTCCCTCTTGCTGTCTTTAAAGTGAGGATCCTCGCAGGCCAGATCCAAGGAGCCACGAGAACGGACAAAGGAGCTTGTCAGGTCTGACGTCTCCTTCTTCGCTGAGGTGGATGACTGATGAAGGAGAGGAGAACTGAGAGGAATGTTGGAAGTGTTGGATCCCGGCGGATCATGAAGGATAACATCTCCTGCAGAACCTAAGGGCAAAAAGATTTGCATCTGTTACACTGCCTAGAATTAAAATACAGTAACTAATTAAGGCCTTATGAAATTTTACCATGGTAAATGATTATTTTTGAGTGGTGTTTGCCTGCTCTAAAGTCCACAATACTAGGGTGTCGTGGCTGGTTGCAAATGCATTGCTATGTAGTTTACAGGTTGCTAGGGCATTGCTATAGTGTTTCCCAAAAGCCTTGTTAGCCAACTAGGGTTGCAAATTCCATCATTATCAGTATAGTTCAACAAGTTGGTGTTTTCCAAAACCATAGTTCCAACGAACATAAAAAACAGCATCGTAAACTTGTGTGGTTGAAACAACAGCTCTCAACCTGTGGTTAAAAGCATAGTTTCTTGTTTTTATGACATGGGGACTGTATAAATCATTGTCTTGAGCTCACATGAAGTACAATCTATATCTTTCATTTCTAATATATACAAATTTAATTTAAGTTAATCTTTTAGTTTGTCAAGAGATTTTCGTTTTTGAAGAGTTAACATTTTGTGACTAGCTAGTTGATTTCCTTGTACTATGACAGTTAAGCAGTGAGTTACGTCATTGTACAGGAAACACACTCCTTGATGGTTATAATAATTGTAAATAAATTAGAAAATTTAAAATATTATATATATATATATATATATATATATATATATATATATATATATATATATATATAAAACTTTTTTTAAGTGAAACCATTTTCCATTGTGACTGCAAGAGCAGGAACATATTCCACAGATCTACAAACTTACACAATAAAGCACAGAAAAGACTAGCAATTAAGGAGCAAGGAAAGTGTAGTGAAATTCCCATTACCAAAGAATAAAAGATCTAGAGGAAAAGAGGCTGTTAGTGATGATGCTCCTGGGGGCAGTAACACACCGCAGAGGAGCTTACACAACCTGCACAGAAGAGAACGAGAGGAAGAAAGAAAAAAGAAAGAAAGAAAGAAAGCTGTAGTTAGCAAGCAATTCACATAGTCTTGCTTTTTGTACAGCATGCTTACATATATAGCAGCATCATCATGTGTTTGTGTCTCATAACTCACTGTTCTCTGATAAGAGGGCTTGCGGTCGCAGTAACAGTAGCACTTTGTTTCCTCCAGCTTGGATCAGCTCAATGGCTCTGGTGTGACTAATGCCTTGTGTCTGTTCTCCATTGATCTCCACTACCTGATCTCCTACCTGCACATTCAGGCATAAGATCATTTATGTGTTTTATCATTATTGAAATATCGTATTGGTCTCTGGTTCAAGCAATAAGAGGTGATGAGTTTAGTTAAAGACCAAAATACCAGTCTTGCTTTTCATATATCAGCATCCGCCATTGAAAAACCCATATCAATTGACTGCAAACAGGATGATGATTATTGATAAGGCCTTGAAAGTCAATTAAAGGGGTCATGAACTAAGAAATTAAAAGTTTCAGAACTCAAAACTTTCTCGTTAGTCTAAAAACATCTTATATTGAAGCCAATCTGCCAAAATGACAGATTTTGGAATGTGCCATTTTATGACATAATAGTGGCTAAACACTGCCTCCGCAGAAGATGATCAACGCCTACTTCTACATCGCTGCCTGTTTAGCCCTGCCAACCGATTAACGCACGCAGTGTAAATAACGAGAGCAGTAAATGCAGGTCTACGCAGAAATCAAACGATAAACTGTATTTGATGAACTTTATTTTTAATGAAGTTCCAGACCGTGTCAGTAAGAACTTGGTCCTTTGTTCACTTCATTTTACAGCGGATTCATTATAAACAAGGCATAATTCGACACAGGATTTTCAGAGAGTTTGAAACTGAAAGACACTGCTGTGTTGACTATATTGGATTCAACAGTAATGTCGCACCACACAAGTGTGGGTAAATTTTTTTTCAATTACGTGATAACTATTCCTTTGTCTGTTATTACAGATCATTTGATATGTACTGAGTATTTATGCATTTTTAACCTAAAACACAGCAGTGTCCATCTGTGAAGGATGTAGGTTGTCAAACATACACAACTTGTTTAAACGGAGCGTTCCGATGAGGGGGGTCAAAACAGCACAGAAAATAGCCTATTACTTCTTAATTATGTTTTTTTAATGTAAAAATCGTTAGAAAATTATAAGTGGACCTCAGAGAACAGTACAAAATAGTAAAAAAGGCAGTTCATGACCCCTTTAAATCTTCTGGGAGATACTTTCATCCAAATCAAACCGCATCCATTTAAGCTATACATTCATGTATTTCCTGGGAATCAAACCCATGAAAAAGGTTCTTTCACCTTTTTGCTGCTGGACTTTACAGAACTGAAAACAGCTTCTCAAGACATCCTAGATTTAAATATTTTGAGCATAAAAAGGTATAGTATTCAGCTTCCCTTAAACCTTTTACTACATTTAAATGCACTCTGCAGATGTTTCCCTAAAATCACCGCAGAAGATGGAAAAAAGTCAGCAGATTCCATCCGCAATGTGGGAGTTTATTAAAGAATGGTGTGCTGTACTGACGTGTATCCTGCCATCCTGTAGAGCGGGACCGTCATCAGCCAGCCGCAGGATGTAGAGGCCCATGTTATACTCCGTTCCTCCTCTCAGACTAAAGCCAAAACCACGAGGTCCGCGCTCCAACTCTACAGCAATACAGCCCTAGGTAGAAAATACAGATATGCTCTACTGTTAGAAAGTTTTAGGTCGTTTTTTTTTTCTTTTTTTTAATCAAAAATACAATTAAAAATTGTGAAATATTATTACAATTTAAAATAACTTTTCCATTTTAATATACATTCAAGATGTAATTTTTTTCCGTGATGGTATGAAGAAATTAATTATAATCCTGTGATTTTGATTTTCCATTGTAGTTTTTAGTCTTGGCTTAAATACCTAGCATAATTTCATTATTTTTCATGCAATGTTGAAATATTTTGAATGGCATTTTTCCATTATACATTACCCTAAACATGTTGTTTAGATAAATTTTAGGCACAGTTTGTGATGCAAGTGTCACTCTTGCCTGTTTGGAGTTGGCAACACACAGTGTTCCCTGTTCACTCATGGGAAGAGCTTTATACTCTGTCCGTACGAGCTCATCCCTGATCTCATCCATATCCAAATTATATCTGCGCATAAGTAACACAAAGCAGAAGTGTGGCTTAAATCCTCCGTAAGTGATGAGAGCTTAATTTTACTGGCTGTATGGCTGAATTTACATGAATTTACAACAAACAGACAGAAGGAATGAGCACATTTAAAGTGGTTTAAATACATAATAGTGGACTGCACCTCTCATCCTGAGTGGATTTGAGAATCTTGTGCTGCGGTGCTGGACTTTGTTTGGCCGAACTGGCTCCTGATGGCGGGCCTTTGTACTCTAAACAGCCAATCAAAACAGACTCTCATATGAAATGATAAACATCAAGTGTTAAAGTCCTCATGAAACAGCATTCACAACACTTCTGTAATATTAATGATGAATTTTTCACAACAAGATCAGGAAGATTTGAACTCCAAAAGCCTCTGCCAACGTTATTTTGTTGGATCATATTCATACATGCGAGCTAACATGTATTAAACATGATATAAAAGAACTGTGTATAGTCATGTTTTGTAGTTTAAATCGGCTAATAATTGGTCTAAGTGCCCTAAAGCACTCAATTTAAATATGCATGCATAATTGATATAAAATTTTGCTGTGGTTATTAGCGTCTCAATTTAAGCTACATTATTGCCTAGTGTGACAAATCAAAGCATGGCACAGGTTAAGAAAGCACAAATATGTGCTGCGGCAGTATTTATGTGACATTTCATTATCTCACTCACCGTCCTCAGGAACCACGGTGAGTGTGACGGAGTTCCCAGCGTCTTTGATAAGCTGAACAATGTCGTTGTGGGAGAGCTCCACAATGGACTGGCTGTTCACAGCGGAAATGCGGTCACCTACGTTCAGCAGTCCACAGCGGTCAGTCGGACTGCCCTCGATTATTCGACCGATCTTATGAGGAATCACTGCAACACACACTTAGGCAAATCACTTAGCAGAATTGGAATGGCTTGTGTTGTATTTATAATCATAATGAATGAATTATAAGAAATTTAACAATTCTGGGGTTGTGTAAAACTAAAACAGCTGGATGGAGTGGAATGGAACAGAGCACAGGGGCCTCAAGGCACTTTTTAAATTTAAACTACTGTATTTTTAACATGACATCTTAAAATCTAAATAAATGAATACGCAGCGCTGATGACGTAATATGCTCAATGAACAGTTCAAGTTGCAATTCAACCACCACTGACTACCATTTACATACAGTATGTATAGCTATAGTGGCCATAAAAGAAGACGAAAATAAAGAAATAATTTTTACTGTGCAAATGTTAAACACTTAAAATAAAAAGAGCACACTGTCAACAAGACATTAAACTACAACCACCATGGTAAATTTAAATTATTAAATTACAACAACAACAACAACAAAAATAATAATAATAATAATACAACATCTAAAATGTCAACTTTACTAATGGTTGATTAGTCATCCATCATGGCCGTTTAAACTTTAAATTATTGGCGTTCTGATACTTTTTTTAAATTAAATTAAATTAAATTAAATTAAATTAAATTAAATTAAATTAAATTAAATTAAATTAAATTAAATTAAATTATTACTGGTAAAGTATTTTAAAGGTGTTTTTTTTTTTTTATTAAATAGCCATTTATTACAAAACTGTTCTGAATGTGTATTTCTGAATATGTATGCGTAATGATTCATTAAAACTTTTTAGATTTATTAGCAGTGAAATTCTGATAAAATTAGTCAACTTTACTAATAGTTGATTAGCCGTCCATCATTACCCATTTCTAAATGATTGGGGTTCTGATTCTTTTTCCAATTCCAGTGCAATTGATGATTCTTATGAGGAAATAACTATATATTTAAATAAATAAAAAAATATATAACATTTGTAACATAATTATTAAATTAAATTAAATTAAATTAAATTAAATTAAATTAAATTAAATTAAATTAATTACTGGTAAAGTATTTTAATGTTTTTTTTTAATAGCCATTTATTACAAAACTGTTCTGAATGTGTATATTAATAATAGATTTTCGAGATTTGTGAGTCTTTTTTTAATGATTCATTAAAAATCTTAAGATTTATTAGCAGTGAAATTCTGATGCATGAAACAGTGTCATACAGTACATTAGACATTATATAAAATAGTATGTAACCTTTCTAAATAAGAACTGGGTCTTAATTCCCAATTCTAATATCATCTATTTTTTTTTTTATTTCGGCTGGTGCATCAATGAATCTGCTGTTACCTCCAGGTGGCGGTTTGCTCTTCGATGTGAGAATGACAAATCCAAAGCCCTCGTTATCTTTACGATGGAGCGTGATGTCAAACGACCCCTGGTCCTTGATGCTTGGCACCTGAATACGTGGAAGCCGAGGTGAGCCATTCACAAGGGTCAACGCTCCGCTCCCAACATCCTCCAGGGCATCTATAGAGCAGAAGATTACAGGCACTGACCTTTAATGAAAGCTTTTCCGGCAGTTAATTACACTCCAGTGCTGGTTTTATGTCTAAGGCCTGTCAGTCAGCAGTGCTCACCTCTGTAAATGACCTTCCTGCCCACTGCAAGCAGCACTTGTCCGTTACGTGCTGCGTTAGTCATCAGATCCAGAACTTGTTTGTGAGATTTCCCCTTCACAGTGATGCCATCGATGCCAACAAGCTCATCTCCAGCCCTCAGACGGCCTTCCTTCTCTGCCGCCCCCTGGGGAATGATGGAACCAATGTAGACCTAATGAAATTAGACAGATAGCTCGTCTTAGAGTTAAGACAGAAAGTCGATCTGCTAATAAATCACATAAATACAGTCCACAAATATAATTATCCAGTGATGTGGTTACAGAAGTATGAGGGACTCACTGGTTGTTCTGCACCTTCTCCTCCAAGCACACGGAAACCAAAGCCTGTCTCCTGATCTCTCTTGATAAACACGTCCAACTCTTTATAGTGAGGTACTGAATACAAATGGACAGAATTAAGTGGAAGTATGATAAATAAATAGGAAAACATTGAATTAACCACATTCATCAATTCATCACAAAAAAAGTAAAATCTAAAATTAAAGCACACGTATTTCATCAACCATACATACAGTATGGCCTTTTCTGTGTCTCTGCATTCAGATAGTAAATTAAAAGGATAGTTCTCTCAAATATGTCATTTGAAAACCATATGATTTTTTTTTTGTGAAGCTCATATTAAGCAGCTGCTCTTTTCCATGCAATAACTGTGGTTGGTGATTCAGACTGTAAAGTTCCAAAGGGAAAAATTACTATAAAATACTCAAACTATATTCAAAGTCTCCCAAAGCCATTCAACAAATTTTTAACACACAAAAATTTAAATTAACTGAAAATCTTCTGCTCATAAATCTCATTCAAAGTTGTACACACTTAAACCAATTGCAGAATATATGCAAGAACAAGACATTTTCCCACGGCTCTCATTATATTGTCTCTAGTGTGCCGTTTTCTCATGTATTACGATTTGAATGTGAAAAAAAACCCCTGTAAATTATTTAAATAAAATATGCAAAATTATATATATATAAGCTAAAATAAGCAAAATTATATATATATATATATATATATATATATATATATATATATAAAATAGTGTTGTCAAATAATTAATCATGATTAATCCCAAATTGTGTTTACATATTGTGTGTGTGTACTGTGTATATTTATTATGTATATATAAATACACACACATACATGTACGTACATATAAATTTTATATATATATATATATATATATATATATATATATTTTATATATATATAAACAACATATTTTCCGTAATTATATACATGTATGTGTGTGTATTTATATATACATACATAATTATACACAGTACACATATATATTATTTAAAAAAACTTTTATTTTGGGTGTGATTCATTGTTTGACAGCACTAATATACAACCTTAATTTTCTAATTTAATCTAATTTTACCTTATTACCTTATTTTTATATATAATAAAAAAGGAAGTAGTGTTTTACTTCAGTTTTTTACTTCATAGATTTTACTTTATTTCTTAACTTAAACTTTGTTACACTATTACCTTATTTTTTACTCTGAGGCAGAAATGCTTTTCCATACTTTAAATAGATAATGAAAAAGAAATATCTGAAACAGGATATGGCATTCAGCCAAATATTTCTAATTTTCAACTCTAACAGATCCTTGATGCTGTAGTTTCCTCCTTGCTGAACGGGCTCAGCAGAGACTCACCTATGCTCTCCGGCAAGACTTTGGGTTTGCTGTAGTGGAGAGAAGCGTCTTGTTTTGGAGAGCTGCATGGCAGTGTGTTTGAGTGATAGGTCAAAGCCTGGGGAACCATGATGTCATGGCAACGGTCCAGAGTCTCAGTGCTGGCACTCAACCCCGGTCTCTGTTGGAATAAAATGTGTTTTAATACCACTTCACAAAGTGACCAGCAGAATGCATGCAGATGTGGACTACAGTATAAAGAGCAGCATTTAAACTGTTCACTGGGCATATCCTCTGAGAGAACAAAAGGAAGTGCATACAGATAGATAGCCTATATCAACAAAAAAATAATAGTATGGTCGGATCGGGCCTTCTGGTTAACAGGAAAATTCCCACACTTCATATGCAAGTGTGCACAAGAGTGATACTGAATGGAAGTAAACGCATTTGAAAAAGAAGTCCAACACACTCATCAATTTAGCTGTTTTGCCTCATGTTACAAGTTAATGGTCTTTCAAAGCATTTATTGCAGTAATTGTGAGTGATGTCAATACAAAACTCACTAGTTTGGTATTAGAGTGTTTACAGGCCAAGGTCAAAAGGACCTACTCATAATTCTCAATGATATTCTGATCCCTCAAAACCCTTCTTCAATGTAAGTATATGGGATTGTTTTTGCCTGTTTCATCATTCTCAAGTGAAAATCGTACATCCTATCACTTCAAAGTAGTGAACACGATTCAGTACAAATGGCGTGGGAAGTGTCAGCTACTGAACTTTGGTACTTACAGCAAGGGGTTTATTCAAATCCCAAACCCCAAGTAGGAACAATAATTGGGAAGAAATTTCATCAGCACAAAATGAAATATTCAGCCATTTCCTTAGTTCTACAAGGTCATTATCACCTCTGAAATCTATTATCGTACTCACAGGTCTTAAACTCTTCACAGGCGAAGTCTGACCTAGAAACAGAGAAAAGGCAAATGAGACATCAGTAGCACTGAAGGAGGAAAAAATGGGAGAACAGGCACTCATCAACAAACAGATGAAAAAAACAGGAACTCGTTACTGGAATAGAAAGTTTCTAGTCTTATTATAATGACAGCGTTTCATGGTTGTTGCCTCTCGAATATGAAAAAGGCATGAGAATACATTGTTTCAATGCTACATTATTAATTCCCATCCATCTAACTAAAAAGCTACTCAAAGAGGGACCGCCATTCAAGTGCTTCAAAGTGGGGCATTTCCTGAGCCAATTCCAAGTTAATCATGACACATGTGTCATCTAGGAGACATTAAAGATGGATAGAATAAATGTACATAAGAGAAAATTATGAATTATCCAGGGAGAAAGACATTGCAAATGACAGAAGTCATGCATAAAATAATGACGCTGCTACACTTCCATCTGTCAATTCAGAGCCCACTCCATTTATTCATTCCCTTTGTTTTCTTATTTTCTCTATGTCTTTCTCTTGATTGGTGTGATTTCCATTGAATTTAATGGCTAAACAACGAATGACGAAACTCACTCAGCCTTTGAGGGGTAATAGAACTGATTAAAGCATTATCTTGCTCTCTTTTTTTCCCCTTTTCCCCCTCCCTCGCTCACTCTCTCTCTCTCGCTCTTCAGACAATAAATCCTCACAGAACTCTTTGCAGACACATCCTGAAATTCCCCTGTGATCTGAACTCATTTCCCAAATTCCCAGCCAGCCCCACAGAGTGGGAGCAAAAGATGCAACGGAGCCTCTCCTGCCAACTGTATCAGAACCAACGGTCCATCATTCTTACATAACGTTCTCCTAAGGGGACAGAAACACACCTCAAGTATGATCGGTGAGAGTGGAGGAGAGGAGTGTGGCTAACATGTAAAATTATGAAGTGGGGAAAATAATGCTACTGATTTCTCACCTGCTGAACAATGGAGGTATAACTAAAAATTGAGACAAAGGGAAAAGAGCCTTTGTGTAATGTTGAAAATTCTAATGTGGAACATGAAAGGTTGTGTTTTGCAAAATGTCCTCTGCTACACTGCATATTCATTTTCTTACTCAGTATTTTTGTCTTGTTTTCAAGTACAAACATCTAAACATTTTGAAATCAAAATATATTACTTGAGATGCAAAAATAATGTTAGATGCTAAATGTTGTTAGATGCTAAATGTTGTAAACCACAATTAATTTTTTCTATATTTCTCATAAAAAAAGTTGTTATTTTACATCTCAAATAAATCTTGAATTAAGAACATTTAGATATTTGTACTCAAAAACAAAACAAAAATATACTGTATAAGAAAGCAACTTTCCATGAATCAGGAATTTTTCACTTTCTGAATTTTAACTGAATTCAAATGAAACTACTAAACATGATACAGAATTTGAATTTAAGGAAGTAACAATAAAACAAACTGAAGAAATTAATTTAACTGCAATAATTGTAATTTTACGAGAAAAAGAAGATTTATCAAGACAAACTGCTAACTTTTTGAATGATGGCTTGACAAAGGTTCAGAGCAGGGGTGTCAAACTCAGTTCCTGGAGGGCCGCAACCCTAATTAAACACACCTGATCCAGCTAATCAAGTCCTTCGGGCTTATTTGAAAGTTACATGGTATGTGTGTTGGAGCAGGGTTGGAACTAAACTCTGTAGGGCTGCGGCCCTCCAGGAACTGAGTTTGACACCCCTGGCTCAGAGGATTAAAAAGTTTGACAGTCTTATTCATTTTCACATTTATATTCACTTCATGCTAGTCAAAGTTAAAGTCTTTGAAAGTCTTTGTAGCAGGGTTTTTACTAGAAATGCCATTTTGAATGTGTGATGGAGAGCGGGGGAACATTTTAAATTAAAATGAGCAGGAATACAAAAACTTGTACAAACACACACATATAACAAATCTATTTCCTAAAGGAAAACTAGAGCATCTGAAATGGTCACTGGATAACATATACCTACTACTGCTACACTAATTAAATGTAAATTCCCAAAACATGCTCTACATATATATACACTCTATTCTAGTTCATCCATGAGTTTTGTGATTGAATGCAAGATTTCCTGGTTATTAAGGCCAAAAGAAACATGCATTTTCTCTAAAGCTGCTTTGAAATGATCTGTATTGTGAAAAGCGCTATGAATTCTCTAGTGAATCAAATTTAGTGTTGCTAACACCATGCTCTACTGTTTGAGCTACAAGAACATAAACATGAATGCAAATGATGCCACAAGAGTGACTAAAGCAACAATTAAGTTTGTGTAGAGCATGTTTATGGCTTAAATGATCAGCGTGATGTTCCATACACCCTCCTGCTCTCTTACCTCCTCTCAACACCAACAGATTCACCTCGCTGCCCACTGGGAGGTCCTTCAGTATATCCACCACCTGCGCATGGCTCAGTGTTTGCACGTTCTGCCTGTTAATCTCTTTTATCACGTCTCCTTTCAACAGGCCTCGGCACCACTGCTCATCCAGGATCATTTTCACCTTCTGCCCCAGCGGACTGTCTGCAATGGCGAAGCCAAATCCTCCAGGTCCCTTCACGATTGGCACGCTCACCAGCTCTGGCTGCAGCATCCCCGTCTCGGGTCTGTCGTTGGCACCGCTGCTGCCTCCAGGAAGCGCAGCGACCACCGGCCGCCCGCTGGCATCTGTGGTCACGTAGTGAAGCTCTTGGGAGGAGCCGTGAAGGGCGTCACCTTTGACTAGCAGCGGCTGGCCATTGATGAGGGGTACGGCGGTTATGATCTCACCTGTCGGAGGTGGAGGTGGAGGGGGAAGGTCCTCACTGTCTGCATCCACATCAGGGGGGAGCGAGTATCCACGACAGAGGACCATGTCAACATACTGATTAATTGGGATGCACTGGAACATGTGGACCACGTCGGCATGGGTTTTGCCTAAGACAAGTGTGCCGTTGATTTCCACAATAACATCACCTTGGTTGAAAAGAGAGGGAATTTGACAGCGTCAGAAAGGAAAATGATCATTACAAAGTGGATGAACAGCTTTTCTAATCCATTTATGTTTTTGAAAGACGCTAGATGAAAGGAATAGTTTAGACAAAATTAAATATTCTGTCCTTATTTACTTAACCTTACACTATGTCATTTCAAACGTGTATTATTTCTTTGAGAACCTTTGAAGAATTTTGACACGGATCTTTTTTGTAAACACATTTGATAAGATACAAAAATGACAAAGAAATACCAAGCAGTTTGTGTACTATATTCCAAGTGTTTTTGAACTCGATCAGTGAATGAATCATTCTTTTGATTCTTTTTTTTTTTTTTGGATCGATCAGCTGATCCAATTCATGAATCAGACTGATTTGTTCACTCACTCAGTGATCCACAGCAGCTCTCTAGTTAACAACTCAATGGAAAGGAAGATTATCAGTGACTAATGACTTAAATTTCAATCTTTTTTGGTTATCATGTCGCTTTAGAAGACTTGCCACTATGGTCACAATGAACTGTTACTGTATGGAACCAGGTTATAATAATTAACTAAAACTAAAAGTACAAAAACATTTTTTAATTTAAGTAATATAATAGCAATATTGAAAAAAGTAATAAAAATGACTAAAACACATAACACAATTACTAAAAAATAAACAAAAATTTAAATGGAAATGTAAAAACAAAAGGTATTTCGGAATAATAATAAAAGACTGTGATAGTATAAGTCATACTAAAATATGAATGATATGGAAAAAAAATGCATGATTCTTCAAAATATCAAACTTTGTTTCACAGAAGAAAAAAAAAGTCATATAGGTTTGGAACAATATGAGGGTGAATAAATAAAGCCATTATTGTGTAGCCTTTTTATGTTAATTTACTTTTCCTTTCCCAGTTTAATGTGATGAGACATCTATAATTAAGTCATTCGTAGGCTGACTTCCTAATTACCCCTAATGTGAATTGTGGATGTTACATTTACATTACATTTACATTTATGCATTTAGCAGACGCTTTTATCCAAAGCGACTTACATTGCATTGAAGTTACAGTTTCTACATTTTATCAGCTCTTGCTTTCCCTGGGAATCGAACCCATGACCTTGGCATTGCTAGCGCCATGCTCTACAATTTGAGCTACAGGAAAGCCTGTAGTTCCCCTAAACACCTTTCACCAGACTAGGCATCACTCACCAGAGGCCATCTTGTTGTCCTGTGCAGCCGGGCCATCAGCGAGAACGTTCTTCACCTGCAGGAACTCATCAGGTCGGTCTCCACCAATGATGGTGAAACCAAAGCCCTGCTGGCTCTTCCTGAGAGCCGTGTGATACAGCTCCCCCTTCAGCTGGGTTGGGTCCCGCGTGAACCCGGGCATACCAGCTGCTCCACCTACAGAGTCAGAAGGAGAGGAAGACACAGACAGACAACATCTGTGATGACTTCACATAAAATATGCACAAAGACAAAACTGTAAACAGCTAGACATTGATACAGTAGATTTACGGTATACACCAACTGCACCACAACGCTTGCTGATAAACATGTTTTCAAAATGTATGACAGATCCATCAATAATGTGTGAAGTCACAAACGCAGACTGTCCTAATATCATTAACCAAAGCACATTATGGGACTTAAATATGGAACGTGGGATTTTTAGTTTAAAAGTAGATTTAGTTATTTGAATAGATTTATTTAAAATAGCATTTAAAAATTACAATAATATTTAAAAAAAAAAAAAAAAAAAATTAAACAAACAAAAATATATTTCAAAAAATAGGTGACAGGGTTACAAACATAGCCTAAAATAAAATATAATATGTTAGAGTATGGGTTGTTTGGGACAAAATGTTGGTTTGCAGTTACTGATAAACTTTCAACATAAATAAAAAGATCCTCAAATCTACAAATTGAGCTTTAAGAGTGCAGTCAATTTTCACTACAATTAGTGTAAAAAAAAAAATTGAGGAAATGGATGAAATGATTCATTTGTCTTTCCATGATGTTGCTTCCTGTGCATCACAATTTTAAAGACTATTACATTATTCGCAAAAGGAAGAAATTGTGCAAAACAGGATTGCATAAAATGTGGAACACTATTAACCTCTATCTTTAGATTTTAGATCGTTTTCCTATGTATGACTGACATGTAATTAAAACCACAAATCATTCCAAACATCTGGCATAGTAAACAAAACCATTAATAACTCTCTCTCTAACAGCATAGATGAGAATTTATTGTTCAGTGGCTCAACCTCACATAGTCGTCTAATATGCTGCTATCCTGTACGTTCCCAGAAGGGCTGAGAGAGTAATAACACACATCCTGAATATTAGACAACCTTCAGAAATTTCCAGCTAACTGTTCCACTGATGTAAGTGAAAGTTTTAGGCGGAACTGTTTGTGTTTTATGCCCATAACAACTGACTCACTTTTTTGTACTTCCTCTTAGGAGAGATGAAAACGGTGTGCCATGGAACACTGTACACTCAGAGTTCATCACAAATCACCTAGAAGACTGTGGGAATCACACTGTTTTAATGAACTATTATATCACCGAAACAATAAAAGAAGAATCACACTAAGCTAAAAGAAGCTTGGGTTGTGTGTGTGTGTGTGTGTGTGTGTGTGTGTGTGTGCTGTTAGAGAGAACGCTTTGATTAAATGTGATGTAATGGCAGCTGTGAATCTCTCTGTTACATGGAAGCCTGTCAAAACATTGATTTTACCATTTTGACAGGACAAAGTAGAGAAAAGACAGGAAATGATGATTTTTTTTTTTAAATTGTGCCAGCAAGACTCAAAGAGATATCTTCAAAACGGTTAAATGTCATACAATGTGGAAAAATATTGTTGAAAGAGTTGCATGCCACTGAAGAAAATTTAGTTGCTGATTAGTGCCACCTATTGTAACTGCAACCCTTTGTTGGTGATTTTTGGCACTTTTTGTTATGCCTCTATCATTATATTAATACTGTAGGATATAAATATTATTATTATGTAAAAAATATATATAAACAAAAAATACACGTATATTTATATTACATTTTAATATATTATTGATATTCTAAAAATTAATATAATAATGTAATAAATCATAAAATATAAATCAAATAAATTATATTTATTTTCATTAAATTACTGTTCAAAAAGTTTGGGTCTGTATTAAGCTTTACTAATGTTTTTGAAAGAAGTGTCTTATGCTGACAAAGGCTGCATTTATTTGACCAAAAATACAGTAAAAACAGTAATATTGTAAAATATTATTACCATTTTAAATAACAATATTCAATTTTAATACATTTTAAAATGTAATTTTAAACTTCAATGTCACATGATCCTTCAGAAATTATTGTAATATGCTGATCTGGTGCTCAAGAAAATTATTATTATTATTATTATTATTATTATTGTTGTTGTTGTTGTTGTTGTTGTTGTTGTTGTTATTAACAGTTCTGCTGCTTAACATTTTTGTGGAAACCTTGATACATTTCTCAGGATTTTTTTATGAATAGAAAGTTCAAAAAGAGAACATGTATTTGAAAGAGAAATCTTTTGTAAAATTATCTTTACTGATTTTTGATCAATGTATTTGTGTCCTTGCGGAATAAATATATTAATTGCTGAATAAATATATTAATTTCCTGAATAAATATATTAATTTCCTGAATAAATATATTAATATTAAGTTTTTAAAATCTTACTGACCCCAAACTTTTGAACAGTATTGTAATTAATTAAATTAAATTAAATTAAATTAAATTAAATTAAATTAAATTAAATTTTAGAAAATCAAAATGTCCTACGCACATGGATTAAATTTTTTTAAAGTAAGATAATGAATATACTGTTTGAAATGGAAACAACACACTTTTTGGACACTTTCTGGTTGTCAAATGTTAGTGGCACATGTCCATAGTCACACCTGTTGTTACTCTGCTAGGAGACCTGTGTGAACATCAGGGTCAACTGAGTTCATCCACCTGTTAAAATCATGCTGGTGAACCAGTTTCTGAGAATGGTCTAGCATTGTGTGTCTGTAGATGGCACTTGATTTTGATATCTAAAGCAAAGAAACTTCCTGTGGTCTTACCACTGCCATTGTAACTGAGCATTTCAGCAAAGCAAAAGTAAATGTGCTTTTTCCCCTTGTCCTTCCTTCAACTACTAATGACCGAAAAGAGGGTCTGTTACGCCGGTCTCCATCCAATCAAAGCCCTCAGACTCACGTGTCATCTATTTTCCCGCCGTTCCTGTCATCTCTGCATCGATAGCTACAATTCACTTCAGTAGATATGGATTTTCTGGCCCGAATGGACAGCAGTCATTGTTTCCAGAAATTCGGAATGAATGTGAAGAAGTAAAGCCATGTTTTAGAGAGGGACTGATCAAAGAGAGGCAGTGTGAATGCATGATGGATGCTAATGTTCTCTTTTATGTTAATGCAGCCTGTGATGTGCTGCAAAGCAATCTCTATAACATTTATACTCCCATCCATCCACCCTAAAACAGCACTCTTCTCTTCCTCGGGTTTTTCGCTCTCTCTCATATACGCACATGCTCAAACACATATATAATGCATCCAGTGTAATGGAAGAATCTTTAATTCATCATATTGAGAATGGCAGATGACTCACCGTTCTTTAATCTTATCTTTCTTTCCCTCTTTCCCCCACACACAATCATTCACCCAGCAAGGAGCCCGTGTGTTTGTCTCCGGGCTGCTGCCGGGAAACTCTAACATGCTGAGTGTCTTTGCTGTTCCCTTTAAATACTCATAAATTCAGTTTAAACTCACAGTTAGGGGAGGTGCACGTTTGTACCTGGAGGAGGTGCTGCCCTCTGTTGGGTCTGAGTTGCGACTGCAGTGTCCAAACCGAGTTTCCTCTTGGCCTCTAGAACCGGATTTTCAAACTGGGTTCTCTGGTTTATGTGACTGAGGATGACAAGAGAAAGTTTTTAAGTATATTGCTAGCCTATAGTTTAATAAGTGTAAAAAAAAAAAAAATCTAATCGTAACACTTACTCAACGTAGTATGTGCCGTACTGCGGGTCATCAATCTCCTCCCAACCATATGGAAGTTCTGATGAAGGAACGAGAGTAATGTGTTTAAATGCAAATCCACGCACACGCATATGGCTGCAACAACATCGTTAACTACAGCAGGCAACATTTTAAAGGGGTCATATCACAAAGAACCATCAATTTCCTTGATTTTTTAAATGTAAATACACTTTGACCTTTCAAAGGTTAGCCAATCATAACAAAGCTGAAGTATTTACTTAAAGAAATATTACAGGTATTTTAGCGGCCTGGTTAATCTAAGGAAGTGAGAGTGGGTGTAAAATGGTTATAAATCAAATGATGCAAAAAATATGAAACATTATACATGGACTTCAGAATTTTTTTTATAAATAAATATAAATATAAAAATTAATAAATAAATTACCACTTTTCAACATTTCGGAAGGGAAATCATTTAAATTATAATAAAATTATTTCATTTTTATGTTTTCTGCAGCATGACATTACAATAACGTTTGATAAAATATATTCTTTTTTTATTACATTATTTTGACCAAATAGAATATTATTTTTCTTACTTAATTCTGCTTTAAATATATCATATATGTTCTTAATAAAATTATGTTTTTTTATGGATAGAGTACTTAGGATGTACTTTACATATTTCATAAAATACATATTTTATAATGCTACCCTAACAAGCAAAACAAGCTAATGTCATAAGATTAATACATTTTATTTTGTAAACAACAATAAAGTAAATTAAAGCAAAATAATAAAATAAAATACCCAAAACAAAATATCTTTTCAAGACAACTTTCTGTTTTTTTTTCATACACATATTATATCGCTAATATAAAAACAAATAAATATAAGATTATAATTTTATATAAGAGTGCAAAAGATGGCATGTTTACAAAATAGTCAAATAAACAGGCAGTGTAAGCTGCTGTGTGTGTATGTGTGTATATCCCCTCTGCTGTACGTACATTATGCCCAAATGAACTAATGAGGAGAAAAAAAAGAGCTGTTCACGCAACAGAGAGCTTCACACACACACACACACACACACACACTTACAAACACATACACAAACAGAAAAGTATTGTGCACCAGTGTGCATATAGCACAGGACTTTAAAACTCCCTTGAAAGAGCAGCAACATTTTGTTAGATATCATGAGTGCTCATGTGTATATTACAGAGTGAAAAGGCAAGAGGAAGTGAATGCATTCAGATGAGGTTATGCAATCATGCCCTCTGCTATGTGTGCCGGCGTATGAATGTAGAAGGGTACACACATCTGATTGAATGCAATTGAAATTCTATTTGCATACGCATGTAGCTGTCATACATGTTTACGGCTTCTTGTATAAATGCGTAATGTAAAGATTCACCTCCATCCTCACACTTTTCAGGGGGCTTGGCTTTTTTGACCAGACGAGGGTCCAACCACGTAGTCGACTTTGTGTTGTGGCTATAAAACAAAAAGAAAATTCATTAGATACCAGACCTGTATTTAGACCAGTATTTCACAAAAAATAAAATTATGGGCTGCATAACACCCTGAGTTACCATCATTTTGCTAGACTGTTGTTTTGTTCTTATTTTATTAAAATTAAAAAGACTGCTACTTTCATCTAATGAACCTTAATGAACTGATTAATCACAAGCAGTTGGACTGAACATGTTCATTCATTATTATGAATTGATTCATTGGTTGATTAATTCATTGTTAGTGCTTTTTGTCAAATGTTTTATTATGTAGGTCTATTTTTTGATTGCAATTGCACTGACCTGTTTGAGACCTGCTGATTTAGACTAATGCAATGCGTCAAAGAAATGAAGCCTTGGCAGGTCAAAGAGGGTGAGATTTTCAATGGAGTCTTATAAACTGAACTGGAAAATTTTTGGAACCACTAAAATATTTATGATTGCGACCCCAAATGCACACACACACGCGCACACAAACAGAACTTTGACTCTGCTCTTTAAAGAGCATCTAGGCCACACTGCGAGCTATATTTATTCTTTCGTTCTGACAGCTCTGCTCTTGACTTTTAAAAGCAACACTACTTTTTCAGAGTGAGAAAAACATCAGATATCAGCAAGATAGGGAGAGAAAGTGATAAAGCATGCCGTTTGTGAAAATAGAAATTGGAATACTATGTTGATGGAGTTTGAGATTTGACCTGAATAGAATCAGACGGCAGCGCTATGGAGGGGAAAATGCGCTGCCTGCTAACAAATATTACTGCCTATAAAAGGAATTGTTGGGGAGCAAATTTAAAGCCAGTAAGTAAAAAAAAATTTGTATAAATATACAATTTGCATATAATGTCTTTGCATACAACTACTGCATCAAAATATTGCTTTAAGAACCTCCAGCAATAAAAAATGAAAACACTCCACAGGAATACTACAGTGGCATAATAAATGCAAAACAAAACACAAAAACAAACAAAACAATATCCTGCGGTATTGTGAATAGTGCATCAAATCTCACATGACATTCAGTGATTTGAAAACAATAATAACACAAAAACAATATTCTGTGATATACAGTGTGTCAAATCAGATGGCGTTAAGTAATGTGACAACAACAACAAAAAATATCATCAAGACTTGAAGGTATACATTCGGTTCAAAGGTATAAAGCCATGGGTTCAAAGTAACCAAAAAGATGTCTGGAATGGATCATATTAATATTAAGCATTATTTACAGAATTTACAAATAGATTTTATAAATAATATAAAATGTATTTAGAATTTACACTATTTTTATCAAATTATTACTTAAAGTCTTAACCTCTACTATAGCTCTGTGATCTCATGATAAAATATGTCCATGTGCATGATTAAACACAAATACTATCTTGTAACTGAAAGTGATGCAGAAAGTTTGAATATGTGCATGTAATAACTGAAATTACAATATCTTTAAAGTAACTGCACTTTTTTTTATATGAAATGCACTTTTCTCTGCTAATACACCCATAATCCCAATGCTATGAACAGGCCTTATTATTTATGAACGGGCTGTAAACCAGAAGGTGACCCGAAATTTATGAGTACAGCAGCAGCCCTCATGCAATTAGTAAAGTCTAAATCTCTCTTCTGACGGCCACACACACTTACTCTATGAAGTAGACCATGCCCGTCTCCGTATAGGCCATTTCCCAGTTGTACGGCAGGGGCTCCAGGCTGTCGTCTCTGGCTAAAGAGGTCCAGGTGCGGACTTCCAGTGTCCCACTGCCACCTGCGCTGCCTCCGCCACTGGACTGAGTGTAGCTGGGCACAGCTTTCCTCCACTCCTCTGTCCTCTCTGCAGAAGGAAAGAAGATAAAAACAATGCAAAACTAATGCAGGAGAATAATTTGCATGTCAAAAAAGGAAGGTGTGCAAGCAAAATCTTTTCCTGTTTCAGGTACCTAGAAGAAAAAGTATATATAGCCACAATTGAATGACATAATTATTATTAACACAAATTAATGCTAATTAAATATTTTGTATTAGTTTTCATTGTTGCATAATACTATACAGCATATACTGTATAATATATAAATGTGAACCTCTTGCTACTACTATATAGCAAATCTCAATTTGATTGTTATATTGTCAAAAAATTTAGAAAAATATATTATTGGCCAGTGATATATCAAACATTGGATATATAGTACATCCTAACTACTTTACCCGCATACTTACAGTAAAACAATATATATCATCACAAAATGTAAACAGCATTATCACACAGCCCTATTTATAAAGTTGGATATATATTATATAAATCTTTATCCGCATACATACAATATACTTGCATAGGGTGATATGGTAACACTTTAGAATAGGGAACACTTATTCACTATCAACTATGACTTTTCCCTCAATAAATTCTTAATTTGCTGCTTATTAATAGTTAGTAAGGTAGTTGTTAAGTTTAGGAAATGGGTAGGATTAGGGATGTAGAATAAGATCATGTAGAATAAGGCATTAATATGTGCTTAATTACTACTAATAAATGGCTAATATTCAAGTAATATGCATGCTAATAAGCAACTAGTTAAGAGACCCTAAAATAAAGTGTTACTGGTGATATATACTATTAAAACAAATCTCAACAGCCTGGTTTTTTATTTTGTTGCAAAATGCAGCTATTATCGCCTAGCTCTATATATAAAGTTGGATATATAAGTATTTCCAACTTTATCCACACACATACAACATACTCGTGTAATATATACACTAATATATATATATATATATATATACATACAGAAAATCCCAGCTGCTTGATTGTTTATATTGTCACCGAATGTAAAATTTATTATTGCACAGCATTATATATAAAACTGGATATACAGTGGGTACGGAAAGTATTCAGACCCCCTTAAATTTTTCACTCTTTGTTATATTGCAGCCATTTGCTAAAATCATTTAAGTTCATTTTTTTCCTCATTAATGTACACACAGCACCCCATATTGACAGAAAAACACAGAATTGTTGATATTTTTGCAGATTTATTAAAAAAGAAAAACTGAAATATCACTTGGTCCTAAGTATTCAGACCCTTTGCTGTGACACTCATATATTTAACTCAGGTGCTGTCCATTTCTTCTGATCATCCTTGAGATGGTTCTACACCTTCATTTGAGTCCAGCTGTGTTTGATTATACTGATTGGACTTGATTAGGAAAGCCACACACCTGTCTATATAAGACCTTACAGCTCACAGTGCATGTTAGAGCAAATGAGAATCATGAGGTCAAAGGAACTGCCTGAAGAGCTCAGAGACAGAATTGTGGCAAGGCACAGATCTGGCCAAGGTTACAAAAAAATTTCTGCTGCACTTAAGGTTCCTAAGAGCACAGTGGCCTCCATAATCCTTAAATGGAAGACGTTTGGGGCAACCAGAACCCTTCCTAGAGCTGGCCGTCTGGCCAAACTGAGCTATCGGGGGAGAAGAGCCTTGGTGAGAGAGGTAAAGAAGAACCCAAAGATCACTGTGTCTGAGCTCCAGAGATGCAGTCATCAGATGGGAGAAAGTTGTAGAAAGTCAACCATCACTGCAGCCCTCCACCAGTCGGGGCTTTATGGCAGAGTGGCCCGACGGAAGCCTCTCCTCAGTGCAAGACACATGAAAGCCCGCATGAAGGACTCCAAGATGGTGAGAAATAAGATTCTCTGGTCTGATGAGACCAAGATAGAACTTTTTGGCCTTAATTCTAAGCGGTATGTGTGGAGAAAACCAGGCACTGCTCATCACCTGTCCAATACAGTCCCAACAGTGAAGCATGGTGGTGGCAGCATCATGCTGTGGGGGTGTTTTTCAGCTGCAGGGACAGGACAACTGGTTGCAATCGAGGGAAAGATGAATGCGGCCATGTACAGGGATATCCTCAGGACCTCAGACTGGGCCGAAGGTTTACCTTCCAACAAGACAATGACCCTAAGCACACAGCTAAAATAACGAAGGAGTGGCTTCACAACAACTCCGTGACTGTTCTTGAATGGCCCAGCCAGAGCCCTGACTTAAACCCAATTGAGCATCTCTGGAGAGACCTAAAAATGGCTGTCCACCAACGTTTACCATCCAACCTGACAGAACTGGAGAGGATCTGCAAGGAGGAATGGCAGAGGATCCCCAAATCCAGGTGTGAAAAACTTGTTGCATCTTTCCCAAAAAGACTCATGACTGTATTAGATCAAAAGGGTGCTTCTACTAAATACTGAGCAAAGGGTCTGAATACTTAGGACCATGTGATATTTCAGTTTTTCTTTTTTAATAAATCTGCAAAAATGTCAACAATTCTGTGTTTTTCTGTCAATATGGGGTGCTGTGTGTACATTAATGAGGAAAAAAATTAACTTAAATGATTTTAGCAAATGGCTGCAATATAACAAAGAGTGAAAAATTTAAGGGGGTCTGAATACTTTTCGTACCAACTGTATATTATATCTAGCTTTATCCACAGTAAAACAGTATAGTCACGTAAAGCAAAACATAGCCTACTATATAGCAAATTTCAACTGCCAATTTTTTTTGTCGCAAAAACTAACTATATAATCTTTTTTTGTCGGAAAAACTAACTATATAATCTCCTAACTTTTTATATAAAGTTGGATATATAAGTATGTCCAATTTTATCCACACACATACAGTATATTTGCCTGGGTAATATACTATATAACAAATCTCAAATGCCTGATCGCTTGTTACAAAATCTACTAAATACGACTATAATGCAGGCAGATATTAGAATATTATAAACATTAACATCATGCGTTTCTGTAATATGGTGACTGGGAGGGGACATGTTTGGTTCACTTAATTTTGTAGTGGCCACGACATATTAATCCGTGGGAATGTGATATTATGTCGGGCCACGAGATATTAATTTGTGGGAACGTCATATTAACTCGTGGGAACGTAATATTACATCGTGGCCACGAGATCATTTTTTCGAGGTAACAGCATCCTTATGTCATGGCCATGAGATGCTGTGATGAGGGAACGACATCCATTTCTAGTGGCCACGACTTCTTATGTTGAGGGAATGACATATTTTTCTCGTGGCCATGAGTTCAATGCGTAAAGAAACCTGCATAGTAACATGGGATTATCAGATATGAATTTATTAATATTTTATTTTTAATTAATAAATTATTACATTAATTATTATAGAAATTATTTAGACATTTAGTTATTTAGCAGACGCTTTTATCCAAAGCGACTTACAAAAGAGGACAATAGAAGCAATCAAAATCAACAAAAGAGCAACAACATGCAAGCGATATGACAAGTCTCGGTTAGCCTAATGCAGTACACATAGCAAGGTTGTTTTTTTGGGGGGGGAAGAGAAAGTTTTTTTTGTTTTTTTTTTTGTTTTTTAACAAGTAGATAGAATATAGAAAAAAAGAAAGCTAGTGTTAATTTTTAAAGAAAAATTAGCAGTTAGAGAATAAACATGCAATTGATAGAGGGTCAAGGGTGTGTGTGTTTTTTTTTTTTTAAATAAGAAGACAAATAGATAAAATAGAATTAGAATAGAGAGTGATAGAGTTAGAGGGTCAAATAAAGATGGAAGAGATGCGTTTTTAGCCATTTCTTGAAGATGGCTAAGGATTCAGCTGCTCGGATTGAGTTGGGCAGGTCATTCCACCAGATGGGAACAGTGAATGAAAAAGTCTGTGAAAGTGATTTTGTGCCTTTTTGAGATGGCACAATAATGCATCATTCACTTGCAGAACGCAAGCTTCTAGAGGGCACATAGGTCTGAAGTACTGAATTTAGGTAAAGGGGTGCAGAGCCAGAGGTGGTTTTGTAGGCAAACATTAATGCCTTGAATTTTATGCGAGCAGCTATTGGTAGCCAGTGCAAATTGATGAACAGAGGTGTGACGTGCATTCTTTTCGGTTCATTAAAGATTAATCTTGCAGCGGCATTATTACATTATTAAATTATTATATTAACCATAGGCCTAGGCTACCGGACTGTATTGTGTGTGATGTAGACAGCATTCGAATGAAGTTTATCATGAATAAATACATAAAGTATATAAATAATATAGGCCTACAAGAAAACATTTTTATCCATCCCACAGTCTTGTAAGTCCATTAACTGATCACCTTTTTCCCATATATTTGTATATCCTTATTATTATTATTATTATTATTATTATTATTATTATTAGCCTATTATATTATTAGACTATTATTATTATTATTATTATTATTATTATTATTATTATTAGCCTATTATTGGTTATATTTTTATATTCTTTTATATTTGTTAATATTCATTTTTTCCCTTCATTTAATGCTCAACATGCCAAGCTTTGATTATGCTGACTGGAATTTTTACTGGAATGCAGTTTAAAAGTTAAATTTAACATATTTCATTTTATTTCGGCTAATTAATCGACTATAATTATAAATACTATAGAGTTTGATTGAGGACTGAATCATTCACGTAGTTTCATTTGTAAATGAAAATACATGCTCATTTATCGTCACACTGTAGCGTTTGGACCAATCAGACACACATTTATTCATTATATTTAATGAACAATGCAGCAAACCCTCTCATTCAGCAAACAGTCTGTGAGGGTCTATGGACCCTTCCCCCGAAAGAGCACCCTAAAGAGTTCAGTTACCAGGGAAACCATCTGATAAGACTGTTTATTGCTCAAAAGTATGTGAGATGCAAAGTGCACTAAGAACAAACCCTTCTGAAACCCATGCAATGCCCATAAAAACAGAACTTTCCTCCATTCACTCATAGACAAACCTTTCTACGAATTAACATGCATCCCAGGACATTGTGTGCATGATTTTAACTGTCTTATATAGTGTCTTTTGCATTGTATTTTCTTGTATGCATGCTTTATGAGTGAAGTACGAGTTATTGTAACCCCACCTATATCGTGTCTCCTACCAAATTAATGCTCATTTGATGACGCGCATTTTGGTGTACACCACCTCCTCATAGAATGACATGTGTGTTTGTAATTTAATCAAAGTATAGACTAACAGAGCCATTCAAACCATGCTCTCAGACAAAGTGTCATAAAACCCCCCAATATTTCTTGGAAATTCAGCCTTTCTCATTGGTCAAGCCCATCCTGAGCGGTGGGACGATTCCCTTACTTTAAAGGGCTCACACACAGGTCCGCTTTTGTCTTCTGCTAATCTTCTGATTGCTGCCCGTGTGGAGCGACTCACGGAGCACCTGAGCCGGTGTGGGCGCGCCCGGCAGGCCCCAACATATAGAGTTGTGTGCGACCCCCTAGCCTGGGGAGATGGCTCTTGACCACAAAGAGTAAGACTAATACCACTGGAGTTTGTCCTCACTCAACCCTGGAATTCACCACCATGGAAATGCCCTTGATCAGACATTTCTCTCTCTCCGCTCCTGGCAGTCTTTGCATCTTCATCTCTGGATTGCGGCCTGCAGTTCCACCGCAGCCCACAGGGCCAGCAGGCCCCATTTTACACTCAGCCATCTGCTTACTTAGGAGAAAGGACTCTCTCAACCACAACAGAGTCAAGAACAACCTCGGAGTTTCAAGAGATTGCAACTTCGGCCATCGAATGGAACCATCCAGATCTTCTTCAGAGGCTTCACTCTCGTTCCACAGCCAAGTCAAATGCAAGTATCGTTCCTTTCATCATACAGAGGTTTGTTGTAATCTATCATATACAGTGCTTTGAATTAGAGACTGATGGTTCTTTCAGATGGTCAGCTCAGCCTCATTCCCCCTGTTTCTGTCCGGTTTCATTCATCCAGTCTCATTTATCCTTCCCATGTACCATGTATACATGATTTGTGTGTGTGTGTATGTATGTGTTTGTTTAGACTAGTTATGTGTTTGTGATTTAGTTAATAAAACTTTGTTCACAATACATATGAAAATTTGTTTCTGATTCCCTGCTTGCAACACAGTCAATTTAACGATTTTGATCTTGTTACATGTTCTGAGTAGTACTGTACCTTAAAAAAGGTATTACACGGGCATATATACAATCATAAAGTCAAAACTTTATTGGCATCAGGCATTTACATTATTTGCAAAATATATGGTAGCAAATACTTTTTATACAGAACATTAATTAGGTAAAGCGATACACAATAAATATTAAAATATAGCCCTAACCAGTTAATATAATAACATTTATAATTATAATAATATACAAATATTAAAGGTCCCATAATGTCAAAACTGAAATTTCCTGGCTTTTTCCATGACAGCTGAGGTCTAGGGGCTATGTAACTACCATATGAGTTTCAAAACAGTCAATCCACAGTAAAATGCACACAGCCTGCATAAAGTAGCTGTGCCTTTTCATGAGCCGTTGTGACTTCTGTAAAAATGTGACATGAGAACTACTCAGTCACCGCCTTCAATCACCACCCAGAGCACCGCCCACCGTCTTTTGCCAAACCCCCTGACAGCATCGCGTCCATGCCATTGCTGAGCAACAACAACACGGAAACATGTCAAAAAGGTTAACTTACACGCTCTGTAACGTTACACACTCACTCAAAGGATGGATGATCTGACAGGATTGTTACTATGAGGTGGATCACATCTAACGTGTATAGTAAAGACAAACTCACCGTATCTATCTAGTCATGATGAATATCTATAAACATTTCAATTTCAGCAGGCAACTATTTTTACAGCTACATTATTATTCCAGCCACAATTAATCACAACAATGTATATAAAATTACAAATGATTACATATAAATCGTCAGTTTGCTGTTTTACAGACATGCACACAGACATTATTTCATACACGACATATTCGTGAGATGCAAGAAATCTTTAGACGCGCCCATAACAACAAAAGACAATACGTTACAGAACCTTTTCTGATAAGACATGTGCGCTGCAAACGCGATCATTTCTGACGATCATTTCTGACGATCATTTCTGTCCAGTCCGCTCGTTTTATCACATTTAACCACAGCTGACGTCGTTTTTTTGTCTGGGAGTGGCAGCAGGTATGCGATCAGATTTCTAATTTGTGGCTGTACTCCGCTGATTCAGGCACCCAACATCACAACAAGATGATATTTTAAGCTTCTTATGTAACCGAATCTGCGCTGGTTTGAATGGGCCGCCTCTAGTTTTCCCTTTGTTTTGCCTCCAGCTAGCGCTGTGACGTAATTGTGACGTCGTTACCTGTGGTTGGCCTGGCCGTGCGTCACTCAGAAAACAACAGGCCAATTAGAAGAGAGGCTCATGAATATTAATTAGACAGGCCAAAATCGACCTGTTCTTAGCAGAGCTCCTGAGAGAGGAGCTGTAAAAATATATTGAGATGGTTTTTGGTACTTATACTGCAAATATATATTCTTAAGGACATCAAAACCTAAAATAAAACTCCAGAAAGGTGTACAATATGTGACCTTTAAATAAAAAGACATGAACAGTTAACGGATTTACAAGACTGTGGGATGGATGAAAATGTTTTATCCATCTTTGATAATCCCAGGTTACTATGGTTACCCAGGTTTGTGGCCACGAGAAATGGATGTCATTCCCTCAACATAGCATCTCGAGGCCACGACTTCACATCTCGTGGCCACGACATACGGATGACGTTCCCACGAATTAATATGACGTTCCCACTAACTAATATCTTGTGGCCACAACATATTATCACGTTCCCACAAGTTAATATGTCGTGGCCACGACAAAATTAAGTGACCCAAACATGTCCCCTCCAGGTCACCGTACTGTAAAGCCGCTTTGAAACAATGTGTATTGTGAAAAGCCCTATACAAATACATTTTGAGTTGGCTATTAGCATGCAACAGGATTGTCAAACATCACTAATTCATAAAACTGCAAGCTCTAATCTGAATTCTGCAAGGATTTACACATCATTTGAATATTTTGAGTAAATGTACATAATATAATGCAGTAATATGACTACAGTTAAATAAAAAAGGCTACAGCATTGTACTTTATTTCCGCAACACTGCATCACAGGAAGAAATGCCTGTGGTAACAGCAGCTGTCTGTGTTTGTATGTAACAGCAGTAAGTATGCGTGTGCATGCATGATAACTAATTCGCTGCCATTTTCCCTCTCTTTAAACACACTTGAAGTGGCAGAAGCCTTTAAAGCAAATATGACACTATTCTGCGGACACTCCCCATTAAACGTCTCTTTTAACATGAGCCAAGGGATTACTTACTCCAACGAATATTCAACAACTATTCCCTCTCCGCTGGCTTATGCCAAGGCTGGGAGGGAAGACCTCATCAGTCCCAGTAGTCAAACATGACTATACAAACACAACAGCTTTTAATTAATACCAATACATCGCAAGAAACAACAACTGTGTCAAGAGTCTTTTTGAAGCATTTACTTTAAAGATGAGCTCAAGGAGGCTATAAGGCAACCAGAAAGATTAAACAAGGGTACTGTAGCAGTACCATGGTATTAAAGGGAAATACAACAATACATAGATATATATACAGTGGTATTTCATATGGTACTGAATGATTACCATAGTTTAATGAAGTATTTAGATGGTATTTTGTGGAAAATCATGGAACTAAACCTGAAAAATCATGGTACATGTGTACAACATTTATTATATATATATATATATATATATATATATATATATATATATATATATATATATATATATATATATATACACACACACACACACACACACACACAGGGCATACTAATGCATTGCATTGTAGGCATTGTATGCATATGCACAATGTATTTAACTTTAATCTTTCCAAGGTTAAGTTTGAACACCACAGAATTACCATGTTAATTTCTGTTGGTGAAACTCAAGGCCTGAAAGTTTAAAACAGTTTATATTTTTTTATCAAGTTACATACACCTATATATCCCACACAGCCTACACACAAACAGATATACCTAATGTAAGCATAATATAGGAACATTACATAAGACATGCATAATTTAAGACGAAAAAATACTGCGGATGTAAGCTTGCTTCCTCCAGGGGACACTAGAGGCTTATATTGTCTAAAGTCAAAAGCAAGGGTTAAAAGTTAAAGCCCCGTAAACATCTAAACAGCTCATTTATGTTTAAAGCTGATCGACACCAGGGTCATGGACATGAATCCTCCACGCATTAAGCAAGCCATTATGCAGCAATGTGACTCGCTTGCCAAACACTACTCTGAAGTACTGCAGTGTACAAATAGAGCATAAATTTCAGGCCTCGAGTCTTGAAAGGACAACTGCTGATCTCAAAAGGATTATAAGGTTATACTGTGAACTAATGAGAGCATGTGAGCAGGGGGTTTGGCTCTTTTTTAAGCAGAGCTTGCCTCTCGGTGCTGATTTCTCCTTGAGTAGAGGACAGGGTTCTTCTCTGAGAGATCATGTAAGGCCTCAGACTGATCACTTACACATGAGTGAAGCAGACTGCAGGTTAAAGCCTCAAGCACACAGCGATCTTGGCAAAGATTTGCTGTCTGAGACAAATTTCAGGAATATTAAAGACTTCTTTCTTGTGGGGCAAAATCGGCAGCCTTTGATCACTTCATTTGACATGCTCCCCAATGGCCAAATAATTGGCTTTGCGATGAATCTTAACCTCCAATGAAGTTCTGACAGTTGCAGAAATTTTGGGTCACAGTTCTGCAGTATGACTACTAATAAAGAACTGACAGGAGCACAGGAACTGAAGTAAAATTACCATTTTTTATTCAATTATTTAAATATAAATAGTAGATGAAACACTTAACGGGATGGTTCACCCAAAAATTACAATTCTGTCATTAATTACTCACCCTCATGTCGTTCCAAACCCGTAAGACCTTCGTTCATCTTCGTAACACAAATTAAGAACAAATTAAGAGCTCTCTGACCCTCCATAGACAGCAACGGAATTACCATGTACTTAAGGCTGAACCACTGATGTCACATGGACTATTTTAACAATGTCCTTACTACGTTTCTGGGCCTTGAACGTGGTAGTTGCATTGCTGTCTGGGTCAGAAGGCTCTCAGATTTCATCAAAAATATCTTAATTTGTGTTCCAAAGATGAATGAACACCTTACAGGTTTGGAACAGCATGAGGGTGAGTGATTAATGACAATTCTCATTTATGGGTGAAATAACACTTAAACATAAAAATGTTGATTTGGCAGCTATCTGAAATGAACACATTCAAGTTGAAGTACTAAAATCACTAAAACTAAAACTGAAATAAAATAAATAAATAAATAAATTAAAGCTAAACAGGAAAATAAAAAAACTAATAAATAACAGGAAAATTACTAAAACTTAAAGTAAAATTAAAATGAAAACTGAACATCATAAAAATAAAGCTAATTCAAAATATTAATAAATACTATAATATTATATAAATAATACTAAAATAACACCAGCCCAAAGTTCCAAGATACATATTACAAGTTTTGAAAAAAAAAAAAAAAAAAATATATATATATATATATATATATATATATATATATATATATATATATATATATATATATATATATATATATATATATATATATGAATGAAGCACAGTCAGTGTCAACACGGGTGGGAATTTTTAGACTGCAATTGTTCACATTTTGGTTAACGAAAGCACCCACACATTAAAGTCTGTCCACTGACCTGGGATGCCGTTTGGGAGATGTGGCCGTTCCTCATCCTCTTCCTCCTCAGGGACCACACTGTCCTTGCGGTCCATCTTGCTGACGGAGGTTGTTCGCTTTCGTGGGACTTCGGTGCCATAATCCTCCTCAAACAAAACCTGGTCGACCAGGTCAGGTTGAACCAAGTTGGGCTCCGCAGGAGGTTTGGGAGTGCCATAAAAGTTACCTGAAAATAATGAAGAGCTCCTTGTTTAAAGAAAAAAACACTTTTGTTTCATGACACCTTTGAATAAGTCATAAAAGTAGATACTTTAAAACTTTAAAGGTGTGATTCAACATTTTTGCTACATTAGCTTTGATTTAACAATCCACAAACCTCTATAGTTTGATGAAACAGCTGATTCTGTAACACTGAGACAGGAGCTACAGCCTGCAAATTTATCTCTTTATCGCTACCTTCGCTTTCTTCCTCAGTCCCTGCTTTCTCAAAAACGAAGATCTAGGTGTCAACTATCCAATATGCAGTGTGAAATGTTATACTCTTTCCATTCGGTGGTGCCTTGAAAGTAATTACACTCACCACTGGATTCAGTAATGAAACTTTTCCCACTATCTTCTCATGCAAAAATCAGTTCATTAATATGCATCAGAAACAATGGTACAGCCAATCAGTGGAGCAGCATAATGTATTCAAATGAATTTCTAATTTGGTGGTACATGTCAATGTGTGTGTATGTGTGTGTGTGTTTGCATGAATTGAAGGGTTATGCTTCATTATTCCCCCTTGATGTAAGACTAAAGAAATCACTTTCAGTATGATTAGATTCAACCAATGGAAAGACATTTTTTCAAATCAACCGTTCAACTTTCACCAATTATACACAGATTAATTTAATTTATCCAAATTTGTTGTTTTGTTTGTTTGCTCCCTTCATCCTGAAAATAAATATGCTGCCCCTAGACATCATTAACGTCTGTTTTTTTGTTTGTTTTTTTAAAACAGCTTTTTAAGGTCACATATTCATCTTTTGCCAATGTAAAATATAATCCTTGTAATCAGTCAAAAGATTAATCCTCTCCTTTTTAGATTGTAAATTCTAAAGAGTTTAATTAGCGAATAGAAACTGAAACCATGTGGGAATAGGCTTTTTCACAAGCAATTAACTACTGTTGACAACTTCGCTCACCTCTCATGAATATGCAGTGATGAATATTCACTCTTTCCCTCTCTGTCTCTCTTCATTATACAAATGAGATCCCCTGCTATCCAGTGTCACAGTGTAAGGAAATTTTGTGCTGCTACCTTAACATTTGTTACACATTTTGTGCATCATCACGCAAAAACACCATGTTTCCGAGACTATAGTCTCACTGAGAAAGACGCTTGAATATCGGCATAAATTCCATTCCAGTTTGTAGCTTATTCTGGCGAAGAGCTGCACAATTAGACAGGAAGGGATGCTTGAACATTTAAATCAACTAACCACAGTTTGATCTTGTTAATGTGACATAAAGGGGCAAATAAGCCTATGAAGCAGCACAACTGTTTTTAACACTGATGAAAATAAAAAATGTTTCTTGAGCAGCAAATCAGCACATTAGAATGATTTCTGAAGGATCATGTGACACTGAAGATTGGAGTAATGATGCTGAAAATTCAGCTTTACCATCACAGGAATATTCAAATAGAGAAGTTATTTTAAATTATCATATTATTTCACAATATTACTGTTTTTACTGTATTTTTGATCAAATAAATGCAGCCTTGGTGAGCATAAGAGAGTTTCCATACTAGAAGAGCTGCAACATAATGGTACTCGATGTCAGACTTCCAACTTAGAAAACTATTTAGTTTATTGTACTGAACATCTTCTCTTTACCAACGAGATGAAGACTTCTCCAATCACAGAAAAACACACACTTTATTATATACACAACATGGTTTGAAATAAATGCTAGGTAAGTGCTTGGCTAATTAGATCCATTGCATGATGCTGTAACCCTGATTAATCACCACATATGCACTCAGCTAACCATGACAGAATAAAAAGGTATGTCATACACTCTGTATCAGAGCAGATTTACAGCGTCATCTGTCGCCAGTAATCTGCAGAGAGCCATATAATCCCACCACGAGGGGAACGTTGTCCCAGCGTTCTCTTAATGTTGTCAAAAATATTTTGGTGCACATAAAGTGCAGCTATAACATTAAAATAGATCAAATGATGAAATGTGGACAGATTACAGAGGTTTATGGGCTTTTCACAACATAAGAGGTCCAAAGTGGTGCCCATATTGCCTACACTTTATAAAAATGTATACTACCATTCATCAAATTAATGAAAATTAAAAAAAAACTTTCAAGATATACACTAAATGAATACGCATTTGGGAGAACTTCTGAAAACTGCCAAGAATTGCCATATTTCCCTCTATAAATCAAACGAAACAAAGAAATTAAGACCTTTTTTTGTATTCTTTGCATATTTTCATAAGTACAAATAAACTTACATCTTGTCTCATTATTGAAATATTTAATTAGGTCTTTTTTATTATTCTTATTTTAAATGTGTCCATACAGCATGATTTTCCGTGTATAACTGTAAATAATGTCACAATTCAACAACTCTCTGCAAATAGCTCTAAAAATAGACTTTCTTTATCCAACATATAAATATCTTTATTATGTATTTACAGAATCAAAGATTATTTTTCTTTTAACCTGTCATTCAATGAGAATTATTCCAAGTGAGCACAGGACATCTATCCATTCACTGGACTAAAAATGATGTTGATATGTGACTCAACAGGCAGTAAGTACAGTGAATTGTGTCACAGTCTATTCATGTTTACATATCGCCCCCATTGAGATTCTTTATGTCTATGTGCTTTCAACGAGTGCTAAATCTTTATTGATCAGGATCAACTCTTAATTCAACCAAGCTTGCTTAGACAGGATTACATTAAAAGCTGCCTTGAGGGTTGTAAATTTATCCACACTACTGGAATGAGAGAATCAGAAATGTCTACCATCTGTTTGCTATTGCTCAAGCATGACCACACAGAGACATTAAATGTTGTAAATCTATATAATGCTGCATCAAAGGTAAAAATGTCATGTAATTCCAGTAAATATTTTGTAAATCTGGATTGTGACTTCCTCATGGAAGTGAACTATTCCTTTAAGGAACAGTCTGCTGAGATTAGTGTACATCTGTGTGTTAGCATGCATGCGTGTGTCCTAGGATCAGAACGTCTCCCTCTTTGAGAGCAGAGCACATATGGGCATTTCCTACTGGCATGGCTCCCTGTCCAAGCGGGCTTTGCCTGGCATGGGTCCGGTCCCACTGTCGACATGGGGCCACAGTGAATGCACTCGCCTGGCACGCTATCTGTCTCTCAGGACAGAGACATCCAAACCCACCACACTGCAGAGGTGAGGACAAACACACAAAACTTTTTTGTGTTTCATTAATGAAGGAAAAAAAGGGCTATGAAAATAAATTATATATAGCATTCAAGAGATTTTTAATGTTCTTGAAAGAATGTCTCTTGTGCTTACCAAGGCTGCATTTATTTGATCAATAATACAGTAAAAAGAGTAATATTGTGAAATATTATTACAATTTTAAATAACTGCATTCTATTTAAATATATAATAAAATGTAATTTATTCCTGTGATTCAAAGCTGAGTTTTCAACATCATTACTCCAGTCTTCAGTGTCACAGGATTCTTCAGAAATCAGAATCAGAATCAGAAAGAGCTTTATTGCCAAGTGTGTTTCCACACACAAGGAATTTGTCTTGGTGTTAGGAGCTTTCAGTACAGAAAGTACAAACATAGTGCAGACAACATATAATTAAGGCAATAAAAACACTAATAATGAATAGAATAGACAATAAATTATAAATAACAATAGTAATAAAAATAAAAATATATAGAAAAGAAAAATGTCCATAGACAGAACTGTGAATGTGCATGTGTCCTATGTACAGATGAAGGTTTGATGAGTTATTTACAGATGTACAGTACTGGGGTGTGTTATGTGTTGTTCAGTTGGGATATGGCCTGGGGGAATAAACTCTTCTTGTGCCTGGCTGTTTTGGTGCTCAGTGATCTGTAGCGCCGGCCAGAGGGCAACAGTTCAAAGAGAGAGTGAGCTGGGTGTGAGGGGTCCAGAGTGACTTTCTTAGCCCTTTTCCTCACTCTGGAGATATAAGGATCTTGGAGGTTGGGTAGAGGGGCACCGATAATCCTCTCAGCAGTCCTGACTGTCCGTTGTAGTCTTCTGATGTCTGTTTTGGTAGCTGAACCAAACCAAACAGTTATAGATGAACACAGGACAGACTCGATGATGGCTGAGTAGAATTGTTTTAGCAGCTCCTGTGGCAGGTTGAACTTCCTTAGCTGGTGGAGGAAATACAGCCTCTGCTGGGACTTTTTCACAATAGAGTCAATGTGATTGTCCCACTTCAGGTCCTGAGAGATGGTGGTTCCCAGGAATCTGAATGACTCTACTGTAGCCACAGTGCTGTCCTTGATGGTGAGTGGGGGGAGTGCAGGGGGGTTCCTCCTGAAGTCTACGATCATCTCCACTGTTTGAGCGTGTTGAGCTCCAGGTTGTTGTGACTGCACCAGACAGCCAGCTGCTCAACCTACTGTCTGTAAGCAGATTCGTCTCCGTCCTTGATGAGGCCGATGACTGTAGTGTCGTCTGCAAACTTCAGAAGCTTGACAGAGATGTCCTTTGAAGTGCAGTCATTTGTGTAGAGAGAGAAGAGCAGTGGGGAGAGAACACATCCCTGAGGGGCACCAGTGCTGATGATGATAGTCCTGGATGTGAGATTGCCCAGCCTCACTAGCTGCTGCCTGTCTGTCAGGAAGCTGGTGATGCACTGACAGATGGAGGTGGGTACAGAGAGCTGTGCCAGTTTGTCTGTGAGAAGGTTAGGCATGATGGTATTGAAGGCCGAGCAGAAGTCCACAAATAAGATCCTTGCGCAATTCCCAGGTTTGTCGAGGTATTGCAGGGTGTAATGCAGTCCCATATTGACAGCGTCATCCACAGACCTGTTTTCTCTGTAGGCAAACTGAAGAGGATCCAGCAAGGGTCCAGTGATGTCCTACAGGTAGGCCAGGACCAGTCTCTCAAGTGACTTAATGACCACAGACGTGAGAGTGACAGGTCTGTAGTCATTAAGGCCAGTGATTTTGGGCTTTTTGGGGACGGGAATGATGGTGGAGCGTTTGAAGCAGCAGGGAACTTCGTACAGCTCCAGAGATCTGTTGAAGATCTGTGTAAAGATGGGGGCCAGTTGGTCAGCACAGACTTTTAGACAGGCAGGTGAAATACCGTTTCAAAGCTTTCCTAGATTTCTGTTTTCTGAAGACCCACATCCTCTACACAGACCTTAAGCGCAGGTAGGATGGTGGGGGAGGGAGGGAGGGGGGTTGCAAGGGGGAAAGGTGAATGTGTGAAGTGCAGATCAGAGCAGGTTCTGGGTGTCAGTCTGGCCTTTACAAATCGACAGTAAAACACATTCAGATCGTCAGCCAGTTGTTGATTCTCCACAGACTGTGGGGGTGGTGTCTTGTACTTGGTGATGTTCCTCAGACCAGTCCATACTGACACCGGATCGTTGGCTGAAAGCTCTCTACTCAGCTTTTCAGAGTAGTTCTTTTTAGCCACTCTGATCTCCTTTGTTAGTCTGTTCCTGGTCTAGTTATACAAGATTTTATCCTCATTATTGAATGATAAGAATATCCTGGTGGGGATGCACATATCCTCACAGAAACTGATATATGAAGTTACAGTCTCTGTGAGCTCGTCCAGATCGGTGGCAGCAGCTTCAAAAACACTCCAATCAATATAGTCGTAAATCCCACTCTGCTTCATGTGTCCATCTTTTAACAGTTCTTATTATAGGTTTAGCTAATTTCAGTTTTTGCCTGTAAGTTGGTATAAGATGAACCAAACAGTGATCAGAGAGCCCCAAAGATGGCCGTGGGACAGAGTGATATGCATCCTTAATTGTGGTGTAACAGTGATCCAATATATTACTGTCCCTGGTGGGACATGTAACGTGCTGTCTGTATTTTGGCAGTTCACGGGAGAGATTTGCTTTATTAAAATCTTCAAGAATGATTAAAAGAGAGTCCGGGTACCATTGCTCCGTTTCAGATATTTGTTCAGCCAGTTGTTGCATCGTGGCACTCACGCACGCGTCCAGAGTAATGTACACTTTCACGAGAATGAAAGAGGAAAACTCCCGTGGCGAGTAGAACGGTTTATAGTTCATGAAGAGCGCCTCTAAATTAGGAGAGCACATCTTCTTCAGAGTTGTTACTTCTGAACACCAACCTTCATTTATGTAAAAACATAGTCCACCACCTCTCGTTTTCCCCGTTAACGCCGTGATGCGATCCGTTCTGAACAGCTGGTAGCCCGGCAAATGAAGTGCGTTGTCCGGAATGGCTTCACTCAGCCAGGTTTCAGTGAAGCACAATGCAGCAGAGTTTGAAAAGTCCTTGTTTGTGCAGGTGAGGAGAAGTAGTTCATCCGTTTTGTTAGGAAGGGATCGGAGATTCGCTAGATGGATACTAGGGAGCGTTCCACACCACGGCAACCATAAGCGGCGCCATCTTCATGCGGTCAATCAGTCTAATATGCTGATTTGCTGCTCAAGAAACATTTATTATTATTAGCAATGTTAAAACAGTTGGGCTGCTTAATATTTAAGTGGAAAGAGTGATACATTTTTTTTTCCAGGATGCTTTGATGAATAAAAAGTTCAAAAGAACAGCATTTATTTGAAATAGAAATCATTATAAATATTTTTACTGTCACTTTTGATCAATTTAATGCCTCTTTGCTAAATAAAAGAATATTTTTTTTTACTGACATAAAACTTTTGAATGTCAGTGCATGCGCGTGTGTGCGTACACACATTTTGTACATAATCTGTGTTTACATATAATGTTTACACATTTACCCATCATGAACAATTTATATATTTAAAAAAAATTAACAAATGGTCAGTAAAAAATAACTATATACATATTCTTTCAAAAAGTACACATTTGTACTTTATTTACCCCTAAAAGGTGCATTTTAGTACCCTAAAGGTACATATTTGAACCTTAATTGTACATATTAGTACCTACAGCACAGTGCAGCTTTTACTGAGAGTTTACATATACAGTATATACAGTATACAAACACACAGACACACAAGAAAACTATTGTCTAATTAGCTTAGCATGAAAAGGAGCTAGGTACTGCTTTTTTTAGTTTCTTTCATAGAACATTTGTTGAGAAATAAATATTTTGCACTATTTTGTGGAAAGTGCCATTACAGGGAACAGACTGCCATTTTCGTCTTCCTTATGTGTCCTTATTCAGCGGTTTACCTCAAGCTCTGCAAAGCATGTTTGCATGGTGTAAACCTGTGCTAACTGACTCACTGCCTGTAAGATTTTGAGGCAAAATCCATATTTGATTTTTGAGGCTGCACTGTCATGGAATTCTTTTTGAACAAGATAAATGCCTCAAGGCGTTGGTGACAGAGTTTACTTCAGTCAAGTAAACAACATGACTTTCGGATCTTAACACTAGAGGTGCATTTCCAGAAATGTCAGTGTTTGACAGGCAGCATAAGAGTAGTGTTTAAGTTTCCAGGTGGGTCTATTAACGAAAATCTTCATTGCATTCAATATGAATTTCAACTGCCAGGTGAAAACCAGAAAAATAATCCTCGCATCCTCTCAACAAGTCACATGATTTGAGATATCATTCATTTCTGTTTGTATAAAGAATATCAGTATAGAGACTCTTTCATACCATCATATGTTCCACTCTCCAGCAGTAATCCACTCTCTTCCAGGATGCGAAAATCCCCCACGCTGATGAAATTATAGTCCACTCCTGGAACCTCCCCATCTCTGGGCAGCCGGGTGGTACCTTCCAGTAAAACAAACACAATTAGAGACAGTGAACCAGTTCTGGTGAGAATATCCTACACCCACAATCGCCTTCGCTGCAAACTTTGTGTCTGTCTAAACACAGCCTCAGATTGAGCAAAATGAAAATTGGATTCACAGGCTGCATTTCAGCATTTCCTTTCAGAACAAGTGCACTCCATTTGAAACTGTAGATGAGATTTGGAAACTGGGATTCTGAATCTGGAACTGAGAATCTGGATGGATTATATGGAAGGATAGCCAAAATAAGGGGGGGGGGGGGGGGGGGGGGGGGGACATATTACATCATATCAGAGGAAATCTTGTGTTATTTAGTGTTATTCAAGCATAGTGTAGTCACAGATTGCACCATTCACAAGGGAGTCAGTGACACAGAGGTGGAAAGTGTGCACAGACTGCGTAAAATGAGATTCAGTCTTTAAAACATTCGGCACTTTTGAAAACTCTCTGTCTGCAGTGTAGTAGTCTTTTAAAAACACCATATTTTTACCCTTCAGTTGCTCAAACCTGTCAACATTCACTCACCCTAATGTTGTAACAAACTGACTTACTTTCTTCAGTTGAACACAAAAGCAGATATTTAAAAGAATGTTCAAGCTGCTCTAAAAGCATATTGTGAATGGAGCTGTCAAGCTCCAAAAAGGTATAATTTTTCATGAACATAAAAAAAGTAATTCTTCATTCTTACAGGTAAATTATTCATAATTAATTCTTCTTTGCACATGTACAGCTAAACAGCTTCCGCTGGCTGTATTTCAAGTTGTATAAATGGGTCACTTTCTCTCAAGTCCACTTATAATATTAGTCATACTTTCTTTTTTACATCCTTATCTTTGACCTTTACAAATGACAAAAATATAAAACCAATAAAAATTAACTGATTAAAATGTGAATGCCAAGTTAGTCACTTTGGACAAAAGAATCGTCTAAATGCATTATAAAAAAATATCTTTGTTGGTGTTCAGCAGAAGAAAAACAGTTATATGTATTTGAACATCATGACAGAATTCCCATTTTTGGGTGAACTAATGGATATCTGCTTTTTCATCCCTAAACCAAGATAAAAATGTTAATTCTGTGTGTTTAAGCCTGCGTGCGTGTGTTTGCTCAAAAAATATCAAATATAAACTGTACACGTTTGGACCTAATTTCAGAGGTGGGTTGTTTAGCAGCAAAATCCTCATAAGAGACATCCGAGGGTGGCATTTCTTGCGAATAAAAGGCCAAAAATAAAAGATGACATTTCTCAGCTCTGTTCGTGTGTGCTAGGAAATGCCACCAGGCTCTACTGTCATTTGAAGGACATTTACATTAGAACCAGCAAACTGAAATGCCAGAGTCAAGTGTCTGCGGAGACTTGACTCTAACTTAAGAGCAAATAAAATTAAAAACGAGCTCCTTTACATTTTTCCTGGGAGAGCAACTGTTTAAATGCCACAAGAAGAGGGAACCGAAACAACAGCACTGGTTACAGATATGTGAATATCCACTGGCAAGGTTAAAAGGGGTTAAAACTTGTTCCAGATCCATAAAATAATGACAAAGAATGGAGGAGAACAGAGAAGAAGAGATGCTCCTACTTTTCCAGCCACATTATTTTCCTTGTCTATGTGAAAGAAAATGATTTGCAAATATCATGTGTAAATTGAATTGATTGTTATGATTTCTGTTTTAATAAAATAATACAATAAAATTGTTACATACTTAGCTTTTTTTTTTTTTTTTAGGGCTGTCAAATGATTAATCACGATTGATTGCATCCAAAAAAAGTGGGGTTTTTTTACATAATATATGTAGGTGTACTGTGTATATTTATTATGTATATATAAATACACACACATGCATGTATAATTTAAGAAAAATATGTTTATATATTAAATATATTTATATATAATATAAATTCTATGAATATAAATATATACTGTATATACGTGTAAATACATGTAAATATTTTCAAAATATATACTGTAAGTGTGTGCATTTATATATACATAATAAATACACACACACATATTATGTAAATAAAAACTTTTAATTTGGATGCGATTAAAAGTTTGACAGCACTACATTTTTTTAAAGGAAATAAGTGCTTTTATTCTGAAAAGCCAATGAAACTGATCAAAAGTGACAGAAAAGACATCTGTAATGTTACAAAAGATTTCTATCTCAAATAAATGCTGTTCTTTTGAACAATCTAATTAATCAAAGAACCCTAAAAAAAAAAAAAAAAAAAAAAAAAAAGATCACAGTTTCCACTATATTAAGCAACACAACCATTTTCAACATTGATAATAAGACATTTTTCTTAAAGGGATAGTTCACCCAAAAATTAAAATTCTGTCATTAATTACTTACCCTCATGTCATTCCAAACCCGTAAGACCTTCGTTCATCTTCGGGACACAAATTAAGATATTTTTGAGGAAATCTGAGAGCTCTCTGACCCTGCATAGACAGCAATGCAACTGAAATGTTCCCAGACCCAGAAACATATTAAGGACATTGTTAAAACAGTCCATGTGGTATCAGTGGCTCAACTTCAATTTTGTGAAGCTACGAGATTTTTTTTTTGTGCGCAAAGAAAACCAAAATAACTACTCCCCAGAGTTAGCGTCTTCCTCTATTTTGGAGAGTATCACGACATTCATGCGCGCGCTTTCCCCTGAACGTAAACATCGCTGATTACTTTGATTACGTTCAGGGGAAAGCACATTCATGAATGTAATCAACGTAATCAGCGTTGTTTACGTTCAGGGGAAAGCGCGTGCATGCGTTGTGACACTCTCCAAGACGGTAACTTGGGGAAAATATTTGTTGAATAAATTGTTATTTTTGTTTTCTTTGCACACAAAAAGTATTCTTGTAGCTTCGCAAAACTGAAGTTGAGCCACTGATGTCACATGGACTGTTTTACCGATGTCCTTACTACGTTTGTGGGTCTGGGAACATTTCAGTTGCGTTGCTGTCTATGCAGGGTCAGAGAGCTCTCAAATTTCATCAAAAATATCTTAATTTGTGTTCCGAAGATGAACTAAGGTCTTACATGTTTGGAACGACATGAGGGTGAGTGATTAATGACATAATTTTCATTTTGGGGTGGACTAACCCTTTAAGCACTAAATCTCCATATCAGAATGAAATCCAGTTTTGCTATCACAGGAATAAATTATATTTTATAATATATTACAATAGAAAATAGATTTTTTCATTTGTAATAATATTTCACAATATTACTGTTTTACCGTATTTTTAATCAAATAAATGCAGCCTTGGTGAGCATAAGAGACTTCTTTCAAAAAAAATTGTTTTTGCCAATTCCTAACTTCTGAACAGTACTTAGAAAAATTTAAATATTTACTAAATATACATAATACGTAAAAAATGTCATTTATAATGTTACATTTACATCTAAGCCAAAATATTAGAAATCACAAGTGACACGGTACAGTAAATTTAAATTCTTTAAGTCCTAAATTTAAATTCTAAAGTCTTAAATACTAATTGTTCACCGAATGCCTATATCAGAGTATGTTAAACAATACCAGATTTTCTTTTACAAAATGCAACACCACTTCTGCAAACGCTTTACGTCTTTGCGACATACCGTCTCAGTAGAAACTAAAGCATTCAGCGTAAACTCTGGTTCGCCCAAAGACTTGTAAACAAAGACTGTGATGTGGCAGGTTGTGAGCAGGTTACGTAATAACAGCCAGTTAGATCTTAGTCGGCCTCTGAAGTCAGTTTAATCACAGGCCGGTTCTAAAAGAGGTCCGCAGCTCCCCCGGGCGAGCACCTGCTCCGGCAGCATTCTGGTGGAGAAGGGATATGAGTGGCACCTAAGGCTGCTCTTTATTCCTCTCTGTCAGAGGAGCTTTTAAGAGCTTTTGTTCATAGCTCCATAAAGCAGCTTTGTGACTACGAACACTGGAGGCTCTCTCTTCCTCCAACTCTTTTTCCTATACTTTTTTCCCTGCTTTACCATGCCGTTTCAGGCTCTTCTCATAATTTACTGACTAAGGTAAAGAGAGAAAAAGAGAGGGAGTAACTAGGCCAAGAACAGAGTGACCTAAGGACAAGAGAAGAGGATGCTATGCTTAAATTGGCATCCAGTGGAAATTCTTTGTCGTTTTATTTTAATTCGGATTGTCTCAAGCCTGCTAATTTTCCATAAACATCAAAGAGTAATTCTTCATTCTTACGGGGGAATTATTCATAATTAATTCTTCTTTTAACCTTTAACAAATTCAGAAATAAAACAAAAATGTGTTAATCAAAAAGTTTATTTTTAGACTGTTCGACAGCTGGGAAATAAAAGCTGATGTCTACGTTTATTGCCAGCGATAAAATGCACAGCTAAACAGCCTCCGCTGGCTGTATTTCAAGCTGTTTAAATGGGTCACTTTCTCTCAAGTCCACTTTATAATATCAGTCAAACTTTTTTTGTTTTTTACAACCTTCTCATTTACCTTTACAAATGACAGGTCGTTTTTTTTGTTGCTGTGCCTTTAAGCAGTCTACGTAAACGCCCTCTGCACACGTGACAGCAGTAATGGCGCTTTGCTGTGCTTTTACTAGAGAGCTGCGTGTTTGCTGTCAAGTCTAATATTGTTTGCACCGCCCCAGGATGCCTTCAATAACAGCCTCTTTGCAATAGTCTTCATTTGATTTTGACAGGTTCACAAAACAATTGGCGCTGGAATGTGGCGCACAAACTGGTGATGAGCGTGATGATCATGGATTGTTAAAAATAAACTTCAGCTGCTCATTTCTAATGCTGAAATCCTTCAGAAGGATATTCAGAGTGACAGGAGCTACAAAGAGCAAGAAACAGCTTGAGGTATGGCGGACTTCTATTGTTTTGCAAAAAACATTGGAGAATATTAATTTAGGAAAACATTTACTATACATTTCAGAGCATAAACTATATCTCATTATATATTTTCTAGCATAATATACACTATCATTCAAAAAAATTGCGCTCAGTAAGATTTCAATAAACACATTGATCAAAAGTGACAATAAATATTTTCATAATGTAAGATTTCTATTTTTAATAAACACTGTTTCAAAAATAAAATAAATAAGTTCAAAATAAACGCTTAAATTCTGAAAAAAATGCATCATGGTTTTCACAAAAATATGAAGCAACACAACTGTTTTCAACATTAATAATAAATGTTTCTTAAGCAGCAAATCAGCATATTAGAATGATTTCTGAAGGATCATGTGACACTGAAGACTGGAGTAATGATACTGAAAATCCAGCTTTGCATCACAGGAATAAATTACTTTTTAAAATGTATTAAAATAAAAAAATTGTTACATTGTAATAATTTTTCACAGTGTTTTGATGTATTTTAGGTAGTTTACACCATAATCAAATGTCAAATGTTTAGATTTTCTGTTATTTTTTACCAGTTATTTAATCAGGCTTATTCAGGTTCAGTTTGGTTTTGTCACAAACTTCCATTAAAATGAATTAGTATAACAATAACCAATTAATTTTACATGTTCTGCGCATTCTGTAACAAGTTACAATTGCATAGGAAGGTATGTTTTTTCCTAAAAAACAGACTGAAATTATTTTATAAAACAGGTAAATAGATTATGCTGCAGGTAGCATGTAAGACGCAGATTTTTTTTGCGGTGAAATGCCACGTACTAAAGTGTCATAGTAAATTTGCCCCTCAGAGTGTTTCATGACACATTTGTCACTGTCACTTATCAAATTAGACTAAATAGGGAATAACGAACTAGCTGAATGAGAAACTAATGAGCAGTGTGCTACTGCTTGGAGAAGAAACATGCTCTCAGAAAACCACTCCACAACTCTCAAGAGAAACAGCATCTCATGCGGCGCATCACAGAGGAGAGCTGGCAGTGTGCTGCAGAGGGCCAGACCAACACGAGAGATTTCGCCTGAGGAGAGGCTCTGTCTCCTCAACTACACTAATAGACACACCAGTGTGAGAAATGGCCAAAGGATTCACTCTAAACACCAAATGGAAAAAGACTGAAAGGTAAGATGAGATAACTAGACTGCCATAGAAAGACAGAGAGGATAGATATATATATATGTATGTATGTATATATATATATATATGTGTGTGTGTATATATATGTATATATATATATGCTGAAATGTTCTTACAAATAAAATAATAAATTAAAATAAAATAAAATTAATAAAATTAAAATATATTTTTATATGTACATGTATTTAATCATATTTCGTAGTAGCAACCAGACTGCCAGAGAAAGAGTGGACATATATATGCTTAAATGTTCTTACATGGAAGATATAAAATGCAATAAAATAAAATAAAATAAAATAAAATAACATATAATGAAAGAAACTAAAGTAAAATAAAAAGTAAAATAAAGTAAAATTAAATAAAATTAAATTAAATTAAAAATAATAAATATAAAAAATATTTAATAAAAAATATTAAATTATTAAATTAAATTAATTAAATATATATTTTATATGTATATGTATTTAATTATATTTCTTGTATTATATGTGTTTGAAAGGCTCTTTCTTCCCAACTAAATTAATAGACACACCAGTGTGAGAAATGTCCAAAGAATTTACTCACAACAAAATGAGACAAGATAACCATATATGTACTTAACCCCCGGTTTCACAGACAAAGCTTAAGCCTAGTCCTAGACTAAAATCTAAATTGAGCTGTTTCAACTGAAAGAAACTTGCACTGACTGATCTTAAAATATATCAGTCCCTTTGTTTCATCTCAAGATGCACCCCAGTAATGTTTTTTTCTAAGCATGTTTCTAAAAATTGCTTAAATGTTCTAATTGAATTATGGTCTAATCGTGGCTTAGTCAAAGCCCCGTCTGTATAAACCGGGACTAAATGTTCTAAAAATTATTTTTTTTTTTGTTTGTTTGCTGCCTTATGTTAAACTGCTTTTAAATTACTATTTTTCCACATCAATCTATACTCCATACACCATAATGGTAATGCAAAAAACAGGTTTTTAACATCTTTGTAAATGTATTATAAATAAAAAAAACTTAAATGATTCCATTGCGTAAGTATTCATACCCTTATCTGGGACAGTTAGAATTTAGCTCAGGAGCATTCATATTGCTTGTAGATGTTACTACACTTTGAGTGGAGTTAACCTGTGGCAAATTCAAATGAATGGGTATAATTTGGAAAGGCACACGTCTTATTAAAAGGTCTAACAGCTGATAATGCATATCAGAGCAAAAACCAAGTACTGAGGTCCAAAGAACTGCCTGTAGAGCTAGATACGTTGTATTATATATATTAAATTGTATTTTATTGGATTTTGTAAGTATTCATATTTGTTAATTTTAGACATTTTATTACTATTACTGGCACTTCAGTAACAATTTTTTTTCATATTTATTGCAAATAAAGCATATGTAAGTAAATAAATAAATAAATGATTTATTTCAATAAAAACAATTATTTTAACAAATAAACATGAATATAAAATAGAAATGAACAGACTGGCTGTGCTATGTGTGTGTCTTACATGGAATGGTGCGCAGGTACAGGTTGTCTCGAATCACTTGCTGCAGTTTGTGGTCGAGTGATCCTTTTTGGAACTGCAGACTAAGATAATGCCTCAAATCAGCGTTCAGCACTTTACCTGCAAAGAGAGAGAGAGAGAGAGAGGAAATTTATAAAACCTTTCAAAGGTTATGGAAACAGAAGTAGGTAGGCTTGGCATTATAATGTAGACTAACTCCCAGAAGGGATACGTTATTGCTCTGATATTGCTCTTTCATAAGATAATGAGACTTAATGGGGTTCTCAGCCCATTTAAAGCATAAAACTTCTGGGGGAAAAAAAAATAAAAAATCACTAATTGTGTCTAAAAATATGGTAAGAGTATAGAGCTATACAATGAATATGAATGGTATAGCTCTGTTCATTTGATATAAGTTGTTAAAAAAAACATTATTAAGATCTCTTGAGAAACAGAAGAAAAATTACAAAAGAAAAATCTGAGAAGCATAAGACAAGACTTATGAAATACGTCAAACTGTGGAATTAAAATAAAAGCAAAAGTTCATTTTACTCTCTGGCTAGGAAAAATAAAATGAAGACATGTCATACGTGATGCTACTTTCCTACGGGTACTTTCACTGTACGAAAAATACCTTCCATTAGTGCCCAATTGTTTTTCATTTTCTAGGACTAGAGTGACATCTTACTCTGCACATACACACGCACACACTCAATGTGAGAGCCAGCTGCACAAAAACACATGGCGTAAGTCTCTTATAAGCTTTGCTAACTCAGAAAAGACTTCACAAACAAGCTGACACAGTGTCGAAAGCAACTGTGAAAAGTGAAACCTAATGAAAACCCTCCACACAGAACTTTTAAAAGCCTCACTTTCCCTCTTTCTGCCAAACTCCAAAGACACAACTCTGGGAGAGTTCACAGAGAGTTGGGGAAAGTTGCTCTGCAGAGGAAGACAGAGGATGTTTGCTGATACAGACTGAGGGTGGATGAGAAAACGAAGGGAAATAGAGAAAGAGAGAGAGACAAGAGTCCAACAGCACAACTTGAGGGAGGAGAACAAATGCTATTAAAGGGGTCATATGAGATATCACATTTTCTTTGATCTTTGGTTAAAAAAAGAACAGAAAAAAGAAAAGAAAAAAGTTCATCAAAACACGCTTTAACTTTAAAACCAACCCATTATAAAATCATTGATTTATTAGGTCAGAAACACAAATTCATAAAACATATCCTTATGAATGATCCCAACATAAAAAAAGATGTTCATTTTCATTTTTAAATTTACAATTTGTGATTTTTTCTTAACGTCCCTGATCATTTAAGTAATTTCAATGCAGATTAGTTTATTAATCTCCGACAATAATGTTCAGTCATTGTAAAAAAAAAAAAAAAAATCACCTGTTTCAACTTAAACACTTAAGTTCAGTTGCTGCCTTAAAATTTTAAGTTAAATCAACTTAAAAGTACAAGTCGTTTCAACTCACAATAAAGTTGATTTAACTTAAAATTTTAAGACAGCAACTGAACTTAAGTTTTTAAGTTGTTTCTACATTGTAAAAAGTATTGTCAGTTGAACATATTGAACTGGTTCCCAAAACAATTAAGTTAGCTTAAAAGTAACTTTTTTTTTTTACATCACTTACAAAAATACAACATTTACCAGAATAAAAGAAAATCCAAACAAAATAAAAAACACTTACAAAAAGTTACAAATAATTACAAAAATAAAGCAAAAATAAAATATTTAAATACAAAACACTTACAAAAATAAAATAAAATACAAAAATAAAATTAAAATATGATTCATGTACACTTGTTCATATGTGTTGATTCTTGCCTACAATATAAGGTAATGCAAAAAAAAAAAAAAAAAAACTCATGAAAATACAAAATACTAACAAAAAATTAAATTAAAAAATTAAATTAAATTACCTTTTTATTTGTATCCGTTCATTTAAAACAAACTGCTTGAAAGAATGATTTTTAGAATTAAGTCTGTCCATCACTAGCGGATGTATAAACAATTGCACCTGACAGCAAACAGTCCAGCCAAACAATGTTACTGATTTCATATTTAAAGAGAGTCATATTACATACACAGTCATATTTTAATTTTTAATGGCCATTTTCCACCACCCCTCTGTTTGAAAGAATTTGCCACTGTGGCATTAAGAAACACCTGCTTTTGTATATGAAATAAGAAGCAGCACTTAATAGCTTGCATTACAATACGACAAAATCACAAGACAATCCACACCGAAATTTGCCACACAAACTGTTAAGATCAGACTTTATGGAACTGGGGAGAAAGTTTTGAAAGTTTCATATGTTTTCATAGTTCATCAAGCTCTTTCATCTTAGAAGTTCAAGGAAAAATAGACTGCTCATGATATGAATTCATTAAAGGAACAACAGAGTATGAACAAAAATATTAAATGATAAAAAATTTATAATATGACGCCTTTAAGAAGGAAAGTGTGAACGTGTGCAAACAGACGGCACAAACCACTAAAGCCCTCGCCCATAATCTCCCGTCTTCACCCCTGTGCCATGCTGCCAGTCCTCATAAAGCACCATAATCTCCTCATAAACACAGCGTGACCCGTTATGTGTCATAACCTTTGGGTGGAAAGGCAGGTGTCCCCGTCAGAAGTCCTGAATTAAGCAGGATTTACCAACCACGAAAAGCTGAAATATCACATCATTCTAATTTATTTTGACAGGGATAAAACAGGAATTATCAAAGTGTTGACATGAGGAGCAGATATCAGCACCATTTTAATGGCTTGATGATTTAACGTGACTGGGAAATGAATGCTGTTTTTAAGCATATATGTAGTAATGCTTCACCATAGAATGCTATAGATACTGCTGCTTTAGGGAAGGATGAGAGCACTATGCTGTTCCTTAAGCAGATTTTATTATGGACGTATTTTACCTGGGATGGATAGGTCAGTTTCAAGATTGCAAGAATAAAAAATAAAATAAAATAAAATCTTTTACAAAAATACATTTACAAAAATAACGAAATTACAAAACATTTAAAAATAAATACAAATATTTACAAAACATGTTAAAGAAATAAAATAAATAAATAAATAAAATAAAAAGCATATTCATATGTTGATAAAATAAAATTAAATAAAAAATTAAATATTTTACAAAAATACATTTACAAAAATAACAAAATTACAAAACATTTAAAAAAGGTTAAAGAAAAAAAAATTAAATAAAAATTAAATTAAATTAAATTAAATAAAAAGAATATTCATGTGTTGATTTGTAACACTTACACTTACAAAAATAAAATACTTACCAAAATAAAACAATTAAAGAAATAAAAAAAAACTTATGGAAATAAATTAAAATTAAATTAAATAATAAAATAAAATAAAATAAAATAAGCTTAATGAAGTACACTTATTCATATGTGTTGATTCTTGTTTACAAAGAATGGTACATGTAAGAAATAAAATTAAAATTAATTTAATTTTGATGATTCTTGCTTAAAAAGTTACTAAAGTTACATGTGAGATAATGCACCTTAATGTAAGAAATGTCCGAAACTAAATGTCTTGCCTGAAATGACTAGTACCTATTCTGTTTTTCAGTGAATTTACATCAGCATCTAAATTCGCTCACTCATCTGCATTCATTTCTTCCCCATATGGTGCACCATGTGGCAATGACTATACAGGGAATAGTGAATGAGTGAACGAGTGAGTGACTTTGACACAGCACATGTGGTCAAGGAGAGCAACATGGAGCAGAAACACTGCTGAAGGGTGTGATGAGCCTCACCAGGTGAATATGACCCTTTATTAACGCTGCTATAGGTCCACCGTCCAAGCCTCTTCCACCACTTCATTTATCTCACTTCCTAGATAATGAGAATATCACTTTGTTTTATTTTAATTCTATTTTAATTCAATAAAAGCCACTTCTCTATTGCCACTGTCTTCAGTGGACATTACTCAGAGAAGACAGCATATTTAATTTGATGTGAATGAAAATGAGACCGTGTTAGAGAAAAGCTGTGCGTTTAACACTTTCTACTGTTTAAGGTCATATCTTATTTTCACAACCCATTTTTTCCTGAGAATTTTTCAGAAAGACATATTTTCAATGTTTTATCGATTTAGCAATCAATAAGAGGTACGATCAGCGCAACCCATTGTACACACTATATATTATATCTCTCACAGCCTAGTTTTTATCTGTACTGAGTAAAATATAATGTCTACTCTATTTAAACTACAAGATCAAATACACATGTCCCATATTTGTACATATCCAAGACAAAATAACATAAAACTTACAAAAAATAAAATAAAACATACTTTTATATACTTATAAATTGATAAAACATGGAAAACATAAATCTTTATTAAGCATATTTTATTTTATTATTTTATTAAATTAAGTCTTTTATCTTGTTTTTTTTTATTTTATTCATAATAATAATTATTTTTATTATTATTAATCTGTAAGGGTGTTATTTCATTTTATTGTATTTATGAAAGTGTTTTATTTATTTATTTATTTATTTAACAAAATAATTTATTTTTATTAATTTTGTACACAATCATTTTAACATAATAATAATAATATAATATAAATAAAATATTTAAGTTCACATAATAAAATAATTGTATTTATCTATTTAAATATTTATTTAACAAAAATTATTTTATATCTCCAATTTTTGCCTGTTTACATTCGCTTAAAAAATATGAAAACATTAAAAAAAAAAAAACATAACATAAAAACTTAATAAATTAGTGCAAAAAATTGTGCTCTAAGACTTTGGATAGCACTGTACAGTATACAGTCATGGCCAAAAATATCGGCACCCTTGGTAAATATGATCAAAGAAGGCTGTGAAAATTAATCTGCATTGTTAATCCTTTTGATCTTTTATTTAAAAAAAAATCACAAAAATCTAGTCTTTCATTGGATAATAAGAATTTAAAATGGGGGGAAATATCATTATGAAATAAATGTTTTTCTCTAATACACGTTGGACACAATTATTGGTACCCCTTGAAATTCTTATGAGTAAAATATCTCTGAAGTATATTCCCATTCATATTCACAATTTTGAGCACTCCAGGGTGATTATGAACAGCACCTACATCACCACATGTTGTTTGGGAGGGTTTCAAGAAAAAAATCTCCTAGCTCATCCAAAAACAAACTCCAGCATATTCAGTTATCAGACACGACTGGAACTTCAAATGGGACTGGCTTCTATGGTCAGATGAAACTAAAAAATGAGCTTTTTAGCAGCAAACACTCAAGATGGGTTTGGTGAACACAGGGATAAAAAGTACCCCATGTGTACAATGAAATATACTGCTGTATTTTTGATGTTGTGGGCCTGCTGGAGGTCCTGGACATCTTGTTTAGACACATGGCATTATGGATTCTATCAAAAGATCAAAAGGATTAACAATGCAGATTAATTTTCACAGCCTTCTTTGATCATATTTACCAAGGGTGCCAATATTTTTGGCCATTACTGTATATTTTTAGTGTTTATACATATGAAATCAGTATATTAAAAATCAATTAGGCTGTAATTTGTGGCTAAATAATGCTCAGCTAACATGGGGTCAAAAAGGACCTCAAGAAGGGGACTTTTACTTTCTATTCAGCACTCTGTCTCTTTCTGGCCTCAACAGGACAAAGGTCTAGACTCTCTTCATCATTTTCAGCTTAACTTCTTGGATTCTGAGTTCTAAGGCAGAGCCGTCTGAGGCTATAAGACAGATGCTCTGTTCGCTCTCTCTCTCCCTTTGCTTCGCCCACCTTCCTCTTCCGCCAATAAAATGAGGTAATAATATAATAATCCTGTCAAGGGAAGACAGAGAATTTGTTAGGGGGAAGACCAGAGGTTTTAGAGAACATTATCACTATGCCACTCTCTTTATTTCCCATTTTCAACTGTCAATATCTTTGGTCATTCTTCATCTGCCTTGCTTTTATTTTTTATTTTTTTCATAACCTTTTTAAAGTAGACATTTTTTCCTTTACTTTTCTCCTTTTTCTTATCTCTGTCCTTCTCTATTTCCTTTCCTACGTGTCAGAAATGGCAGAGCAGCTTTATAATCCTCCACAGATTCCCTCCTGTCACAGTGCTCACAAACCATGGCAAGGACATACAAAAAAAAATAAATAAATAAAATCAAACAAACATAAACAGAAGACACTGGGGGTTAATCATTTTTTGCTCTTTGTTTTACCATGAGAGGAAATCTCCATTTACTACTGCTGAGGATCACTCTTATAAAAGTGTACCATAATTTGCATAGTTTCCATTAAAATACAATTGTTATTAACAGAAAAAGTACTGTAAATGCATTTTTGTGTTCTTGCTCTGGTGGTAATAAACCTCAGTAAGGGGCAATAGAGTTACATTCAATTTAACTTTTGGTATGATTCTCTTTAAACATTATTTAGCATTTTCTAATAATCAATATTGCAAATCTTATAGGAACGCTGAGGAAGCAGGACATATTTGAATTTCATTATAAATTGCATTCTGAAACATTTTTTTAAAAACAATGCTTGAAAATCGCTACCTAGTCTCATGACGAAAACGTACCTCTGGGAACTTTTTCGCAAGACGCGAAATATGTACCAATAAGTACATATCACTGCAGTTTCCAAAAGAAATGAACACTCGCGGTAAAACAGCGAGCACTTGTAATCATTTTCATACCCAGTTATGATTACAGCTCCATATGTTTCGCTTTCCGGATTTAAAAAGCTTGCTCTGTAGCTCAGCCGGCACGGAATTGGACTTATGATGCGGAATCCTTGGGTACGAATTCCATCAAAAACATCACGCACGATGAAAGACCTGAAAGATGAGAGACTGAAAAACAAGCTAAAACGGCATGTTTGTGATTGTGTTTTTACGTCACATTCGCTTTTGTTCATACCATCGGGTAGGTTGAGGTGTAGTTCGGTTCTGTATTCAAGAACTGCGGTGACACATTAAAAACCAATGTCACATAAAACGTACCATATGTACATTCAACTGTTCCAGAGAAAAAAACGAACACTCTTTTTAGCCACCGAGTGGACATTTCACATCAAATATGTCACGAAACGTACATGGTAGTACGTATTTCACGTCTTGAAAAAAAGTTCCCAGATGTACGTTTTCATCATGAGACCAGGTTGGAAAATTGAGCATGCAAAGCTAAAAAAAATTCAATTAAAAAAGATTAAATAAGATAAAAACACTGTAAAAAATATTTTAGTAATTTAATTTTTCCAATTAACTGTGAAATTAATTGTGAAATACCAGCAATTTCTGATTGAAAAATGTTTCTACACCAATTTTTTTTAGTGTATGATAATTATTATAATGTTAGCCAATTATAATTCTATAATATTTAATTTATTCTAAATAAATAAAAATAAACTCTAAAAAATAAAATCAAACAAAATAACTAATTTAATTTAGACATGACATTTTTATAATGTAATGTAAAAATCGATTATTTTGAGATTTGCTAAAAACACTATATTTAACAGTGTTAAACGTGTAAAAATTGAATACATGAGCATCATGCACAATTCCAGTGTTGGATGACGAAATAAATTCTGGTCTGGATAACCAATGTAGTATCAATATATTTTTATAACAATATATTATAAGTATTTACAAAATAAACAAAATGAACAGAAAGACATACAAAAATGTCTGACTCGTGTAGACCAACAATAAAACAAAAAAAGAAAGAAAGAAAATTACCACAGGCATATACACACACACTGTGTGAAAGGCCCCTTCAAAAAGATCCCTTATTAACTCTTTAAAATAAATGTGGCTGAAACTTTGGTTACCATGGTAAATTTTTTATAAAGGCCATCTTATAGCCTTTTTGCCCCCTCAGACAGCGCATTTATCTAATTGGTTAAAATTCTATATACTGTACAGTTCAGGAGCAGATGTCTCTTTCGCCTGATTTGGCTTGTTTGCCACCGACAGCTCAAATAAGGGTTCGTTTTCTCAGCTGTGCTCCGATTCCCCATTGATTCTCTACAGCACTGCCGAGGAGGCCTGTTACACATGCATCTATTAGATGTCACTGATTATGTGACTCAAATTAGCTGTTTTTAGCTCCTGCAAATGTCTCCTGAAGCGCTCGAAGGTAACGACACTTCTGAAGCTGAAACTGCGGCTCACAATCATTGGGGGAAATGAGAAGAGTCGAGAAACAGCTGGCTGCAGAACCAATTGAAAACAAGAGGTTGAGGACAGCAGCAAGACAGCTGAATCACTATTTCTGATTGCTCCCCCGACCTCTCCGAGACTGTGTCCCCGGATAAAGCCTCTTGCTGACGACAAATTCGAGCCAAGACAACAATCGCTAAGACAGCCGCATGAACACAACGCACGGTTATTGTTGAAAGCAGCGTGGAGAGCCATTACTTGTATTTCTTCATGAGTATGTGAAAGCTCTGTCTGTCACAACACTGAGGCGAGGGAGTTATGATTTCTGCCTAATGGCACTATGACCTAAAAGCTGTTACTGACGAAGAGAACAAAGCTAATCAGAACAGAAAAACAGAGTCAGACAATGAGCAAATGAGGAACAAAGGGAAAAATGAGCAGAAGAGAAAATAATTCAAAGTTGACAGAACATAAAACTCAGATCCTACTCTTTTATCGGCATCTTTCAAGAAAGTTGTGAAGTTGTTTCCCACTAAAACAACTACTGAACAAAATGAGTGGGATGAGTGAGCATATAGTTACATTCATTTACTAATAAATACAATAATTTATGAACACTGATGTCTGTTATAATATTGCTGATGTTATATAATCAAAAATTAATCAGAAGCTACAGCGATTTTACCACTTTTTTAGGCAGGATGGGAAACCTCTTGTTACTTTAATATATAAGGATAAGGAGAGCTGTCTGTGACAGAATGCAGAGAGGAAGGAGGGACGTTACAAAGGAAAAGGATGCCAAGCGTTTGATCCTCTGAAGCTAAATGTGGCAAGCCTGTTGCTGACAAAGAGAGAGATGGAGTTGTTGCAGTGGTGACAGCAGTTGCTGTCTACATGAGGACGGATTTACTGTATAACCAAGACTTTCAAGACCCTACAAGAAAGGATTTCTAACAGAAATATGAAAGGACTTTGGTAAAGCATGACTGAGGCGTCTATCATTCTGTCAGACCATATGGTTATCCAGCCATCCAGCAAAGGACTAGCTGATCAATGAACAATTTATCAATATTTTCCAACACCTTTTAAAGTTCAGTCAGCTGTTTTTGAACACACCTTCTGGATGTATTTTTCTCATCACGTTTCCATAATGGTATTTCAAAATATTCTTAAATAAGACATGAACCAAACCAACCAACTCTGAGGTTAATCACAGGATTACGACATTTAATTCCAAGAAAAAAAACTATTTGAAAAATGAAAAAAGGTAAATGACTGTACATAACATTTTTTATGAGACAATACACTTATCCCATGAAGCTTTATGAATGACATAACTTAATCTGAAACAATGGTACAATATAAATCTACTGACTATAAACAAAGCCTATAGAAATACAAAGACAGTTCACTCCTATACTAATGAATGGGAGAAAGTGCAACACGCAATATGGCGGGATAGTCCCGCCTTCTAAATGAAAGAGCCAATTGTTGATTGGTAAAATCATTGTGTCACTGCAGCGGCCGTTAGAAGCTCTGGTTCCCATAGAAACCTGGGGCTGGACCAGCAGCTGTGCATGCACAGTCATAAGCGCGCTGGAGCTACGCATGCGCATTGGCTGGTCTAGCCTGAAAAACAAGCTTTTTAAACGCTATTTGAGCATAAGAAACAACATTCATGGGGCAGTTCATTTCAGATTTTATTGCTGATTTGAAATATGTAATTTAATCGCGAGATTCAATCGCGAGCCGTTTTTGAGATTTCAGGATTCTCTCATTCATTTAGACAGGATTTGGTCTGCCCGGAGGCGTTGCAAATATGGCAGCCGAGTGAACGGACTTTCCTTAAAAGGAACTTTGCTATAAATCACTGATCATGTGTATAAAATGTGCATATATTTATAGAAAAATTTAAATATATTAATTAAATATATTTAAAATGTATAATCTCAATTTTATGAATTTAATCTGAAATTAATCTGGAAAAAATAGTACAATATAAAACTACTGACTACATTAAAGGTGCTATATGTAATTTCTTGATTGTACTAAAGCATAAAAACCATAATATGTTTGCAGATACTTAGGAAACAAAAGTTCAAATACTCATTTCTCCGACAAACAATTTTACAGCCAGTTATTCTGCTTCAAAATCCACGTTCCATGTCAGAATGTCTGTTTTTGTTTTGGTTTGTGTGACTCCATCCACTGCAAATTTACCCAATAGTATTTAGACACTCTGGGTTGCCAGTTAATGGAAAACACAGAATATTGCAGCTATGGAAGCCAGCAAACGAACTGCACCAGAGATCGCAGATTTACTTCTAAAATCTAAAAAGTCTCGGCACCCATCTAAAAAGCTCTATAACCAGAGGTGCATTAAAACGCCGATAAATCAACTCATCAGCTTACAGCATAAAGGCGCGTTGCCTTCCATTGTAAGTTGTGATCGTTCCTGTTGAGTGTTCTCAATCTGGCAACCCACGTGAATGTCGAGTCTAAGGGGTAGGGGCAGGAGAAACAACGCTCTCCAATATTTTGAATTTGGACTGCAGTATCCAATCACTAGCTTTCAATATTGCACACTGCACCTTAACTAGAATTAAATGCATTTATATAAAACAATGTAAAATATATAATGTATAAAGTAATAATGACTAGACGGATGCTGCAGAACTCTTTTGCTGCAATTCCCATTTCCATGCTCACAGAACTGTATCTGAATGTGAAGTCTCTATTCAGGAGAGTGTAGTACTTCACTGGGAATACAGCAACTAAACATGATGCCTTGAAAGAAGAAGCTGGAATCACACTGACTAGTGCCTTCCCCACAAGCATATATCATCATTTAACAACCTTGGACCTCACATTAGGTTCTTCCTGAAAGGTTTATACATTATCTCTAGAAATCAATTTCTCTATGGAGAAAATGAATGGGATTTTTTACTTCCTGTTACCTACCGTTGCGCTTCTATAGAGTGTGCTAATTTGTAAGGATGTTGCTGCAATTCTGTGCAATTTTTCACCATTGATATTGATCCTCCCTGTCCCACTCTCTCTCACTTTGTTCCTCCAGCCTTATAAATTCTCAAACCAATGAGCAACAACCAAAGAGTGCAAAGAGCTTTGAAGCTCAGAGAGAGTGAGGCAAGGTGAAAGGGCTTATAGTGGAGAGAAGTGCAGATTTTGAACCAATCCTGTTAGCGGTCACAGTCAAGGTCAAAGTTGTTGTTTTTTTTATCTGCTGAATAAAAAAAAAAGAAGAGACAAAATATAAATGTTCCAGCAATATTTGCAGATAGTGAAAGTGTCTGTGTGAGGAGGCACTGCGCTGAGGTAGTTACCGGTGTGCATGCAGACGTCAGCATGTGCCATATTGTGCAGTGCAGCGACAGACAGCGGCCATAAAATACACAATACTGGTGTAAAGTAGTTCAGAACACACAGTATAGAATGAAGAAATTCCAGTAAACTATAGAGACAGTCTAATAAAATACAACACAGATAATGCAGTAAAAACACTTGTTGTGAAAACAAAAGGTCCATTAAAGTAAATAATAACATTTTAATTAATCAAATTATATATAAACATTATTAATAAACATTATATTTAAAATGTAATTGTTCTTATCTGTAAATGAATGAATGCATAACCATCAATAATCTAATCAGGCCAGAAGTTTTTTTTAATTAAAAAAAAATGTATATATATATATATATATATATATATATATATATATATATATATATATATATATATGCATCTCAAAAAAAATCAAATATCGGGAAAAAGTTAATTTGAAAGTGAAACTTTCATATATTCTATATTCATTACATGTAAAGTAAAACATTTAAAATGTTTATATGTTTCAATCTTGATGATTAGAGTGTACAGCTCATGAAAGTCAAAAATCCAGTATCTCAAAATATTAGAATATTTCCTAAGATAAATAAAAAAAGGATTTGCAAAACAGGAAAGTTCAAGTTCTTTAAAGTATGTTCATTTACATTTTACATTTATGCATTTAGCAGACGCTTTTATCCAAAGCGACTTACATAGCATTCAAGTTACAGTTTTTTTTTTTTTTTTACATTTGATCAGCTCTTGCTTTCCCTGGGAATCGAACCCATGATCTTGGCGTTGCTAGCGCCATGCTCTACTATTTGAGCTACAGGAAAGTACATTTATGCACTCAATACTTGTTTGGGGCTCCTTTAGCACAAAAATTCCAGCATCAGTGAGATGTGGCATAGAAGCGATCAGCCTGTGGCACTGCTGAGGCACTATTGAGCCTTCAGCTCGTCTGGATTGTTGGATCGACTGTTTCTCATCTTTCTCTTGAAAATATCCCATTGATTCCATATGGGGTTCAGGTCAGGCATGTTGGCTGGCCAATCAAGCACAGTAATATCACGGTCAGCAAACCACTTGGAAGTAGTTTTGGCACTGTGGGCAGGTGCTAAAGTCCTGCTGGAAAAGGAAATCAGCATCTCCATAAAGCTTGTCAGCAGATGGAAGCATAAAGTGCTCCAAAATCTCCTGGTAGATGGCTGCATTGACTTTGGACTTGATAAAACACAATGGACCAACACCAGCAGACCTCACAGCACCCCAAATTATCACAGACTGTGGAAACTTCACACTGGACTTCAGGCAGCTTGGATTCTGTGCCTCTCCAGTCTTCTTCCAGACTCTAGACCTTGATTTCCAAATGAAATGCAAAATGTACTTTTATCTGAAAAGAGGACTTTGGACCACTGAACAACAGTCCAGTTTTTTTCTCCCAGGTAAGATGCTTCTGATGTCGTTTGTGTTTCAGAAGTGGCTTGGTAGCCCTTTTCCAGAAGACGTCTGAGCGTGGTGACTCTTGATTCTCTGACTCCAGCTTCAGTCCACTCTTTGTGAAGCTCTCCCAAGTGTTTGAATCAGCTTTGCTTGACAGTATTCTCAAGCTTGTGGTCATCCCTGTTGCTTTTGCACCTTTTCCTACCCAATTTCTTCCTTCCAGTCAACTTTGCATTTAATATGCTTTGATACAGCACTCTGTGAACAGCCACCCCTGTCAGTAATGACCTTCTGTGATTACCCTCTTTGTGGAGGGTGTCAATGATTGTCTTCTGGACCATTGCCAAGTCAGTAGTCTTCCCCATTATTGTGGTTTCAAAGAACAAGAGATACCCAGAGTTTATACTGTAGGGATGGCCATTTAATGAAACTCAAATTTAAATATTCTAATATTTTGAGATACTGAATTTTTGACTTTCATGAGCTGTAAGTTCTAATCATCAAGATTAAAACAAATAAACATTTGAAATGTTTTTACATGTAATGAATCTAGAATACATGATAGTTTCACTTTTTGAAATAAGTTACACAAAAAAATGAACTTCTACACAATATTCAAATTTTTTGAGAGCACCTGATATATATATATATATATATATATATATATATATATATATATATATATATATATATATATATATACACATATATATATACACACATATATATATACACACATATATATATATACACATATATATATATACACATATATATATATATATACACACATATATATATATATATACATACATATATATATATATATACATACATATATATATATATATATATATATGTATATTAGGGCTGTTAAAATTAACGCGTTTACGCAAATTCATTTTAACGGCGCTAATTTTATTAACACGCGATTAACGCAGCTCGCATTTTCTGTTTGACTCGTGGCCAAGCCCATGGTTGGAGAAATGGATGGAGATGCTGACAGTGTTGCCAACTTAGCGACTTTTCAGACCCCTTTATCAACTTTTTTTTTCTTTTCAAAAACCGCCTAGCGACCAATCTTTAGTTTTTACCCAAACCTTAGTTTCTGAGACTCGCTGGTACTGTCGCACAAGCACGAGATCTCATTCCCTGCTGCACACACACCTCTCTCTCTCTCTCTCTCTCTCTGCGTCTGCTCTGTTCAGCGAGCGGCTGAGAGGAGCAGCGCTTTCAGTTAAAGCAGCACTATATGTAACTTTTTCTGTGTTCAGAATTTGCAAAATGTATATAATGTGTGAGTACATCATGAATTCATCTTCCAAACTGCGTTTTTGTCTTATCCCGAATCACTACGGTACACTTATAATAAGTGCTTATTTTTGGATTATTGTAACCTGGTCGGGTCGTCACCGCTGCGGAATAACACATACCTGCTTGAATCGCCATAGACATAAACTTAGAGAAGTAGCTCCGGTTAGAATGTTCTTCCGCGGGATGCGTGCAGTTCTGTTTATTAACCGCTAGAGTGCCAAAAGTTATAGTGCTGCTTTAATGGGTTGCGTTTAAGTCACTATTTCATATTCACTCCGTTGTCTGACAACAAAAAATAAATAAATGAAAAAATATATATATATCAATGTAAACAGTTTTGTTGAGAATTTAGCTGCATCAAAATACAGTATGTGGGCACAGAGAGGCAAACAAATGGAATAATAAATAATAAATGCACATTTTGTATGTTCAGAAGAAGTGAGCTGCCCTGTAGTGTGAAAATGTAAACAGGCTTGTCAATTGCTCAGTGCAAAGAAAGAGAAGTAATGGGAACCATTTCTATGTTCTTTTTTCATGTGTGTAATAGACATGAACAAGTTTTTTGAAAAACATCTATGACCTTTGAAACATGTCCAGTCTTCATGCTCTGTTAACTATGGTTTCACTAATAATAAACATATATTGCATAAAGCATCTATATTTGTCCAAGCCCATGTCAATTAGAGTATTAAAAACTTCAAAAGTATTAATTTAAGGTACATTTAGAACAGATAAAAATGTGCGATTAAATTGTGATTAATCGCGAATTAACTCATGACAGCCATGTGATTAATCGCAATTAAATATTTTAATCGATTGACAGCCCTAATATATATACACACATACACACACACACACACACATATATATGTAGAGCGAGAGAAAAGAGCGAGAGAAAAAGAGAGTGCACTTGCTTTTTCTCACTAAACTGCCCTCGTTAGTGATATTTGTGAGCATGCATATGTTTTCTAATTGGTGTGTTATTAATAATGAGCCCCTGTTTAGAATGTCTCACTCTCAGCAGGTATATGAGAGAGCCTGGGTGAGCATGTGCATGCTCAAAACTTCCTGACGCTCAGCATGTGACTACAAGCTGGTGATAAATTATATAGTTAGTCAAAACCGTACACCTGAGGACTTCAGTGTAACTGACAAATTCAATTACAGCAGCCCCAGTGTCAAATCTACTGTAAACATTTCACTGGCCCAAAGTTTCCCTTTCTTATGTTGCGCTGACAAATCTTGCATATCAATATACATTCTTAGATGTTGATTTTTCCATATAAAATTAAATTAAATACGCATCTATCTATCTCTTTAACTGTCTGTCTATCTGCCTTCATCTATCTATCTATCTATCTATCTATCTATCTATCTATCTGTCATGTAAGTTCATATCAATTAAAAAATCAATCAATCAATCAATAGAATTATTAAAGCGGTTTTCAACTTTAAGACAAGGCTTTACCAAGCCAACATTCAAAGCTGCCTTGACAAACTATTCTTTTTCTAGCGTACAAAATTCGGATACAGTTTACTGCATATTCTTAACTTGGTTGTGGGTTATTTTAAGTGTAAAAACCAAACAAACTCAGGTACTGTTGTTGCTTTTACCATCAAAGTGCAGACTGTTGCTTACATGCCGTCTCTGTTAAATGGTAAAAGTTAAAACGCGTGTTACAGCAAAGCTTGTTTGTCTTTTATTCTGACAAACAAGGAAATTCCATTTCAGCCTCCCATTGTGACATAAAAAGCATATTCATTATACTACAAAACAAATTGAGATGGAGGCGATCTGGATAGCCATCAGCTCCAACAAACCCATCTCGCGTAAAGGGGTTGATGTGAGTTTGTGAAGGCAGAGTTTATAGTTTTGACACGTTACATAAGCAGCCTCCTCAAAAGGTGTGCGCTCGGCACAGCTGTCAAGTCTGAGAGGCATTTGGGCGGAAGAGTTTGCTGAGTAAATATCTCACATCATGCGATGAATTTTAACAGCGTGTGGCTCAGACTACATGCTCTTGTGTCTTATCCAACTAGACTGCAGCTGCAATGAGAGATGCACGATTATTCCTCATTTAATTGACTTTTCACGCTACTAATCTGATTAAGCGCACTAATCTCTTATTAATCTATAATTATCCTATATTTTTAGATGTTATCTGAGATTGTTTATGCTTTTCACAATCTTATCATAACGTGACTGCATTTCTAGTTTAGTCTTCTACAAATGCAGCTCTGTTCCAACACTTAGTTTTGAACTCGGCATGCAACACAAAATAGCTTTCAACAACTAAAAATTAATTTCAGTTGAGTTTGATGTTAGAATGCTAATAAAAACGTAATACTCTAACACACAAGTGTTGGATGTCAGTCCTTTTGTTCAGCAGTTTTAATACCATTTTTATCAATATATTTTATTCACTACTGAAGAGCGTGTATTTTGAACATACATTTTGTGCCTATGTCATCTTAAAAAGCTGTCTAGGTAGGCAGCTTGCTAGGTCTTTTTGAAAAAGAGCTCCTATCATAACTTTATCCATTAAACTTGACTCAACTTAAAAATATCCCTATAGGCAAGTGGCACCTCAGACAAAATAATTCAGTAAGTTATGAAACTCAGCTACATTCCTGAAAAAGTTTCTGGCTTATGAAGTTATGTTTGGTTTTTAAAGCTCCAGCTGAGGACATCACAATGAAGGATGATATTGTTTTACAACAGAGACACTTGGGAGGGAGAGAGAGCAGCATGAGGGACAAAACAGCTCAATCTTCTAAAGGTTGAGCTCCTATCTCTATTAGTAAAGCCTCATTGACTATGACCAATAACCATTTACACCAGCAAAGAGACCATTTCATGTGCAAGAGGTTCTGAGCATCTCATGAGTACAATTGAGAACAACTTGCATATCCATAACAATACATAAACTCATTAAAGAAATATACCTGGTTAAATGCAACTTAAAGAAACAATTACTTAATTTTGCATTTTTACAGTATCTCAGAAAATCACTTAATCACTATCACTTAAAGGGTTAGTTCACCCAAAAATAATAAAAATGGTCATCTTGTACTCACCCTGGTGTTGTTCCAAACCTCCAAACAAAACACAAATTAAGTTATTTTTAATGAAACCCGAGAAGTTTCTGTCCCTCCATTGAAAGTCTAATTAACTAAAACTTAGAATATCTAAAACAGCCATAAAGGCGTCATAAAAGAATCTAACACATAAACACATACACTGTTATACATTTTTTTTTTTTTTCAAATGTTTTTATTTATTGGAGTTTATTTTTAAGGAAATGCAGTTTCAGTTTTTCTTAACATTTTTTTAAACAATTTTTCTTGACTATTTTTTAACATTGAATTCAATATGTTACTTGTGGTTTCTTTGCAACCGTGAAATTTACTGGCAAATTCTGATTTTTTTTTTTTTGGTAAACATAGAAGCTCTGTACTAACTCTTTAAGCTCTATTAACAGCAATCATTTTGACTCCTCCCTTAGTATACACTAATTTAACAGTGTAAGTCTATGGGACAAATACAGTATGGCACAAAAGGTTTCAAATATTCAGCTCTCACAGTTCTGATGGCATAAACTTATATAACTCATAAACATTACACGTTAGCTTGCAGTTTTTCTTCTACAACATAACAGCAAAATAAATTATATTTTATCCCAGCTTATTTGCTTTTACAAAATGAAGGAACACTCAAAATGATTTTCTGTCTACATGGTAGAGTTTACAGTAAGTGATACTGAACCAGAATATTCATCTAATGAACACCACTTTCATGAGCACTAATGTTGCTATGTTATAATTGCAATGCCGCTACCAAAATAGTTCTGCAATAATGCATTTTTATTTTCATTGAGGATGCAAAAGAAAAAGACAAATATGGAGTTTGACAGCAGCCACACTTCATCCTCAAGCTTTTGCTGACTCTTACTGCACTCTCTGGACACTAGTGCCAAGATTCCCTTTAGCGGGGGTTGGATTAATTAAAAATTAATTAAACTGCCAGAAACCTTTATTTATTATGACAAATAGCCCAAAGAATGTTGTAGAGGAAGCGTCAGGGCTTATTTTGGGGACGACAATGATGAATTTAATCAACTGTGCTAACATTTTCGAAATTTATACCACTTAACACTGTAATCCTCTTCCTGGAGTTCAGCACAAACATGGTTACAGCTTGCAGGGAGTCAGCATTTGTTGCAGAACTATTATGAACAGTTAAAGACTTAATTCCTGGGATCCTTGACAACCATTTTTGGGAATAATAAAGCATTCAGTACTATAAATAGTGAATTCCAGGAGAGATACGAGTTGAATTGAGCCTTGCAATTTTTTACAGTGGAGTGGAGACAAAAGGCCCCAAGGGCAGCTGCTGAATACAGTCAGAAACATTATAAGGAGAAAGAGAAAACGCAGAAAAATTGAATGTGAAAAATCACAACACTCAACGTGGCAGCGGTGGGGAAGAAAGTTCTTGCCTTTCAATTACCCAAGCCAATTGGGCATCAGCTGCTCTGTAGAACAGTCATAACACCAGCATTGCATGTACAGCTGAACCAACCTCAAAATGATAGTTTTATAGTGTGATTTGAGCTAAAAAGATGATTTGTCATAAATGACTGACACATCAAGAATGTCTACTTGCAATTTTTTTTTTTTTTGCAATGTCTACAGGTTTCAGGAGTGGCCATTCGACTGAGACGGCGCTACTCTCAGTCACTGAAGCCCTGCGAATTGCAAAAGCAGACTCCAAATCATCAGTCCTCATTCTGCTGGACCTATCTGCTGCGTTTGACACTGTTAATCATCAGATCCTCCTGTCTACCCTCTCATCTCTGGGCATCACTGGGATTCCACTTTGCTGGTTTGAATCCTATCTCACTGGCAGGTCTTTCAGGGTGGCCTGGGGAGGTGAGGTATCCAAAGCACATCAACTGGTCACTGGGGTTCCTCAGGGATCGGTTCTTGGACCCCTCCTCTTCTCCACATACACGACATCACTGGGTCCCATCATACAGGCACATGGCTTCTCCTACCATTGCTACGCTGATGACACACAGCTCTATCTCTCTTTTCAACCAGATGATCCAACAGTAGCTGCACGGATCTCAGGCTGCCTGGCGGACATCTCGGCATGGATGAAAGAACATCACCTACAGCTCAACCTGGCAAAGACTGAGCTTCTTGTCTTCCCTGCTACTCCAACCCTACAGCATGACTTCACGATTCAGTTAGGTTCATCAACAATTGCCCCATCAACTTCGGTCAGAAATCTCGGTGTAATCTTTGATGACCAATTGACCTTCAAAGAGCACATTGCAAAGACCGCTCGATCTTGCAGGTTTGCACTACACAACATCAGAAAGATCAGGCCCTTTCTGACAGAGCATGGTGCACAACTTCTTGTTCAGGCCCTCGTCATTTCTAGGCTGGACTACTGCAATGCTCTTCTGGCTGGACTTCCATCAAACACAATCAAACCTCTACAAATGATTCAGAATGCAGCGGCACGTCTGGTCTTCAATGAGCCCAAAAGAGCCCATGTTACACCTCTCTTTATCTCCTTGCACTGGCTACCAGTTGCAGCTCGGATCAAGTTCAAGACACTGATGCTTGCATATAGAACAACCACAGGCTCAGCACCCGCCTACTTCCACTCAATATTACGAATCTACACCCCCTCCAGAAGTCTGAGATCTGCTAGTGAGCGACGCCTCGTGGTACCATCACAGAGAGGCTCAAAATCACTCTCCAGAACATTCTCATTCACCATTCCTGGCTGGTGGAATGATCTTCCCACCCCTATCCGGAATGCTGGATCCCTACCAATCTTTAAGAAACAACTGAAAACTCATCTCTTTCAGCACTACTTGACTTCATCCTAAAAAAAAAAAAAAAAAAAAAAAAAAAAAAAAAAAATTCTTTCTCTTTATTTATTCCTTTCCTTTCTAGCTTGTACTTATTTGAACAATGCCTGAGACTTGTTGTTACAAGCACTTCCTCTGTCTGATTGCCTCTTCTAGACGAATCGCTTTATGTATTCCCCAATTGTAAGTCGCTTTGGATAAAAGCGTCTGCTAAATGACTAAATGTAAATGTCTGCTAAATGACTAAATGTCTACTACTGGCTAAACAGCAGCTCTACCTTCAAGTTTCAACCTGCTGGACAGACTACAACTCTTCCTTCCCACCTGATGCCCATGTGACATATCCTAATCTACAAGCAGAAGAAGATGGATACTTTTTTAATAATATCAGTTCACAAATCTGACTTGAGATGCAGGCTGGAATCATAAAACACACCATGTTCATTCATTTAGACCAGAGAAGAACTGGTCCCCCAACTGACCCTGGATTCCCCAAGGATTTTTTTATCTCCATTTCAGTCACCTGATGTAATTTGGGTTCCTTGCCACAGTCTCCTTTGGCTTGCTTAGTTGGGGTTTAAAAGACAATTAAGACTTAGCAATATTAAACCATCGGATGAGAACAAAACTTGAACTGAAATGACACTATTGTTTTCTGTTGAGCTGCATGAATCGAGTTTGTTTCATAATTGATTAATTTTACACTAACACTGTTATTGAACTGAACAATCAACATTAAACTGAATTTAGCTGAATAACAACACTACTATCTTCTATAAACCTGCTTATATCTGAATTGAACTTTGTTTGAAATTTGATTAACTTTACACAGGTTTAGAAATGAACTGAATCAACACTGAACTGACTTGGGCTGAATAATGACACTACACTGCATTCCAAATTATTATGCAAGTGATACATCAGTAGGATTTCGGTACAATAAAGAGTCAGATTTTTGTTTGTGTTGTTTTTCACATCTTTTTAGTTGTTTTTCACATCTTTTTAGTTGCTTTTTAGCTTAATAATGTGGAACAACCTTTTTAATTAGGGTTTCCATTTACCTAAGAAGAACTGGCAAACTATTGAACAAACCTGTCTGAGATTGATACCAGTTAACTAAAAAGATGTGAAAAACCACACAAACAAAAATCTGACTCTTTATTGTCCCAAAATCCTATTGATATGTCACTTGCATAATAATTTGGAATGCAGTGTATATAGCAGAATTTGAATTTATCTCATGAATGATGTTGATTGCATATATATGATGAGGATAGCTCTTGCTTTCACTATTTCTGTTATTTTCTTGTTTATTACTCTAACTCTGCTTTGAAACCATCTGTATTGTATAAAGCTCTACATAAAAAGGTGACTTGACTTGACATGAGCTTGGTAAACCATTTTAGACCACTGTAGGAGTAACATTTTATATAATCAAAAAAAAATTTTTTTGGAAGTAACGCGTAAAGAACACTTTTTGAATTTACACCATAATACAAGTTTCTGTTTACCTTATTTATTGACTAATAATTACATCCGAAAACCTTTCCCTATGTAAAACTTCCATAATGAACTCAAGATGTCCAGATTTCCTGTGAACACCAATTTCAATTAGTCTATTTTTCACATAAAGCTATCGCATTATCTCAAAAGTCTTAATCATTTTGTGCATAAAGAGTACTTTTGCCTTCCTTTTATGATCTTCCTTTTGTGAACTTCAAGATCCAGTTCACTGTAACCGCATGAAAAAATTACCAGTACATTCTTTAAAAAAAGATCACCTTGTGTGTTCCACACAAAATGAAAGTAATACAGGTTTAGAATGACATGAGAGTGAGTAAACGATGACAGAATTTTAATTTTTGGGTGAACCATTGCTTTAATACCTGGATAAATATCAATAGAGGAAAGTAAAGTCTGTGGAAAATACTTCTCTGAAATGTCACATAAGCGACACAGGTTATTACCTTCCCAGCAGAACGCTGGGTGCACAGTGACAGAGAGCCATGCCTGGTTTACCGTGGTGCATCCCATCAAAAGCCTGACACTGAAAAAAAATGGAATGAGTTTCTGTAAAAACTGGGGACATAACCTCTGTGCTCTCAAACGGCGAACTCCATTTTCCCACCTCATTGCTCTCAATATGATTGATCTTCCCATTACACGAGGACACAGGGATCAAATGAAACATTACTAATGGAGACAATCCCAGGGAGTGTACAGAGAGCTCAGGTTCGCCCCCTACTGGGACTGATAAACTATGGATGTATAATGCTATTAAACCACTGCGTGCATGACAGGTGGGTTGAGTAATGAAACTAAGTCGTTGGAATCATGGGACTAACTCATCAAAACAAAATTTGTAGGTAGCAAAAATAGGCATCCTGACGTGAAATATTAGTGGAATATTATTACAACCTATTTTCAATTAGAATTTATTTATTTATTTATTTTTATTTTTTTTTGCTGTTGTAGGATATCAGGGAGTGAATCAGACAAATTAAGATTCGATCAGATTGGTGTTGAACAACCCAAAGAGCCAAATTCCACAGAGCGGCCCAGTATAACAAGGCAACGTCATAAATCTGTCCACGGTACCCTGGCACCATGAGTCTGGAGCAAGCCTAACCAACAAGCCTCTTCCAGTGAACAATTTACAACATTCAAACAAAAGAACACTCATTGACAAGTCCAACTCAGGAAGAAGTGTGTCAAATTTGGGACAAGTAATCAAGATTAATGGTCAAAGACACAGCACATCATGGCGATCACATGAGGAAAATCCTTAGTAGAAACTTTGTTGAGTGGGTTCCCCCACCTAGAAGACACAGACCAGACTGACATTCCTTTGTTCACAGAACACATTCTCACATCCACAGAATGGCACAGAAACTGTCTTCTATGTGTAGATGCACCAAAATGAGCAACCAATCATTTCTATGCATAACTCCATATTATGTATGTAACCCATACATTTGACTATCATGTTTTTAATCACTCATTGTGTATGTCTTTTTAATAACTATTGAATACTGCTTAAGGATTCATATTCGTGTTTGGTATGTATGAGTTTGAAAATTCTTTGTCAAATGTATCATGGTCTGCTTATAGAAATCCTGTCCAAAATTATACTCTCCAAGAGCGGGAAAGTTTGGACATGTGACTGACCAGATAACATGCTGATTTATGATGGGGAGGAGAAACATAGCAACACCCCGAGCAAAGACAACGACAAAAGGCAATCCCTTAACACAAAGGCAACGCAAGTAACCTCCAGATTCTAACTGAGCTGGTGCATTTAATATAAATTTTAGCCTCATTGAGAAACTCAATGCGAGGGTTAATTAAGTGATTGATGGTTGTTCAGGTCTATGCAATTGCACATATTTCTGTAAACTTGGGATTTCACATTTTCATTGTCTTAAACTCATCCTTTCCTCACTTTCTCTCTTTCTGCAACTTGTGTGAATGCGTGTGTTCATGTGTTAGATTAGTTTACATGTCTTAGGTTTATATAAATAAAGTCTTATTTATATTGAAAAGAGAAGTATCTTGTGTTTTGTGCTTACAAGTTAATGTCTTAAACTGCCAATCTTGTTACTGTGTTATTTAATAGTTTTCACTATATTTTGGATTTTAATATCCAGTGCAGAGTTGATATTGAACGGCTCGTTCAGTGAATCGCTGGCCGACTCAGTGATCAGCCGTAAAACAGTGATTCTGTTCAAATTCCCTATAAAATCATAAATGATTCCCTTTGAGCTAAATTGACCTGTTTCCCTTACATTACATTACACTGTGATGGCTAAGCTGTAGTTTTAGCATCATTACTCCGGTCTTCAGTGTCACATGATCCTTCAGAAATCATTCTAAAATGTTGATTAGAATATTGCTCAAGAAACATTTCTTATTATCAATGCTGAAAACAATTGCGCTGCTTAATATTTTGTGGAAATCATGATACATTTTTCAGGATTTTTTTTTTTTTTTTTTTGATGAATAGAAGGTTCAGAAGAACAGCATTTATTTGAAATAATTTTGTAACAATTTAAATGTCTTTACTGTCACTTACATTTTTTTCTAAATTCATTTTTTTCCATTTGAATTTTTCCTTACTCTAAATTTTAGAGATCAAAAAGCATGTCAAATTAATTTAAATCATGAAATGTATACAATTTAACAACACCTTATTACAATTTTTTTTTTTTTTTTTTTTTTTTTTTTTAAATTTTAAACATTTTATTTTTCCCAAATTCTATCTCTTCCTTTTAAATTTTTCTGGATTCCATTTTAATAATTTAATTAAATTTTAATACTCAAAAAGCATGTCTAATCAGCTGACACTTTAAAACTTTACCAACTTAATTTATATATATTTTTATAATAATAATAATCATTTTAAATAATTTAAAATGAAAGATTAATAATAATAATAAATAAGAATTTTCAGAAATTATGTAAATACAAATTTACTATCAACAACTGTAATTAAATAAAGGCATAAAACAGCTAACAATGTAACATATTAACATTAAAAATTTTAAGAATCTTTTAAAATGTAACCAGATGAAAATTAAGTCAAGTCCTTCAAAAAAATGTGCTATTATTACTACTTTAGGAACTACAATCTGCTGTAGACAGTATTACTGTAGTAACAGTAATTCTGTCACAATTTCTTCAAGTTAAACCAAACTTTTATTTTGACAGGATGTTGTTACGTTTCTGTGTGTGTAATATGGCGATAGTTTTTTCTGAAATGAAATGTACTCTCAGAACAGCTCTGCAGATGAAGTTAATGTCCTCATATAGGTGGCAGATACTAAAAACACCACAAGCATTGCACATCTCTAGTAAATGAAACCACAACGTTCTTCAATAACACAAAGACACACAAACTTCATTTTTAAAAAGTCATTTTGCGCTTTAATACTCACAGATACTAGTCCATATTGCCACTTGATTTATTGTACAGCCATACTTTGATTAATTCATTCAAAATTTGCCAAATTATATGACATTCTGAATTATACAGTAAATTCCATTTTATTGGATTCCCCAATTTAGTCTTCTCATTAATTTAATGCACTATTGCTGAATAAAAGTATTAAAAAGTATCACATATGTCACCTGGTCTAGTGGCACAATCAGTAACTTGGACCATTTTTATAGGTCTATCTGAATTTCACCCTCAACATCCCCATTTTCTTGTCTTATCTGCTCTCTCTGCACCAATCAAGCAGTAAGCGTTTCTCTCTTTGCCCCCTTTTTATCATTCCCCTCACGGCAGCGCTGATGGAGTGAAATGCTTTCTCCCGCCGTCTTCATCATGACCGCCCATTCCTCTTGTCCCACCTCTCTTTGCTTTCATGTTTTGTTGCCTCCCCTCATTTACCCTCGAGGGAAGTGTGAGAGGGCATGCTAACATTTGTAGCTCAGACAAAAATACATTCAGAATTTCTCAGTGGTTGCAGGATGACTGTGTGAGCACATCATTGTCAAGAGTAGCTTTTGGCCAGAATTATGATGACTTGTGCCAAAACAGCGTTGTTGTTTGTGGCTGTGCATGAAAACGACACACGCCAGTTGTATGGTCCGTGTTCAAACCCAACTTCAAGATTGCGGTGCACATGTGAAAATCATTACAAATGGGACAGCCAGTCATAAGAAACCTTGTCTCAATTGCCTAAGCAGTTCCAATGGCAATGGCAATGCTTTTGGGTGTATTGGAACGCCGCATTCATAAGGTTGAGGAAAGACCTCTGCAATAATATGCTATGCAAATCTTTGATTCAGTTAAGCTGTGCACACAATTGCTGTTGTATCAGCATGGCTAAAGATATGACTTCTATAAATTATGTAAACAAGAAGTTAATATAGAGTAATATAATATACTATGAATAAAAGTTGCCAAATAAGAGTACAAATGTATTTTGGTTTCTACAAAATTTTAAAATCATTGCACTACTAAGATGCAGACTTAAAAGAAAAAAGGTAAAAGAGAATCTGTTTAGGGAAGGGGTGTCAAAATGTTTCAGCAGAAATAGAGGTGTTTGAGACTCTCACTGAATGACAATCAGTTGTAATTGTGGGTGTAAAATGCACTGTAATACATTGTTCATTACTATACCTGTTTAGCACATATTTAGTTCTCATTCAAGAACAAAAATAACTATTTTCAGGTGAAAAAACACATGCACAACTAAATTCAGATCCCGCTTTTGGTGTGAATTTCTGCAGCAGTAGCAAAGATTTAAAAAAAAAACTAAACATAACATTTCAGCTTTTAGCCTGTTTTAAAAAAAAAATTAAGTAGTATACCAAATTACTTCAAATCAGACCAAACTGTCACAAAATTTTTAAAAATTACTCATTTATATACACTGCTTTTGTTTTTATAAGTACCATAGACCGTAATAGTAAAGTTTTTAAATAAGTAAGTTTTGTGTATAATTATATAGTTCTGTTTCTATTTAAAATAACAACTCATTTAAAACAGAATTTTACACATAAAATGTACATTTTTAATTTTTTACATATTTTAATAAATAATTTACTTATCTATTAATATAAAAACATATTGCTATTATTACAATGTGTATAAAATAAGCCAGTATACAGTGGGTACGGAAAGTATTCAGACCCCCTTCACTTTTTTCAATTTTGTTATGTTGCAGTCTGATACTACAATTGTTTAAATTCTTTTTTTTTCTCATTACTCTACACTCTGTCCTTTATAATGACAAAGTGAAAACAGAATTTTAGAAATGTTTGTAAATTTATTAAAAAGAAAAAACTGAAATATCACATTTACATAAGTATTCAGACCCTTTACTCAGTACTTAGTTGAAGCACCTTTGGCAGCAATTACAGCCTCGAGTCTTTTTGGGTATGACGCAACAAGCTTTGCACAACTGGATTGGGGGAATTTCTGCCATTCTTCTTTGCAAATCCTCTCAAGCTCGGTCAGGTTGGATGGGGACCGTCTGTTGACAGCCTTTTTCAGGTCTCTCCAGAGATGTTCGATAGGGTTCAAGTCAGGGCTCTGGCCGGGTCACTCTAGGACATTCACAGAGTTGTCCCTAAGCCACTCCTGTGTTGCCTTGGCTGTGTGCTTAGGGTCATTGTCATGTAAGAAGGTGAACCTTTGGCCCAGTCTGAGGTTTTGAATGCCCTGGACTGGGTTTTCATTAAGGCTATCGCAATATTTTGGTGCATTGAGCTTTTCTTCTACTCTGATGAGTTCCTCAGTCCCTGCCGCTGAAAAACAGCCCAACAGCATGAGGCTGCTACCACCACACTTTACTTTTGGGATGGTACTCTGGAGGTGATGAGAAGAGCCGGTTTCCTTCAAACATGATGCTTAGAATTGAGGTTCATCAGACCAGAGAATCTTGTTTCTCAGAGTCTGAGGGTCCTTTAAGTGCTTTATTGCAAATTCCAAGTGTGTTTTCATGTGTCTTCACTGAGGAGAGGATTGAGTTTGGCCACACTCCCACAAAGCCCAGATCGGTGGAGTGTTGCAGTGATGTTTGTCCTTCTGTAGGTTTCTCCCATCTGCATATATGATCATGGAGCTCAACTAGAGTGACCACCAGGTTCTTGGTCACCAGTCTAGACAAGCCCCTTCTCCATCAATTGCTCAGTTTGGCTGGGGACCAGCTCTTGGAAGAGTCCTGGTTGTGCCAAACTTCTTCCATTTGAGAATTATGGAAGCCACTGTGCTCTTGGGAAACTTCAGTGCAGCAGAATTTTTTTTGTAGCCTTCCTCAGATCTGTGCCTCAATACAATCCTGTGTCTGAGCTCTGCAGGCAGTTCCTTTGACCTCGTGGCTTGGTTTTCGCTCTGATATGCATTATCAGCTGTGAGGCCTTTTACAGAGAGGTGTGTGCCTTTCCAAATCATGTCCAATCAATTTAATTTACCACAGGCGGACTCCAATCAAGTTGTAGAAATATCTCTGCAATGATCAAGAGACATGGGATGCACCCGAGCGAAATTTCAAGTGTTGTTGCAAAGGGTCTGAATACTTATGTAAATGTGATATTTCAGTTTTTTCTTTTTAATAAATTTACAGACATTTCTAAAATTCTGTTTTCACTTCATCATTATGAGGTACAGAGTGTAGATTAATGAGAAAAAAAATGAATTTAAACAATTGTAGTATCAGGTTGCAACATAACAAAATTGAAAAAAGTGAAGGGGGTCTGAATACTTTCCGTACCCACTGTATATATTTTGTTGTAGTACACAAGTGCTGCTTGTTGGAAAATAGAACTACTTATTGGAAAAGAGATACTGTTATACTAAAAAAAATTATATACTAGGTTAGTTGGTACATTTAGTTTGGTTTGTACTCCAGGTTTATGGTGTGTGACACACTTGAGACACACACATCTTATGTTTAGCAGCATAGCATAACAGTGCATGGTGAAGGGTGCCGTGTGTGTGTGCGTGCGTGCGTGTGTGTGTGTGTGTGTGTGTGTGTGTGTGTGTGTGTGTGTGATGTCAGACAGCAGGGGCGCTACTGACGTCTGATGCCACCACAGCTTGAGGGCAAACTGAGATGCCTGTCTGGGGCTCAGGGGCATCTTACACTCTCTCTCACTCTCTCTCTCTCTCTCTCTCTCACACACACACACACACACACACACACACACACAAGCAGAAGCTGGCATAGCTTGTCACTTCATGTTGGAATGAAGACTGAAAACATCTAGCTGGAAAACCATGTGTCATGTGTTTACAAACACTTATAGTCATGGTGATAACATCCAGCGATGATATGAATAAATATATACCAGCGTACCCTCACCTTTAGCATAGCAACAAAATGTGCGTGTGGGCATGTGTGTCAGATTGGAGGAGGTGTGCAGCGAGAGCCAAACGCCGCAGGTACCGCAGGTCAAAGCAATTCACCCTCAGATAATTAAAGGTAGATACACTCTTGACCTTTTTGTGCGTGTGTTTGCAGCCATGTTTGTGTGCCAATGTGTTGCTTAACGCTCTTTATAAAGAAAACTTTGCATGCTTAACAGCTATAAGAGAGAGTCAAAATGAATCAAAGTCATGGGATGTTGACTTCTGTTCATTCCTAAATAGAGTTAATTATAATCACTACTCTCTAACTCTACCCCTCTTTAATTAAAATATTACTTAACTTACTGTAATAAACCATTTTCCTGAATACCATCTTCACAATTCAGGTTTGGAAGGCTTTAATGTGTTGTCTAAATGTAGCCTATATAAGTATAGCAAATGAAGTACAGAGTTGTTTTAAGCCAGCACCATAATACCTAAATTTATATATATATATATATATATATATATATATATATAAAATTTGGGTATATGTATAAAATTAGGTATTATAGATAGATAGATAGATAGATAGATAGATAGATAGATAGATAGATTCGTCATTCAGCATAACACATTTATGTAAAAGTCAACATTATTCTGACGTGCACTTATTAATATACTGTATATAATTTTTTTATCAGCTATTACAGCAGATCAACGGCCTAGAACTGATTTCTTTGTAAGCAAAATTTTTTTAAAAAATTATATATTTAAAGAATCCATAATTATTTGTACTACATGCTTGCTGAAGTGTATGATTTATTAGACAACTAAATACAGTTAAAAACTTTTTCTTTTTTTTTAGATTAGACACGGTTTGAAGTATGGTGTCAAAGACTAAAAGATCTAAAATTACAATTAATCTAATGATTCTTGTTATGAATATACCTGAGATATTTAGATTATTTGGTACATAAACTGTTACACTATGACATTTTAGTGGGTGCCTTCTGTAAAGCATATTAAAAATATATGATAGTCATTTTTTGCTTAGAAAAAATAAAATAAACAGGACACATTCTAATGTACAGAAAAACAACCTTCTTGTCTTTGACTCATATGTACCATGAAATTACCGTTGTTTGTTTTATTTGTTTTTGGGGGATGTGTAATATGGACCATTTTCCATTCTTTTGCATATGCAATATGGAACAATAATTGTTTTGTTCCATTTGAACATGTACAGTGGAAATATCAAAAACAGCCCCTCCAAATTGCCTACAGAATCTACATTTGCCTTCCATTTTCTAGATCTCAATTTCTGTGGTCCTATAGAATAATAAACACACTATTAGCGCACACATTTATGACACGCTCCAACAACCTGCCCTCAAATCTTCCACTGTAGCTCTTTAATGAGGGTCTAACGCTTACTTGAAGCCCTCTGTGCGAATGTGTGCATGTGGTGGGTGTTTGACAGGAAGACCTAATCACTGGGATACATCAAAGGGCCAGGCCCGCTCTCACTGAGACGAATTCCAGCTCTAGAGAGACTAACACTACAGCGCTATACATTATACATGAGATTAGACCCGAGCCTCAGAGCCCTTAATGAAGAGCAAGAAAAAGTGCAGAAGTATACAATGAGACATGCTGCTGCTACATCACATCAACTGCACACACACTCACATTTCTAAGGGTAAATCAGCATTCATCATTAATTAGTAGCTCATTAAAGAGAGGCTTACCAGATAAACATGGTCAACAGCCTTTTATATCTGTCTGCCTTTACACACATACACACACACAAACACAGGAGAAAATCACGGTCAATTATAGTGTAGATGGGAAAAACTAGACATAAATAGCAAAAGACTGAGAAACAAATGAATATGTATAATAGTGAAATGACCTTTAAGAGCCTCATATCAAGCCTTAACAGTGCAAATCACTTGCCTAAATGGACTATGTACGTGTGTGTGTCCAAATTGACAATCATTTCATTTGAACAATTTTTTGTTATGCAGGGCTCAAAAATAAGGATGGCCTGATGGCCCAGGGCTATTCTGAGAGTCTCGGGCCAGTTGACAGTACTGCAGTATCTCACATTCACGGACCATGTACATATGATTTTATGCCTTGCAAGCTTAATTTTTGGGTTGCTGTGGGACATTTTGCTGATTTAAATACTGTATTACTGTAAAATATAAATGAATTACCATTGTATGCCATATTTCCCACAAAATTCTATTTATGAATTTATAGCTAAATAGTTGAATAGTATAATATTAGCTATTACAGCAAATGAATAGCTTAGCGTTGATTTCTTTATAAGGAAAATTAAATAATACATGAAAAATATAAAATATAATACGCTGCCAAAAATAATACATTTTTTTGTACCACATGCTTGCTGAGGTGTATGATTTATTTGAAAATTAAATACAGATAAAAACAGTAAAAAGTTATTTTTATATATTTTATTAAATATATAAAATATATTTTTATTATATATTAAATACATGGACTAAAAGGGAACAAATCCGCAATTTTGATTTGAGATTCACATTTAATCTCTTAAATTTGCAGATCACTTACTATAACTATATGCATCAACTGTGTATTTGCATCATTATGCTTTTTAATGTGTGGTATAAACAAAACCCTATAAAACCCTTAAAATGCTTAAAGGTATAGCTCACCCAAAAGTGAAAATTTATTACTTACTCATCCTCAAGTTGTTCCAAACCTGTATGAATTTCTCTTTTGTTGAGAAAGCAGTAACCAAACAGTTGCTGGCCCCCAGCGACTTTCATAGTATGGGAAAAAAATACAAAATAAAAAAAAATACTGTGGAAGTGAGTGGGGACCAGAAATGGTTTTGTTACCCACAAAATATTTTCTTTTGTGCTGAACAGAAAATTCATACAGGTTTGAAACAACTTGAGGGTGAATACTGTAAATAATGACAAAATTTTCATTTTTGGGTGAACTATCCCTTTAAAAATGCTTTAAATGCTTAAATATATAATATGGTTCATAGAAAACGTTCTCACCATTCCTCTCATTTAGTTCTGTATCACCACAAGCCTGCCTTTGTAACCGGTGGTTCTATAAAGTCTTTGTGCTGCAGTGAGACAGACAGCATTAGGCTTTTAAAATCTATACACGACTCCATTTAGCACACTGCTAAATAAATCTACCTTCTCTCCAAGGAGTCTAACATGACCGCTAAAGAGCAAACATCAGGACATCTGCTAGTGCAAATGCTCAGGGAATGATCTCTTCAAAATCAGTCCACTTTTCCACTGACCGGGTTGCTTTTTTACCAAGGAAAAAAATAAAACGACTTCCCATATCACAGATCAACACTGAAATATTGACTACACTCTAAATATGACTATAACTATTATACATTAAAACTACTGTATGCAGTTAAATGAACACACTTTTGGAAAAAGGAAAACTTTCACATAATACACCTTTGAACACAGACATAGTTGTTGTTATGACGGAACAGTGTAGTGAATTTTCAACAATATTTTTGGCTATATAAATGAATATTACTATTATTTTAATGCACTTTTTTGTAGCACTGGCATTTGATTTTATTTCCATAAACTGTCTGTTCTAAAAACGGAAAAAAAATTTCATTGATTTCACTGAAGATTGAAAAAAAAATGATTGAAGTACGTTTCATAAGAAAATGCTATTTCAGTCTCTGTACCTACATTTGTTTAAACTGTTACTTGCCATTTCTTTGTAATTATTTGTGAAATTTGCTAGCAATTTCTCTGTGAAAATTGTTTTTCAGTGTTGTTTGTTTAATCACTCAAAAATGTTCACAGAAGTCTTTGTGAATATGTTTATATAGTAAAAATATAATTTAGAAAAACAGAATGTAAATATTTTATATTGCTGTTTGTATTGCTGTTATATTGCTGCATTTAAACAAAAATAATAAAATTACATTCAGGAAAAACAGTGTGTGAAACGTTCCCTATCAAAAGCTACTCTCGATGCTGCGTTTCAATAACGCTGATGAGAACATTCTTTGTTCGACCGGTTGTGAAGCACGTGTGTCAAACACGCCAAGAATTGGCTTAAATAACCTCGGTGGGTGACGACATTGATCACGTACACCTGTGTGTGTGTGTGTGTGTGTTACGCTGAAAGATGTATCATTGTAAGGTGAAAGTTAAAGTTAAAGCTTGTCGAGTCAATCCGCAAGAGATGCGTGCCTCCTTATTACGGCTCATCTCTGAATATGACTCGCATGAGTTTTGTTTTGAGTGTTTGGGGTAAGAAGAGCATGCTGCTCTTGCGTTCGAGGGCGGCTACTGTGAGCACTGCGATTCACTTCCTATCTGCGTGCTTTGTGTTCAGCTCGCCTTCTTTTACAAAGAACGAGCCGCTGCGCCCTCGTTAAGATCGCACTTTGATCTAGCTGAGGCTCGAGAGGTGGGTCCTTCCCTTTCTATCGTGCTCTCGCCAGATCGGGGGGTTTTTCGCGTCCGCTTCCAAAGCGTGCCCCGGCATTTCTTCGGATCGGGCAGCGAATGCTGTAGCTTTGATTCTGTAGTTATGGAAATTGAGAGCGCCGCCTCATAAGCGCTCCTCCCGCGATTGTAACGAATGAGGAGTTACTCGAGGTGATGACTCGTGCAGTGTGAACAGATTAAAGCCAGATTGGCCACAAGAGCAGTAGACCCCTAGAGGCTCCAAACTAGATGACAGTTTTCTGTCAGGTGGTCTGGGGGAGGGACCTCAGCCATGGTCTCTCCCCTTCTTTGGTAACCTCCATGATGAGAGAACTTATTCATGGAGTAAGCCGTATTTGTCCTGTGTTTTTTTGTGCCTCAACCTTGAATTTTTCGATTATTGTGGATTCAAAGGCACAGGGCTACATGATGACACCCCAGGTGGAAGAGACGCTAGCGTGCTATCTTTCCCCTGGGGGTGCATCATCACTCGAAATGTCAACGCTCCCTACCAAGCCATGTAGAGCAACATCTACACTTGTAGGGAGGGCGTTTCATGCAGCAGGTCATGCTGGTGCTGCTCTGCACACCACGGCAGTTCTCCAGGCATATCAGACTGACGTTCATAAAGATCTGAGCGCAGAGAGGCAAGGAAGCTCGAGAAAGCTTTCAATAAGTTTCTCCCCCACCGTGCTTTAGTGTCGGGGCTGTCGGTCACCCAGTCCCAACACGGCCCGGCTCCTCCGAGGCGAGAAGCCCAAAAGAGAGTGTGCGAGCCATGCGCCCCCTCATAAAGACTGGGGAAAAGCTCGTAGCACTCAACAGCCAAGAGGGAGCCGGACCTAAAAACAGTCTTTATGACCATAAGGAAGTCCTGAGGCTGTGCCCAGGACAATGGGTGTTTCCCCTCGGGGAGGGCCACGGAAAACTCCAACGAGGAGAGTAAGGGCTCCTTCCTGGCACCCTTAGGGGATCGCTGTACAACTTCCGCCACCACTGGTGTTTCGGGGGTCAGCAATCTCCAGTGATATGTTACATGTTTGGTTGTTTCCTGCCATGTTTCAGGACACCAAAAATTTAACGTTCCCCCCAGCAAAACAAAGTGTCACCCCTTTCAGAGAATTTGGCAGCGTTGAAGCTACTACCAAATAATCTCTCCTTGGGTCGTAAGGACTCCATAAGAGGGCTACAGGATACGGTTTGCGTATCATCCTTCGTGTTTCAACGGCGTGGTCTCCACTACCGTGAAACCAGAACAAGCGTTCGTTGACACAGGAAATGCAAGCTCTGCTGGACAAGGAGGTCGTAGAACATCTTTCCTCCTAGACAGAGAGTTGAGCTGCTATAGCCAATATTTTTTGGTTCCCAGAAATGATGGGGGGTTGCGTCCAGTCTAGATCTTTGCGGGCTGAACCACTTTCTGGAATCTTTCATCTCTGGCCCCTGAGGGGGACCGCAAGAGATGCTGGGTTTCCAGCAGATGTACTACAGACTATTCTGATTGTTAGAACCACTTTCTAAGAACGTACAAGTTCAAAGTGCTGACAGTCTATGATTGTTTTTCTCAGATCCAATCAGGGGATTGGTTATCAACAATGATCTCAAGGACGCATATTTTCATTTAGAAATTTTGCCACAATGCAGGAAGTTCCTGAGGTTTACTTTTGGGGGTAAAGCTTACCAGTATCGGGTTCTTCCATTTGGCCTAGCCTTATCACCCCGCACATATGCAAAATGCATCGATGCAGCTTTAGCATCGGCGACTGGCTGATTTGGCCCAGTCTTAAGAGCATGCGTTAACTATCTGGGATTGAGACTCAACACCAAGGAAAGTGTTTTCTCTCTTGCCCAGGGGTCAATGTATTTAGGGGTTAACAGGATTCTATCATAATGTGGGCACAGCTGTCTCCTACACATATCGAATTCATTCTGAACACCCTGAAGGATTTCAGGCTAGGCCAGAAAGTTACTTTCAGAAAGTTCTAGGTCTCATGGCGACTGCATCCACGTGAAACCTTTGGACGTCTTGCACATGAGACCGTTACAGTTGTGGCTCAGAGCCAGGGGATTTAATCTAAGGGCCAATACCCAGAGGCATATAAGGGTTATGCGCTAGGGCCTCGTACCCTTTCTATGTGGTTCAGACCCCGGTTTTTGAATTTGGGTACCACTCTAGGCACATGTTGTCATCGCAAGATGCTAACGACAGATGCTTCCCTCACGGGCTGGGGTGCGGTCTTGGATGACTGTCCAGCCCAAGGGATCTGGAGAGGTCATCTTCTTGATTGGCACATCAATTGCCTCAGAATGATGGCTGTATTTTGGGCCCTGAAATACTTCCTCCAGCAGGGGCTACCATGTCCTAGTGCGGGGGACAAGACTGAGGTAGTCACTTAAATAGGTCACCAGGGCAGACTGCATCCGTGCCGCCGGAACAGGCTAGCGCAGCAGGTTCTGCTTTGTATGTGGGACAAGTTCTAGTCCATCAAGGCGATTTACAATCTGGGGCATATGAATGTGGGAGCAGATTCACTGTCCGAATTTTGGAGCATGCTGTTGCTGCCCTCGAGGATGCTGAGTGCAAGCACTGTAATCACTTCGATCGGAGTGCTCCACTCAAGGCTCGCTTTCTTTCAGGAAGGGGTGATCCTCTGTGTCCTCGTTGCGATTGTGAGGCTTGCATGTCGAGCTAGCTGAGAGACGAGAGGTGTGCGAACCACCCCTCTCTCTCACATTCTTCCCGATTGCTCTGCTCCCAGGAGTCCTGGCCAAGGTTTGTCAATGAGGGTCTCACCTCTGACTGATAGCGCCCCGTTGAACGACCAGAGTGTGGCTCTCAGATCTAATATCCCTCCTTGATGGCTCGCTGTGAGCGATTCCGGTCAGGAGAGTTCTTCTATCTCAGGCACAGGGGACAGTTTTTCATCCCCGGCCTGAGTTCTGGAATCTTTCATCTCTGGCCCCTGAGGGGGACCGCAAGAGATGCTGGGTTTCCAGCAGATGTACTACAGACTATTCTGATTGTTAGAACTCCTTCTACTAGAAGTTCTGCCCTCAGATGGTGCTTTTTCGAAAGTTAGTGTATGACACACCATGCAGACCCAGTTCACTGCCAGGTTGTTTCAGTGCTGGAGTTTCTGCAAGAGAAATTGTCCTCAGGCACACGTCCTGGTACTTTTACAGTCTATGTGGCCGTCATTTCGGCTTGCCGTGTTCTGATTGATGGTGTTTCTGTGGGAAAGCACCCTCTAGTTGCCCACTTCATTCATGGAGCTCAGCGGTTGAGCCCGCCCATCGGACTTGGCCTTAGTGCCCAAAGGGTCTGGTTGGGACCCCATTTTGAACCACTAGAGTCAGCGCCTGTCAGGTTTCTGACTCTAAAGATGGTTTTTCTCATGGCTATTATTTCTCTGAGGAGAATTGGGGATTTGCAGGCTCTGTCAGTCTTGTCATCCTGCTTAGATTTTGCCCCTGGGCTGGTCAAGCTATTTTGCATCCTCACCCTATTATTTTCTGATCATTCTTGAAGCTTTCTGACCTCCGCCGTTCATGACACCAGAGCAAGAAGGACTTCATTTACTGTGTCCAGTACATGCTCTTCAGATTTACATCCACCGCATTAGCCAATGGCTTAAATCAGAGCAGCTTTTCATGTGCTATGGCTGCCACTAGACAAACAATGTCACATCGGGTGAGGGATGCTATTACCCTAGCATACGAGGCGTGCGGTCAAGCTTCATCTCTAGGAGTTAGGGTCCATTCAACCAGGTGGGTTGCATCCTATGCTAAGGCTCTGGGAAGAGGTGTCCCCTTGCATCAAGTGTGTGGTGCGGCAAGCTGGTCCTCTCCGCACATATTTGTCAGACTCGATAGTTTGGATGTCCATGCTACTCCGGGCTCACATGTCCTTGAGTCAACATCCTAGAGTCATGTCTGAGACCTCTTCAATGTTTGTGCACACACACTACACAACCTTGGGGGGTCCGGACACTTCCAGTGCGGCGGCGTTGGTATTCTCGTTCCCATCAGCGCTACTGAAACGCAGCATCGAGAGTAGCTTTTGATAGGGAACGTCTCGGGTTACTTGACTATAACCCTGTTCCCTGAAAAAGCGGGAACGAGATGCTGCGCCTCAATGCCGCACTATAGGCGTGCCTGGACGTCTCTTCAGACAAAGGTTTAACCTGAAGATGTGTACGTCTCACGTCTATTTATAACCTGCAGGTTTACGTGATCAATGACGTCACCCACCGAGGTTATTTAAGCCAATTCTTGGCGTGTTTGACACACGTGCTTCACAACCGGTCGAACAAAGAATGTTCTCATCAGCATTATTGAAATGCAGCATGTCGTTCCCGCTTTTTCAGGGAACAGGGTTACAGTCAAGTAACCCGAGACGATTATTATAAACTGGATAACTACATTTTCAAATCTACTTGGAAACAGTGGCTCAAAATTAATCTTCCTTTTAAGTAATATACATAAAAGTTAGTAATTTCTAAATATTTCTCATTAACTAGAACTTAGTAAATTCTTAATATGTATATATTAGGTTGAAAATGCAGAGATATTTTTCACTATATTGCCCAGCCCTACTTGTTGTTGAGCACTACTAAATGTGAATCCATTACAGCTGAGGATGTGTGACCTACTTAGGACTCTCTCTCCCTCTCTGTTTCTCTCTGTCTCTGTCTCTGTCTCTCTCTCTCTCTCTCGGTTAACTCTGGAAGGTAGTGCCCGTGGGTTCCACTCTGACATCAAAGGTCTGTTTGCCACCCACTCCTTTTAGTGCTCACTGGAAACAAAAAGTCTGTAACTAAAATGTTGCTCAACGTGAGCACACCAGTGCGGTATGGCAGGTCCGCCGTCCTCTATTATTCAGCAGCTCATAAGCAAGCTTTGGCTAATGTGGTCTCTTAACAGTGCTTTGATACGCATTGTGACATTCCCATCTGTTTCTCTCTTGTTCTCTCTCTGTTGAGAAAATTACAAAATGCTAAAAAAATAAGGAAATGTGAGTGGTTCTTGCACAAAAGTTGCAAGAATGATGCTTGGATGTTGTTAGGTGGCCCAAGTCAAAAGAGCCTACAATCAAGTATCCCTGAAGGAGGGAATCAAGCCATATCTAGGGACCAGAATATCAGAGTAAGTCTATTTTTTGCCCCTTTTAAAGTCTGATCTCTTAGAAAAGTAATTTCACATCTCTCTTCAAGCTATACAGTTTGAGGTATGCTCCATATCAGATGCACAAACGGAGTGGGATGAGTTACAAGCCAAAGATTATTATGTTTAAAATGATAATCAAATGAATTGGATAACAGAATCGATTTCCCACTCACAGATGGCTGCACAGCACTCTGGGAAACCAGGTTATTCTGTCTGCTTGCCCAAATGTAAATTATATGACGATTATCATCTCATTTTGAGAACATTTTCAAAAACCAGGTGAAATGAAATGTGATGTTTTATAGCCAGAACAAGTATCAAAAACATGGACCTGGTGTTCATTGCATAGCACTGAGGAAGATTGTACTTGTAAGGGTATAACAGTTATGTTTTGAGTAGCAAACTAGTATACTGCACTTACTAAAGTATGCAGTATGTATCTTCATGTAATTTCCTTGTGCATAGTAGGACTTTAATGTGCATTATATAATGTGTCCCACAATGCATTGCACTCAATTTGTGTGTACAAATTGGGTTTTTAGGGTTGGGTATCGTTTGAATTTTATCGATTCCGATTCCAGTTCCGATTCTGCTTATCGATTCCGATTCTTATCGATTCCTAATTCCGATTCCAATAAGATTTAAAAATACCCATTAAAAAAATTTAAGTCAAACATTTTTATTCTGTCTTTTGCCTATGGTTTTACCAAAAAAAAAAAATACCACAGAAAAAAACAACTAGACTTGAATATAAATTTCAAACATTAAATTGTTAAAGACAAGTAAACAGTAAGTAACGGAACAAACAAATCAATTAGTAATAGCATAAATAAATAATTACTGAACAAATGTCAGGTACAGAAATTGAAATCAAAAGTTTAAAAACACTGCATAGTTTTCTTTTCATAAATAAAATATAGATTAATCCTCATTAATTTTACAAAAGATATTCAGTCAGTTAATTTTTTCTTTTGTTCTTTGATAGACATTAATGACAGGCAGCATGTTTATTAGACGGCTGTCTAGTGGTGTGACGAGACACTTATCCCACGAGACGAGACGAGACACGAGACTGGGTTCACGAGAACGAGACGAGATTTTTTGACTTTAAAAAAAAAAAAATCCTCAGTCTTTTATTCAACTGAAAAACACAAAATGCAAAAAATGTAGGTGCATTTTGAAATCAACTTGTACTTTATGAAATTAAACTTCTATTTTAATGAATTATATGCAGTAATAAACATGTAAACTATAGCTGCACGATTCTGGATAAATTGAGAATCACAATTTTTTAAAATAAATTGCAGATCATGATTCTCTCACGATTCTGAAAAAAAAAATATATATATATATATTAGAAAACTAAACAAAATAACGTAATTTACTAGTGGTTCTGACTAAATGTTCATTGCTTAAGTCTTTTAAAAATATTCAAACTTCATTTGAACAAAATAAAAAAATAAAAATTCAATGAAGGAGCCAGTGTCTCATAAAGACTTGTTTCACTATTGGAATCTCCTGAATGAATGATTCAATGTCAAATACATTTTTTAAGGGGGTTGTCGCCACCTCCTGGCGGAAGATAAGTGTTACAATACAAGTGTTAAGATACTTTCGTTTTGATCGCTACTGTAGACAAAAAGTGTTTATACCCAAACTATAAACTTTTATCCCAGTAGGGCTACTTCTGTTATTTAAATGTCTGTAACACAGAAATAATGATATGTGGTTGAAAAGACTGTTTGTGTTGCTCTTTCTGGTTCAGCAGCAGCATGAATGCAGATTTGAATGTCTTTAAGAGGCTTACGATGTGAAACAGGTGTTAGTGGAGTTGTTAGTGTGAGCAGCACGTGTTTTGTCGTCACCCATATCAGTGAATGACAGCATTAGCATCAGAAGCATGATGATGGCCGACCCTCTGATTCATTAGACATGCTTCACGATCCACTGACACTCGCGATGCTCTAATGTAAACACTGCAAAATGTTTTGCGAGATATTGTCACGTTCTCGCGAGACCAGTCTGATCTCACGAGACACATCTGATCTCGTGCCACGAGATCTCATCACATCCCTACGGCTGTCTCTTTAACACACAAAGCATGCGGATCTAAAAATACTGTACACGTGCATTTTCTTTCTCATCTGTTTACGTGCACTTAAGACAAAAAACGGCTGGTGTTTATGATGATATACTGACATATTTTGTGCCTGCTGGTCGATAAATGTGAAAGAGAAGTCAGTTCCTGCCCGGAACAACCTTTTCTGCAGTGGAAATGCACGGAACGGTTCAAGAACGGACACAAACCAGGATCCCGCACCGCGACCACTGTTCTCTGTACTCACGCTTCATATGTGTGCACCGCACGCAAACAGTGCGCAAGTTCTTTCCGTTCCTGCACTCAGTTTAGTTTAAAATCACATTAAAATGCGAACGCGGAAATTGTTACGCGGAATCGAAATGCACGTGTCTTATCGAATACCCGGTTATTGGAAATTTGGAACCGGTTCTAAAATGGAACCGATTCTCGATACCAAACCCTAAATTTGATCCTCCATTTCTATTAAGAAATATCAGCCACAATATTTTATCATCTTCTTGATGATTTGATTGGACAGCCAAGAGTTAAAGGGGACCTATTACGCAAAAATCACTTTTATAAGGTGTTTGAACACAGTTGTGTGGCAGCAGTGTGTGAAAACAACCAGCCTATAATGGTAAAAATCCATCCACTAAATTTTTTATAATCCAAATAATTCATTATCAGTCTCTCAGAACGAGCGGTTTCAGATTCTCCCTAGGTACACGTCACCATAGGGAAAAAGTCCCGCCCATTTGTGACGCTGCCCTATTAGCACAGACACAGGACTGAGTGAGAAGCAGCAGTCTGACTCCGCCATTACGGTTTTCTTGCTGTAGTTGCTGGAGATATACAATGTCAGCGCTAGAGGCACTTCAAGTGTTGTGCTTTGGGATGCACCAACGAACATAGGACTCTCCATAGACTCCCTCCATCTGAACCGCTGAAGACACTGTGGTTAAGTTTCATTGTCTAAGGAAATGTCCTGGAAAAAATCGGTAACGTCCCCAATACGTGTAGGGATCAATACCAACGTGCTTGAACGTCAGCTCCAGACAAAATAAGTATCATGCATTTGTTTTCCTAATTGCCCTTCTGAAAGAGCTTCTTGGCACTCTGTAAGGCTAATGATGCTAAAGCTACCATCGACTCTGTCTGTTTTCACTGGTGCTGCCTTCATGAATGATCTTGAATAGGAATGTGGTAGTTAAAATTTGCATATGAAAGCAATGTGAGTCGGTCGCTTGAGTTTGTTGAGCTCATAATCACAAGTGGGACTTCTAAAGTTTGTGATGGCATGTGATGGCACCATGAGACAAGCTATATGTTGTTATTTTTATAGCGCCATGCTCTACGCCTGTGTAATTCATAAACGCAAATTAATTATGCACAGTACAATCAGATGACTGACTTTTAAACCGAGTACGTTTTCTGTAAAGATAACAGGCTTGTAGTAATAGTGGAATGTTTATTTGCAAAGGCAAGCACTGCTATTGCCTTGAGCTCTGGAAGCTCCGCCCTCTTCTCCGGGAGCACTAGCTCATTTGCATTTAAAGCGGCATACTCAAAACAGCGTGTTTCGGCTCATACCCTAAAAGTGGCAATTTTAACAAGCTATAAAAAATTATCTGTTGGGTATTTTGAGCTAAAACTTCACATACACACTCTGGGGATATCAGAGACTTATTTTACATCTTGTAAAAAGGAGCATAATAGGTCCCCTTTAAGATATTTTTATAAAAATCCACAAATCCAATTTCATAATAATCCAGAACATAGGTCTGTCACGGTGAAGGAATTTCCCTTGCGGTAATTTTGAGTGGCTCAAAAGCGCGGTATGCGACATTACCGCATATATATATATATATATATTCTGTGTGTGTTACGATGTAACGAGGTCATATTCAGGAACCGAAACTAAATCGCGTTGAAACAGGAAGTGAAGTAAACCGAAGAGAATGACAAAATAACGGTCCACATAAAACATAAACCTGACAATAAGATCGTTCAACTACACGTTCAGAAACGCCGATTCATTCAAAGAGAGATGTAATGAAACACGCTGTTGAAATCATTTTAACTTTGAGCGCCACTTTTAAAGGCTCAGCTGACCAGCAATGCGTCGATGCTAAGCCAGATTTCGCTTTCCTTGGACATGACAACCTGTTTTCACAAATATACATGACTCAGCCTGAAGGACAGACGCAGGTAATCGCATGCGCTCAGTCGATCTCCCTTTAATTCGCTGTCTGTTTAGGCTTTTTAAGTGCAAATTTACTGAGCCTCTGTACAAATCAGCATGGTACACATTATGTTATCATCACTAATATTCAGTACACATGCACAAAGTGTAAAACAAGAACAGCGTAACCTTACGAAGCAGAAAACACGCAAATATCGCGGTTGCTGCGGTTGTTGCATTCCTCTGCGGTTATGCTCGTCAATAGAGCGGTATTGCGATATTGCGGTTATTGTGACAGCCCTACCAGAACATGGATTAACACTGCAAAATAATGCTTTATTTCCAAAATGATAACCAGAAATAATCCTGCATACTATAATTTTAAATGTGTATCATTCCATAATGTTCACTTTTTCACATACTTACACATAATAAGAAAAATCACTGTATATACTGCATAGTTGTGCTAAAATTAAATTAAATTAAATTAAATTAAATTAAGAAAGGCTTAGATTAGGCCAGTCGCGATTATTAAATAACTGTCTGATCGCAGTTATTTCATCTAATCGCGGTCAATTCAGACAACCGCGATTGTTGCGCTCCTTTAGCAGCCACAAGAAGGCACCGCTTTCATATGGCCACGTACACACTGTAAGTTTCAGGAGTGACAACCGCATTTAAATGTGGGAGTGAATCCCTTAAATTATCGTTACGTGTATGTACAGAACAAGACTCACTCTCGAAACTGCAATGATTGACAGCTTGGAAACCATAGCAACGTTTTGCGCGTTTAGTATCCGGTATTGTGACAAAAGTAATATTATAGTGACAAAACGCTCGTTAAATTCAGCAGTTTAACCGAAGTACAGTGGACGGAGGCATTGTGTTTTGTTTATGCTTGTACAGGCTGCTTCACAGAGTGCGTGCTGTCTGTGTTGCCATGATCACTCATTACAAGCGCTTTTCGGGCTTTTTGTTTAAGCTCGGATCATAAAGCAATCAGGTTTATGAAAGTGAGCAGACACGAGTCGCTATATTTTGGTCTTATTTTCAGCATAAAGCATTTGGATTTACTTTGGTTTTTTATGGTTTTGTTCTTGTTTGCTGATTTTCTAGCAAGATCTGGCAACACGAACAAGTCAAGACTCGTGCTGCTCTGGTACTGCTTTTCTTATGATTCACCGCACTTACAGAAGAGAGACACATGCACGTTAAAAACCTAATTGACAACTAGTTCTGTACACACTGCATAGCATTTCTGTAAATGCAGTTGAAAATACTGTATGGGCACAGCAAATTCACTGTTCATGATTCTCGAAATATTAGAAAATAAATATAAATACTGGAGTGGGGGTTTATATGATTGTGTCTCTGAAGGGAACTCTGGTTTTCAGAAACATTTAAATGTTATTTTGTCCCTCTTCCCTCCGTATATAATGCACAGGCCTATTAAAGCAGTGTTGGAAAGCGCAGCGCTACTTTGTTTGCAGCGGTAACCAGGGAAACACTATATCGCTGCTGTTAAGTGCCACCCATAGATATGTATACGCTGCCACCTGCTGTCAGAGAATGAATTTGCGTTCTCTGCTGTTTTTATTTGGTGCAGATATTTTATGGAATTATACAATCAAATTTAAATCAAAAACTGCTCATGCTACATCTGTTTGTATCGTGATTAAATATACATAATTACTTCAGTATTTAAAGGTGCAAAGCAACAACTTAGAAGGCATTAAATTAATCATAATCCTTTGTAACAATTCAATGAACAATGTGCATAAAAAATGTATGTCAAAGCCATACAACAGACAATTAATCGCCATAATTGTCATAATCATCAATGCCCTAAATCAGACAATTAATTGACATAATCACAATTATTTGTTATACAATTAATCGTCAGCCAAATTTCATAATCGTAGCAGCCCTAGTTTAGATATAGTGAATACATCTAGAATGTCTTAACAACTATGCAAAAATATTTAAACCGAGGATACTTATGCTTTTTTGTTTTAAAATAAATTTAACAAACCATCAAATTTCTTGATATGCGAATGTAGCTATGTGAACATTTAAAATGCACAAGCATGTTAAAGATTTGGTTTCAAATAAGAATTTGAAGTATTAAAATATGTGCAATACAGAGCTACACTGAGGTGCTAAAAACAAGATTCTGTTAATTAAACCATATTTTCAGTCTTTCTTCATTCAAGAGTGTAGAAGATGCACTTGTATGCCTATAACCTACAAAAACAAAGCTGCATGGGGATATTACCAAAATGGCCACTGAGTGAACCGACTTGCCTTAAAGGAACCTCGCTGCAGCGTTCGCCTTTTGACCATCTTTAAAAGCTGATCTTCTGATGGTCACATGTCGGTCAAAGACTGTCTAGACAGTGTGCGTGTTGGGTAGGACCAGTAGCCAGGCATAAAATGCCTGTAAGATATGGCAGAGAGCCCGACCGCAGATCAGTGCCTTCAAGAGCTTGTCTGCTGCCATGCTGATTTGCTCAGAGTCCCTTTAACCACCAGGAGGGAATATACACTCTTGCTCTAACATGAGCAGCTACCGAGAATATCAATCGCAAACCTAGCTGCCTCTACCTCACTTCATCTCGTTCATTTGCTTTCCCTCCCCTCCTTATGCATGTAAATGATTAAGCCCTCTGCCGTTTCAGGCACTCCTATTATCAGCAGCATATCTAATTAAATCACAGTTTAATCACAGCAGCCTTTAAATCACGCAGCCCATTAGTTTAAATCTTGAGAAGGCATTTTATTTTTCAGCCTAAAATGGCCTTGAAAACCCATTTTAATTCCTTGAAGTTCACACATATACACACATATTTTATATATATATATATATATATATATATATATATATATATATATATATATATATATATATACACATACATACATACATACATACATACATATATATATATGTGTGTGTATATATATATATATATATATATATATATATATATATGTATGTATATGTATATGTGTGTATATATATATATATATATATATATATATATATATATATATATATATATATACACACACACATATATACATATACATATACATATATATATATATATATATATATATATATATATATATATATATATATATATATATATACACACATACATACATGCACCAGTGATGAATTGTGCAAAAAGTTATACATGTATTAATAATGGAAACAAGGTCAATTGTGAATGCATGTTCACTTTAAAAATAACGCATGCCCTGTTTCATCCAATATACTTCCTAAAAAACACACACGCGCGCAAGTACACGCACACAAGATCTGCCTCATCAATTCACGCAGGAGCCATGGAGGGCCCATCCTGGTTTTCTTCCCATCACTTACACTGTACCCTTCATGCGGCCCATGTGAATCATGTAGATCATTGCTGCTGATTCTGTATAAATATGCATCAGCATGGCAGCGCAGCGCCTGGTGAGCTTTATTAGATGCCAGCTGTGCCAGGACAATGGGGCAACATTCATATCCTGACTTATTCATCCTAAAACACATACGCCGGAGCACGCTACGCATGCGGTCGGGTGCCAGGCTGCTGATGGAGTGTGGTTTACCCACGGCGAGTGCCAATCAGCCCTGCTGTCAAACTGGCGCAATTCCCACAGCAACAAACACACAAGCTTCCTTCATATTCCTCTGAATCTCATGTGCCCCTCTTCCTCATCTCCGTCTTTATCAATTCTCTCTTTCCATGTGCCAAAGGAGACGGTTATCTCTCCTCCTATAGAGCCATCTCAGATTAATACTTGTGCTTTGAATAAGCCACAGCAGTGAGGAGAGACACAGATAACAGGAGTTTTCAAATCCCAAACGAAATTTGCAATTCAGAACCAAGAAAAAAAGGGGGGAGATCCAGAATGATGGAAAGCATCTCAAAGGAGGAAGCGTGTGAATGACAAAGACTTGCTGACTTAATTTGTTCAGTGTCTCAGATAAGTCTCATTTGTAGCAATGCATGCTGGGAAAAAAGGCAGTGGCGCATGGATAAAATCTGCCCTTAATAATGGATGTGAAACAGGTAGCTGACACGAGAAAGCCTCATCTGAAAAATAACAACACTCGCTCTGGCTCCGAGATGAAATGAGGCACGCAGATTTGCGCATCTGAGAAACAAAACACAATTCTGTTGAAAACAGCATATAGTGCTTAAAACACAGGCTACACAGCAGCTCTGGTCCATGACCTAGTGTGCTACATTTTGTAGTAGTAAGCACATATACTACTGAGGTGAACATGTATGTTCAATAAAAACATCCACAGATCATTTCAAACTACTTTTCTTATTTTTAGTTTCATAGATCTAATAAATAATCTAATAAAAAAAATAATATTTTTAATATATATTTTCTGTAAATAATTTAAATATACATCAGGGCTCAGTTAGTAATAGCTCTTTTTTTTTTTTTTTTTTTTTAGAAATAAAAATATTTAAAAGAAATTAAAGGATCCAATAGTAAAGACATTTATAATGTTAAAAAATATTTAAATAAATGCAGATTACTGTGAAAAATTATATAGTTTTATTACAGTTAATGATATTTCACAAACTTTTAATGAAGTAAAGGCAGCTTTGGTAAGAATAAGAGACTTTTTAATATATTATTTATACACCTATATACACATAGTGAAGAGAATAAGTTGGAAATGAAGATGAAGAAAAGTTTTGAAATGTAACTAAATGTAATTAGAATTGGAGCCAAAAAAATTCATTAGGTATTCATAAAAGGCTTTTCTTTATTCCCATTAACAAAAATGTTAAAACATTTATTTATCTCCAAAGAACCATGAAAACCAACTAAAGAAGACTACAGAATGAAAAATGGGACTTCATAAAAACTAGGTTGTTGAACACAAGGCGCTGCAAAGAACCTTTATTTTGAATACATAATCTTGCAATCTATTTTTAAACAAAAATGTTTAAACAATGCACTTTGTGCAAGCATTGCCTATTAATAAAATAACCATGCATTCCAAATCAATTAACCTAGTAAAACTGAACTGGGATCTGTATTTGTACCAGTGTTTTGGGTATTTTTTTTTTTTTATTCGTCTTCAACTAATACAGCGATTCTTGTAGAATGTTTTCCCTGGCCAGCCTCCTCATGAGACTCTAAGGTAATAAAGACTGCTCTGAAACGGCTGAGTATCACGGCACTTTTGTAATTATGGAGGAAATCAAACTTTCCCCTGCTCTCGGTGGACTCTGCAAAGAGAAAAAAAAAAGCCTCTGCAAACTCTAAAGTAACATAAGGGTGCATCTGGAAAGAAATTTAGGTTGAAGCCTCTTATAATATCCCAGCACGCCTTCATTTAAAAGGAGACCACAGTGTGTAATGTGCAATAATTCCCAAATGGCCCTTGGTTTAAAATTCACCAGCTAATGCATTTAAAAAGAAGAAAAGCCACAATTTTACCTTCATTAAACTGGCAGAGAAGGGTGAACAAAAGTAGCCATTTTTAATCAAAACTTTTGCTGCTGTCTGCGTCTGTTTAACAAGCATGCAATGCCATTTTGGCGCACTTGTTCTCTTTCGATATTTCAGATGCGTCTGTAAGATGCTTGTATGGGAAAAAGTCATTTTTCCTCTTCAACTGAAGCCTTTTCAATCACGCAGGGAAACTGCACCTCCATTGGTTCGTGCAGTGCTATAAAATCGAACCAGAGCCTATGGCTATGTAGCCCGCCAAAATGGGCGGGGCCTCCGGCTATATAAGCTTCGCCGCCGCATCTCAGATTTCTTCTCTTCAGCGACGAAGATTCTTCCTCGCTGACTATTAGCTGATGCCGAGATTCGCCGTTGAAACGCCTCAGCAGCTGGACTGGACCTCTTGCAGCGCGCAGCTCGCAGTTCCGGTCTATCCCCTGCCGCCATCCGGCGATTATCTAAAAGAGCCTCACAAAAGAGCCGCGGCGTTGTTTCAAATGCCGCGCCGTCATTGTAAGACGTGCAGGGCTTATGACGGTCACATGCTGATGACGGAGTGTGAGTCATGCTTGGGGAAATCCCACGCTGACGCTGCGCTCAGCGAGGCTGACTGCTCTCATTGCGAGAGTTTCAGTCTCTCCTCTCTGCACTCACGGATAGCTTTCTTTTCAGAAAGCGACTCCGCCCCTCGCGCCCTCCCGTCCTCTTCCTCCCAGGGACCTGAGAGGAAGAAGCAGCTGGGCAAAGGATTTGAGCGGCCGGAGACGAGCGAGCTCACGTCGGCTCATTGCCTGCGTGCCTCACGGTCACCGCACAGAGAGGATTTGCCGGTCCTCTTCACTCAACCTGATCAGCGTCCCTCTGCGGCTGCGAGCTACATGATCTCGTTTGGTGGGAGTGACGACGATATGGATGACAGCCTTTCTCTGGCAGCTTTGGACGCGGAGGAGTTATCGGGCTCAGTTTCTGACCCAGCCCTCTTGCCGCCGTCCTCTTCACGCAGTGCCAGACCCAGGATGGACGAGGAGCTCGTCCATGTGATGACGAAGGCTGTCAGTGAGCTCGGGCTCGAGTGGTCTCCGCCTGAGGAGCCATCTCGCAGCAGGCTGGACGAGTGGTTTCTCCCAGGGCGCCAGCAAGCCCCCCGCCAACGCTCGTCCCCCTTCTTTCCCGTAGTCCATGACGAGCTCACTAAATTGTGGCGTGCCCCCTACTCATCTCGCATCCGACTTTCTGCTTCCTCCGCCCTCACCTCCGTCGACGGCACTGAAGAGAAAGGATACGAGCACCTTCCCCCTCTGGATGAGTATGTGGCCGCGCATCTCTGCCCGCCCACGGCTATCGGATGGAAGCGAAGGCGAACCATCTGTCCAAGCTGTGCAGAGCCACGTCTGCACTCGCTGGATGCGCCTACTCGGCGGCTGGACAAGCGGCTTCGGCGCTGCACTCTTTGGCTGTGCTTCAGGTCTTCCAGGCCAAGATGCTTGTCAGCAAGGGGGCCGGTCTCGATGCGGCTTCACTCAGGGACCTGAGGAGCGCGACGGACCTGGCCCTGCGCGCCACCAAAGCCACCGCCCAGGCCATCGGGCGGTCGATGTCCAACCTGGTAGTGTTGGAACGCCACCTTTGCCTCACGTTGACGGAGATGAAAGAGGCGGATAATGTTCCCTTCCTCGACGCTCCGGTCTCATCGAACAGCCTGTTCAGGCCAGCTGTGGAGGGCTTTGCGGAACGGTTTACGGAGGCTCAGAAGTCGTCTCAAGCGATGTGACACTTCCTCCCAAAACGCTCCAGTTCTTCTGCTGCTTCTAGTCGCCCCAAACTGGCGCCGACTCAGCATCCTGCCAAGCCAACGCCAGCCACTCCCGAACCCCGACCCCGACCTCTTGCCACGCGGACCGAGGCCTGGCAGGCCATCCCCGGTGTGTCGGAGTGAGTGTGTCCCCCGTCACAGACAATTCTTGAGATTCGCATTCAAAGGGGTGGCATATCAATACAAGGTACTCCCGTTTGGGCTGTCTCTGGCTCCCCGCACTTTTACGCGATGCACGGATGCGGCTCTCTCCTCTCTGGGACAGATGGGAGTTCACATTCTCAACTACCTCGACGTCACAGACGATTCTTGAGATTTGCATTCGAAGGGGTGGCATATCAATACAAGGTACTCCCGTTTGGGCTGTCTCTGGCTCCCCGCACTTTTACGCGATGCATGGATGCGGCTCTCTCCTCTCTGGGACAGATGGGAGTCCACATTCTCAACTACCTCGACGACTGGCTCATTCTGGCCCAGTCAGAGGCAGTTTCAACATCGCACAAGACCCTCCTCCTCAGCCACTTAGAATGCCTGATGATTTTATAGCACCGCACGAACCAATGGACGTGCAGTTTCACTGCGTGATTGAAGAGGCTTCAGTTGAAGAGGAAAAAAGACTTTTTCCCATACAAGCGTCTTACAGACGCAGTACTCGTTCCCATATCTCAGGGAACCGAGGTTATGATAGTAACCGAGTACGTTTTCTATTTTGTCACGTCAAAATGTGTTTTGCTCACATCACTTGCAGACACGATGTTGCTTTGTATTTGAGTGAATGAAACTGATCCAAGGTCAGTAAATAATTGCACCGGTCTGCGTAAATGAATGCGGTTCACCTTCAATCACTGACACTGAACAGCTATGAAAATTGTCACTGAAATTCACTCATTGTAGCCGAAAAAACGCCACAAATTACACGTGGTGTCAGTGGAGGAAACAAATGGGCTGCGGCACACCTCTTTAAGGCTTTCATCTCTGCTTTATCCTTTTACACCTCCACACAGCAATAGTATAGATCGTCCTTGACGACAGCATAAATCAAGCATTGTGCTGTAAGCCTAGGTTATGTGCCAGCAAACGCATTAACTTAATTAACTTGTACCTTACAAGGTGTGCGTGCACACAAAACTGTAATGAAAACTTAATGCAAGGCCAGAATTAGCCAGATGAACAGGTGAAACATATGTGAACTGCAATAAAGAGACGAAGGATGGAGAAATGAGGATGGAAGTGTCAAAGGGATACAGAAAGAATGGTGAAGGTTATTTTTTTTTTTTTTTATAGATACATAGCTCAACAATGGACCTTAGATCCAACTATGGAAGGTCGCAAGCAATTAGAGTAGAATAAAGCCACCAGAGGCTGTGTTACCATGATTTTACCATAGTTAAAATAACAGTTCACTCAAAACGGAAACATAATTTACTCATACATAACCTTCATGCTTTTCCAAACCTATATAACTTTCTTTTGTGCAACACAAAAGGTGACATAAAAATAAAATAAAATAAAATAAAATAAAAAATTCTGAAGTTAAAAAAAGTTTTGACGGGGAATCCAGAAAAATGCAATAGCTTATTACTATCTTGCCAACTTGTTTAAAAAATATATATGAAATAATAGTTAAATAAAAAATTTAAAGTAGTTGTGGTGAGGATGGAGATTTGGAATGGATCACCTGTGGAATACAAAAGGCGATCTTTGTTAATCCTTTTGTTTATTTTATCTTTTCAATAATAATATAATAATGAAAATGAAAGACTGAGGCTGTCAAGCTATAAAAAGGCCAATAAAACCAGAAACATGTATTAACCCTTAAAGACCTAGAACATTTTTGGGGCACCTGACACGCCTGCACTTTTCTTTGTTTTTAAGACCTATTCTAGCAGTCAGCATCAAGTGCCATATATCATTATAAACAGGAGAACTTTTTTCAGTCTAGCGAATTTAAAGTCCCAGTTTTCCTTTCGTTTTCTCTAAGAATGAAAGAATTTCCAGAATTTTAAGAAAAACGCAAGCAACAATTGGGTGTTTTTTTTACTGTGTATGATTTTTACACTTCCAAATAAAATTTTGTCTACATATAACATTCCCCAAGCAAATTATAGCCATTTATTACAATATTGTTATAAGCGATTTTCAGTGAAAAAACAGGTCTATATAGTTTACTAACAATATATCTATATAAAAAAATGTTTAGGGAGTAAAGAAAATGGAATACAGTAAAAAGAAATATATTTTCAATCTGAGTATGAACTAGATATCCCTTTTTAGATACAAAAAAAAAAAAGAAGTCAATTATAGCACTGCTTTGCTCATTTCTATTGCTTCAATTTGCTCTGTGAAAATCATGACTGTCGCATGAAAACATTTCATTACAGTAATGATGGCACGATTCATCAAGCCCTCAACATGATCCATCACCGTATTATAAAAAGCCATCTGAGTTCCACAGATTTCATTGCAGAATATCCACCAGTTAACGGCTAACAGCTATGATAAAATGCGACAAGAAAAAAAATAGAAAGAAAGGACAAATAACTCAGGGCGATTTGCTCAAGGTCACAGGATTCTAGATCAAGCTGGGATTCAGGGGGACGGACTCTCTAAGGAATGACTACAAAAGATAGGGCGGGAGGAAGTCAGCTGCTTCTTGCTGAGCTGACATTTTCGATTAAGTCTTTCTTGGAGAAACGTCTAAATGGAAGTACTTCCGCATGAGAGTTTCATAGTTATTCATAGCACGATTGTAAGTTACATTTATCTCTATTCTTCGTATGCCGGGTCATTAATTTAAGACATTATCTACAGCATTGTGTTGAAAAATAAGCCGGTTGTCCTCTGTAATCTCAGTTTGCCCTTTCAGGATGACTTCCGCTGCATTTGACACACACCATTGGCCAGCGGTTTTGTCCTCCTGTGGATCATAGGGGAGCGCATGAACCATGGAGATTAGCCCTCCACGCTCAATAGCCCTCAACTGCAATGTTAAAGTACTTCCAGGTCATTTCAGCAGTTCAAACGGATCGTCTATAGTTTCTCATGCCATGACTGGCGCACTCAGCATGGTAATGTTTTCCTAAATTCAACAGATAAAGGAGTATCAGTACTTTAAGACTTCTTATGGCTCCTGAGAGCCAAATGAGATCAATTTTATGAAAATGTAGATAATACTGTTCAATGGCATTAAAACACCTACCAGACACCTACTGTATATAATAAAACACCTAGCACAGAGAAGAATGGTCAGATGGCCTAAATAATACTGAAATATACAATAATAAAAAATGTAAAATAATAATTTAAAGATTGTGACAGAATTTATTTGAAAAAATGTATAAATTATGTGCATTACTCAATCTTCATCATCACAAAAACTTATTTGCAACATTTCAGTCAATCAACCTTCCTAAAACTCAAGTGTGAGGAAGGACTGTAACATTGCAAATAAAAAAATTAAAAAAAATTTAAATATTACAAAAATTTTTTTAAAAAATCCTGCAAAGCTACTCTTTATTTAGAATTTTTCAGTCAATCAACGTTCCTCAGCCTCAAGCGAAACGCTGCAAATAAAAATTAGGGATGATGCAAATTTGAGCATTGTGCGGGACTCTTTTTTTTTCCATTTATATTGGAATTTTATCCAACACACCTACAAATGATTCAGAAGTGTTAGGCACTATAATTTTTATCTGGAAAATAATTTACTAAAATATTTTAAATAAATGAATAAATACATTTTAGTAACAAATTACATTAATGTCTGCATGAACTGGAAGTTGCTACCGACTTCAGTATTTCCAACTGAAAGCTCTCGGATTTCTTCAAAACATCTTAATTTTGTTCCGAAGATGAACGAAGTGTCTTACGGGTTTGGAACGACATGACAGTGAGTAATTAATGACAGAATTTTCATTTTTGGGTGAACTATCCCTTTAAAAAAAAATAACTGATAAATGACAGTAAAAATGAAATAAATAAATACAATACATACAATTAAAATGTTATGATTCAAACCAAGGTCCATGGCCAGACAGCTTCAGAAATATATCAGAAATATAATTGTACAATTTCAATTTTACATTTTATATTATCAATAATAAATACCTAATCATTACAGAATTTTTGCGCTTATCTACTGCAATATTTAAAGGTTTATATATTACACAATCAAACTCAAGCAATCTCAGTTCATTGTGGCACACATGGAACGCCATCTTTACAAAATTTTATGTAACAAACAAACAAACAAGAAATTCATGTGAAATTCATATCAGTTGCAGCATTCTAGATTTAATCTGCTCCGCTGGTATCACTTTTGCTTAAAGAATGCAACATATCATTGTGAATCATACCTCTTATGTCCCTTTTTTATTGTTATCCGTTTTGAGACCAGATGGCACCTGCAATTCCCACGCTTACACTTTTCAAGTTATGAGAAACCTCCGCCACTCTTGCTCAGAGACAAACATTAACACAGCAAGACGAGAGAGCAATAAAGTCACAAATTAATATTCACAATATGTTCCAATTAACACTATTACTTTACTTCTCATTACGGCAAATGTGGAAGTGATGAGATAAATAACTTGAAGTATCATCTTCCCACACAGACAGCTATTTTTCTGAAATGAATCAGTGAGATTTGGGCGGAAGGTCAGGTCAGAGCCACAGATTATAAACTTACAGTGGGCCGAGGTTGACAGAGTGGCACACAGCGGCGGTGTGAGTCAGTGCCGCACATGTCAGTTTGAGGAAATGGTTAAGCAAACAAATCTTCAAAGCAAAACAACTACATGCGAGTCTACAAAATCAGACAGGCATTCTGCTGCATTGCATCTCCCTGTTTCTTCAGCATCCCATAACATGAGATGTGCATTTTAACAGTTAGGAGTGGATCAGTTTTTAAAAATGTGACTGTCAGAATTCTTAAGGAAAATTCCTTATTACATAATTAATAAAGGTCAGGAGGCATAAAATGTGTCCATTCTTTGAACATTTTTTTAGATATAAGTCATTGTACTAAATTGACACATTTAATCGACAATGCCACAGTCAAAAATAGTATATAATCAAGCTTAAATGGTAATTTCCAATAGTACGCTTAAAATTCTTTAATCCAATTCCAAACAAAAATTAAAGAATTTGGCACTGTATATAATAATATTATTCTCACATATAGTCATATTGTATTTGCAGGTATAACATTAAAATTATTAGTAAAAAATCCATTTAAATATATATATATATATATATATATATATATATATATATATATATATATATATATATGTGTGTGTGTGTGTGTGTGTGTGTGTGTGTGTGTGTGTGTGTGTATGTATGTATGATCAGTGAGATTAAGTGTGAAGACTAATGATTTTATATCATGCAGGATATAAATTCTTGTATTACATAAATTGTGCTTAATCAAAAATAATGGGTCAGGGCATGATTAAATGTGATGAAACATTTTAAAAATAATTAATTGTACTAAATTGCCACATTCAATTGACAGTCCTTAAATTTGGGCTAAACATTTTAGCCTTTCCAAGGTAACGTCTTCAACGAGCTTCTCCACATATTCTTCACTCTCATCTGGATGAATGCAGGCTACATCTGAAAGCAAAAACAAGCTAATTTGCTCATGCAAGTGGAGATGGGCTTCAGATTGGAAAAACAAGGCAATGAAGAAGTCCTATGCATGTTAGATCAATAGCACTGGTCGTCCGTAAACGCTTTCCAGTGCCGTAATTGGTATATGATTACATGCGTTCAGCCATGCTCAGATCCACAGTGACAGGTGCCTATTGGAGATGAAAAGAAATGAGGGATGAAGGAGGGGTAAACTGAAGGGGTAAGGACCAAGGAGAGGCATCTCATTAACCACTGATACCATTTGATGAGTGTGAAATTGCGTTTTGTGAGGTGTCGGGGTGTGTTATCGCACGGATCTAATAACGACTCAGTGGAGACTAGCACGCTAAAACAACTCTGGCACATCGAAACGACCCGAGTGTGACTCTCAGAGAGAGGACAAAAATGGGGATGATGTATGTTAGCATACTTTGACAGCACAACAACAGGAATAGATGATTGGAGTGGCGCAGGGGCAGTTTTGACAGGGGACGCAGCGGAATAATGCATCTGTCTATTACTGTCCTGTCAAAGCATAAAAACAAACAAACAAAAAACATGTGAATAAAAACAAGCTAATAAAATAAAATAACCTATTTTTGTGTTTTTTAATTGTGTTTTTCTTCAGATTTTCTTGAACCTTTGTACAGCACTTTGGTCAGTCTTGTGGTTGTTTCTAAACATGCTATATAAATAAATTGAACTTGAACTTAAAAAAAATTGTGCTGTTAAATTTGAACTAAAACCAAAAGCATCATTTTAAAAATCCTCTTGAAATCAGACCAATGTTTTTACCAAAGAAACTTCCCACTCCAAAATCCGCAGCAGCAGACCAGGGAACATAAAATTACCCACAACTCACTATGAAGAGAGCAATAAATTAGGTAGCACAAATTATTCCACCAAAAAACGATTCCATTCCGACGAACCACTCCAATTCCTTTTTAAATAGACACTCCAGAGTGAACAAGCCTCTTGAGTATTGAATTTGCTGAAGCAGACAGTTGACCTGCACATTCCTGTGTGTCTTTCTGCCTGAACAGTCATTCTGATACACAAAAAAATAGCTAACAATACTGCAGTCAAAAACATATTATTCTATTTTAACATGGATGGTTCACCCAAACATGAAAATATTTGTCATATAATTTACTCACCCTCATGTTATTTCAAACCTGTATGAATGTTAGTAACCGAACAGCTGTTGGTAGCCATTGACTTTCATAGTATTTTTTCCCATACTATAAATGTCAATGGCAATACCAGCAACTGTTTGGTTACAAACATTGTTCAAAATACCCTCTTTTGTGTTCAACAGAAGAAATTAAATCGTACAGTTTTGGAACAACTTGAAGGTGTGTAAATGATGACAGAATTGGGTGAACTGTCCCTTTAAAAGTAGCTTTACAAAATCTATATGAATACATGCAAATAAGTATTTTAAGGATATCTACAATTCTGATGATTTTATGTCATGCAGAATTTTATAAAATGTGTTTAACCTAAAAACACCAAGACACATGTTGCTATATAAACAAACGGTGTGATATTCACAAACATTCCAAAAACAACTGCGATAGCAGACAACTAATGCACAGCATTGAATTCTTGGAATGGGCTCTTTCATTGTCTCTGAAACCATGGGATTCCAACTATAAGCAGGAATGTTGGGAAGTGCTTTCGTGTCTTTGTTGTGTGTTTGGTAAGATAATAAGATTACGTGCGACTCCTGGCAAATCTACTGCCTCAGAAGATAAGGCCAATTACTCTGTTGTCTGCAACGACAGACAAAAACCAAGAATAAGACAGCTTCTGTGGATCTTATATGATGATGGGAGGGAAAGTCCATCTACTCAACAATAACGCTGTTTTTATAGCTAAGGATGTTTGTTGTTTGTTTATGTGGTGGGTGTTGACAAAGCTTCTTAGTACAGCCAAGGTTAAGAAAGTAAAACACTCGGCTGTTTACTTCAAGAGGCTGAGGGAAAAGAGAGAGCGATAAATGAAAGACTACAAGCCTCTAATATGATAAAAGTGACACCTGAAGAGACTCAAAGCCACATAATCGCATTAAAACCGTACAACAAACTTAGCCGTCCTGTTTGGTATGCTACAGACGGTGGGCTGAGCTGAAGCCAAAAGAGAACAGCGGTGCTTTGGACACTAATACTTTAATATGAGTAAGTTAATATGTATGTAGACTCATAAACCACGTAGCTAAATGCAAGAGGCTTAATAATATGCCAACTGTTATTTTCTTTGGTCATTGAGCCCTTGGCTGCGGTAGTGAGGGCCAGTACGAATATACTGGGCATCAGAATCGGCTCTGAGGAGCATCGTATCTCCCTTTATGCCGATGACGTATTATTATATTTCAACTACCCCGAGACTTTTGTGGATGCAATTCTTTCTATTATTGGAGAATAAAGCACTTTTTCAGGGTATAAGATTAATTTAAATAAATCTCAGGCCCTGTACTTGTATGCTCCCCCCGATGCCACCTCTGGCTCTCCGTTTCGTTTGGCTCCCTCTGGTTTCCAATATTTGGGAATAAATATTACACCTAACTTGGGTGATTTATTTAAAGCTAATTACACCCCATTAACTTCTAAAATTAGTCAGGACTTGTCCGACTGGTCAAGTCTCCCCATTTCATTTATTGGCAAGATTAATCTAAGAAGGATGAACATTCTACCTAGGTTGAATTTTTTATTTCAAAGTCTGCAAAGTCTGCTATTTGAATACAGTTTTCTTTAAAAAGTAAAATTCCATCATATCAAAATTTATTTGGAATAAAAAAAACCTAGACTTAAATTTTCTATTTTACTGAAACCCAGGGAATTGGGTGGGGGGGGGGGGCTTCGCTCCCTAATCTCCCGTTATATTTCTGGTCTGCCCAGATTAAAAACATGATAAACTGGTTTCTTAATAGAATGGACTCACGGTGGGTATCGGGATTGAGTCTACAAGGTGTTTCTCAAATTTGTCATGTACCTTCCCATTTATTTACAGTGTACGCAAACTTGAATCAGTGTTCAATATTTTTACAGTATCAAACACACTTCTAGCATGGAAAGACGTTTTGAAGTTTTTGAATATTCTATATATTTTATCTTGGAATATTTTATTTATATTTTATCTATCCTATTTCACTCAACCCTGACCTACCCTCTGCTATTCAGAACATTAGTTTTCGCTCATGGAGACTGAAAGGAATCTTGGAGTTAGACTAGTTATTTGACAGTGGCAGTCTAAAATCATTTCAGTTGTTAAAACAGGAATTTAATTGATCTAATATTAATTTCTACAAATTTTTGCAACTGCAACATTTTCTGGAATCAGTTCTCAGAATACGTTTTGATCTTTTTGACATATAGAAACAACTGTTTTCTTCAATTTCTCTCAAAAGGAAGATTTCTGTTTTTTTATACTGTTATCTAATGTTGGGAGATCCTCCTTTGATTTCCTGAAAGCAATATGGGAGAAAGACTTTGAAACTAATTTCAGTGATGAAGAATGGCTATCGATCTCCTCCGGGAGCAAAATTTTAAGTACATTTATAGGACTTACTTAACACCAGTCCGTCTTCACAAGATTTTTCCTAATGTTTCCCAAAGGTGTTTCAAATGTAAGTCTAGTACTAGTCCTGTGATGCACGTATTCTGGGACTGTGAAATGATCAAGGCTTACTGGAAAGAAAAGACACAAAATGGTTCAGAAGATCATTGGTAAACCTTTTGATCTATCCCCAAGTATCTATCTCTTGAACTGTAAAGCTGAACTACGCCTCAGTCATAGTCTAGAACTTGTGTTACATCTCTGTACTTATCTGGCGAGAAAATGCATACTTCTGTTGTGGTCTACTCCTCATGTTCCTTACACTAATATGTGGTTGAATCAAATCGCCACGTTTCTACCTTTGGAAAAACTGACTTGTGACTTGCGTCAGAGAATCCATGATTTCTGGCGTATGTGGTCCCCGCTCTGGGATTTTCTTGAGAATCTATATTGAAATTTTTTATTTATTTTTTTTTTTTGTGCTATCGCCCTCCACTGATTTCTTGAATTACAAGCTGATGGAATATTGTATGATGGATGATTGTATATGCTGCCATAAGACACCTACACCACTGTTTTGTTATTGTAAACTCATAAAAAAAAAAAAAAAAAAAAAAATTAAATAAATAAATAACAACAACAATAATAATAATAAAAATAATAATAATAATAATAATAATAATAATAATAATAATAATAATATGCCAACTGGATATTTAACAAGCATTTTAAATAACCAATGTGATTTAAATTATATATGTATATTTCCTTAGGTTTGGATAGACACTGATATGTGCAAACCAAAATGGTTGTATTCAGTTCAGATTGAATTTGCTGGTGGTTCTGAGGCCCAAAATCAAAAAAGAGCTTCTAAAACTTAATCCCCTACATCAGTGGTGCCCAATCCTGCTCCTGCGCGCCAACGTCCTACAGAGTTTAGCTCCAACCTGCTCCAACACACCTGCCTGGAGGTTTGTAGTAATCCTGAAGACCTTGATTAGCTGGTTTAGGTTGTTTAATTAGGGTTGGAGCTAAACTCTGCAGACCAATGGTCCTCCAGCAGTAGGTTTGGATACTACTGCCTTATATACAGATATTACATATAAATGCAAATGAAACAAATTTACAAATGTTGGGAAAACCAACTAAATTAAAGAGGTTTAAGTTGAAGTACTAAAATTACTGAAACTGATATTGAAATAAAAATTAAAGCCAATCCAAAATATCTATGAATACTATAATAGTACATAAATATCACTCATTATGTAATGTATGTAATTTTTGTAACACATGTAATGAATTTAGCTTTAATCTTACATTTAAACTGCTTCAGTCTGTTCTGAATTATTTGTGATGCCCAAATGATTAAACTCCGCTATACAAAAACTGACAATGACTGTACTCTTTTATTAAAAGTCACATCTATAAATAAACTTGACATTAAAAAAGGTCCATCTTGGACAAACTTTCTTTATTTACTACTAGGCATGAGCTGCACTGTTGAATCAGGAAATTCAATGAAATTCAAGTTTCCCAAATAAACCTCCATCTTCCATTAGAAACAGTTCGTTTCATGCCATTAGATGAACCAATAATGCTGTGTTGGGCTGGTTGGGATGCTCAAATAAATAGAATGCTTTTATAAAGTGCAACAGTGGGGTTCTGAAAGTAAAAATCCCACTCATTTTCTCCATAGGCAAATTGATTTTTAATGACAGACCTATTGTGAGCTATGAGGTTGTTAATTCATTGGTATATGCTTTTTGTCTCATTTTCAAACACTTTTTTGCTTTTAATGTTGTGATTCACCATGTAGCTGATTGGTTTGGTTTATGGTTTATAACGCTTAAAGAGTTTTTAAAAATCCCTATGGGAAAAATGAATGCGAAAAGCATCTCCGGAACCAAGCCCGCTGACAAAGGCTTGCTTATGCAATTCCCAACATAATATACAGAGACAACCACTCTATTAACATCAAAAAAAATGACACTTCAGTTTTAAGTGCACACATTGCACCTATACCTGTACAAAGTGGTAAACGATGGACAAATGCACATGGAAATCACAGAACAGCAGCACATCAACACTGCGTCTAACACTTCTTCATTTTGCCGTTTATCTGCAGAGCGTCTGGAACAGCAGGGGGTGGCTATGCCCCTGAGATTTGTGGCCACACTCAGTTGAACAAAGACGACACACACGAAGTTGGCATACACGTAGTGCTGGGTGAAGCTCTAATGCGTCTCTGTCCTCCCTCTCTCAATCAGTCCAGAACAAATATCTGATTCCATCAGATTAACAGCCTCAGTTTCGACAATTGCCATGCCGTGCTTTGGGGAGACTGAATCAAACACAGTTATATCTTAAGTGAATCTAAACAGAACTGATAAAAATGTGATGTGTCACAAATTAGATCTGAAAGACAGCAAGAAATAACCTGCTGTCTATTATGTTGTTCATAATATTCAAAGAAGACTAATATTCAGAAGTGAAAAAATGCTCCCATACTCAAAAAACTTCAAACACTCTTTGTTCTATTGATAATAAAATGATTCTTACTTACTTGTTTACTTGGCTTTTTCAAAGCAGTGTTTAGGCTACATGCCATTGTTTGAATGTATTTTATTCATTTAATTTGCATTAATATTTAACTTTTTCTTATTCTTATTCTAACTTATTGTTTATAATATATATATATATATATATATATATATATATATATATATATATTTATAATATATATCACTCAGAAATTGCTAGTAAATTTCACAAAGAATTTAAAATAAATGGCAAGTAGGCTAACATTTAATTACATTAAGTATAAAAATTAAAAGTATGAAAGCATGAAAAAACTTCAAAAAATCTTTTTTTTTTACAGTGTACTCATGAACACATGTCTCAAAACACACAGATGTTCTCAAAAAGAGATTGCTTCTACAATGCTGGCTCTTAATTAGAAGAGAGATGCTTCTAGATAAATTACATAACTGATGCAATTAGAGATAAATTACATTTCCATCCTTATAACACAGAACTAAGTCACTTGAATGGAACACAAATGACATTAATAATAGCAGTGTTTTAAATTCATTCTATTTAATTTAACAGGCTCTGAAATTAGGCTCAGAACCACAACAATGTAAGTGGTAGAAAAAGCAAAGCTTGCAGGATATGCAAAGGATGGATTTTAACAAGCTTTTAAGTTTAAAAGCAACTGTACAGCAAAAATAATGACACACAGATGTAAGAAACCGAACCAAGCTGTGTGTTTGGTTGGACTCCAACACAAACAAATGAAAGAGCACTTGCTAATCCAGCACGTCACTGTAGTTAATGAAGTTGTGCAGCTGTAGTGCTGAGGATGCCAGTTTTGGATCTGTAATTTGCATCCCTTCAGAGTCATTTCTCTGCAGTAGCATCTTTCATTGAGTGATGGATTTTTCATTGTTTCACACCATTTGATTTAACATCATACCGTATTACGCCAGTAGGATTTTTGTTTTAACAGTGACAAAATATCGACCATGATCTCATATAGTGTAATTTTATCAAAAAATTGAAAGTCAAACTTATCTCTTTCCTCTCTGATGTCCCTGAAAGATCGTATCGATCCCGAGTGAGCAAAAACTTCTTTATCACAAAGGTGCCCAAAAACAGTATCATACTCTGAAAAAAATCTATTTAATCTATTTATATGTTAATAGTGGATTAGTTCACTCAAAAATGGAAATCCTGTCATCATTTACACACCATCATGTTGTACCAGTATGACTTACTTTCTTTGGTGTAACACAATGTAAGTATCATAAATGTGGTATATACTATATTCTAATGTTATACAAAATTTTTATTCACTAAAATCACTTGCATCCGAATCAGATCTGTTAACAAAGAATTCAGTCTGGTTCTGTCAACTGAATGGTGATTCACTGACTCAAAAGAATGATTCATTAATGAATCAGACATCACTTGCATGAATGTGACATGGAAAGCAAAGGTAGATGCCAAGATTTTTACTGAATAATAACTTAAATTCAGCCTGATTCTTACACAAAGTTAGTGTATGATTTAAAATGTATGTCATGATGCTTTTTTGTCAGTTTGTCAACCCCAGTCTGTCCTATTTTGTTTTTATTAAACTGAAAAGAATGGACAACCTTCACAAATTTTCTTTTTGTGTTCCCTAGAACAGTGGTTCCCTACCATGTTCCTGGAGGCCCCCAACACTGCATGTTTTCCATGTCTCCCTAATCAAACACACCTGATTCAGATCATCAGCTCATTAGTAGAGACTCCAAGACCATGGGTGTGTCAGACAAAGGAGACATGCAAAATAAACAGTGTTGGGGGGCCTTCAGGAACGTGGTTGGGAACCACTGCCCTAGAAGACATAAGTCATACGTGTTTAGAACAACGTGAGGGTGAGTAAATGATGACCAAATTTGCATTTGTGCTGAAATGTCTCTTTAAATTGTTCTTGATTCGACTTTAGTGCGAACAAAGAAAAATGTGTCACGGACTGTCACACCATATGATGATCAGCTCAAACTGCTAGAGAAATGGACGTGTAAAAAAAAAAAAAACCACACCACGTCAACTAGTGCTGTGTTCGAAATATCGATATGACGATGTATCGTCACAGAGATTTGACGATACGAGTATCGATACAGCTGGCCCTGTCTCGATATTGTGGCACGTGTTCAGCAGTGGAACACGCTTAATTTAAATACAAGAACACCGTTTAAAACAGAGTAGAAAAGTGCGAGGTTTCTAAAAAATAATGAATGGAGCACAATCTGGCCGCAGAGGAACACAACTGGGGTTGCCTGATATAAAGACACGTAATCCCCGAAACAGAGCTTCACACTTACATAATACGGAAATATCTGCTAAGTGTGCAACTTATCTTTGTCAACCTGGCAACCATGTGTACGCGCTCTCTCTCCACGGTGGATAAACATGCTTGCTTTCTGAAAACACCGGTTAGCTTGCAGTTTAGCGATCTCCACTTCAATACTCTATTATCAGAAAAGTGTAATTCATCAAGTGTTCATTTATGAGAGAGAGAGAGAGGCTGTGTATGTATGAATTACCACCGTTTTGCTGCGTTTCTCTATTAACAGTGAAGCTGTGGCTTTAATTGCTTTAGAAACGATGATGTTACCAGCTCCTTGTTGAGAAAGATAATGTAGCTCTTGAGCGATTAAGCTATTTAGTTGATAAAATTGCGGGGCAGCGCTAAAAAGTTTGTTCCTGAACGTCTGTGTGCGGCCGCAACGTGATCTGTGTGAGTGACTGAGCGTGTGTGTGCGTGAGATACAGTGAAGACAACGCATTAGTTTAGAACTCTTCTAATTTTTATTTTTATTTTTTAAACGTAGAGAGTGTTAACTTGTGCGATGATAACCTACCAGCAATGTAAAGATGATTTTTAATATATCAGAATGAGTACATTACAATATAAATTTATTATTTACTAGTACATTATTATTTATGGGCTTAAAAAAAAAGATGCAAGCAATCAGAATATTGTACCTGGTGAAGAGTGCCCAATGTAAACATGAAACATATGCCATTACCTATATTGTACTGTGGTACAGTTATGGAGGCTCTTCATAATGCAGAGGTCAACTGCTGCTCTGCCTATAGTTAGAAATGGCCCTATAGTATGCAGTGTTTAATAAACCGCTGTTTTACTAAATTATTCTGAGGTGAAATTCAGTGCAGTCCCGTATCGTGATACGTATCGTATCGTGGTCTCTGTATCATGATACGTATCATATCGTGACATTACTGGTGATACACAGCCCTAACATCAACCATACATCACAAACATCTTACCAAGCTATGGCTAATTACATCCAGTTTCCTCGAGTGCTTGCTGACCATCTGTGAGGTATAAGTGAGCTGGGACGATTTGGTTTTTAGTAGAGAAAGAGCGATAGACGGATGGTGCTAGAAAAGTCCAGAGGCATTACTGTGTTTGATGGGACGCAAGCGGCACCACATGCACGTCTGAAATCCAGAGCTTAAAGAGGATTTATTCCGACTTAGAGACATTCATAGAGACAAGACATCAGCGCCTCTAGAAACTCTTTCAAACACACACACACACAGAAAACACAGATGTACCAGAGATGGAGATGGAAAATAAGCATTTGTATTTAGGCTATTATGACTATTTCCTCACCAGGTGAAACATGGAGTTGACGGGATTCGTGTTACGACTAAATGAAACTGACAAACGTGGACTTCAACACACAGACACGCATGCAAACGCAGCAGAGGCCCTGGGGTTTGATGCGCGAGAGTGATTAAACTGGGTTTTATGCATGCGCGAGGATTCATACAGGCGCTATTTTGCACTAGCGGGAGGGATGAGGTAGCCTAGATGAAAGGAATGATAAGTTTAGAGTTCAAAGATAAAGCAGGATAATGGATTTCCGCTTCTCCAGTATTCCCAATAAACAAACAAGCTCAGGTGCTGGTACACACATTATGATCTATCGCTCGTGCTGTACGCACACGTGTGTATGTGTGCGTGTGTGATCGTTTGCGTGCACACACACAGGTAAAAGGAACGGTATTCTGTAGAGAGTAGCGCTGGCTCGCCTCTGAACAAGCCTGTCAGGCATTCATAATGCAAAAGGCTAAAAATACATCAGAGGTTCACCCACACACACACACGGCATCTGGAATTCTCCTCATCCTACGATCAGAGCTAACCGAGAAAACCTGAGCTAACGACGAGTGTTTTATTGGCAACGTACAAACTAGGGTTGTGTAGTATCAAAAATTTGCCAGGTAAGATATCAGAATATTACAAATTTTGGTACCTCACATGGACAACAATGCACTGCTATCCAGCACAGTTCAAAGAGAGTGACATGAAGCGCAAAAGTGGCTACATTGAGATTCAGTAAAATATGTTTAGTGACCAAATTTACAAATTGAAATTTTAAAAAATCTTTTTGTAATGTATCTATAAATGAAAGCTATTTGCACTCTATAGTGGATTTTAATTATTATCAAAGCTCAAGTATGAAGCAACAAAAACAATTTTTACATAAGTGTGGGGAAAATTATGTTAATTATTATAGATTTGTTTGCATGTTCTATATGGTTTGATGCAATTTAAAATTGAATTTAAAAAATCTGAGATAATCTACATCTTTAATTCCCTCTTTTATTTAGAACTGACAGTAGAGACATTTATAATGTTACACAACTTTCCTATTTCAAGTAAATACTTTTATTTTGAACAACTTCAAAGGAAAAAAAATCTTTTAAAAAATATTATCATGGTTTCCACAAAAATATTAAGCAGCACAGCAGTTTTCAACATTGAAAATAGTAAGAAATGTTTCCTGAGCAACAAATCAGCATATTAGAATGACTTTTGAAGGATCATGTGACACTGAAGTCTGGAGTAAAAATTCAGCTTTGCATCATAGGAATAAATTATATTTTACAATATATTAAAAAGAAAAGAGTTATTTAAAATTGTAATGATACTATACAATACTAATGTTTTACTGTATTTTTGATCAAATAAATGCAGCCTTTATGAACATAAGAGACTTCTTTCAAAAACATTTTAAAAAAAAAACTGTACTGATTCCAAACACATAATGACCAAACGACCTTAAAAAGAATAGAACTACAAATATTATACAATTAAATGCAATTGAAGCTGCTTATTTGTTGCTAAGTGTTGCTGTAATATCAAAACCAGATGCTGATTGTTAAAGCTTAAATTTTAGTATTGATCAAATCCTAACAAAAGCTCATTCTCCTAAATGTTCTTTATCTCAACATTAAAAACTAGCTATTGCAACCAAATTAAACACTCTGCCAGTCCCATAAATGAGCCTGAATAACTGACTTTTGTTCAATTACACGGCTAATTAATTAATTCCCATTCTATTGCTACATACAACTGTGCTTAAACACTGTTAATCACACAGCTAAATGTGTTCAGAACGAGTGAACGCGTCAGTTTGATTACTATAGTCCAAACTAGAAACGGCTTCCCGCAGATGCCCACAGCCCTCAAACTTCAGCTGTAAACAATTATTCCCGTTCAGACGTCAACGTCTTATGCTGCTTTGTTACTATTCCATCATTTGTACGTGGGAGAAAAAGCAACATCACTATACGTAGCGCTTGTCAGCCACCAGATGCCAAGCCGACGGAAACTGTGGCACTAATATAAAGTCCTGACGTTGATTGGGCCGCTAATACAGGCAAAACACAAGTAAATAGGACCACCACGGGTGGCTTAAGAATTTTTCTGGCTTGTTAATGTGTTGCATCCACATCACTGACCATCATGGGTGAGTCATTTGCAACAAATAGCCGTCTCACCAGCAGGCCACGATACCTCAAGTCACAGTGAGACATTTAGACATTTACATCCTTTTTCGTTTTATAGCAACCAGGCTCCCAAGAGCACATGTTGAATTGAAGCGGTGCTTTGTTGTCGATATGCGCAAACAAATCGATCCGATTCTAAAGAACTCCGCAGGGTGGACAAGTGAGATACAGATACTAGATATTCAAGCTGTTTGTTTTCCATTTCCATGCAAGTGAGCCTTAGTATTTTGTTCGGAAACAAGTAAACATGAGACTATTTTTATACAAATTTATCATAGTTTTCAACAAAATGCTATGGTTGGTGGAATTATTATAACTGTAATGGCATACATTTTTATGGAATTACTTAAAACCACTAACCCCAAATACTGAACATTAGTAACTCATCATAAGCATGACAATGAATATCGCAAATCATGTGTTCTTATTTTAAGCAATCCAATTTATGATATTCACCTAGCAAATGATAAAATAAAGAAAATCCCAGACTTACATTGGAACAAAGGTCTGAGCCATATTTAGAACCCAAAATATCAATATTAAGCTCTTTCAGCCAAGCCATCAGTTTTATTGTAATGGGAGCAACAACAGCAGCACTATGGCATTTTGGGTTACTATTTACTAAGGTTAACAAATATTCACAATGTTTACTTCTATACAAAACATTTTGTCAACAATCGCAGCTGTCATGGCACTTTTCTATTTCAGGAACACTTAAGAAACTCTGTGTGTGTGCGCGTTTTATACGCAGATCGCTGATCTTCGCCTTTAGCATGGGAAAGAATGAGAGAGATGTGGAGCAGAAAAAAGAACGTGCTCAAAAGAGTAAAATCTACGCTCAAAGAGATGCGATCATACGTGAGGTGAAATCTACAGTAGAGTTTCGGGAAATGTCAGTGTCGAAGACTTAAATGCTTTGAACATTGGTTTATGCTTGACACTGCTATTCCAACATTAAGAGGAGGTAAGAGAAGGGCAAAAACTTTATAAAAGTTCTACATTCTCGATGACGCATTTGTGCCCTACCTTTACAAGAAACAAAGTCAATACTTTGAAAAATATATCAACTGCTGGAATCGGAATACGTGCTTCTTAATACAGGCTGTCATATTGGAGGAAATGCCTAAAAATACCTGCTAAAAAAAAGTATTGTATGAAGGTGATTATTGTCTCATTGAAAGACTAGTGTTCTGTCGGTTTACACAGTTGTTTCAAATCAAAGCCAAAACTCAACTGTTTTAGATAAGAATTTGCCCTGCCAACTCACTGTCTCTGGGTTTATGTAACTGGAACACCCACAAAACACACACGTTCAGAAACAGGCCAAGCCAGTTTGCCTTAGCAGGCCTCGTACAGTTGTACACAGAAACAAGGTATTCACGAGAAATGTCTTAGTGTACATTCATAGTCAGTATAGATATAGCTGCATTCTGAGGTCATGTTCAGAATGGAATGCTGGCATTTTTCTTCTACAGCATACTAGATGGCTTAAAAAAGCATGTGAAACATGCATTATGGAATTTCATACATGAGACTGTGGTTACATGACTTTATTAAACAGCATGTAAAATTCAGTGGGTGACATCCAGTTTTAATCACAGAAATATATTTATTTTGCTTTTTGATCCAATTTTGTATTAAAATTAAGATTTGGCAGCCCAATCAAAGGAGATAAAATCATACCCAGGATTATAACAAGGTCAAGTTAAGCACATCGCATTATGGGATACCATGTTTTTCACACTGTGCTCTATTGCTGTGGTTCTCAACTTCCAAGGGGAACAGAGGATGACTTAAAATTACTCAATTACATTTAAAAAAAAAAAAAAAAAAAGTTTTCAAATAATTATTATTTGGGATTAAAGAAAATACAGAATATTCTAAAATCATCAACAATCCCCATTTTTGTTAATTAAAAATTTGAAAACAAGCAGTGTTCTCATAATAAAAATAAAATATCTGGTGGGGGGAAGGGTCTTCAAATATTGCATTGTTTAATGGGAGACAAAAAGTTAGAGAACCAATGCTATATTGTGTAATACACATTTTAGCAAATATAGCAGATTAGCTGGGTATTTCCTGCATACCAAAAGTTTACATACTGTACTGTTAACATTTACTTAGTGTACTGATAACAGTTAACATACTAGATTACCTCAGAAAGAGTAGTTTGCTAGTATGCTTTTCCAAGTGCAGCCAGAATGTGTATGGCTGTGCAAAGACACACATATAAAAACTGTTGCATTTAAAACTATTCACAAGCATGCACACTAGGGAATTCTGGGAAGTGCAGCTATTTTGTTTTATTATTCTTTAAGTAAATACTATATACTGACATGAATGCTTACAGGAAATGCAGCATTTATTTAGCATTATGCTGCTATATACATGCTGCATTGCACACACAATTTTGTAGCCCTCCGTATGCATGCACACACACACACTCTTTATGAGTATCATGAAAAGAGGCTGCATCTTTTCAGCACCACTGGCCTCTGACTCACCCAGAGGGGACGTAACCCATAGCAACACCCACAATGTGGAGACCGCTTGACTCGGAGAAGGACTGAGCTTTCCATATGATCACACACACGTGCATACATGAGAGGGGTTTAGAAATCCTGTATGTCTAAAATAAAAGCAGTGATGTTTAAATTCACTTTTGAAAGAAACAGAGAGGGAGACAGACCGAGAGAGAGTTCCTGAAGCAGAAAGCTCGGCTGCCTCTGTGGTCTGTCACTTTAAATCAGATGGCAGCGTCTGATGGCTCAATGTGAATACTGCCCAATAATAGAAACAGTTTGGCAAGAAATACAGAGGAAAGAGGGCAAAGGAGAGATAGAGGGGAGAAAAGAGGGAATAACAAGGGCAAGGCAGACCTCCATCTGAAAGCCACTGGCCTCGGGGTCTATCATTTTCTCTTCTGCTCTCTTTCTGGATTAGAGAGTTGAAAGGTGCAGGAAAATGCTATATTCTCTCACCCTAAGAATGAAGTAGCTGCTAGGGGCCTGTGTAGATCTCCAAATGTGATCTCTAAAAGCTGCTTTGAGTCAAAGTATTGCTAAAATTTGTTGCAGTTCTTTAATAACTGCGGAGAGTCAACAGAAGTAAAAGAGGTCAGCTCTAATGACACTATGAAACCTGATACAACCATCAGATAAGCGAATCGATCACAATGAGATCTGAACATCGGGACACTAGCCTCACATCACCTGGTGCTCTGGCCCAATCTAATTAGATCAAGCCACCAAGAGAAACTTGGTCCATCCTTTCCATCATTTGGATTGCCACCACAGCATTTTAAGAGACACTGAAGCAGTTTGTTTTGGTTTAGAGTACATTATGTTGTCATACAGGTCCATCGTTTAAACAACAAGTTTAAGAGCAGGAGGACTTGGGTGTATTTCATCTGGATATATGATACGGTGGGTCCAAATAGCTTTTGGATTCTTAAGCCATACTTCAAATCTATGAATGTCATGGCATTAGAGACAAAATATCAAACCAAGTATCATCTGTTTACATTTTATCTGTATATCTATTATCTATAAGTTTAGGCTTTAAATAAATGCCACTGGGTTTAATATTTTATCTAATGCAATGACATTTGTACATTTTCAAAGTGTGGCGTAGGTGTCCAAATGCTTCTCTAAGGTCAATGTATGTGTATAAATATGCTGATAAAAGATGGTATTTACATGCTCAGCAATAAAAGCAATGTGCTGTCTATCTTTAAAAGGTGCTGACGAAAACAGATTAACCTTTCACGCTCCGTCATGCTTGTGTTTTCATTTAAAGGTTATGTTTAATGACGCAATTCCTTTTATGGGGATCTTAAACCATCATTAACAAGTGTTAATTGCCTAATACTCAATAAAATTTGCGCTACAAATGGCTCCATCGCTGATCGGCAACATTTAGGGTCGAGATCTTGTTAAAAGACTCTGTCCCGTCTGCATCATCACCATAATAGCAGATGGGATGATTAAAAAGATAATTCATCCTTAATGAAAATTCTCAACCTTTACTCCCCCTCATGTTGTTCTGGATCTGTATGATTTGGATATCTTGATCTGTTATCAAATAGCATCACAAGACTTGAAATATTGAGCATGAGTCATATGGACTACTAGCTTGACATTCACTGGTTGGAAAATATTTTCACTATACACAAAAGATCAAGAGATTCTTCAAAACATCATTTCGAGTTCCATAGAAGAAAAAAATTCAGGTTTGGAACGACATGAGGGTGAATAAATGATTAATTATTTTCAATATTTGGGCGAGCTACTACTATAAACTTCTCTGCAGTTTATACAAGGCAACTTTGGTGGATATCTTGAATGCACTTCCACCTATATTCCACCTAAGACTATATTAATACAATGAAGTATGTGATCTACCAACAACTACTTGTGTCATTACTCATGCCTCATTCAGGTCAGACTGGTTTTAAGTGAATTATGGACTGCAGACATTCCTGAGGAGTGTTTGAAACAAACAGAAACTCTTTGCTAACAGAGTGTGAAACTTTCCGCAATCCAAGTCTTGTCTGATTTCCAAAAATCAACTCTTCGGTGGGTTGCCCTAACGAAAAATTACACTTGGAAAACCTGTATAATTAGACTGACTTTGTGTTCATCTGACTGCGAACTCAAAAGCACAAAAATGGAAAGAAACATTACAAAAATGTGGACTATTTTTAACTCAACACACCTTCTTAAATGGAACGCTAATGGCGGGATGCTCAAAAAAGCCTGAGACACGATGCAGCTAGCATCACCAAACAGAAACAGTAATATTAGCACAGGAAGCTGCATAGAATTAGCAGGTACAAAATATTAGTAGCCAAAAAAGTGCTGGCGCATCTAAGGAACATCCATTAATGGTTTATGGATGAAGTAACCCTGTCTTTCACAAACTAAATTAAATATTAAGATCCATATAAAACAACGTGATGCATCATTTATCACAACATAATGGCAATTTCTACTGAGCTCTGCAATTGTTTGGGATGACATTAAGGATGGTTTGATTGAACGTGTACCAATGGTGTGGACCTCTGCCGCAGTCAGCCATGTCTAAAAGGAAACAGGGTCTCTGAAAACACATACACACACACACACACACACACTCCTACACAAACCCTGTTTGCCTCAGAGAACAAGTCCAGATACTCGACAGCACATGATGCAACATCCAACAACATCAGTTTTTAGGAGGAAAAGGAAAAAAAATATTTCTGGCTAAGTCGCATACTAATCAACACGAAGAGTATTTTTCTTACTTTCTAATAGTGAATACATTATATATCCATTTACCAATCCAAAACTAGGATATAAAAATGCATAAAGCCCACTTCCAAGTCAATATGCCTTAAGTACACTTTACACTTTTTTACACTTAAGTACACTTTTGTTTTGCACATTTTATCGTCCATCTGGTAAAAAGCATATGTCCAATTGCTTAGAAAACTAAAGGCACACTAAAAGCCTTAATAAACATCACGATTTGAAGTACCATTTATTTATGATGTTGTTGTTGTTGTTATTATTATTATTATTATTAATAATAATAATAATAATAATAATAATAATTCAGTAGCACAAAAAATGTGACTTGAATTAAAACTTAATATTAGGCTAAGTACAAAACAACAGTACTAAATAAACAATACTGATAAATGAAAAGTTTAAATCAATTTATTAATTTACAATTTATAATAAATAAATTCTAAATAAATAAATAAATAAATACAAACCAAGGTATTAAGCTGATTAAAGCGCAGTACAGAGATATATGATACCATCTGTTCATAGCATAAATGTTAAGAAGTCAAGACCATGGCTACCTATCAATCTGTAGATATAATTACTTGTTTAACTTTGTTGATAAATAGAAAATTACATAACATGGTATCCTTGGTGGTCCCATCAGTCCGTGTAGCTTTCATCCTAACACTTAGTCTATCAATCCTACAATGGCATGCCATTTATGACCCATGCATGTCCAGCTCTTAATATTTATGACCTGTGTTGCCCTTCCACGTCAGCCCTGTTATCAGTCTCTGTCATCTTTAGGCACACAGCCGTTCTGGATTACTGCATGCAAGCAGAAAGCAATGTCCCCGTGAGGACGTCTGCACTGGGGGTTACGTAATGCTCCGTAATCCCCATTTACTCCGTACGTGTATGTGCGTGCTAGACAAAAAGTGAAAAAGAGTGTTTGACGGTGTGACAGAGAAAAAACATATGTCAGGTGGTCATGAATCTGCCCACGCCCAACAATATGTCTCCTTTTCCTACAGTGGTATGCCTTTAAGGCCATTGGCATAATTTTTATATTAAAATACTTTCTCTTATCCCTGTGTAGTGTGGCCACTGAGTGCTAAGCCATTTGTAGGTTGATTTCCCTAAAAACAAACAATGTCGATCCCCAACAAGCAGAAAACATTTTCCTAACATTGCATTTTGGTTACATCATAGTAAAAGAAAAATTTAAAAAATGGGCTAGAAAACAAACATACACCCAAGATAAAACAAAAATGAAGACAAAGTACTGCTTGCTGATTAGGAAACCCAAAAAAATTAAAGGAATAGTTCACACAAAAATTAAAATTTGCTGAAATTTTACCCACACTCAGGCCATCAAAGATGTACAAGTTTGTTTCTTCATCAGAACAGATTTGGAGAAATTTAACATTAAATCACTTGCTCTGCAGTGGATGGGTGCCGTCAGAGAAAGCATTACTATGGATTATGGACTGTATTTTTGCTAGAAGCGACGGTTTAAAGTTGAAATGCTAAAATGATGGGTTTGTTTCTTACAAACACACAGCTTTTCGCCTCACAAAACTGATGGACTGTAGTGGTGTGGATTATTGTGATGTTTTTATCAGCTGTTTGGACTCTCAATCAGACAGCACCCATTTACTGCAGAGGATCCATTGGTGAGCAAGTGATATAAAGGTAAACTCCAGATGAAGAATCAAATGGATGGCCTCAGGATGAGTACATTTTCAGCAAAATTTCCTTTTTAGGTGAACTATTCTTTTAAGAATTTACTAAACTACCAATTTAAAGTTAAATTGCAGCTGCAAATATATATTTATACCAACCTGGTAGGTTTTCTTGAAATAGCCTCAAAACGTCATAACATTTCTGAAACATTACAAATATATATTTGTTATTTGTTATGACATTCAACATCTACAGCAATAATGATGAAGGGTAATAACATCACAAACAGCAAACAAAAAAAGTGTGTCTGTGGCACTTTACTCAATTTGAAGCCAGTTTCAAACCAGACCACCAATTATTTCCTAAGCAATGGAAGATACAGAGAGAAACAATCATTAATTTTGCAATTTCAGTTGGTGCCACACATCAACATCAAGTCGCCCTCATAAGCACATTCATTTTGTTGCTGTTTATCTCAGCATGTGTGGTTTGACGCCAACTCGATGCTATCTGAGTATGCATGCACGCATTCTACAATACACAGAGACTGTATCATCCTCATCTCCATTATGTCATGATTATTTACATACGCACACGTCATCGCAGACTTGCCCTTGCCAGCATGACCAACTGTTCAGACAGCCAACTGTTGTTCGGCTCTTGTAGTGTGCATGCAGCAGGGCTCTGTGGGAAGGAAATGTTAGGCCAGCGGGACCAACCTGGCATTGTGCCCGTTTCTGTGGTAACCACAACAAGCAACCTCTGATTCTAGGGTTTGATCTTAATCGGATTCTGGTATTTTTGGAGATGATTCTCTGTCTTTTATATTTATCCAAGGGCTATCAATGGACTACAAGAATTAAATCATTGTTGTGTATATGATCATTTCAAATTTTGGATCTCTATATATTTTCTTTCCCCATTTAAAATGCACTTTAAGATCCAATTTGAAAAAAAAAATAATAATAATAATAAATACTTGTTTAAGCTAGCCACAGTATACTAGTGGCTGTTTGCATTAAACTAATAAATGATATATTTCGCTAAAATGAACGCATTAACAGGCAGCTCTAATTTGTTCCTAAAATGCTTATGGGTGAACGAGAAATACCATTTAAATGCTTTCTATATGAAGTGCATGTCTATAGTAGATACCATGCCTATCCTTTCCTTTAGGGATTAGAGCAAAAGAAATAAACTAAACACAGTCCACTCTTCCCCTATTGATTAGTCAATCATGCCTCACTTCCCTCATTAGAGCTTCCTTTTACCTCTCAGTCACTCCATTTGCCTTCTCAAAGGTGTGTGTCGCATTTCTTAGATGCATTTTCCAAGCACACATTTTTTGCATGACTATTCCTCTCATGATTATGTGGTTTGTTTCAGATGTGAACAGTGTTCGGTAATGTTAGAAGTGTATTTTTGCATTTAGCGCAAGTGTTGTTATTGTTAACTAAAACTAAAATTAAAACTATTACAATTGTTTTTGTTAATTGAAATAAAGCTGAAACAAAATACAAATATTAGATGAAAAATTTAAATATAAAACTGAAAAGAGAAATTGAAAAAACAAATAAAATGTTGAAGTTGAAGCACTAAACTAAAACTAAAATTAAAATAAATTAAAGATAAATAGAAATATTAAAAAACTAATAAAAATTACACAAAAACTAAATCACAAAATTACTCAAATTTAAACAAATAAAAATGAAAACTGAATATATATATAAGCTAATTCAAAACATTAATAAATACTATAATAGTATATAACTAAAACTAAAATATCATTGTGGAGCACAAAAAAAAGCTGAATGTCCAAGTTGCTCTTGTTGATACATTGAATGGTGACTGTGTTCAATGTATGGGGAAAAAGTGCAACTTAGACGTTCTTCCTTTGTGTTCCATACAAGAAAAAGTATGCCATTGAACCAACAGATATAAAACAACATGAAGATACAGCAGGTAAAATAATGACCCATTTTTTAATTATTATTTTAGACAAAAAGAAACCTACACCTCATTAACATACAAATACAACCGCATAGACAGAAAATTTGGTACATTCCGCCCCTCTGGCTGCCATAATTTATCTCTTTCTTAATTTGCTCTCTACTGGAAAGTCATATTTGAAAACTTGCTGTTGGTGCAATAACATTTGCCAAAGTCTCTCATTACACCTCTATACACCAGCTTTTCCCCATTATTATTTACTTCAAGGCTCCAAACACAGACATGTGAAAAAGAGTCTGCTGGTTTATGGAAAACAATCCTTAATATACTCCACATCTCCTCCTTCATTCATTGATCTTGTTCAACAGCATATCTGCTATGTGCTATACAGCCACACCCCGTAACACTCATCTACATAAATAATACCCCCACGTATCTAAAACCACACCCACCATTAATCATTTTTTGTCCATGAAACATAAGCCCCTCCCACAAATCTGCTGTCTTAACATTGCCAAATATGAAATCCAGTGACGCCGTCAGCACGTATGGCAACCGGCGAACACACATGCAACATTTTTCCTGATTCATCTCCTGTATATGGCCACAATCCATCAGTTTTATCCACACTAATGCTGGCAATTAACGACAGGACAAAAGGCCACCACATGTGCCATTTGGAGGTGATACAGCATAATCCTTTGCGCCATAAACACAGCTGGTGATGCGGTTTTATGAGCAAGAGTTTAGTATGCAGTCGTGCAGATCTGGTCACATGCACCAGTCTAATACCCTAAAAGGTTGCAGTACAGAACAGAGATAGGTTTGGACATTTTGGATGAATTTCTGAGACATTGTACATAATATGTATTTGTATAAAAAAAAAATAAAAAAAAAAATTTTAAAAAAAAGGAAAAAAGAAAAAAAAACAATTACGTCCACTATAAATCTAATATTAGTTGAGCATTTGTTGCAACTCCTATCCATCACAGAAAGCAACAATGACATCTTGCACACAGTCTGAGTTGCTCAGTATAAATACTATGTTAATATTGCGGTACACACCAAAACTTAAGCCCAATTGCTGAAATGCATTGGAAACACAGCATGAAACTGAATTAAAGAGTATGATTTCCAGTAATATGTTAAAGTTTCCCTTATCATAAATAACAATAATAATAATTTGAATAATAATCGCTATAAAAAATATTAATATAAATTAAATAATACTGATATTAATAATAATGGATACAATTCATTTTAATAATTAAATAATAATAATAATAATAATAATCTGTAGAAAAGTAACTGAAGATGGCTGCAACAAAAAGCAAAGGATAAAGCAATATATGTTGTTGTTGTTGTTGTTGTTGTTATTATTATTATTACTACTATTATAACTATTATTATTATTAATTGTATTATGTTAATAAATATCTTAATTTTTGCATCTTTTGATCTGTTGCAGCTGTTTTCAGTTACTTTTCTATAGCTTATTATTATTATTATTATTATTATTTAATTTATATTAATATTAGTCATATCTATATTATTATTATTATTCTATAATTTATTCAAATTATATCTATTATTATTATTATTTTCATAATTTTTTTTATAACAAGCATCCAGGTAAATTACCAACCTTACTGCACAAACTATTGGTTTTCTGCGGCAGCTCACTAAGTATGAGCAATCAGCAGGCACTTTCATTATAGATAAGTAAAATCATTTTCAGTTTGTATTATCAGGAATATTTCATAGATGGGCAAGCAACTCCCATGGTGCTCTGGTATCTGACTGCAGCTCGGGTGAATTTCCGTGCAAGGACGACTTCATCAGCGATGAATACATTGGGTTCCCTTTTGAGGGAACATCGAACTGCGTCCTCTAGGGGTCGCTATAGGGAACGCCTCGGCGTGACCGGTGTTTTGAAGCATACATCTAAACACAACAATAATATTGGCCGGCGACAACCTATGACGTCACTACCGGCGTGACCACAGTATAAAGGGGCGCCGGGAGAACACGTCATCCTCTTCTTCGTCTTCACTAACCGTTCGTTTATGTTAGCAGAAGCTAAGCATGACTAGGAGTGCATGTTCTCTCGCCGGAGGCTTTGCTCTGATACCCGCAGTTTCACACGGCTCACAGGTTGTGTGTGTGTGGTGAAGAGCAAGCGCGTTCAGCTCTCGAGGGAGTTGAATGCGCTCATTGCATTCATTACTTATTTCTTGTGAGGGATAAGCACACTCTGATACCCACAGTTTTCACGCGGCTCGCGTGTTGTGTGTGTGGTGAAGAGCAAGCACGTTCAACTCTCTAGGTAGTTGAATGCACTCGTTGCATTCGTTGCTTATTTCTCGTGAGGAATAGGCATAAATTGAACGTGCTTGACTCTCGAGGAGACTGCTTGTGCTCATCGTGATGCATTCGCGGGACTACTGAGAGGGGAGGTGAGTGCTTCACTATTTACCCGAATTGTAATACCCGTGTCTGCATGAGTGTGTTCGCCTCTCGTAGGAATAGTGACACATTTGCGGCAGCGGCTTCATTCTCGCTTGATTTCCAAGGTAATCTAGCGTGTGGGCAGAGCATGTTTAGCTCCCGTGGAAGCTGAATACATGCTGCGCGTTGCGGGTGCGGTGAGAATTATCTGCCCATTAACCGCGATTCATGAGCAAAACAGGGAAAGGACCTGACGGGAAATCTTCCTTATCAGTAATTTCCTAAGGAATTGCTCAAGTGTTGGCTTGCGAGCCTCCTCGATGCTTGCTGAAGCCACCACCCTTTCTGTTTGACCAAGGTTAGGCAGGACCCTCCTGCACTTCTGCTGCATTCTCTCATGTTGGATCTGCACGGGAGCTGTGGTGGGTGAGTATGATCCATTTCATCGCTTCATATTTCTATTGCTAGTTATATGTGGCTCACTAACTAGCTTTCTCCGCAGCGCTATGTTTTTGTACGCTTTGACTCTGTTACAGGGTAGGACCTCCGCGAGTACCTCCCCTGCTGAAGTCAGAACCTCTCGATTTGTTGACTGATTGTGGTGATGGTCTCACCTGTCGGTACTGGATCCAGCCTGGATGATAGCCTACATCTTCAGCCTCATGCTTGCTGGATCATGCAGCCAAGTCGCTAGGCTTCTGCGCGAGCCTCCTTGGCCTTCAGGTCCCCAGTATAGCACTGTAACCCCAGGATTCGCGGGTCCTCCATTCAGGCTGAGCCTTTTCAGAGTGTAATGCTTCGTGATGTGCTCCCTGACATCCTGGCTGGGTGTTTGCTTCGAGAAGCTGCCCCGGCAAGGACTCGCTACTCATGTCTTGCATCAAGAGGCTTCCTGAGATTTGAGTCACCCACTTAAGCATCATGCACATTCTCTGAGTTAAAGCTCCTCTCGCTAAGGCGTTGAGGAGCGTCACTCCTTAACTCTGCTCTGCAGTTCGATAGATGGTCAGGCCTGTCTGCATCTCCCTGTCACACTGCCCTTACAGTCGAACCAGTGAATCGCCCCTCCGTGGAGTGGGCTTGAGTACACTGCTTTCCCGGAGGTACGAGTGAGAGGTGTTTCTGTGGAAACCCTTCCTGAGTGCTTTAGCTCTGAGGAGCGACTGCTCTTCAGACATGAATGGTTATTGGGTCCGGTTGGTCTATGCTCTCTATCAAGATGGAGAGCATAGGACTACGTTCACCTACTAGCAGCTGACAGTCTCCCTTTGGGTGCTGCTGGACTGTCCTTTTAATCTGGCACTGCCTTCTGGTTGAGCTAGGGTGTGCTCCCCTCACTGCGAGGGCTAGCTATGCACCTCCTGTTCCCAGTTTGTGTCGTAGGGACCGCCTCAGCCCAAAGGCTGAGAGCGCTGCTCCCGAGAACTCTATATGCAACTGTAACGAGTTGTTAGGCCCATCCCTGTCGCCTTCTTGGTCAGTTGCCTCCATGTGGGACCCTGTTGCTGTTGGAATGTGTGATCCCCTTCTAAGCCTGGATCCCATTTCTGATGTCCCATTTGCAGTTAATCTGCGCCCTGGACATGGCAGTGCTCCCCTCACTGCGGAAGGTTCTTTATGAGCTCTGTGGTGGTGACACCAGGAAGTTTGACCGCTTGCTGCCTCCCTGATGAGTTACCCTGTTGGTCAGGCCTGGCAATGCTCCCCTCACCTTAGAGGGTTACCTTTGAGCTTGCTGCTCCCGGTCGAGCGTCTGAGGACTCCTCTCACCGGGTCCTGCACTCCCTGGAGCTTCGTTGAGCAGCAACCTCAGGTTGTTAGGCCCCTCTCTGCCTCCCTGTTAGGTTGCTCTCCTTGTTGGTTGAGCTTAGCAGTGCTCCCCTCACCCTAGAGGGTCACCTATGAGCACGCCGCTCCCAAACTGAGCATCTGAGTTCCTCTCCTATTTGAGAGTTGGACCTCCGCGCTCTAGAGCTCCAGCTAGCAGTCATGCCAGGTTGTTGGGCCATCTTCTGCCTCCCTGGTAGGCTACTTTTTGGTCGAGCTAGCATCGCTCCCCTCACCATGGAGGGTCACCTATGAGCATGCCGCTCCCTTCCGAGTGTCTGAGTTTCTCTCTCATCCTGAGAGTTGGATTCTCTGCTCTGTGGGATCCACCGTGCAGCCATGCCAAGGGGTCAGGCCCTTTCTCCGCCCTTCCCCTTAGGCTGCTCTCATGGTGAGTTCGGCAGTGCTCCCCTCACTCCGAGGGTCTCTTACGAGCATGCTGCCCCTCCCTGAGCGTTAGGAGTTTCCCTCTCACCCTGAGAGTTGAGCTCTCCACTCCCCAGAGCTCTGTGAGTCAGCAACTTCAGGTTGTTAGGACTCTCTCTGCCTCCCTGTTAAGTTGCTTGCTTTGCTGGATGAGCTTAGCAGTGCTCTCCCCACCCTAGGGGATCACCTACGAGCATGCCGCCCCCTTCTGAGAGCCAGGGTTTCCCTCTTATCCTGAAGAGTCAAATTCCCCGCTCTGTGGGTCTTGAGTTCTCCTCTCATCTTGAGGGCTGAGTTCTCCACTTCCCAGAGCTCCTTGAACCAGCAATGTCAGGCTACTAGGTTCCTTCCTCTGCCTTCCTGATATTCTGCGTTAATGGTTAAGCTCGCAGTACGCTTGCCCTTCAGGGTATTTACGAGCACACTGTAGGTCGAGCATCTGTCGCCCCCTCTCAGTTGAGAGCTGGGTGCTATGCTGCTTCAGCTATGTAAGTTACTGCTAGCCAGACCAGGCTTGTGACCATGATGATGAGTTGGTGACCCCTCATTTGACGGACTGTTCTATGAGATGCACCATTTCCATCTATGTGCGCTCTGTGTATGCTATGGACTGCTCCCTCAGAGTGCCACAGTCACATGGGGTCTCTAGGCATGTCTAGTAAGCAGCCCCTATGACCCCTTAGCAACGGTGTTCCTAAAATCCATGTTATGGTACGTGTGCACGCTAAGTCTCTGTGCACTTTCTAAAATCCACGCTGTGGTAAGGACGCACATCAAGCATTTTGCGTTCTTTCTAAAATCCTGTACAGTAGGGGTTACGCGCTGCGGCTTCGTGGCCTTTCTTTGAGTCGGTCAGGCCCCAGTTACACCTTGGGCCCCACTCTACCTATGTATCCCCAGTGATACCGACTTGAACAGGGTGTTGCTACCAAGGATCTGCTGAGATAGTTCTTTCAGCGAGCTCATGCAGAGCAAGCAGTAGCCCCTGGGTGACAGGCCAAGACCTAGTTACTATTCTAGGCTCTTGGTCGTATCCCCTTAAAGGAATCTCTTCTTCTGATTCCAAGCCTTTGAGCTCTACCCTGGGTTCAGGAGGCCTAACAGGTAAGTTCTGGGGTATGCAGCTCAGGCCTTTGGCCGAAGGGGATAATGTCACTGACAGCCATCGAACCGTCTCAGGGGAACTCCCTTAAGCTTTGGTAGAGTTGGTACTTAGTGCTTGCCTTTGTGCTTGGCATGCACTCCCCTCAGCATGGCAGTGTGGGTATACCATTCCCCATAGCAAACCCTAGAGGACGTAGTTCAATGTTCCCTCGAAAGGGAACGCCTCAGGTTACGTATGTAACCATGGTTCCCTGAGAAGGGAACGAGACACCGCGTCCTCTAGAATCCTCTCCATGCTTCGGACGCTGGCTTCAGACGAAGAAGCAGACTGTGGTCGCGCCGGTAGTGACATCATAGGCTGTCGCCGGCCAATGTTATTGTCGTGTTTAGATGTATGCTTCAAGACACTGGTCACACCGAGGCATTCCCCATAGCGACCCCTAGAGGACGCAGTGTCTCGTTCGCTTCTCAGGGAACCATGGTTACATACGTAACCTGAGACGTTTTCAATCAGGCCTTTGACAAGCTACTGTACTTGACAGTTCATTTGGTCGACGTCAGAGATGGGAAGTAACGAAGTACAAATACTTTGTTACTGTACTTAAGTAGATATTTCTGGTATCAGTACTTTACTTCACTATTTATTTTTCTGACTACTTTTTACTTTTACTCCTTACATTTTTACACAAATATCTGTACTTTCTACTTCTTAAATTTTCAAACCAGGGTCGTTACTTTAGTTTTGGTGGATCACCATTCGATAACAAATCTATAATAAATCATGAACCGGTTAGTCTTGACTGGCAACGCGATTTGGCTCGCGCGCGCTCCGCGTCTCTGCCAAAAGGTTTCTATAGGTTTTTATCAAATTAATCAATGCAAGAGACTCGAGAATGGAGTGGACCAGAGAGGCAAAACTACTGACCTGTTCATGACTTCAAGTGCAGGTCAGTTTCATCAGTAAATAGGCTGTAGTTTTGTGTTTGTTTACTTGGTTAAGAATTAAACTGCTAGCAACTCTTAGCAGTCAGATGATTAATAATAGCCTACAGTAAACTGAACTAAATTACTATCATCACTCAAAATACTGTATGATAAAGGACATCGTTATTATCTACTGTAAAGTTACAGTAGTAATTTAGCAAACAAATGTTATAAAACATCGTTTTATAATACGTTTAGAGGAGAGGGAGCTAGGGCAGATAACAACACAACCCTTATGAAAATTCAAACCAAAAACCATGGTTATAGTTAAACCATGGTAACCACAAATTAACCATGGTTTTGCTACACTAACTATAGTGTAACCATGAAATGTGTAGTAAAACTATGGTTGTAAATTAAAACAGATTGTAATCAATCTGCCAAAAAAAAACAAAAAAACAAAACATGGTTACTATACTTTTACTGTAATAAACCATGGTTAACTTTGGTAAGAGAAAAATATGACTCATGATAATGCAATAACATGTACAGTATTAGGATTTTTCTTTAAATATATTGTTATGATGTAATTATTATTGTACTAATTTTGACATTTAGGCAATTTAAAAGTATAGTTTCGCTAAATCTATAGTATTTAAGTCATTATAAGATAGAACAACAACACATGGTCATAATGTGATACTTTAAATTGAACTAAAAAAAGTTATGTCATTGCAAACAGAATACAGTGAGGTGGATGTTTTGCAACAAGGTGGAGACAGTTCTGTTCATAACATCAGATGGCTGATGGGAAAATTGACAGGTACAAGAAAATTAGTGGAAAAACGTAAACACACACAAAGTAAGATGTAGAGAGATATCATGGAAAATGAAGAGACTGAAAAGGAAAATGGAAGTGAAGGTGCAGTTCAATGGAGCACCTTTAATTATTTTGCATGGACCCAGCCTAAGGTTTTAAACCTTTTTTTAAATGTGGTGGCCATACAAAAAAAGGGTTATTCGTGGTTTCAGAATTTGTTGTGGGTGTATGGGATGGCCTGGATGAGTGTGAGATTTCCTTGCCTGAAATTTTGTCCCAGTCCTGCCCTGTTCTACATGGTGGTTGTTCAGCCATGATACATTCATTAGCTAACAAAATATTAAATGTAAGTTATTTTGTATTAATGTGTAGATATGACATGAGGTGACACCAGAGTGACACTAAGACTTAGTTCACAATGCAGGTCTTAATGCTCAGACCGGATTTTTTGCTGAAATCCGATTTTTTTTTTTGCGCTGTTGTTCACATTGTCATTTAAATGCGACTGCCATCAGTCTCATGTGTGAACCGTATACGGCCCTGAAGTGACCCGCATGCGCAGAAGAAGACGTGACGTCAGACGCAGCGCACTGTGTTTGCGGAAATAAAAATGGATGCTGCTCGTGTTAGCGTGTGTTTAGCAATTTTTAAGTTAATGTGCAATTGGAGCCTAAATAACGAAGTGATAAGAAGAAGAATATTAAGAAGGAGAGCACGATTTCCTCCAACGCAGAATTGTGACGTCTGTCGCATTTCAATGACTTAAAAATCGCATGAAATGCGACATGGCTGTTCAGACTGAAGTCGCATTGCAAAACATCGGATATGTATCCGATTTAGGACCACATATGAAAGTGGCCTGGGCCTGATTTGAAAAAAATCGGATTTGTGCTGTTCAGACTGTTGTAAGAAAATCAGATACGGGTCACATTTGGGCAAAAAAGTCGGATTTGGGCCACTTTAGCCTGCAGTGTGAACTAAGCCTAAAACAGGTAGTAGTAATGGGTACTTTTTACTTAAGTAAATGTCATAGCCAATACTTCTTTACTTTAACTTGAGTAAAAAAAAAAAAAAAAAGTGTAGCCAATACTTGTACTTTTACCAAAGTATTTTTAAACATGAGTATCTGTACTTCTACTTGAGTGAAGGATGTGTGTACTTTTGCCATCTCTGGTCGACGTGCACCTGCCAGCAAGATGGGATTAGCATCTTCAAAGGACAGAAACAGGAAGTTACGAGTGGAGAGGTTGAACAGAAAGAGAAGCAGTTGAAAAGGAAGAGAGAAGTGCTAATAAAGAGGAGTGGATATGTGGGCTTCAGACAGTGAATTCTTGAGTCCTAATTGTCAGGTTTTTGCTTTGCCGCAGGCGCACATACTCCATGTTGACGAACTCTCAATGCTCCTAGTTACACCAATACTGTTGATTGCAGAAGGCTGCCGGTGGTTAAATTAAGCTAATTAGTGCATTCGTGACATGTGCAGATTTTTTCCCATAGCCTGAACACAATACCACAAGGTCCTTCCCTTCCATCATATACTGAGGCTGCAATGATAATTAGAGGTTGCAGAGACATTCTGTACAAGGGGGATAAACAGCATCTCTCTCTATTCCACAGTGGTTTATCACCATGCTGAGATGTTTATATAGGCACAATACCTCGATGCAACATACGGTTGTCCTTCATGAAGTAAATAAGCTGGAATGCTGCCTATATATTGTTCATTAGCATGAAATATAGCGTGATGCAGACAGCGCAATATGATGTGCGATGGTTAACAACTTTAAAGTAAGTGCCGATTCACAGTTTTGATGTGCAACTGGATCGTTTATCAAAATAAATTAGCATGCTGGGGAATATTTAATAAAACCTTTAACTAAAGCTTCAGTAAGCTCATTAAAGTCAAAATGACACTATGCCCTGGCATGCGATCCATTTAAAACAGTCAAGCACTGTTATTGCTCTAATTCTGAGTCACAGAGCTGCAAGGCCTCCATAATTTTAACATGTCTTTATATGCCTTTAAGGCCCTCAGGAGGTGATATTCCATGCAAGGAATGACTTAATTTGGCCCAGATGAAAGGCTGAATTAACCTTTCATATGTTCTAATCAAAGGTTCGCTGTTTGGACAAAGCAATGCAGTTAATCATTATATGAACGGTGGAATTGGAGCCTCTAGCTGATTTCCATTTCAAAGAGCTAAAACTGTTGCTGCAATTGCAATACTTCACTCCTAGAGAGATAAAACTATAACACAATTCAGGAGCACTATGTATCAGAAATGCTGTGAATTCCCACACTGACGCTGACTCTGAAAAACAACAACAATGGCGTGCAGCCCACCTACAGTAGAGGCGAGAGGGTTGAGCACTGCTGACAACACGCTGCGTTCAAGTCCTCCTGGGAAGTTCCTATTTCGGAAAATGTGATATGATGTGTTTATTTAAGTGATTTCGGTCAAAATAAAATGGACTCGCTGGACAATTACATGTTTCTCTCTCTCTTTCATTTCCTGGCAAAGAAAAAAAGGATTTTATCCCTAATGCAACATAATGAAGAGCAAAAGATGCGCATTAGATCTGCAATCGATGCTTTATCTGTGCATTTATCATCCTCATGCTGCCTGTCACGGATTACACAGAGAGACGGAAACCAGGAATGGGGAGACATAGAATAAGTCAACTGAAAGTCTTTAATTAAATCAAAACAGGTACGTACAACACAGGCTGGGAACATCCACATGACAGACAGAGATGACGTATAATACTCGACAGGAAACACAGGGCAAAACACACTATAAATACACAACATAACTAGATTATTAAACACACACAACTGGAACATAATTAACTAATAATCACAGGAACAGGAAACTAACCAAATATGGGCATACAAGAGGAAGGGGAACACAAGACACACAAGACAATCCTGACATTACGCCCCCCCTCTGAGGGCGCGTCCTCGCATCATATACCATCCCATGGGGAAGGGGGGGGTGGGCGCTCTGGAGGCCTTTAGGAACAAGAACACGCAGACAAGACAGACAGCCTCCAGGGCGGCGCCCATGGCGGTTCAGGGAGTTCAGGAGGCCATGGCGGCGCAGGGAGCTCAGGAGGCCATGGCGGTGCAGCCTTCGAAGCCGTGGCCCCAGCCCCGGCCACTACGGCAATAGCCATACTACCCCCCCGGAGCCTCTCCTGGGATCGATTCGGGAACTGGAGCCTCTCCTGGGCTCGACTCGGGAACTGGAGCCTCCCCTGGGCTCGATTTGGGAACTGGAGTCTCCCCTGGGCTCAACTCGAGAACTGGAGCCTCTCCTGGGCTCGATTCGGGAACTGGAGCCTCTCCTGGGCTCGACTCAGGAACTGGAGCCCTTCTTGGGCTTGACTGGGGAACAGGAGCTGGAGTCTTCAGTGGGTTATCCTCTAGAACATGAGCCACAGTGGGGCTAGGCTCGGAATCCAAGGACCATTCTAGGCATGACTGGGGCTTACCAGCACTCCGTGTGCTGGGTGAGGCGTCAGGGGCCCTCTCAGGGGTAGACTCGGGAACCGCTTCCGTCGGGGCGTCCTGAGAAGCAGGCGGCTTGGGAATGTCCTCCTTGGCCATGACAGGAGAAGCTTCCTGGAGGGCGCTCTGGCAGGCGCGTTCGAGGTGCGGGCACTGGAGGGCGCTCTGGCAGGCGCGTTCGTGGTGCAGGCACTGGAGGGCGTTCTGGCAGGCGCGTCCGTGGTGTGGGCACTGGAGAGAGGAGTGGAGCTGCAAACCCCGGGGGCAGCTCCATGTCCAGGAGCGCCGAGGGAGCAGCGGCCAGCGGGCTTGTGTGAGCCGTGAACGGTGGCATGTGTGACTTCGCCGCGGACGGCGGCCTTGAGCAAGCCGCGAACCTCAGCGGCCTTGACTGAGCCGCGGGCGGCGGCCTTGGGTGAGCCACGAACGGCGGCGGGCTTGGCAGCCTCACCAGGCTGTAGTCCTTCCAGCTGGCAGGGACGAGCCGCAGACGGCGGCCTGGAGCGGTGGCCTCCATGGTGGTGTCGGTTATGGTCGAGTATTCTGTCATGATTCCACAGGGGAGACGGAAACCAGGAATGGGGAGACGTAGAATAAGTCAACTGAAAGTCTTTAATTAAATCAAAACAGGTACGTACAACACAGGCTGGGAACATCCACACGACAGACCGAGATGACGTATAATACTCGGTAGGAAACACAGAGCAGAACACACCATAAATAAACAACGCAACTGGAACATAATTAACTAATAATCACAGGAGCAGGAAACTAACCAAATATGGGCATACAAGAGGAAGGGGAACTCAAGACACATAAGACAATCCTGACACTGCCACAAAGAATGATTGGAAATGTATTTTGGTCAAACATCTGTCGTCTCATAAATCTGCTAAATAAGTAGCATTTTCTGGCAAGCTTTATTGCTATTTTACAGTACGCAAAATCCATACAAATGCATCACATGATTATGATTAATAATTTACTTCCACCAAGTTTCCCACTGATAATTGCAAATTTATGGTGGCATTCATGTGCACTTAACTCATTAATATGATCATTCCAGCATAATTCGAACACAGTTCAAATGTGTTTTGAATTGAATTAACAACCGTTTTCAGTTGTTCAAGCAAATCATTTTCCTGTGAAGTGACGTAAAGTAGACCAAGTCTAAGGTTAATCACCGCATCTATAAGGTTAATGCTAATTCTAATCTAATATTATGGAGAATATCTACAACAGGCTGCTAATTACCACAGAAAATCCTTTTAACTAATTCGTCAGTTTGCAATAACCAGTAAAACTATGATGCAAGGCAAGATAAATGTGAAAATATAAAAGTTGAAAGTATAGACATGATTTTATATCCAAAGCTGTTAAAACATACATTTTAACTTTAGAATAGAGTAGTTAAATGACTTATTAAAAAAGTTTCTGTGCAATGTCACAGCCGGCATTTCAAATAATGTTGTAAATATGTGACGCTGGTAAACCCAAACAGCTTTATGATACTCACAGTGACATCAGAAATGGACTGTTTGCATAAAGAAAAATCCACTCATAGGATTGTGTCAGTACCATATAATCAGAAGTTAATTTGTCTAGAACTAAAAAGACAATTTGGACAACTTTGCAGTGCAAATAACACTTCTTTTACTGTGGTATTGCAAAATAAATATAAAGACTTGTCATTTAACCCCTCCAGAATGTCTAGACTTCCATTAAGTGCTTTACTGTAAAAGCAATTTTCTCTCAAAAAAAAAATGTATGTGGTAATCAATATATGCAGTCAATGAAGCTTATCTTGCTTTAACCATTAGGGAAAGCTTGAGGAATGAAGTCATAGATGAATTTTAAAATCACTTTTTGATTAAAGTAACTCCACACACAAATGATTTACTCCACTTGCTGCAAAAAAGTACTGCAACTTTGTACAGATGTGGACTGGGAAATACTACATCCCACTATGACCACAAATAATCATAGCAATTCTCTAATGACACAAAAAAATAGACAACCTCACTATACTGCAGGAAAGCAAAGGTAGATAAGGTGGAGATGAAGCAGCTGGTGGACGGAGCTCTGCTGTGTTTGTGCCTGTGGCAGAGACTGCAGCATCATTTCCTGTTATCAGCTGATCCTCAGTGTGTATAGGCATTTCACTCACTCCATCTATTATTCACACACTTTGAATTCTATATGAGGCCTGGACATGGGAGACACACATGCACCTATACACAGCAGCCTACATACTACTGTGCTCAAAAACCACAAGAGAGGATACAGTACAGTACTTTTTTAGGTAAACAAAGTCCACAAGCATTTCAAACCAGATTCTCTTTGTGCAGCTGGAAAAAGAGCTAGACAAAAGCAAAACTAAACACCAGCATTATCTCAGAAGCAGATTTGGACACACGCAAACCCATTTACACAGGGTTGGGAGATGAGAACCTCTTATGTAAAAAATAATACTAATAATAATAATAATGCATTGTTCACCAACAGTCTTATTTACATATTACTTCTATAAGCTAATAAACTGAATGAAACACACAAATTAGTCTTTGTAATTAGTTTGAATCAACATAAAAACTCATTCATTAACTAGAATAGTTTGCTTTTTGAACAAATGACTCCTTAATTGGTCAAAAATACTCACAAATACTCTCGAACTTGTGAATTATTAGCTTAAATTTGTCTAACAATTCACTCACTCATTGAAATTGTGATTCAGAAACAAATGACTCTTGTGAGCTATAATGAATTGGCTCAAAATACTTTCAAATCCATCTCAAACTCATAAGTTTCAGGCTTAAATCACATCTTAGTGTGAAACTAATAACACTTACGAGCTAATGAATTGGGCAACAAATCTAACTCACAAATCAATTTCAAACTCACGTTACTGGTGAGAATCGGTTTAACAATGCGCTTACTGACCATAATAGTTTGATTAACATACAAATTACACTAATGAGTCAATAAATTGGTCAAAAATACTCACAACTGAGTTTCAAACTTACAAGTTATCAGTCTGAATCAATCTCAACTCAACTCTGATTCACAAACAAATGACTCTTATGATCTAATGAACTGCTTAGAAATATGAATCAGTTCCAAAACTCACAAATAATTCTTGAACTCACAATTATCAGTTTGAATCAAACTATAATGAGCTAATGAACTGGTCAAAAATACTCACAAATCCATCTCAAATGCATGAGTTATTGGCTTAAACCTTCCAACACTCATTAACTCACTGTAATAACGTCAAACTAATAATTCTTATGAGCTAATGAATTGGTCAAAAATTCACGAATCAGTTTAAAACTCACATGCGCGTTTAACAGCGTGCTTACTGACCAGAATACTTTGATTACCATACGAATTACACAAATGAGTCAATAAATTGGTCAAAAATACTCACAACTGAGTTTCAAACTTACAAGTTATCAGTCTGAATCAATCTCAACTCAACTCTGATTCACAAACAAATGAGTCTTATGATCTAATGAACTGCTTAAAATATAAATCAGGGGGCATATTACAGAAAGTTTCTTATCTTAGGTCTTAACTTAAGATATGATACGTTAAATTAGGATTTTTCGCAAATTGGTATTACAGAAGCAAATTTTAACTTGATTTAGGATTCTTATCCTATCTTACAAAATCATATCTTATCTCTAGTTAAGAAATCTTAAATCGTATCATCAAGTTCGACAATCCAGTCTCAGGTCTGTTACCAAGCAACCAACACTGCAAGAGCTGCTGATGAGGTAAACAAAACTGGCAAGCTTTTAATTTCAGTGCCGCGGAAATTGAAACTTTGATAAGTTCGGTAGAAAAGGCAAAACCGATACTATTTGATAAGTTTTCACCTTCGCTCACACACGAACACAAAGACAGGGAGTGGGCAAGAGTTGCCGAAAATGTGTCTTTCTACCATTAAACATCTCCGTTCTTCAGCTTCAATTATTAATAAATGTAATGCCATTATTGGACAGCGCAAGTGTAAGCGGCTTTTCCGATAGTTTTCAAATAATTTTGAAGTTAGGACAGCTGTGGGGTTGTCCTAAAGTTAAGCCAGTTTTTAGGATTTTTTGTCAAGTTAGGAAGTTTCTGTAATACCGTCTTCCTATCTGTAGTTAAGATAAGATAACACACTTAGGAAATACTGTTCTGTAATAGCTTTTGTCCTAAATGTGGTCCTAACTGAAATTACCATGGTTACCAAACAGATCAGATTTTAAAGTTAGGATTTTTCTGTAATACGCCCCCAGTTCCGAAACTCACAAATAATTCTTGAACTCATGAGTTAGCAGTTTAAATCAGTCTAACAACTCTTATGAGCTAATGAATTGGTCAAAAATACTCACAAATCCATCTCAAACGCATGAGTTATTGACTTAAACCTTCCAAGACTCATTAGCTCATCTTAGTACCATCAAACAAATACCTCTTATGAGTTAAGGAATTGGTCAAAAACTCACAAATCAGGATACGTTTACATGACAACGATGTAGTCAAAAACAGAAAAGTTTTCCCCTTGCATTTTTAAAAAGTTTCACGTATACAAGACAATGTTTTCAAAATGATTTACATTTACACATATCCACGAAAACTGCCAAAAACGCTGTATTATGTATGCCAGGCCAGTAGTTGCCGCTGTCACCTTAGTAAACAGTACCTGTAGAGAAGTGACGATTAGCTGTTTGTGGACGGGAGTTCCGTCAAAGCCACTAGAAGGCAAGCCTGCAACCATTAGCCGAAAAAGTGTAACAGCTAAAGCTAACGCTTCCGGTCTGTCAGTACGTGGGAAAGGAGACTAGAGGCCATTTTTTTTTTTTAATGGATGTCAATGGAGGAGAGGCTTCACTACGCTGAATAAACAGCTTTTTTTAGAGGAAACGGCTCATCATTTAATAAATCGACAGCCTATCTGCTAATCTTCAAAATGTTTTACACTAAAGAAAACTTTTGGATTAAACTATTTTTAGAGTTTACCACGAAAAAAATGCTGTTTTATTAGAGAAGTCACTGACTTTTTGCGACAGGTAGGATTCAGCTTACGGCACTTCTCATTCATTCCAATGGTATCCGTAAACGGCGATTGAGTGTCGCACAACTCTGACTGAAATTCAATGACGTCAAGGCTGTAATGTGATTGGTTATTAAGGCTCACGTGATCCAAGTTGACCGTTATGCTTTCTCCAATAGTAAGTAATACAGACTCTCATCTCCCTATAGTAAGAAAATCTCTGGTTCCGTCACTAAAATCACCACACAGACTGTTGCTCTACTCCTCATTCATTGCGATAGCAGCTTGCTCACAGACGTAAACAAACAAGCAATATGGCGAAAGCAGCGAGTAATTTTGTCTGGACGGAGGATGAAAATCGACACGTACTGCGCATGTCTACATACCTAACACGTACAACGCACGCGCATGACGTCACCGTTTTCAAAGATTCCCGTATTGGGTGTTTACACGGAAGAATTAACGGCAGCGTTTTCAAAAACTTCCACCTTAAAACCCATTTTCAAAATTATGTGTTTTCAGTCCCCAAAACGCCATTGTCGTGTAAACGAACAGGCAAAATGCATAAAAAGTTTCCCGTTTTTGGCTGAAAACGTTGTCGTGTAAACGGCCCCTCAGTTTCAAACTCTTGCGTTACTAGTGACAATCGGCTTAACAACGCGCTTACTGAACAGAATAGTTTGATTAACATATGAATTACACTGAGTCAATAAAATGGTCAAAATACTCATAATTCAGTTTCAAACTTATAAGTTATCAGTCTGAATCAATCTCACAACAATCATTCACAAACAGTTCCGAAACTCACAAATAATTCTTGAACTCATGAGTTAACAGTTTGAATCAGTCTTACAACTCTTATGAGCTAATGAATTTGTCAAAAATATCCACAAATTAGTCTCACTCTCTATAAAACCCTCATATACACTCACCGTAACCGTACACACACTTGTATGCGTCCTAAAGGCCAGGGCCTCAGATGCCACTGATGTGCATGCTCACACAATCCCAGATACTTCTCATTTATTCAACAATCAACCATCCAGTTAATGTTATCCTTCTGTACCCTCTCCTTCTCTCCATGGCAACAACTCTCACATCTACATGCTAATAACATCCTCCTATCTCCATAACAACTCTGACATATTGTGCCTTTCCCCTCCTCCTGCTAAGAATACACTCATTCGACCCATCAATAATGCTAAGATATTCTGTGTCCATGGTAACAACGTCCTCCTCCCCAGTTTCATCATGCCCTCACACACCAGTAAGGTACACAGGCCTGTCCTAAGTAAAGGTGATCCACTTGCTATGATCAATACACACTCCAACAGTGAGTGTCCTTAGAAATGACGCTCGTGCTTTTATAAGATGTGTGTGGAGTGTTTACTACCCACCAACCCCAAGGCAAACGCTGTGCCTCTGACATAAAGGCACTTTAAGCACAGCACAAGTCAGAGTCAGGGCATGTGGTGCAACCGCTATGAGGGACAGAACAAAGAATCTTCTGAATGCTGTTCGGCAAAGTACTTGTCCATGCTCTCAGTGTTCTATGAAGTAGAAATTACACAGTCAGTCTTAAAGGGATAGTTCAACCTTGAGGTGCCAAACTAAGAGGATTTTTTCTTCTGTGCAACACAAAAAGAGATGTTTCACAGAATGTTCACGCTGGGGATGCTGAGCTCCAAAAATGAAATGGTACTTTTCAACATTCAGATTCAACATTCATGGGGTTTTTTCATGTTAGTTCACCCAAATGGTAAAATTATGTCACCATTAACTCACCATCATGTCATACCAAACCTGTATAACTTACTTTCTTCTGTCGAAGACAACAGAAGAGATTTTGAACAAAACTGCACCACTTTGACCTTCTATGGACAAAAAGTAAAACATAAAAAAATCTAGGCATTTTTTAAAAATATTATTTATTCAGTTTGCACAAAAGAAGAAAGTCATACAGGTTTGAAATAGTTAAAAATAAAGGTTCTTTATTGGCATCTGGTGCCATGAAAAACCTTTAACATCAATGGAATCTGTCCACACAGATCTTCCTCTGTGAAGATCTGGCAACAGTGACACTTTACTGCAGGGCTCGTGAGCGCAACTAGCCCCGGTCGTGTCAAAATGTGCTAAGGTTAAGACTAATTTCACTGTAATTTTCTTGCATCTACATACAGACGAAGACCCATTTCTGATGCACGTTTAAATATGTCATTAACAACTAGTTGTTCAGTTCAGTTCCGTACACACTGCGTAGAATTTCTGCAAATGCGGTTGTCACTACCTGTGTTTTTCGGGAGTTAATGCGGTTGTGGAATGCCGTTGTCACTCCCGTATTTTAGTGAATTATGTGTGTACAGAACGCGATTAAGGAGTAAAAGGTGAACTGACAACCGAATTTAGCTGTAGTGTGTACGTGGCCTATGAAAACCCCCTTTTGGAACCTTTAGTATGCAAAAAAAGTCCCACTTGTATTAATGAATTAACATATTAACCAACATCAACTAACTATGGGTGATACATTAATTATTATTCATTAATTCAATTTGTTAGTTAATGTTGAAAAAATAATTCTGCTTCATTCTTTGTATGTTCATATAGTATGTTAATAATAAATAGTTTAGAAGTATTTTTCCATTGTTAGTTGTATAGTAACTAATGTAGTAAACTAATTTCAACAAATAGAATCTTATTGTAATTAGAAGACTAAATTGCCATGGGTGCCCTTGAGATTTTCCTGAGTTTTTTATAATAGGTTTTTTCAATTTATGAGTTAAACAAAGTCTGTGGTAAATATGAATTGATCATACTTGGACTTTTTGCTCTACAATGTACACACACAAATATACTGAAAATTTGAGTTGAAATCCTCATTATTAAAACCCACAGGAAAACCTTGAGGGAGCCCATGGCGAATTAGTCTCCTGGGTTTTTGACATCATGGATGTGGCACTACATTAGCACCAGTCCCCATCCACTGTCACTGTACGGAAAAGAGCAACGTGAACATTCTGCAATACATACATAAAAAAAAAAAAAAAAATCAATAAACAACCCAAGTAATAAACTTTCGTGTTTCACGAAAGTAATAAAATCATATGACTCTGTAAATAATGAAGGTGTCAGCTACATATGAAGACAATTTATTTTGGGTTGAACTGTCCCTTTAAATGTAAGCTTCGAAGATACAGGTGCGCTGTGAGCCAGACAGACAACTCTCCTGGCAACAGCACTGTTTGGCAACATTCACTTTTAGCGACAACAAAAACAAAGTTCTCTCAGTTTACCTGGTTTGACGGTCTTAATTCGAATCGGTTCCCGAAAGTGCCGGATCACCGCGTGCGTGTCTCGGTTCGTCAGCCCGCTGACAGGTGTCCCGTTCACTTCCAATAACACATCCCCGTAGTACGGCAGTCTCCCGACGTGACACAGCAACACATCCAAGTTCATCTGACCGAGGAACGGGAACTCCCCGTGCTCGGCGCCTCCGAGGATCTCCACAACATCACCGAACTCCCCAACGCTTCCCCACGACACGGCGCACTCCTGCACTTTAGTGGACCAGTGTTTCTTCCTCTTCAGCGTTTTAGACATCGTTTAGCCTTTTAAGTTTCAGTGCAGTCTGACGAGAGCAGGTTTTGAAGCCTTTCTTCCCGGTGTGCCTTTCACTTTACCCGGTGTGGGGATGACAGCGCGCGGATGTGGAACGCCATCCAGCCCGTGATATCTCCATAAGCCTCATCTACCATTATTAGTTCATGACAACATTTAGATTACCTTAGTTTTCGCTTGCGAAAACGCCTGTTTCAAATGCGTGAGGATACTATTATAGCTACATAATGCAAAAGTAAACAACAATCGATACAAGAATGAGGTAAAACTGTGTTTACCTCGTAAGTTCACTCAGGGTTTGCATGCAAAGCATCAAGCGCACTAGACTGACACTGAGAAACGCGTTTGTCAGGACAGCGTAATAAAAATGTGTCTATAAACGGAATTAGCAGCAAAACAGTGTCCCACAGGGGTTAGTCTCGTATATATTCGGTTGTTGTCGGGTTTGTCCAAACGGCCGAAGATCAGGTTCGTCTTCGAAACGCGATGCCCAGTCAGTGAGTAGATGCGTCTGGCGCGTCTTCATTCCTGGCTTGTGGCTGAACCGTCAGCTTTACACACATTATGAGCCCTTGACAGATAGCCTGCTAGAGAAATAAACCGGTCGAGCATGTGTTTACCGCCTCGAATGGACGCTGCGGTGCTGTCAGACGCGGCGGCTGCTCTCTCAGATCTCCAGTCACGGAGGATACTGTTGCGCTCAGCTTGTGTTTGTCAAATGAAGCGAGTGTGTGTAACGCGTGCGCTCTCGCAGCGAACAGCGGCCTGTGACTGGATGGCTCTCAAATGGAGGTTTATATAAACTGAGCTTAACTGATTTAGTAAATGAAGATACAAATCAACCAAATATAAAAACGACAGTTGGACTCTAAATTCTGATTGGATGAGTTGCGTTCTAATTCGCTGTAAGATAAGCCAATAAACGCACACCTGTAACCGTTGAATTGTATATTAATATGCGGAGCTTCCACACTGCTTTTATGTATTTAAACAAGTAATCAAGTAACTTACATTTCAGACAAAAATGAGCTATTTCCTTTTCACCAATGCAAATAGTTAAAAGTCAAAGCATCAATCTTTGCATGTCACCAAGCAACACACAATCTTGGATGCATTACTATTTCCTGCTCACAAGTGAGCGAAAAAACACACGTTTTGACTTTCAAAAACATGCTCCAGACTAACCTATACAAGTCTGATTCCATTCATGAAAGAAAACACTTTAAATAAATAAACACATATTCAAACTAACTCTATTCCCTGCATAATAAAGCATAGTCCAAGGTCATAGGTTTGATTCCCTTTGGAAACTGATAACATGTATACCTTAAATGTGACAGAAGTCATTTTGGATAAAATCGTCTGCCAAATGCATAACATGTAAAAATGTAAAGCAAACATTTCAGAATAAGCTCCCATTACCAAATATGATAAAATGATAAATGTAATGTCAGTGCTTGCCCTTTTTTTCCCTTTCTGTCTTATTAATCTGATAATGTAATTTAATCAGTAGCTTAAGCCTAGGTGAGGATATCACAAGTAATCAAATTATAGGGCCAATTATCTTAATAGCACAGTCCTGTAGTGTAGAGAGACTCAAAGCTGCCACCTTAAGGTGAGTATTTGTAACTGCAGCATGACTTCAGTCTCATCATTCAATCTGCCATTGCTTAAGACAAACTATTCATGTGCTCAGCTCCCTTATTAATTACAGACAAGTCAAGACAAATCAAAACAGTGCCTTCTTCAATTTGTAAAGGATTACATTTAATTCCCAATCACTGCTGTGCACTTCAAATGCAGAACACTTGTATTTCCCCAGAGTATTGAGATCAGACTCAGGAAATGCAGCAGGAAGTGTGTAGACATGGTTAATTTTACTATAGAGCAAGACCAGACATGAAACTAATTTTAGTGTGTTAGTTACATTCAACCTCTAAGTTATTTACAGACCAGCCCACATGTATCTAGTTATGCTCAAATAACATATACCTCTTGCAGAACCTTCAAGATGTTTCTCTATTTGGTGGAAAATATAATGTGTATTCCACAAGACAAAATAATACCTGCTCTAAGGTTTACACACATTTGGCTCTCAAAAGGACAGTTCACCCAAAAATTTACATTCTGCCATCATTTACTTGCCCTCATGTTGTTTCAAACCCGTGTGACTTTATTCTGTAAAATACAAAAGGAGAAATTATGAACACAGTGCCAGTTGCACTTTTCCATGCACAGGGACGGGGAGTATGAATTTGTATGTATTTGTACATGTATTTGAAATACAAAATACTATTTTGTTTTTAAGTACCTTTTTGCATTTAAATACATTTAATCTTAGTATTTTTGTATTTTCAAAATACATAAGGTACTTTGCCAATCAACCTCCTTATTAGACTGCTGGTTTCCCGCAGGGATGGGCAGTATTTCAAATACATGTATTTCAAATACTATTTTGTATTTTGTATTTAAATACCTTTGGAAAAAGTCAAATGTATTTTGCATTTAAATACATTTAATCTTAGCATTTTTGTATTTTGAAAATACAAAAATACTAAGCTTAAATGTATTTAAATGCAAAAAGGTATTTAAAAACAAAATTGTATTTTGTATTTCAAATACATTTATTTGAAATACTGCCCATCCCTGTCCATGCAATTATGATGAATGGAGCCTGGAGCTTCTAAGCTTCAAAAAATAAAAAATAAAAAAAATAAAAGCATATCTTCAAATCATAAAAAAATATCTTCTTTTGTGCTGAACAGAAAAAACTAACTCGCAGGTTTTTAACAACTTGAGGGTGAGACATATAATTTTTATTTTCAATATATATGCAGCATATTCTGGACAGCATTATAGAACAAAACTCTTAGAATCCCTACAAAAATGCTAAAAATTGTAGTATTGTTTCTGTAAGTGGCATGAAAACACAACTGTATAGCTAAACCCATCTGTACTCAGCAAAGACCTGCTGATACTTGATATAAAAATTCAATGATTGAGCAGTAAGATGTTTAGAGTGAATCAACAGGAATGTTTGTTTCATAACATCAGACACCTGAGATGTTGAATAGAGCAACCATTGATTTTTACCATTGTTTTAGCCTATAATAATTCATTAATTGTGCAAAATGACAATATATAAATCATGAGTGACAACTTACCCCTCCTCAAAAAACAAAAACAAAACAAAACAAAAATACTCAATTTTCAGTAGTTTTCTTAAAATTCACCTTCATTTTATAGTTAATTTTGGGCATTTTTTAACACAAATGATATTATAAAATAAATAATAAGATAATGAAATTTTAATTTGGAGGACAGAATGCTCAAATATTATTTAAAGGAATTTTTGAACAAGGTGTTTGAAACCAAAACACAAAACCACTTTCACAATAATACTGTTTCCTCCTATATTAAAGCTGGATAGTACATGGCTCTGAACACAAATAAAGATATCTACTGGTTGTTCTAAACCTATTCTAGTCTCAGTTATGGTCTAAACGAAGGCAATAGCCTGAGATTTTTCTTGAGCGTTGCAGGATGGCGCGTGCAGAGGGCCATGTTCCACTAGTGTAATAATCCAAAGCGAGTCTAGTGATTGAATGAATTATTGATAAAGCTGAGTAAAGAGGGTTAGCAGCAGGCGGAGGTATGTACTTTGATCTCACAACTATAATTTCTCTCTCAGAACATCTCTTGGAGGACGGCAATGAAAATTGTCAGTTCAAATATTTAGAGGGATTCAGAGGGGTCTGCGTTCTTTTAAACTCAGTGAAAACTTCCAGAAAAGTTCTGCAGTTTAATATATTAGCATAATTCAATCACTCTTTGAGACCAACACTGTAAGTGAGCTGTGGCATATCGCTAACACAATGCACTTACAATAACACTTTCCCCCCACAAAGCAATAACATTGAAGGATAGCTCACTCAAAATGAAAAATGTTAGAATTTACTCACCCTCATGTCAGAATGAAAAGACTTTTGTTCTTTCATGAAACAAAAAACAATAGCAGATCAACCTGCAGAATCAACCTCATCATATTTTATATTAACCCTGTATAGACTGACATATAAAATAATAGTCCAAAAAATCTAATTTATTAAATGTAAGTTTATTGAACCTTTTGAAATCTACTTAAAAAAAAAAAAAAAAAGTCTGCTTGTGTTTTTTGTTGAATATCATATTTGATACAACAGTGTTTTATGGCTGATATACTGTAGTATGATACAGAATATCAAATATAGAGGTCAAGTCACACTCAAGAATGGAGCAAAAACATGTAATTTATATAGCCAAAATGTAAGATGAAATTCTGATAGCTTGTACAAAAATCAAGTATATCTTTATAAATATATATGAAATGCATTTAAATATCAGTTGTCACTTTAAACTCTTAATTATATTTCTTAGCAAGATGATCTTAGCTTTAAATGCTTTATTATTGAAGCTCTGTGGGTTTTATTGTGGAGGCAAAACAATGCAGACAATGCAATATAACTATGATTGAGAGATGAACAAATGTTCCTCAGTGCCTTATCATATTTGATACATTTGAACATTTTCTAAAAATGATGGATATTTAAGTAACCCTAAGTTACTTCAGTCCAGTAAGTGTTCACCTTGAAATATTACTAACAAAATAAAATGCATTTTTGTTTTCTTTACAACATCATTAGATTCCACAGCAAAAAGACATGTATACCACGACCTGAAGGTGGATGATTTTACAATTATACTAAAAGATCTTCTACTTGCTAAAAATGATAAACTATCAATCAGAGAGCAAAAGCCATGTAGTAGTTGGGCTTTTTAGCAAAGTTTTGATCATGTTGATGATTTAGAGACTTTAGAAATTTGCATATCAAATATGATACAGTAAGATTTATAGGATTAAAACAAGACCCTAGATATGAGCAATCACAATAGTGTTTCTTCCCTTAGCTAGCTCCACTAATAGTTTATTTGAATAACATGAGTACATCTTCACTCGTAATGCATCTGAATTCATTTTATTGTTTAAATGTCAGCTAAATGTCAGAATTTTCTGAAACATAATGTTCTTTATACATGCTTTACAGAATGTACAGGTACAGCATACAAAAAAATACACAAAAAAATGAATGAAACATTAAAAAAGCAGCATTTAAATATTGTCAAAGCATTTAAGCTAAACTTTGGTTTGCAGAAGGCAGGAATGTTTGATCCCTGTGGATTTTTCTTTGGTGTAAATCAAACAGAACTGTAAGTGAAACACACTTGTTAATTTCTAAAGATCCCAACAAAGTCCTGTAGAATTCGGAATAAAATAAAACCGCTATTCACTTACATTACTTCTAAACTGCTTTGCACTAATCTCCCTCAAGCTCAACTGAGAGAGACCAAGCAAGCATTAAGAGTAATTCGAAAAATGTAGATGTTTTAAACGTGGCTGGAAGCCGCTGATGACACATACTCCTTTTCTTTCAACAAGGGAAACTGACGCAGCGAGGAGTCAGACAAATTATCTGACATCAAGGTCTCTGATTAGTGTAATTGTATAGCTAACTGCAAGGCAAGAGATTGTGCAAAATGCAACAAATCAATATGCAAATCAAGGGGTAGTTATCACAGTTGGATAGTGGTTGAAAATAAAGCATTTCCATTAAGACGACAAGGGAAGAGAGTGACCATAGATATCTGCTGCAACAGGATCCAGCTTTGCATACTCAAAGTGCAAAATGTCAGTGTACTGCTGTGTTGTGGAGCTTTCTGAACAAAATGAATGGTCAAGATTTGGTCAAGGATCCACACATATGATTTGGATCATCAAGCATTAAATATGACCTTGCTTATCTCTGAATTTGCTCAAGATCATCAGACGTGATGTTACATTTTCTTAAAAGTCAGTCTAAAATGTGTTTCCTTAAAAGGTGTCTGTTGAATGAGTGGGCAGCAGGACTGTAAGGTAGCTGCTTTTGGTTTTGGACACAGCCTCTTAAAACTGTTTACAGGCAAGAAATTAAAAATCCAGCTATCCTTCTAAGGCCAAAACAATGAAAATGACTATGTATGACTTTGCCTAACTGTCAAAATGGTTTTTAAACCTCAAATTTAAATGATGATTTGAGGTTCACAACAAAAAAGGCAAAGAACTTGACGCGACCAGTTTGATCCAGCAGTAACAGATTTCAAATGCAGCATATACACATTTTAAAGGTGAACTGTGTGATTTCTAGACTAGTGGGGCACCAAATGGAATTGCAAAAAATTCTCTCAAATGCTCCCTCCGTCTCCTATTGGTCAGTCAGAATGTAGCCCCGCCCCAAATGCACACCATTGGTGCTCAGTCATGCTGATCAATCAGACTGCAATTCCACTAGATGCACACTTGCAAGAATGCAAATGAGGGAAACCAATTAAAATGGAAATTCTGTCGTAAAACACACAAAATAAAAATATGATAGCTTAATATGAAAAAAAAAAAAAAAAAGTTAGCATATTATGATTCAAATACGGCTGTCCTGGGCAGGTTGTCAAAGGTGCAACATATCCGATCTTTCTTACTGTCTGTTATAGTGCCTTAAAAAAAGCAGAGAGAAGTTGAGGAATATGTTTAGGTTTGTGAGAAGCACTACATAACAAAAAAAATATTAATGACAAATAACAGCAACTTCGGCGTACAATAACAACAGAGCCGTTGACTCTTAACACATTATTCATCAGTCTGCACCGTTTGCCAATAGGAAAGAGAAATGCAATACAGGTAATTGGCCCTCTGATGTCACTCAGAGAACATCACTGCACTCTTTAGGCAGTCCAATCTTCACAGTCAATATTCGTACAGGTCCTGTACCAGAGCAAAAGCAAGTTATAGGGGAGTCTGGGTCAAGCTTTGGCATATGCAAAAGGCTCAATGCTCTTAAGTAGACGGGAAAAACAAATTCATACGTCACAGGATATGGCAGGACTAGTGGAGCTCTTGGAAATGGTACATTCAGGGCTCAAACCAGACCGGTTAGTTGAGGAATGGTGAAAGCAGGAATTCTGTCTCCTGTTTGAAAGAGTTTTCCGCAAAACACGCACATCCCAGTGGGCTACAAACGAATATGGTGGGGAGGGACAGGAGAGGTAGTGTAAACATTGAAGAGAGAGGCATTTCATTTGGCAGATAATGAGGCTTCTCAAAGGAGGTAGTGGGCTGACGGCACTGGGAGGCGACTGAAGGACAAGGTGGTGATGTTTGGGGTCAAATGGATTGGGGAAGATGGGGCTGGCTGGGTTTATGTGGGCGCAGAGGCGCTTTCCTGTGGGTTAGTCCTGTATGAGCCTTCCTCCAGTGCCCCCCTCCTCTCCTCTCGGCCGTCCCCAGCAGACAGACCCATCGGGGGCTTGTGTACAGTCACTGTGCCCTGGGCGAGGATGGAAGAGTGGGTTTCTTCACCATCCCAAAATGACCTGCCTGGGACATCTGAGACAAGAAAAAGAGAGATTTGAAAATTGGTACATGTTCTACATCAGTTCTAAAATTTACTGAGCAGCCTTTCTGTTTACAGTACAGCTACATTTTAAGGAAGCATCTTTAGCAAAAATATAGTCTGACACTCTTCATAGCAAGCAAACATGTTAATACTCACTTAAACATGCTTCACAACGTGTTCATTAGGTGAAGCAGACAAAATAATGCTTAAATAACACTCAAAACAGATTCTACAAGGTTCTCACACTTTCTGGCCAATGAATTTGTATGATTTCTCTGTAAATATTCCAATCAGTTGTGAAGACTGGAGAAGTATTTTCATAAATAACTGTACACAGATTGCAAAAAGTAGTTCTTGAGAAGTGATCATAACTACAAACGTACAATAACGTTCAAATGTTTTAGGGTCAGTGCGATTTTTAAATAATAAATTACTTCTTTTATTCAGCAATAATGCACCAAATTGATAAAAAAATGGACATTAAGGCTTTTTACATTGTTACAGAAAATTTTTTTCTTTGTTCTTTAAAAAAAATCACTTGTTTTTACAAAAATATTAAGTAGTTTCTATAGTAGCAGATCAGCATATTAGAATGATTTTTGAAGGATCATGTGACACTGAGGACAGAAGTAATAACTGCTGAAAATTCAGTTTTGCCATCAGTAATAAACTGTACTTTAAAATATATTAACACAGGGAACAATTGTTTTAAATTGTAATATTTAATTTCACAATATTACTCTTTTTACTGTATTTTTGATCAAATAAATGCAGCCTTCATAAGCATAAGGGACTTTCAAAAACATAAAAAAAAAAAAAATCTTACTGAACCCAAACTTGTCCATTTAAAATCTAAATATGTTAGATTTAATTTATATTTGTATGTATAAAGTATACAATATTAAACAAACATAAACATTTAAATATGAATTCAATATTTAAATTTACAATGGACATTTTTCTTAAAACGGCCTGCTATTTTGGTTGGCATTTATTTATTCAGCTCATCACACTGCATTCTAGAATTGCCTCATCCACAAATGATACTAGATTTGCACCAAACAAAACTTTTACAAGGCAAAGTATCTTAATTATAACTTTTTGGAATAAAGTGTATAACTCCTTAAAACGTTGCCTAGGTGGGCAGATCATTCAGTTTAGTAACAAAGCAATGATAAAAAGAATAACAATAGGAAATTAGACTAAAATGAGGTGCATTAGAATATGTTGATGATGTATGTATATGGTTCATCTCACCATTGCTATAGTGTTGTGACGCTGGTAGTCGTGGTTCATGGTTGGTGAGGAACACAGAGGCATTCTGCTGACTTATAAAACTCTCCAGTGCCGTGTCTGCGTGCTCGTTGTGCTGATCCCGCTCTTGATGGCCGCTCTGGTGTCCATCCCGAGAGATCTGAGACACAAGTGTGTCGTCTTCTGTCAGGTACGCGTATGGACAGTACTCACGCGTGCGCGAGTAGATGTTGGCATTGTCGTAGCAGTCTGAGCAGATGACCAGAGGGCCTGGTCCACCTAAAAACACAAACAGGACTCAGTATGGTCGACTAGTCACCCAACAAACCATTAGCCGAGTAATGAGACAAACAACCCACTTTGCAATGACATGAGGGTGAGTAAATGACAGAATATTCATCAAATTCATTAAAATTTAATGTTACCATTAGGGATATTTGCCTGTCCCTCTCTGGGTTCACTCCGGTGGAAGCTGCTACGTCCAGCAAAGAAAGAGCCCACACGACTACCCAGCATTCCATTAGCATCTGGATCAACATCACTGCTCACTTCACCGTAACATGGTCCTGCTGAAACACATCACAACACGATAGTATTATACATCCATCATAATGACATGTAGAAACTATACAAGTTGTCAAATTTACAGCCTTTCCAAAAAAATAAACTCTCGCTAGAGGAACACAGGGTGATATTACCATCAGTGCCTTTGTGGATGTAACCGTTAGCATGAGACGGCATAAGCTGCTGGTGGCTTCCATTCTCTGAGTTACTGTAGCCCTCCTGAGGCTCGGACAGCGTACCCTGAGATGAGAGGTAACTGGGAATGTCAGCTGGTAGGTTCATTTCCTCTGTAACACACCAACAGACAGATTTCTGCATTAAAATTCATGTCATTTTTCTGCATAAATTTGTATGATTTCAAATTATTCCATTTTTAGTTCATGCTCAAACTGTAATAATGGCTTTTAAATACTAGGTAGGGATTTTGCATTTTTTACATAATATCCTGATTGTGATTATTTACATTTACATTTAGTCATTTAGCAGATGCTTTTATCCAAAGCAACTTACAAATGAGGACAATAAAAAGCAATCAAAACCAACAAAAGAGCAACAACATGCAAGCGCTATGACAAGTCTCGGTTAGCCTAACGCAGTACACGTAGCAAGGTTTTTTTTTTTTTTTTTTTTAAACAAGTAAGAATATAGAAAAGAAAGCTAGTGTTTTAGTTTTTTAAGAAAAGCTAACAGTTAGAGAATAAATATGCAATTGATAGAGGGTCAAGTGTGTGTGTGTTTTTTTTTTAAATAAAAAGAGATAGATAAAATAAAATTAGAAAAGAGAATGCTAGAGTTAGAGGGTCAAATAAAGATGGAAGAGATGGGTTTTTAGCCGTTTCTTGAAGATGGCTAAGGATTCAGCTGCTCGGATTGCGCTGGGCAGGTCATTCCACCAGATGGGAACAGTTAATGAAAAAGTCAGAGAAAGTGATTTTGTGCCTCTTTGGGATGGCACAATAATGCGGCGTTCACTTGCAGAACGCAAGTGTCTAGAGGGCACATAGGTCTGAAGTACTGAATTTAGGTAAAGGGGTGCAGAGCCAGAGGTGGTTTTGTATGCAAACATTAATGCCTTGAATTTTATGCGAGCCGCTATTGGTAGCCAGCGCAAATTGATGAACAGAGGTGTGACGTGCGTTCTTTTCGGCTCATTAAAGATTAATCTTGCAGTGGCACTTTGGATTAATTGTAGCGGTTTGATGGAATTGGCTGGAAGACCTGCCAAGAGAGCATTGCAATAGTCAAGTCTGGACAGAACAAGAGCTTGAACAAGGAGTTGTGTTGCATATTCCGAAAAAAAAAAAAATAAATTAAATTATATATATGTATATGTATATGTATATATGTATATGTATATATGTATATGTATATATGTATATGTATATATATATATATATATGTATATATATATATATATATATATATATATATATATATATATATATATATATATATATATTTTTTTTTTTTTTTTTTTTTATTATATATTATTATATTATTTTTTTTTCATTCATAACCACAACAACCCTACTACTAAGCATTATTCTCTATTAATTAATTATATATTAAATTGTCTATTTACAAAAATATGTATTTTTTTTATAGTTATATTATACTATTCTTCATTTTAATTATTTAAACTGCTACATGCATAATTGTGCACTGACCTGTATTTGTTATGCTGTAGTCTTCACTCTTTCTCCTCATGTGATAAATGACGATGACCCACACAAGCGAGGTGCCGACAACACAGCAGACGACCACCATCACAACAATGCCAACTGTTGTCCACCCGTCCTGACTGTATATGCTGGTCACCGGGTCACAGTTGGCCGAGGGTGAGACGCTGAGGTAGATATGGCCACGTTCTGTGCCGAGCGTGTTGGACATGATACACGTGTATTTGCCTGCATCAGCAGGGCTGGCATCTACAATTATGAGGAGCTGATTGGCTGCGGCGAAGAAGTGACGTTCCGTCAGCACCAACGGGGCGTCGTCTTTGGTCCAGTTGAGGCGGGGGGCGGGGCTACCACGAGCTATGCACTGGAGGACAGCAGTCTCACCTCGGGCAACGTTACGGTCCTCTAGAGGGCGCTGGAAGGACGGGGTTTCTGTCAAAAAGAACAGAGATGATATAAATAATATAATAATATAAATAATTCAAAAGATAATTTTGGGCATTTGACTTATAGTAAAAATCTATACCTAGTACAGTAAGAGTGGCATTGGCTGACAGGCTGCCCGCCTCGTTTTTGGCCGTACAGCTATAGACGCCCATATCCTCTGTCTTTACATTAGCAATGAAAAAAGTGTCATCGTCTGGCATGACATGCATCCTTCTTTCACGAGCAGCAGGGAAATTGATACCGCCGTCTTTTTGCCAGGCGATCTGTGGTGTCGGGTGTCCCTCTGCAGCGCACTCCAACCTAGCGACCGTACCGGTGCGGATGGTCAGGTCCATGGGTGTCTTCAGGAAGGTGGGGAGCTCTGGAAAAGCCATTAGAGAGTTATTTTCACTGCTTTACTCAAGTAATTCCAGAAAGTCCTGAAATATCCAGACTACACTTGTAAAACTTACAATTTTCTACTTATGAATTGCTACAACAGAATTCATCCAATCAAATATCTGTATTCAAATATTACAATAAATTAATAACTGAGGACAATAATCATATTTATTAATAACTACTTCATAAATATAACTTCTATTAATATTATTTTTTATTATCCATTAGTCAAGTGGTTAAAAAGAATGGAAATGGAAATGACCTTAACCTTATCACAATTACAGATGGAAAAAAAAAAAAAAAAAAAGAACAAAATGTAAAAAATTTACTTAAAAATTAAAACTTAAATTACAAATTAAAATTAAATTAACAACTAAAAATCACATAAATTGTTATTAAAATTTATATTTAAAATTTGTTTAATTATAATGTAACAATAACAATATTTATTAAACTCTTAAAATTATTTTATGGGAAATGTAAGAAAATGCCTAAACAAAAGCAAACAATTCTAATGATATATCACACTAATATTAACATTATTTTCTACTTCTGAAATGTGACAACAGAATTCAATTTTCTTATTAAATAGCTAGTACAAAAACAAGCAACCCAATGGCCAACCAAACCCTAAACAGCACCATTTGCATTTACAGTGTTTGCTTTGTGAATCATGTTTCTGTTATTGTCATATTCTATTATTAGGTTACAAATCCACTCTTCCATCAGTATCATGAACTGATATAAACAGAATAATTACATTGCTGAGGTCAGCATCCCAGAGGGCTGGTATGTTTGTTTAACAGACATGGAAAATTAAACTGACAGAGCTTTGAAAGAAACCTTGGAGAAATGAGGGTAAATAAGGGGAGGAAAAAACAAATGCCAAACTGCTTATCAAAGCATTGAAGGGATCACAGCAGTTTAGCAATTTGCCAATACCAAAGTCCTGCAGATGATCACATAATCGACACTTTAAATTAACAATATGACACTATGACTATTAAAAATATGCTTCCATAGATATTAGTGAGCACTCATTGTTTTGGATTTCCAATTCACACACAAAAAAGGATAAATCAACTATAATAGTTTTCTGTCAAGAGATCATCATTCACATCCCTCAAAAAGATGTTTTTGGGAAGATTTTAACAGAAGAAAAATAAGGCTGAGAGCTGATTATGGAACAATGCAGCACAAACAATGCAGCAATATGTAACAATGAATTTTGATGAGGCACTTACCATTAACAGTGAGCTTGGCCAGAGTGGAGTAGTTGGACCCAAAATGGTTGGAGACCACACACTGGTACTGGCCCTCGTCGGTGAAATTGACATTGAGCAGGTGGAGTACGGTGGTGTAGAGTAGGCGGTGATCCTGGTATCGAGCGTAGTTCTGCACTTGGGCTTCATACAGCACCTCTCCGTCTTTGCGCCAGGCAGTGCTCATGGGAGAATCGCTGCTGCTGAACGCAGAGCAGTTCAGAGTGATGTTGGTCCCACGTAAGGCCACAGCGGTCTTGGGATGAGCGCTGATCTGGGGTTTAGGGAAGTCATCTGCGAGTGGGAGACAATAAAGAGAACTTAATGCAAGAAAGAGCTAATTTTTTAAGATTTCAAGATTCATAAAATTGCTTTTTTAATGGCACACAACACAAAACAGAACAGGTCGCCTTGGACATTTTGTTACAGTGTGAGGTAACTGTCAGGTCACTCACTGCAGACAAACTCCTCTGGTTTAAAAACGAGCACACTAGATCCTGCCAGGAAGGCGGGATGAGCACAGACGGCGGTGCAAGATTGCTGGAACTGACTGTCAATCAACCACTGCCCCAACCACTGCAGCTGACAGTCACACAGGAGACTGCTGGTGTTCAAATCACTGAGAGAGACCACAATACAGGCATTATTGACAATATACCTGAATTATATTATTCTAACATACACACACTGTCAATACAGACAAACATGCAACAAAAATATATTATGTAAAATGCACAGACATTAAAATACACGAAATACATAGTCTGTAGAAAGTAAACAATTACTTACAGTGTTTTAAGTTTTAAATGAGTGAAAGCATCAGGATGAATAGACATGATACCATTCTTACTCAGGTCCCTGCAGAACAAATTCAGAAAGATTATTTACAATGGAATAGTATAAAACAGGAGCTCTTTGTGTTGTGCTGAATAATAAAATGAATTGGATTACATTTTACTGTTTTCATATTGTCTTTACATTATATTTACATTTACACATATAAGTACAATATAAAAGCATAACATTAAAAATTGATGATCTAAACCCTAGAATATTTAATTGGGTCAGAGTTAAAAGTGGTTAAAAACGAGTTATATGAGGTATTTTCTTTTTAAGTTTTGATGCTCAATTTCAATTGAATCAAGTAAGATTTTAGATTTTAGATGGAACTACAGAAGCCTGTTTCCACCTAAGAGTTAAAAAAAGGGCTTTATATCTTGCAATTACAAATGTATTTCTTATAACTATGATTTTAAAAAAGCGTACATTTAAAAGTGGCATAAAATGAAAATTCACCTGTTGTCTAAATGCATATTATAGATATTATTGTAAAGAATTAAACTAGAACAATACAGAAAAGAGATCTGTTGCTAATTTCGTTTCATCACAACATTAAATTTTGTGATATGATTTTATATCTCGTAAATGTGACTTTATAATTCAGAAAGTGGTTTTATTCCATATTATAAACTCTCACAATCTGTTTGTTTTGTACTCGAGGGCAGAAACAGACTTCCAAATAAATAAATAATATCTGGAGGGATTTCTATCTTGCTACATTCAGTAATAATGAGACATCCAGTAAACGAGAAATGATATTCTCAAAATATCAAGTACTGATAAAAGAGACTCACAAATGCTCAAGCTCCATCACACCCTCAAACGCTCTCTTAGTGATGGTCCTGATTTTATTATTCTGTAAAACTCTGGAAAACACACACATACGCTTATGTCAAGCCACACTTCACATCTCTGAGTCAGATCAAACAGCTCATATCCACCGACAAACTTACAGCGAGTTCAGCCTCTTCAAACCCACAAACATGCCAACAAAGTCCTCGATGGCGAGGGATATCTCATTATTACGGATGTCTCTGGAACGAACAAACATCAAAAGAGACCCATCAGAATATTTTCAAACTGCTGCTGTGTAGAACATGCTTTCTGTTATTAATCTAAAATGTCAGAGCTGTTTTATTTAGGTGACTGTACTTCTATGGCTCTAGGCAGCTCAGCGCCATTGTATGCTTTTCATTTATAATAGAAGGTTTTGTATGGAAAGGCTGGTATGTGGGAGTATTGTGAGACTGCTTTCACGCACTGCTGGCTGTAAAAGGCTGACATCCCTTTTACAACTGTGCCAAAGGGACGTGGCGGAGGTTACAAGAGGTGGGCATGTTTGAATGTGCTCTTTTTCTAAGGGGTAAGCTGAAATGCAGAAACTAAACTAGAAGTAGGGATGGGCGATATAGGCTTAAAAATATATCACGATATTTCTGGTATTTATTGCGATAACATTAATGACGATAATTCAGGGAATCCTGTTTCTTTAGAGAAAAGTATTATCTTTCCTATTTTTACCCAAAATAGGGTGTCGTGGGCATTACTGAGTACACACGTAATGTAATGTCTGTTTAATTCATACTGGAAACCAGAGGGCGCCCTTGCGCAGAAACTCTACATATGCATAGCAGAAGTAATACTACTGATGACCCTCCATGAAATCCCTAATATGGACAAAGGTATCCAGCTATCGCTGAATAAAAAGCAGAATGGAGATTATGTTTGTGTGAATACTTAAATATTGTAATTCTGTGTATATTTATCGGGCTCGCGCGCAGCTGGAAGCACCGTTATGCGCGCTCTTCGGATGACAGTCAGCATGAGAAGCGAGCGGAGAAAAGGTATTCCTCTCAGAAAACGTTCAAATAAAGATAATTTTAGATCTTTAAACACTATTTGGAGCATTGGGATTGCTAGATGAGGGCTTAATGAACTCATTTTTTTGAAAACCTCAAATTCGACCAAAATCGTCATTTTTCACTTCTTTTGCCTGTAACTCGAAATTAGCCAGTGCGCATTCCGACTCATTTTGCCAGGACAGGTCACCTTTATTCAGACGGTTTTTTTGTGCACTGTACAGCCCTAACTAAACCAGTTCCATATTGTAGAAGGAGCTCCTCATTTAGCGATAAACTCCTTGTCAATTACACGTTCGCCTTCCGCGATGTCACTCCGCACTGTCGCACACAGAAATGTGTCAACAACTAGACTTTATCGTTATTATCGCGGGAAGACTAATTCTAATCTGGGGAGAATTTTTACCAGTATATCACAAATGATAAGATATCGCCCATCCCTAACTAGAAGGATATATATAGGGCTTAAAGGAAAACGCCACCGTTTTTCCATATTCCAATATGTTTTTCCCTTAACTTAGACGATTTAATACGTACCTCTCCCGTCTCACTGCGTACACTTAATCGCTCTAGAGCGCGGCGCCACAATGCTAGCGTTTAGCTTAGCACCATTCATTCCTTAGGATCCAAACAAAGATGAATTTAGAAGCTACCAAACACTTCCGTGTTTTCCCTATTTAAAGACGTTTACATGAGTAGTTACACGAGTAAGTATGGTGACACAAAATAAACAGTAGCGATTTTCTAAGCGGATAAAAAATGATAACTATAATGTATGGCGGAAGAGCACTTCGCAGCACGTCGACCTCGGCGCAGTAATATTGGTTCTATTGATGGAAGTTAGAGGGAGAGGGGGAGTTTTCAGGAGTGATGATATTACTGCGCCGAGGTCGAAGTGCTGCGAGAAGAGAGAAGTACTCTTCCGCCATACATTATAGTTATCATTTCTTATCCGCTTAGAAAATCGCCACTGTTTATTTTGTGTCACCATACTTACTCATGTAAACGTCTTTAAATAGGGAAAACACGGAAGTGTTTGGTAGCTTCTAAATTCATCTTTGTTTGGATCCTAAGGAATGAATGGTGCTAAGCTAAACGCTAGAATAGTGGCGCCGCGCTTTAAAGCGATTAAGTGCACGCACTGAGACGGGAGAGGTACTTATCAACTTGTCTAAGTTGAGGGATAAACATATTGGAATATGGAAAAACGGTGGCGTTTTCCTTTAAAGTACAGGGATAGACTATCTCTTTGTAATTATGAGCTCATTTTATTTTAAAGAGATAGCACACAATGCTACTTCAAATTTTCATCAAGATCATTTGTAAACAAACACACCTGTTCTTTTTTTAGAGCAAATATGGGCGTGTTTGAATATGATAAGAAGATAAATTGCAGAAAAATCAGTAATGTATGCCATCATTTACCAGCAAAACTTATTATTTAGTAATACTCCCAGCTATTACTTCAACTTTAAAAACATGTAATATTTCTAATTGTATTGTGAAATAAGAATATATATTATATAAATAAATATAATTACAATTTTTGACCCTTATATGTTCCTAAAAGTAACATTTTGAATATTTTTTGTGGTGGGATGAGTGAAAACATTGGGAGGACAAGTTAAAATCTGAATTGCTGTCCTGCTGTCATGGCCTAATGGATAGAGAGTCGGACTTGTAACCCAAAGGTCATGGGTTCGAGTCTTAGGTCTGGCAGGGATTGTAGGTGGGGGGAGTGAATAACCAGCACTCTCTCCACCCTCAATACCACGACTGAGGTGAGACCCTTGAGCAAGGCACTGAACCCCCAACTGCTCCCCGGGCGCCGCAGCATTGGCTGCCCACTGCTCCGGGTGTGTGTTCACAGTGTGTGTATGTTCACTACTGTGTGTGTGCACTTGGATGGGTTAAATCCAGAGCACAAATTCCGAGTACGGGTCACCATACTTGGCCACACATCACTTCCCTTACCCTTAAAAAAATGTTTAAAAGCAGAAAATCTTTAATGCATTTTATATATAAACCAAAGGTTTTTTTTGTAGTGCTACCAAAGACTATCTGTATAAAATAAGATACTGAAGAGGAATGTAGATTATCTTACAATGTACGGACGTTAGCCAGCATGCTGAACACTCCTTCTCCCAGGTGTGTGATTTGATTGTCACCCAAGTTGAGACTCTGCAGGAGACTGAGACCAGAAAACACCCAATCCTCCAGACGACTCAAGTGATTGAAAGACAAATCCCTGGAAACAAAACACAAACACACATTAACTGAAAGCCAGCCAACAATCAAATACAACACCTCAAGAAAAAAAAAAAAAAAAAAAAAAAAATATGTATATGTATTCATATATATGTATTCAAAATGCTGTCAAAATGGCTGAAAAACTAAATTCGAATTTTGTACTTAAATATTATCAAAATTCGAATTATATTCAACATTATATTCGAATTATATTCGAATTTAAAAGACAATTTCAGTTAGAGGAAAAAAAGCTTTTGGCTTCTCTCCTGAGGCCATAAGAGGGCGCCTCGAGCAAAATATTACTAATCCACGGTTCTTCAAAGCAATAACACGACTATCTTTGAAAAAAAGTGCATAATGTTTAATATAATGTTCACTTAATTAATTAAGTTGCTTAAACAATTAGAAACAAAACAGCATCATGTATACACAGTTTAATACAAAGCACGGAAAACCAATCACAAAGAGTAACGTTACTTTTTTCATTTAAAAACATGAGATGCAGTGAAATGGGGAAAGACCCATCCCGCCATAAATATCTGAGACATGTTTTTTCAAAGTTGAACTTACAATACTTTTAAATGGCTTTCTAAATATCCAACTCTCTTTTGCGAGACGCGAGTGCAATGGTGATAGATGTCCCTCTAGAAAATGCACAAAATATGCGTTCTGTGTGAACGGCTTGGTTTCGGTTTTGACTTAAACAACATCATCTCTGCATTGTTCTCTTTTTCCGCAGTATTTTGAATGAACAACGTATCCAGTGGGTTCAACTGGATAAGCTAAAAAAAAATATTTTTGCATTCGAATGTGGATTTTTTATTTTTAAATTCGACGAATATTCGAAATTCGAATTTTTTTTGACAGCCCTACTAATTACACCGTATTGTATATAGGTTAAGGTCAAGGCCGAAGTCACTCACAGCTCTTGCAGGCGATGGCAAAACTCCCAGGCATCAGCTCGAATGAGTCCAATATTGTTCTGATTTACCCGCAGAATCCTGAGCATGTGCAGGCCATACAACCAGCCCTTATTCAGCTCCGTCAGATTATTATACTCCAACTCTCTGGCAGAGGACAGAACACGTCACCCATAAATCATTACTTTGATTCATGTGAAACAGAAACTTAAATTATAAACTAGCTACATTAAATAAATAGAAAAGAATCAAACCTCCAGGTTCAGATATATGGTTTCAAATACAGTTATTTAAATTAAAAAAAATAATAATAAATAAATAAAATACAAAAAAAAGCTTAAAAATACTACAAAAGCAAAGTCTTATTTAAAGCTTATTTTTGATACAGCCAAAAACAAAAACAAAAAAAAAAACAATATAATAATAATAATAATAATAATAATAATAATAATAAAATGAATAAATATGATTCCAGCCTTTCTGGCAAAATTTGACATATATTTAAAATTTATATAATTGCTCTTAAATGGCTTAAAGGGTGATTTTCTCCCCCAAAAGAACTACCACTTAGTAAAAATGTCTTTAAAAATAATTAAAACTTTTTTTTTGTTTTTTTTAGAAACAGTAATTTTAGATACTTATATTTTTTAAATTTAATTTTAAATGATCTAGTGAAACCCTGAAAGCATTGACTCACAGCTCCTCCATGTTTTCCAAACCAAAGAGAGCTCCATCCATCAGCTTTGTGATACCGTTGCGCTGCATCTTCAATGATTTAAGAGCCTTCAATTCTTTGAAAATGAGACTTTCCACGACACGAATCCTGTTGCGCCTCAACTCTCTGAAAAAGTGACACAAAGGGGCACATTACAATGAGAAAATCTAAACCACTGCCCTAACAATCAGAGAGACAAGACAACAAGGGAAATGAACTCCCCAATTGATAATATCAGGTGCATTTAGCAAGCAGTAATCCTGTCAGACACAATCTAATTGAGAAAGCAATAACATCCTATTCATTAGCCGTGAATACGCACAAGACTTGGAGCTGGGAGAGGGTGAAGACTTTATCAGGCAGCAGAGAGAGTCTGTTCTGGTTTATCTTCAACACAAGAAGGGAACTGATGTTTCCGAAACAACCGGGCTCCAAGGAACTTATCTTGTTTTTGCTCAGGTTGCTGTCGTGATGGAGAGAGGAAACAGACAAATATCCATGAACCCCAATAGTAATCAGAAACACCAAGAATACGCCCATTACTCAATGACAAAACAAAGATCAAAGCAACAATTGACACTTGAGTTGTCTCAAACTGATAACTCAAGGGAAAGAGCATAACTTCTTCAGAAAGCTCTCTTAATCAACTTAGAATTTTAACACAGTCTTATGAAAGTGCAAAACTCAGACAAGCCTGAGTACAAAGACTCACAGGTATTTCAGCTGCATGGGAGGGAATGATCCGGCCTTAAGCTCAGATATAGAATTAGAGCTCAAGTCCAGACTTTCCAGAGATGAATATGGCAACAACTGCTCTGCCACGACTTCAGAGATTCGGTTATGAACACTGAAAATAAACGGCAGATATAGTACCATATCAACATACATGATCATTTATACTTGGAATGAAAAAAAATGAATGTAGAGGGAAACTTACAGTGACAGCACTGTGATGTTGGATGAGGCATCTCCAAGAAAAGGCACCGCTGTAAGTTCATTCTGATTCATAGACCTAAATTCACAGAGAACAAATGATTAAAGGGGTCCTATTATGCTTTTTCACTTTTTGAATTTTAGTCAGTGTGTAGTGTGTATGTTTGGGCATAAAAAGATCTACAAAGTTACAAATCTCAAAGTCCACTCCAAAGGGAGATATTTCGTTTTTAAAAAATCCCTTTTCAAGAACTACAACGAACGGCTCGTTTGGACTACAAAGTTGTTTTCCTGTATTTGTGACATCACAAAGCGGTCCATTAGAATATCATTAAAATAAATCCCGCCTCCGGAAATTTGAATGGTTGGCGGGTGGGGAGAAGGCTTGAGCACTGCACGTTTCAAAATCTAAACCCCGTGCGGGTGTTTTTATATCACTATATTTCTGAAGGAAATCGACTGTCTTCAGAAAATTTTGGATGTCATTTTCATTTCGTCTTGCATGTAATGTCTGATAAAGCAGCGTTTGTGAGCGGAGCTCTGCTTTGTGTACAGCGTTACCAGGGAAACCTCGCTCTCTCCCGCTCCAACAGCGCCTCCTGCTGGCAGAGAATGAATTTGCATATATATGCCGCCACAAATAGTGTAACTCTGTGGGACTATGGTATAAATAAATTCAACTGTATAACAGTTTCACTGTAATTCATGTTATAATGTCAGAATTAAAGAACAATAAACATAATACATATTACCGTTGCACTTATCTGTACATAGTAAATGCAGTTATTTTTAAGCTGTTGTTGACATCCTATCTAAAACGTGATTTAGCCAAAAAACCAACAACAATAACGTTACCACTTTAATATGTCTTGCAATATCCGTGCGTGCACAGGTTCTGCGTGATCCTCTTGTTCAATATTCTCGGGGTCTGAATTGATATGGCAATATTGACGAACTTGCTGCTTTGCCAAGGGGCGGGGCAGTACCGAAACACCGTCTAAGCTGTTCACCAATCACAACGCACTGGGACAGCTAACCAATCACAACACATTCAGTTTTTCAGAAGGTGGGCCTTCATCAAACCCGGAACTAATCGAACCGTTTGTGCCAGGCTGGGGAGGAAGGTATTGTAATAATGTAAATTATGTGAAAAATAATGCGATTTTCGAACCACCAAGCATGAGAGCATGTTCTAGTACACCCACAAAACAAAATCAAGACTTTGTAAAAGAGCATAATAGGACCCCTTTAAAACCTGCAAGTGTATAACTTAATATTTAAGACTGGGGGATTAAATGTCAAGTGTAGGGCTGCAACAATTAATCGATAAAATCGATTATTATCGATAATGAAAATCATCAACAATGATTCTCATTATCGATTAGTCGGGTCTCCCTACAGTGCACGTCTAACTTCAGCCGATCGTGTCAAATTAACGTTACAGCACTGAATAACGCATTTCTGTGGCCAAAAATGCATCTAAAAATAGTGGAAGAAACGGAATGAGATGCTGCGGGAGAAGAACGTGATCCAAGCTCCACAAAACATGAGAATTCTTTATTTTAAGATTTAAACTAATGCATTAGCGTAATGGCTTGCCCTGTCAGGTGCTTTGACAGATGTGTGTGCGTCCTCAGCGCAAAAACGTTCAGTTTACGGTCATATCCTTATCTGTAAATGTCACAAATTCACGCGAGCATTTCCATTTTTGCATAAAGTTCCGTCCTGACAGTCTGTGTTAAGTTTAAATCTTTACTGAATGAGCGCGAGCGCGGCGGGCGCGTGAACGCGCGTCAGTGAGGGATTAATATTCAGCGCAAAAACATTCATTGTGCTGAAATATCTGTTGTTGAACGTTAAATTAAGGTTTAAAAGTCAACATGCAGTGCACGTATTTTATGAGAGTAGGAACTGTAAAGGGATAACCGTGTATAGTTGTGTGAATATAAATATTACATGCTTCATAGGCGCCTTTTACAGGATAAAGAAATTACAGTAAACTTGACTGTGATCAAAAAGTTGGTTAACACCGAGTTTGTGTTTTTATTCGTCTTTATTATTTTTATTAATATCTAAATTTTTGATGAAGAGATTTAAACTATAGCCCTATAACAAATAATGTAAGGTCTGTGCCACTGCTGCTCTAAACTAACAGTATTGGTGTTTACTAAAATCATTTTTTATTTATCTGTATTGGTTAGTCCTCCAATATGCGTAAGGTCTTTAGTAACAGTAGGCTATTTCTAATGCTAAAATATAATTATTTCTGTTATCTATGAATGAAAGATCTATGAAATATTTTCTCAGATACCCAATTACAGTCAATAAGTAGCTAAACAATGCCAACAAGAATGCATGCTGTTATGAAAGGCAGGAGGCTATTTTTTTATTATTATGTGAATAAATATTTAGTTGTTTCAGTTTGTTATTTGCCCAATAATTGACAATAACATTTTTAGATTTAAACAATTCTTTGACAGCTTCCTAAAATATTTGTGTTTTCTCTTTATGAAAGGTGGTCTAATAAATTGTTAAGCACTGTGTTTTCATAGCATTCAGTTGGCACGTATGTTTGAAGGACATTGGGCAGAATGTGGAAGTGTTTTTGTCAATAAAATAAAAAAAGAAGAAAATTTAGTTTTTTAATCCGATTAATCGGCAAAAAATAATCGGCCAACTAATCGATTATCAAAATAATAATCGTTAGTTGCAGTCCTAGTCAAATGTATAATTTGTACCTTCAGATCAGGTAAAAAAAACTTTTCACATCACTGTACACTTAAATATAGATTTAATAACAGCACAGTAAAGAAACTAAGCTGTATACAACAAACTAAACTAGGAATAGTAACTCTAACTAAACAAACCAAGTTAAACAATTTTTGTATAATAGACTTCTTACATAAAATGCATGTAAATATCAGTTGCCCTATATCTCTCAACATGTCTTATTAATATTTAATATATAAATGCTTAGTTTTATGATCAAAGCTCTGTATTTTTTAATTTGTGGGGGACAAAAAAATAATGCAATTCAATACAATGACAATTAAGAGACTGACAAATAAACATTCCTTAGAAACTTAAATCAAGATTTTTCTAAAAATGATAAGGGATAATCATGTAAACCAAAGTTACTTCAGTGGAGTAAATGTTCATATTGAAGTATTAATAACAATATAAAAGTCATTTTTTGCGTTTACTTTATAAAATAAAGATTTTACTGTTTTACAAAAGAAAAAAAAAAAAACACCACAATCTGAAGTTTTGATCATGTTGGTAATTCATGTATCGCTGTATAGGGATAATGTATTCTCTGCTCCAATCAGTGTAAGATACTTTTTTTAGTAACTAAAACCAAATGAAGACAGTTTTATTATTATAAAAAAGTAAACATACCATTTACGCTATTTTACTATGGTATTTCTACAAGGGATCACGTGACACTAAGTTAAGCCATAACACAAGATATGATAAACAATAAATAAATATCACTAAAATTGCAGCAAACAAACAAATGTGAACTAATCAGCTGTTCGTTAGTATTGTGCACATGTGCAGCCCCTGCAAAGTGCTGGAGGCTCATCAGCAGAGCATGTAAACAACATCTCCTCTGTTACTCACGCATGGGTGATCCAGGCTGGAGCTTCCAGAGCTGCAGCAGTCAGTCTTTTCTTATTGCAATCCAGCAGTTGTGCTGCACCTGGACCACCAGAACACGTACAGAGAGAAGGGCAAGTGTCCAGGCCCACGACACTCACTAGGAGCAGGAACAGGGCCCGGGGAATGGGCCAGCCCTCCGCCATTTTGAGTTTCTTGATCGCAAATGATCAGTCCAAATTATGACATTAATGAGACACAGACACTAATCTGTGTTTTAGAATATAAATATGATTTCATATAAATCCGAAATAAGTTGAAAAACATTGCAAAGCTCAGATCAAATCAATCCGGAGCCATCTCTTGTCTCTCTCTCAGCTCGTCCCTTCGAAATTCCCTTCTTCCGCCTTGCAATCTCTGCAGCTTCAAGAATTCCCAAACGGAGCGTCAAACAAGCTTCAAGACGCGGAAATACGGTTTAGATATTCCAGAAGATTTCATGTCCTATATAAGATTGTCTATTTGCATTTGAGAGAAAAATAGAATATAACTGAAAATCGCCTTTCCAAACATTGTTCCTCGACTTTTTTCCCCAAGGAAAAACAAAAGCAGCTTCTTCCGTTGACACGTGATCCACCCCTCTGTCACGTGCTGCTGGAGGCCTCGTGTCATTGGCCAGTCGACTAATCCGTCAAACTTTACTTTTTTTCACTGTTTCTCCAGGTTTGCTGTACTAAGTTATAAATGTTTTTGAAATGTATCATTTTAAGCGTGTATTATGACAGCTTATCAATTTTATTGCGTATATTTAATTACTTTTTTAATTATGAAGTTGCTGGATTTTTTTCATTAATATAGCCTATTATGGGCTTGTCCCTACCCAAAACTTTAAACTTCTGTAATACATTTATTTAAAGGGATCAAACTCTACTTTGCTCTTATAAAAATGTAAATGTAAATCATATTTTGAGTTCATTAAATATCTATGTGAACAGTTGTAGCAAAGAATTTTACTTTGCACAGTACTGTCATTATCATCTTTCAACCTGACGTTATGGTTATCTTCATGATCTGATTTTAAAAAAAAAAAATCTTAAGATGTAATATTATTTTTCTCTAAATAAATAAAAACAATGCATGTGAATGTATGCTTTCTAAGAGTGGTTCCCACAGCAATCAAACATGAAGTTATGCAAAAGACTGTTACTGATGTGTAAGACTGAAATGATCTAACTCGTATGTATGTGCTAAGGGCCAGTTCTCTGACTACACTCTCGATGTAACTCAAAGTATAAATTAAACACTATAGTGAGATGAGATATTTTTACACTCGGCCAGCATGTTGACATCAGTAATATATTGTGCCCAATGATATAACAACAAAGAGATCTAAGATCCATATAACGTATACGTTTATTTTAGTTATGATCTTTATATTATATTTAGGCTATTACAGTTATTGCATTATATTGTGTAACACATTAGGCTATATTGCATTTGCATAAGTCAATATAGGAAAGCAACTATTAGCTGTATTTAAAAAAAGAATGAAATATACACAAAATAAAAAAATGGTAAAAGAAACTTAGCTGGAGCATGTTTTAAACTGGGTTCCATAATGTAAAAAAAAAAAAAAAAAAAACACTGTCTGCTTTGACATGAACAGACACATTTACACATTTTCAAACATTAGTGCTTGCAGAAATGAAGCCTGTGGGTAAACTTGTCATACCAGAATTACTTGTTGTTATATGTTGGTTATGTGGAAAAAGCAGATAGTAAAAGTGTTTGTTTGTAAAAAAAAAAAAAAATAAAAAAAAAATTAATAAAAAAATTAAAAGTGTGTGTGTGTGTGCGTAAAAAAATAGTGTAAAAAAATATATTATTCAAAAGATTATTTTTGAAGTATTTTTGAAGAAAACCAAAAGATGAGGCCTCATAAATGGTATCTTAGTAAAGGTATATGAGACAAATGAGTTTCAAAAAAACCTAATAATCATCTAATAATTAACAAAGACTTAACTGGCTGGAACGAATACATGATCAATATATGACACCATAAATATTGCTATTTGCAGTAAAATCATTTGTTCTTAAAATTAATTACTTTTGATATTTGACAGACAAAAAGGATATCAGGGTATCTTTAAAAAAAAAAAAAAAAAAGGTCAGTATAGCGTGGTACTGTGTGATGTCAAAAATAGTTTATGTTTTCTAAGTCTAATAACTTTTTGTTAGAGCAGAAAGTAATAATGCTTTTTGCAAGCATTTAAGATCACAGATTTTCATAGAGAGAGGTGAATGCCTTCAAATACAATATACACTAATTATTTTACATGCATCAATAATACTGTTTGATGTTGCAAGGCAAATTATCCAGCAAACATCTCTGTAAACCATGTTTACATTTTTACTGAGCTACTCATCAACTCTTTAGTCATTGTTGGTCAGTAACCACACTTAATCTGATAGGCTTTCCTTTTAAATGTTTTCTAGAAGAAAAAAAAAACAAAACTTTGAAATATGTAGCTTTGAGCAAGTTTTTGGACAGGTGAGAACATGTCTTTTCTCTCCTGCTACATTATCCGCCCCTATTTCTCAGGGGAGCAAACAGGTTATTTGAGACCTAGACATGGAGGTCTGTAACAATGGACATGTCGCAGGAGCAAACACGGTCAGGCAGCTTACCTCGGAGTCTGCGAAAGAGAAAGAAGGTGTCAGACATGATAAACATGTTTCAGCGGACATGTCAACTGGAAATCAATGTACCCACACAAATTGTGCATGTCGTTGGTACGGAACTTAAGGTGATTGTAGACCGGTAGATAATGTGATAATATTATAATCCATTCATTGTGTTCTTAAAACATTGCATGTTGCATGAATTGAAGAACTGTAGTAGTAGCCAAGCCCTTACTATAGAGTGGAAAAAATACTTACTGGAACTGTTTTTATTATACATATGCAAAAGATAAACATTGTGGTTTAACCTCTACACATTAAGTGCATTTATTTATTTATTTTTTTTTGTTTTTTTTTTAATTAAAAGATGTAGCGAAAAGACCTGCTCACCTAGCAGAAGTAGCATTTTTTTTTTAAAACAAAGCACATATAGTTACATTATAGTAATTCTGTAACTCTCTGTTTTGTTTAAAATGTTTGATCTTTGCATTAAATTTAACTCATTTATAAAATAAAAAAAATAAAAATATTATTAGAGGGGTTGTGTAAGCATTGTGTGATAATGGAACAATGAAAATGCAGTTTTATTTATTTAAATATTTGTATTGACTTTACAGTTATAATACTAAAAAAAACGCAAAGATCAGTGCTGCTAAACAATAAATAATATATAAACTTATAATAAATAAATAATAAACTTATATGTTGAGTAAATACCAAAAAAGATACAAAAACAGGTGTGCAATAATATTCCACTGTAGATAGACTACTAAATGTTGCTTATAGTCAACAAACCAATAGTCTTAACATTTATATTCTCCATAGCACATAAATAATTTATATGACTCTAAATGTAATAAAATTAAGTTTACTCACTAACAAAGCTGGATTATATTTTGGATGGGTGAAAAATAATGGCTTGCCTGAAGGCAGTTTTCTAGAGCAAAATATGTGCAGCCTCCACACGGTGCATCATGAAAGAAAAAATATTAAAATCACCATTAAACTGCTTTTTATTGGTTTATTCAAAGCCATCCCTTACCAACAATTTACTGTCATCGTATTTGCATCATGTGCTTGCAAATTGAAGAAAACGGTTTGTTATCCTGAGGCAACACGGTGCAATACTTGGCCAAATGAGTTCAGTAGCGCTGGTGTTAACAGCGCCATCTAGCGGTCTTTTGTTATGCTGCATACTAAGATGTGGGCGTTTCCAGTCAGCTAAAGTCTTCCCACTGACTTCCCTAGAAATACACCTGCATTCAGTCAACCAATAGGCACGGTGACATCTCAAGTACATAAAGGGTTAAAGGGAATTGTTAAAGTCACTTTGAAAGAAAGACGCATCTTTGCAAACCATGGTGTCCCAACGATCACTTACAATTGATATTGAGAAAGCGACAAGGACGACATATGTGCTTGGAACGGAGTTGACGGTCAATTTAAACAGGTGGGCGAATTTATTTCCTTTCATTATATGAATAGACTTTATGAATATTAGAATGGTGTTTTATTTTAAAGGAACAGTCGCTCTGGATGCGTTCTTGTGTTTGTAAACAGCGCGACGGAGCTCAAGGGAATTAAACACAGCGGTCTATTGAAAGACATATTTAAAGGGGCAGTTCACCTAAAAATGAAAGCCTCTTTATTATTTACTCGCACTTTTGTTGTTTCAAAACCCGTTTGACTTTCTTTCTTCTGTGGAGAACAAAAGGATACGTTACAGAGGATTTGACAGACGCAGTCTCTATTCACTTACGTTGGATATTGTTTCATACAATATAAGTGAATGGTGACGAAAACTGTCAGTCGCCGACATTGTGATAAGTGTTAAATTGTCTCAGTAATGATACAAGTAACTAGAGTAGCTAAAAATATCAAGCAAAGGGCTAAAGCGTGTTACTGTCTGACCAGTGAGTTTAGTTTAGATCAAAGGAACATATTTAAGGAATTTGAATGGAAAATAAAAGGATTCATTTCAAAATTACTATTATTATTTTGACAAGCACAACATTACAGACTCCGGGAACCCAAACATAAGGAAGAGTCTAAACACAATGTCGCTAAAAAGGAAGTATGTATACATAGACCGACAATTGAAGTAACACAGACAATATGAACGTAATACAATTTTGCTAACATAGTTTAGAGCTAAAATGGTCTATTGTTTTAGTGCAACATCATTCTGGAATGCACTGAGGTTTCAGTGTTTGCAGATATCTATCTGTTTGTTATAATTGATCTGTTTGTTCTGTATAGCTGAATATTTGCTGGGAGAATTCAGGGGGGTTGCTGATTGAAGAATTTCTCCTTTCAGTTCCAAAGGCAGATGAATGCACTCGTTGTGCTGCAACATTATTTAAATTCATCACTGAACTCTGTCTCAGTGCTTCTGTTTATAACAGCAACTGTCGGCTATTGTCTTTGATAGCTTTCCAAACCTCCTAATAGCTCTTTTCTTTAGGTTTTTAAAAGACTTTATCTTTTTTTTTTTTTTTTTATTAGTCCATACTGAAATAGACAATCCCCCAGTAACATGATCACGACTAGCGCATGTTGTCTTAGAAGATAGAATTGAATCCTATATGTATTATAAATAACCCACTACCTAATGCAGTAATAATGACTTTTGGGTTGGTGACATGCCGTGTTCCAGAGTGTCATCAGTGGTGTGACATCCTGAAGCTATTCATTTAAATTCATTTTAAATATATATATATATATTTTTTTTTATTCTCAGTATATTTGTAGATTTCACTTGAGATAGTATATTACTAAAAGGTCTTGAAGTGTTCTCCAGAGGTTATGAGTCAGCTCCTTTGCCATCATATTTGCCAGTAAATCAAAAACTGTCATAATGATATCATCCCTTCAAGAAAAGAACTCTTTATATAGAATTTCCTTTTTAATATCACCATTAAATTATCTTTCTAAGAACCACATTGTAGATTCACAACCTTAAGCATAAAGCTGTGTAATGCCAAACCAAACTGTCAACTTTGTTACCTTTGGGTTTCTGAAAGAAGTCTTTTATGCTCACCAAGCTGCAATTATATGATCTGTAAAAACAGTAATATTGTGAAATATTATTGCAACTTACAATTTAAAAGAACTGTTTTCTATTTTAATATATTACATTTTAAAAGTTGAATTTTCAGCATCATTACTTCAGTCTTCATTGTCACATGATCCTTCAGAAATCATTCTGATATTATTATTATTATTATCATCAATGTTGAAATAAGATGAACCGCTTAATATTTTTGTGGATACTGTGATATGCTTTGATATAAAGAAAGGTCAAAAGAAAAGAATTTATTTAAAATGCATTTCTTTTGTAACCTAAACGTCTTTACTGTCACTTTTGATCAGTTTAATGTATCCCTGCTGAATAAAAGTATTAATAAAAAATGACTGACCCCAAATATTTGAAACACTGTGTATATTTAAAATAATAAATTGGGTTTGAAATGGCACAATACAGTTCCTTTGTGTAATATCCAACAATGAAATAGATAAATTCATAATGTGTCTGTGTATGTATCTATGTTCTCTACAGGTGTGCCCCACCGCTTTCCAAATCCTTCTCGATAAAATGCAGCCCAAATGTGCATTACAAGGTCACTCCTCCGGACAGGGACAGGAATGCCGCTCCGTACCCCCTCACCCCAAACTCTGTCCTCATTGTCACCATGGATGCAGTCAGCGAGAATGCAAATGACAGCAAGGTACCTACAGTACATCCAATCACCTTTGTGCATGAAAGAATATTCACATTAAGAAACAGAAAGAATCTGTGGAATATTTCCATGTTCAGAGGAAAATTCTGTGGAATAGATTTAAACAAGATAAAATGTTTGAAACCAAGCCAGAAAACTCAGCCTAGCACAAATATTTAAAAGGAGGATGTGATGGGGTTGTTTTTTTGTGGATTTCTTTGTGGGCAGATCCCATTTGCGTATGGTTTTTTTATGGTTTTATGTCCAGCCTTTGGACTAAAACAGATAATAGAGTTTTAGAAAATAAACAGAACTGAAAGAAATCGACGGCTGCAGATAGGAAACTGCTTGCCTTGTCAGTCTTGTTAGTCTGATGCACACGCTGTGATTGACCGTAGTACTAGTCTATGAGGAAACTGAGGTTTGTGTGTCGACGTGATCGCATATCACTTTCACAACACTGTCTAGGACTCACAGCTTGAAGGTATATTTGGCACAATTTTAATGCAATCATTACAGTAGAGTAATGAATCACTTTAGTAATAAAAGAAAACCGCAATAATTGTCGCAATAATCCAGCTTATGCTTGTTTTTTTCTGATCTGTTTCAGCTATCTGTGAGGTACTATGGAGAGAAAACTGAGTCACTCGGGGACGCGGTGCTGCATCTAACAGCTGTCGGTACGTCTCAGATGTTTTTATTTTGAGACCTATGCCTGTGTTTATGAATAATGCTTATGTAAACAGTATCTGTGCTGTAACTATAAACAGCCTCATGCTGGTGGGACTGAAGGAACAAGCAAGCCTCATGTTGTCTCTGTTCTGTTGTAGAGATATCTCTGGACGTAGATGCTGACCGAGATGGCGTTGTTGAGAAAAACAATCCAAACAAGGTGAGCTTTGTTTGCTTGTAGTCTTGCGATCTGTTCTGTATCATCATTATTGGGGAGTTTTGTTTTTGGCTTATTGCTACAGGCTTTGATATGGTGCTAAAAGATCTGATTAAATTAATTAGTTGATTAATTTAGATGACTTAGAAGTCTTAGTGATGATAAAGACATCTAGTACTGAAGGCAATGCAAAATTTGTTTGCATATTAAAGAGATAGTTTAATCAGAAAAGACAATTTTGTCATTTACAGTGACCCTCATATCATTCTAAAACCGTGAATAACTTGCTTCTATGAAACAAAAGAAGAAAATTTTGAAAAATGTCTTAGTTTTCTTTTTTGTCAATACAGTGTCAATGGAAGCCTGTGTCTGCCGCAGAATAAATAAGAAAAAAAAAACTTTTTATCTCAATTCTGACTTTTTTTTCCTTTTATGTCTGAGTAATATCTCACAGTTGCCTTTTTTCAGAATTGAGAGATATAAACTCAGAACTGAGAGATATAAACTCACAATTCTGAGAAGAAACTTCAGAATTGTGAGATATAAACTCACAATTGCAATACAAAAAGTCAGAAATATTTTTTGATTCTGTGAAACAAAAAACAAAAAACAGAATTGTGAGATGTAAACTCAGAATTCTGTGGAAAAAAATCAATTGCAAGAATTGCAGAAAAGGCAGAACTGCAAGATATAACTCATAATTCTGAGACGTAAACTCAGAATTACGAGATATAACTCAGAATTGCGAGATATAATTTGGAATTGTGAGAAAAACTCAAAAGTGCAAGATAGAACAATGAATTTCACAAAAAACTCAGAATTGCGAAATATAACTATAATTCGGAATTGCCAGATATTACTCAGAATTGTGAGAAAAACTCAAAATTGCGAGATATAACTCAGAATTTCACGAAAAAACTCAGAATTGAGATATAACTCAGAATTGTGAGATATAAACTTACAAAGATTGGAATTTCGAGAAAAAACTCTGAATTCTGAGAAATGAACTTAGAATTACAACAAAAAAAGTCAGAATTCTCAGTTTATGTCAACTTTTCTTTCTCAGAATTTTGAGTTTACAGTTTTCAGAATTCTGAGAAACAAAGTATGAATTGTGGAATAAAAAGTTGTAATTACCCTTTTTTTTTTTTATTATGGAAAACAGGCTTCCATAATAGGGTCCAATTCTTTTTGAACCTCATTGACTTTCGAAAGTATCTTCTGTGTTCTAACAGCATAATGCTACTGTAGATATTGAAGACTTTATTTGAAGAATGTGTGATAGAATTGGATTTTGGCTCTAGGGATCGTGGAAGTGGGGTCCTAATGGCCACGGTGCAATTCTGCTGGTCAACTGTGACTCAGAGACCATGTACAAGAAGACACTGGACAGTGAGTCTGATGAGATCAGTAAAGTGTCAGGTGAGTCTGGGCAGGTCTAGTATCAGATATGGGAGGGATTAAATTCTCGCCATAGATGTTTGTTGAGTGTAAATAGACTTTGTACCAAAGGTTGGCATGTTGTGTACTTAAACAGCATTTTCAAACACTGTATGCACGCAAAATAATGCTTCCTTATTATTCGTTCATTATTAATCCTGTTTGGCCAGAATGCATTGCAAGCCTAGTGAATTTTTTACCTGTTTAATTTAAATCAAACTGTGGTTTATTCAGTACTGATTAAAAAAACAGCATCTATAAAAATACAAATTAAATGCACAATTTCACCCAATTGTTATGTGTTTTTCTATGCATATTGAACTGTTAGCTTAGTTAACATGTGACTCTACTCTTCAAATGCCATGCTGTGGAAAGGAAGTTAGAATTGTTATAGAATTGTATGTTTTTTTTTGATGGCAGATTTACAAGACATGTCCAAGATGATCCTGCGCACCAACGGTCCCGCTGAACTTCCTGAAGGCTATAAACTGACCATGCACATCTCACAGACCACTTCAGAGAACGTGAGAGTCTTTAGACCTCGGACAAATGCAAAAAAAGACAATGTGTGGAGTGAGTGAATAATATATTTTATATAATAAACAATAAAATATTTTCAGAATATATTTTGAAAGAGCATTCCTTTTGGAGATTGTATAGTGTTTACTATAAACTTTTAATTTTTACATTTTTTTAATTTTTAGTTTGTGTTCCACTGAAAAACCAGCATGCATATACTTACTGTATGGAAAAAAGTATTCCTAAAATTATTTGGGGAAAAGAGTAGGTTTGAAATGTATACTGTAATTTTACAGGCAGGCATAATGTGAAATTTTATGATGCAATTAATTCAATTAGATGGAAGTAAAAACTGATACATTATAAAGAAGCAACATTACTACTTTACTAAATGGCTCCTCTTTCTTGTACCAGAGCACAAACTCCTGAAGTTGTTCCTGAAAGATTATATCATGGTGGTGGGAACGGACACACTGACACAGGAAGTGCCCTATCTAGGAGGCAAAACTGAACTGGCGTTCTTTGTAGAGGGTCTTCGCTTCCCTGATAAAGACTTTGATGGGCTTGTCACCATCAACCTCAGTCTACTAGAGCCCTGTGGCAAGGTTAGTGAAAGAGATGACTGTCTGATCTCTCATGCAACCAACATCTAACTTTCTATTCTTTTACTTACTGCAAGAACTACTCCAGTCTTGTAATAAAAGTTGCACTATAACACTTCTATAAAATGACTAAAAATGAATACTAATTATTTTCTTAAAGGGTTTCCCTGAAACACCCATCTTCACAGATACAGTGGTATTTCATATTTCTCCCTGGATCATGACTCCAAACACCCTCAAACCTGTGGAGGTGTATGTGTGCAGGTGATTCAGTCAAAACTTTCTTTAACCCTTCATATATCATATAACAAATAATGCCATTTTCCAGAGATAGATACAGATATTTTTTGCTAGTCACTTTCATCTTGTAAGTCATGGGGATTAATGATTTACTTTTACTTGTGTCTTTCTGGCAGCACAAGTGATAACTACACATTCCTGAAGAGCATAAAGAACCTGGTGGACAAGTGTGGCTACAAACTGAAAATATGTTATGAGTACATGAACCGAGGCGACCGCTGGATGCAGGTCAGTGAAATCAGTGGGAAAACAATCAATCAGTCAATCAAATATTATATATTTTTTAAAAGAAATTAATACTTTTATTTAGCAAGGATGCATTAAATTGATAAAAATTGACAAACATTTGTTACAAAAGATTTCAAGTCAAACAAATGCTCTTTTGAACTTTCTATTCTTCAAAAAATATTGGGAAAAAAAGTATCAGTTTTCACAAAAAAATATTCAGCAACTGTTTTCAACATTCTCTCTCTCTCTACAGGATGAGCTTGAGTTTGGCTACATTGACTCTCCCCATCATCAGTTCCCTGTTGTACTGGACTCTCCTCGTGATGGAGATCTTCAGGATTTCCCCTACGAGTCCATTCTGGTAAGTAACACTGATAAACGCTCAAAGAAAAAAAATCACCCAAAATGGTCATTTGCTCATCAACTTTTACCCCCATGTTATTCCAAACCAACAATGGCATCAAATTATGATCACACACTAATCTAGATGTATAGAAACACTAAAACATTGTGTCACAGGGGCCAGACTTTGGGTACGTGACACGGCATGCTTTGAAAGAGGAGGTGAGCAGTCTGGACTCCTTCGGTAACCTGGAGGTCAGTCCACCAGTCACAGTGAATGGGAAAAGTTACCCACTTGGCAGGATCATCATTGGAGTGGCGTTCCCGACGTAAGTACCCCAGCTGTACCCTCCTAACAGAAACCACAACTAAAAAGGAACACTGCCATTATTTTCTTGACTTCATGTTGCTCCAAACAAGACATATGTTGATTGATTAAACAACTATTACCTAGAGATTCAACGAGATTGCTTGTGTTTAATTCGAAGTGCAACACGTGGCCGAAACATGACCCAAGTCGTCCAGGACTTCCTGTGGGCACAGAAGGTTCAAGAGCCAATAGCGCTGTACTCTGATTGGCTGGTTGTGGGTCATGTGGATGAGTTCATGACTTTTGTTCCAGCCCCTGACCGAAAGGTAAACGAATATGTTCAGAATACTACAATAAACTACCAGTCAAAATTTTGAAATAATTATGACTTCATGTTTTTGAAAGAAGTCTCTATTTAATTAAAAATCCAGTAAAACAGTACATTTTTAAACGCCAGTACTTTATTCTGAACATAGCCAGTGTTTTTTAAATACCCAAAACAGTGCTAACTGTAATGGTTTGATTGTTCAGAAATTCCGGTTGCTGCTGGCTAGCCCTGACGCCGGATACAAAGTTTTCAAAAGCTTAGAAAAAAAAGGACATGGAGCAGCAGAAATGTTTCCAGGTAAACACTCACTAATTTTCTATTCCAAAAAAAGTTTACTATCCACCAGAGTTCATTTCTAGCTAACCGTTTTACCTGAACAGGTTTGCCAGAGGCCATCTCTGTAAATGAGATCCTGAGCAACAAAAAGCTACAGGCTGAAAACAGATACGTGCAGGTCAGTAAAACACACAATATTCACAAACACCCCTTTAACATGTGGCATTATGATGTGGTTTGTGTCCAAACAGTACGTAGATATTTTTGTAGCCAGATTTTACGGATCACTTAACGGAAAGAATAATGCTGGCATCTTGTAATCTTTCACTCAGAACTGTATTGACTGGAACAGGGACGTGCTGAAGAAAGAGCTGGGGTTGGATGATGAGGACATCATTGATTTGCCCATCCTGTTTAAGGTGTTAGAAGAGAAAACGGGCCCCAGGGCTGTGGCTTACTATCCCGACACGGTACAGCACATTATCAAGAACACATTGTCACATGATCCTTCAGAAATCATTCTAATATGTTGATTTGCTGCTCAAGAAACATTCACTGCTATTATCAATCTTGAAAACAGTGCATAACTTAAAGTATCATTAACCTATCCTACCAAATGCACATTAATATTCTACAATCAGGCATAATAAGCTATTTGAGGAATCTGATTATATAGTTTTCCAATTACATTAACCTTTGTTTTGATGCATTACCTGTATGTACCTTCAGGTCAACATGATTGTGTTGGGGGATCAGCTGGGCATCCCAAAACCATTTGGGCCGAAGGTAAACGGCAGGTGTGCTCTGGAGACGGAGGTGTGTTCTCTTCTGGAGCCTCTTGGCCTCAAATGTACCTTCATTGATGACTTTGCCCCATACCACAAACTGCTGGGTGAAGTTCACTGTGGTTCCAACGTTCTTCGAGAGCCGTCCCATTTCAAATGGTGGAACCTAGAGCTGTGAGAGAAAGACTAGACCTGTCAAGTGCCTATTAAGTCTTAAAACTAGTTAATTCTAGCAATAAACAATGCATAGAGCAAAATACTAATGTGATAATTCAACTAAAAATGTCATTTACTCACCCTCATGTTGTTCAGCTCTTTTCCATTTAATGACAAGGTGCTGTCAAGCTCCAAAAAAGAATAAGTACCCCAAAAATTATTCGCATCACTATGCGCTGTTCTGAAGTCATATAACAGCTTTCCATGAGGAACAGACAGACATTTAAGTGCCTATTCACTGATAAAACCCTTTTGTTGCACCTGCACATTGAGATTTTGAGAGCTGTTGATTTTCAGTAGATGCAACTTGAAGAGAGCAAATTGTATACTTCTGAAACAACATGAGTGTGAGCAAATAACAATTTAGTAGTTTGTCAAATTCTTATGACTTTCCTCTGACACTCAGGCTGCAGTGGTGCTGTTGTAGGATTTCTAAGAAAATTAAGGGCTTACATTTACAAATAATGTTTTGAAGTGGTTAAAAATAATGTTAACCGCTTACAGCTTAAGAGACCTGTTATTTTTTCTAACAACAAAAAAGGTTTAAAAAGTTTTCATAACTAAGAACCATTAATGTTCATTCTGCGTTGCCTCACTAATAATGATGGAGAATTTGATTTTATAATTTGGTGATTGTATTGGGAGTGCATTTTCCATAATAATGTACATTACAGAAATAAATAAACATCACGTGAACCCCTTTGATCTTTATTAAACACAATTTTTTGTTTTATTACAAAAAAGGAAAAAATGTCTTATTTACAGTGAAACATTTCATAAAAGTAGCATAAATAAGCACTTGTCAAGGAGAACACAATCACTTGCAGAAAGCGGTCGGTGTTTGTTTGGAATGAGTTTGTGCTTTATGTCTCTAGCATGTGCAAACGCAATTATGTACAGTTCGACCAATCAGCAGAGACTTAGGGCTCTGACACAGTGAAAGTATGGATTCAGCCACCCAAAAATATTTTCCCTTTTCCATAAACTGTTTTATAAGCATCACCCCTGAAAGCATCCAAACAGCATTATTTATAAGAAAAAATTCTACTGTTCCTCTTCAAACAAGAAGCAAATTGGGATATTAGTCTTACAAAAAAGTACCATAGTATTTTCATGTTTTTGGACATGAAACTCTGGTAATGCCATGCTTCTTCTATGATAGTAATACCATGAAATATGCATCATATACACCATAGATACCATAGTATTTTAAGGAGCTGTAAAAGTGACTAAAATGTAACACAAATTGCAAATATTTTATTTTATTAGAGTAGATATTTTGCCAGTGACTTCCTTTTGGTTTTTACATTTACATTTATGCATTTAGCAGACGCTTTTATCCAAAGCGACTTACAGTGCATTCAGGCTACACATTTTTTTATCAGTATATGTGTTCCCTGGGAATTGAACCCATGACCTTTTGCGCTGCTAACGCAATGCTCTACCACTGAGCCACAGGAGCTCAGTGGTAGAGCATTTTAATATCACAGCGTAGGATAGTTGCTCAAAATAATTAACCACATTTACGGCTAAATTGATTAGCTCAAAAAAGCCTGTACCCATAAGCCAATCTGATGAATGGGAATGCTAACAAATAGCATTAAAGGGTTAGTTCACCCCAAAATGAAAATTATGTCATTAATTACTCACCCTCATGTCGTTCCAAACCCGTAAGACCTTCGTTCATTTTCTGAACGCAAATTAAGATATTTTTGATTAAATCGGAGAGCTATCTGACCCTCCATAGACAGCAACGCAACTGAAATGTTCCCAGGTCCAGAAACGTAGTAAATACATCAGTAAAACAGTCCATGTGACATCAGTGGCTCAACTTCATTGTTTTGCGACGCTACAAGAGTACTTTGTTTGCGCAAAGAAAACAATAATAACAATTTACTCAAATTCATCTCCCCCGAGTTACGTCTTCCGCCATTTTGGAGAGTACCCAAGAACGTATTTGACGCAATCAGCGTTATTTACGTTCGGGGGGAAAGCGCCCATGAACATATAATCTGCGTAATAAGCGTTGTTTACGCTTAGGGTAAAGCATGCGTATGTATTGTGATACGCTAACTCGGGAGAGAAGAATGGTTGAGTAAATTGTTATTTTTGTTTTCTTTGCGCAAAAAAAAAGTATTCTCATAGCGTTGAGCCACTGGTGTCACATGGACCTGTTTTACCGATGTATTTACTACTTTTCTGGACCTGAGAACATTTCAGTTGCGCTGCTGTCTATGGAGGGTCAGATAGCTCTCAGATTTCATCAAAAATATCTTAATTTGTGTTCCAAAGATGAACGAAGGTCTTACGGGTTTGAAACAACATGAGGGTTTGGAACGACATTTATCATTTAACATCTGCTATTGAACATAAAGCATCTGAAGAATATATTCTGACCTAGTGTTTTCCATAATCCATATCCACTATTATATATGTGTCCGCAGTTTTACATTCATATTGCTCACCTGTCATACAAGCTAAAAAAAAAAGTCTTCAGGACTTCGGTATATCTGACTTGGGAGACATTGATGTTTTAATCTGCACAGCTAGCTATAAAACATGAAACTACAAACATGAGGCTAATCCATTAGTGTACAGTTTACACACGTGTCAGTTTTTACCACAAACAGCTGTGGCCATACAAAATATGTTGATAAGTAAAACAGCATAATCTTAATAAATAATAATTAAAAAGTATACAGCATCTCACACCTGATCTATTCATGGTATCATAAATTATAATGCTTATGCTTCATTTATTGGACGGAACTGGAAATGGCTTGGGTGCTTGACACCAGAGGATAGAGAACCACATTAAAAAACAACATTTAACATTTACCTATATTCATTTTCAACATCATTACATCATGACACAAAAGGTAACAAAACAGAACCACACATAGATGTGTATTACAGTGCTTTGCGGGTTCACGTGTATTTTAAGCATGATGGGTTTAAGTTGAACCTCATTTGTTATTCTGAAAGATGCTGAAAGCTTGTGACAGCTTACCACCCCCGTTACTAAAAGATTTACTCAATAAATAAATAAATATGACAAATAAAACCCAAACCCACACAATAAGGGCCACTGTTGAAAGAAAGAAAGAAAGAAAGAAAGAAAGAAAGAAAGAAAGAAAGAAAGAGAAAGAGAAAAAGAAAGAAAGAAAGAAGCCTATGATAAGGCCATAATCATGCGTGATTCGTCTCCAGTTGGCAGCTCTTCTCTGTTCTTCTAGATGTGTACCAGCCTTCAACACAAGCCAGGCAGGTTTACTATTTTGCCTACAGACCAACAGCCACATGACAGAAGATAAAGGGGTTGAGTCCTTACAAGAGCGCGCCGATATTCTGATGCACACTTGCCCAACTGCACGCTTCAAGGCTGGAACTAGCAGTTCACTCCCCTTCACATCTATGTCTCTACAGGAACTCTTGTGAGCACGTCGAGTGTCCGCTGCAGAGGGCTGCTTATGAAAATGCTGAAAATAAGACAATTAAAAATGATTAATGAGAATAAGATTTATAAATGTATGTATAAATTTTCTAGCTGAATATATTTTTAAATGAAATGTATTCCTGTGATTGCAAAGCTGAATTTTCAGCATCATTACTCCAGTCTTTAGTGTCACATGATCCTTCAGAAATCATTCTAATATGCTGATTTGCCGCTCAAGAAGCATTTCTTATTATTATCAATGTTGAAAGCAGCTGTACTGCTTAATATTTTTGTGAAAACCGCGATACTTTTTTAGGATTCTTTACTGTCACTTTTGATTAATGTAATGCATCCTTGCTGAATAGAACTATTACTTTCAAAAATAATCTTAAATATCTTGTTGACCCCAAACTTTTGAACAGTAGTGTGATTTTCTAAATGTCATGCTACATTACAAATAGCAATACAACTAACTTAACATAAAAATCATAGAGGGATAAAAGTAGGTCATTAAGAGTTAACAATGCAAATATAATTAAATGAAACAGCCATAAGCCCAATAAACATATCAAAAGAGATATAATCCACATTTTTGCTGTTCCTAACCTGTTGATGGACATCCATGAAGTCATCTACAGCCTACAGGACAGCTAGCAGTTCTGTGCAGGACAAACACACAGAGAAAAAGGCAAATACAAAGAAAAACTACATTAGATCTGATGTTCAAGAGCAATTATACAGGTACAGAGAGAAACGGTCATGCTGTGACTTTAAAGGGGTGATATCAAACATTATCAGTTTAGTTTTTCCTAAGATCCACTTATAACATTATTCAAGGTTTATTATTATCTTCCACCCTCTTTTTGGGACATTTTATTCTGCTCTGGCTTCAGAACTATATAAACAGTGTCTTTATGACTACCATGTTGCGATGAGCACATTTCTTACCGAGTGTTGTCTCTCTGTTTTTGGACGAGGTTCAGATTGCTGTCGAAAGGGGCCTACAGTGAAACAGATGACTGTCAAACTGTAATACAGCGATGAGGCCAGACACTCTATTAGTGTTGTTATCATTAACTAAAATATTATATATATATATATATATATATATATATATATATATATATATATATATATATATATATATATATATATATATATATATAAATTGGTAATTGAATTAAAATCAATTACATGAAAATTTCTGATAGTAGCAGAAGTACTAAAATTACTAAAACAAAAATGAACAAGAAAGTCAACATCATAGTAGGAAGGTTGTTGGTCTGTCAGGGGTGTATTTTGGCACTGTTAGCATCACACTCTACTGTTTGAGCTACAGGGATGCTAATGCTAATGCTAATGATACAGCTATAGGGTTGTAAAATAAGCAAATATTGTCTTACACAGGCTTAATACAGGTAAATTGCATATTATTTATCATGAAATAGATTAGAGTGCAACATATTTCTGGCCCCCTCAATGCAGCATTTTACACTCACAAAAATCTAACAGTCAAACACATAAATTATCATTACATAATCCTTTTAATATAATAAATCATTGCTTGGGCTGTTGGGAGGTGTAATGTTTGTTCTATCTCACCTTGTGAACTGCTCTGACTAGTAGTACCAGAGCTGTCTTCCAACCACACGCCGCTGTATGTAAACGAATCTCGTTTGTGAGGCGTACCAGCTGAAGACAGACTCTCCTATGTTCCAGAAAAATGAAAAACAGATGCAAACAACAGAACCAGTCAGCTTTGCCAAATTATATAGGTGTATTGATACTTCTGTTCAGACAATTAAATGCAAATTCCATTACGCCTGTATGCATTTGCCTGCGAATAGAATGGGCGTTTAAAGCCAGGTGGTTTTCTCTGCCTGTCAGTTTGTATGAATACATTAGAATTTTACCCAGTGACAACATTTTGATCACAATGTAGCTATCTTTTAAGTAAAATATGAGTCATTTATTGATCAATAATGAGTCATAGATGTAATGTAACCGCACCAGTCCCGTGTCGTAGTCCTCTGTTGCTTCATGTTCCTGCTCATTCTCTTCCACCACGCTGGTGAAGCTACTGGCATTGGACGAGGATCGAGACAGATCCTGAGACTCTGGGATAGAGGGAGCTCGACAGCACAGGGCCGAACTACAAACACACATATGCACACATATGAGGTCAAATCAACCCAAAAGACTAGAGCTGTTCACCCAAAAAATTTAATTTGCTGAAAGTTTCTCCAAATCTGTCTCAAAACAAACTCATCAACGTCTTGAAAGGGCTGAGGATAAGTAAATGTGTCATTTTTGGGTGAACCACTCCTTTAAATAATCACCATTAAATGCATATGGTCAAAGATTAATATTTTGCATTAATATTTTTTAAGTTGGTTGAGGTATATATTTGATTCTCTTTTGATTCAAACATTTCAATTACTGTATCACACATTAAAAGCAAAAGCAGTTCACTTTTTGACCTTTGCACCTTGAACTACTTACACCAGATTGATTTAATTGCACTACTTGCTCTGTCCATGTGATTGAAAGGTGTTGTTTGGGCTGTATTTTGCTATTGCTTAATGATAATGGTGTATGTTATGATAGCACTAGCCATATTCATGTTTAGTGATTGCAGGTGTAATTACTCAACACATTCTAATGACTCGCTGACAAACTAGTAATGTTTGAACTCAAATATGATACAGCAAATATCTATTATTTGCTGCTGGGAGTGGTTTTATGTAGAGGGTAATAAAAAGTCTGAACCTAACAAGGAGCGGCCAGTGAGCAACTACCTATTGTTCCCTCTGAACAAGCCACCTAACCTCAGGTTAGGCTATTTACTTACTACATGTGAACATGTTATTCAACTTTGAGGATAATGCATTTATAGATAATAGACGAAAAATAAAGAGTATAAAAACCAATGTATTACTAGTAGTAGTACCAGTACAATGGCATTTAATTTCAAAGAAAATATGATTTTGATGTACATTTAATACTGTTCAAATGTATGGGATCAGAGCAATTTTTTATTTTTGTATTTATTTATTTATTATTATTATTATTTTGAAAGAAATGAATACCTGTATTCAGGAAAATTAACTTTTGATTATTAAATTGATCAAAAGTGACAGTAAAGATTTTTACAAGGTTACAAAAAATTCTATTTCAAATAAATGATTTTCTTTTGAACTTTTTATTCATCAAAAATTGTGAAAAAATATATTTCAGTTTTTGGGGGTTTTTTTTTTCAGAAAAATGTTAAACAGCACAACTGTTGGAACATGATCTAGTAAAGATCATGTTCCATGAAGATATTTTGTAAATTTCCTACCGTATATATGTCAAAACATAATTTTTGATTAGTAACATGCATTGCTAAGAACTTCATCTGGACAAATTTAAAGGTGATTTTCTCAGTATTTTGACTTTTTTTGCACCCTCAGATACCAGATATTCAAATATCTCAGCCAAATATTGTCAAAAAAAAAAATCTCAAAAAATTTGACCCTTATGACTGGTTTTGTGGTCCAGGGTCATATATTAAAAAGTAAATAAAAACAATTACTTCACATGATCATAGACACCTTTCCTAGAATGTAAAGATTAGATTATATGAAAACTGTTTGGAAAAGTCAGTGTTTTCATTGGTGCTCACCCAATCTTGGTGATTTGCATCTCAGGTGAGCTCTGACTGGACGAGTTGTCTAATCTGAGGTCCTGAGTGGTGTGTCCACCATCAGATGTCCTCTGTGGACTAGGGGACACCTCTCGACTGCTGGAACATAATAATTAACCCATCTTAATTATTGTTTTCAGAACTGCATTTTTCATATTTGATATTTAATAAACCTGGCATAAAAAGATACTTATTTGTCAGTACACACTTAACACATACAAGATTCTTTGTTATATTTCCTTTATAGTTTTCTTGCCACATGACAACAAAATGACTTCTTACAAGTAATCAATTATGCAAAACTACTTTGTGTTTTCCCTTTGAGAATTTCTGCTTTTGTTCCTTGTTAACACAGAATATCCACCTTGACATTTTTGAAAGACATACAAAAATATTAAAATAAATCTTCAAGTCTTTTCAAGTCAATGTTTGTATGAATTGTGTTTTCATGTATTTTTGAAAAAAAAAAAAAAAAAAAAGAATACCCTTTTTTCCCTTGTCATAAAATGGCTTCAACTGCTAACAAAAAAAAAAAAAAAAAAAAAAGAAAAGAAAGAAAAGAAAAAAGACTGTTTTTCTTACCTTCTCTCCTGAACCTCTTGTATGTTCTCGATCCCAATGGCGCTGCTCCTCCTGGAACTGAATGGACCAGATTTCTTACGGGTCGGGCTTTTTCCAGGAATAATCAAGGACTGCGGAGAAATCACATTTGGGTCACATTTTGATTCAGATTATTAACCACTACATAATATCTTCCATTCATGTACTTTTTTTTTTTTTTTCTTACCATATTATTCATTTTAACACTTTATTTGTCTTTGTTGATTTTAACTTGGCATTTCTATATCTGTTTATTATTATTATGCCTACATAAAGCACTTTGAATGACCATTGTGTATAAAATGCTTTGTGTAAATCAACTTGCTGTGTCTACTGTCAATCATTAGGGTGATGGTAGACTTAAGATTAAATAAAAGATATCATATATTATATCAGCAAAGAGCAAAGCAGAAACAGTTCTATTATTAATAAAAATGGACAAGCCCTTAAACAACATCAGAGCTTATTGAGTGATTTCATTTGGTCTTTGCATTAAGCCTTGCAGTGCAGCCTAGATGACCCTGAAAACAGGTCCAGATGGAAAAATCTCAAGTGTAACAAAGCTGTCTGCAAGTTTACAGTTTTGCACACGTTTGATCATTATCTGTTTTCTGGGACAGTTGTTGCAGACACACTAGTACATTGGGATGGCTAATAGGCTGTTATGTCAGCCTGTCATGAGAGGCTCTCTCAGTTATTGCTGTTGTACTTGTTGTCATAGCAATAGAGACGGGACGGTCACTTGTGGAGAGCCCCATCTGTTCCACCAACCATCATCCAAACAGATCATAAGAGCTGATTACACATTTTTTTTTTGTAATGGTAAAATGATGAAGATCAGAAATGGCAGGAGAAGACCTGGTCTACCATCAGTAGAAGCCTCACAGATGTGCCATGATGACACAAGCAGTCAAAGGTCAAACCCACTCGCAGGGCACGACGCATGCCAGCTGCGACTCCGCTGGGCTGAGGGATCAGAGGGCATGAAGACTGGCACAAACTAAAGCTGCCACACTGTTTTGGGGCTTCTCACGACAGCCTGCATTTATTTCTTGTCAAGTCATTGTGTCTTTTAACAACCGAAGGTCCGCTGACCTCCACAAGGGCGTTCATACTCACAACGCCGGGTGTTTTGGGGGTGTCTGGGGGGTTGTGGGTAAAGCTTCCGCTGTGGCTTGTGGAGACAGTGTGCGGTTTCTTGTTACTGAGGCCCATGGCATCCATAGACTGACTTCTATTTCGGATTACTCGCTGGAAAGAGAAAAAACAAGCCAACACTAGAGGGCACTACAACTGCTTATATGAGGGCTAGAGAGAGTAAAGCACAGCTAAACAGAAAAAGTGGTTATGATTTGACTAGCATACTACATACTTACAATTACCTCAGGTTGTATACTGTCAGAAGTACAAAACAATTTCAATATGCAAAGAACATCAGGTGACTTTCTTCATTTGCCAAAATGTATGTGTATCCCATAATGCAATTTACTTCACTTCTACTGCACTTTTTTCTGTTACTTGAGTAAACTGATTAATTGACATGGGTAAGATGTTTTACACAAAATTATATCAAAACTGTGGCATACTGCTGTTTGAAACATTTAATTGTTCTATAATGCACACCGTTTTAAATACACTACCATTCAAAAGGTGTATTTAAGAAATTAAATGCTTTTAATTAGGCAATAATGAATTAAAAGTATCAAAGTGACAGTAATGACATTATTATTTCAAATAAATAGTTTTTATTGTTTGTATTACTTTCTATTTATCAAAGAATCCTTAGAAAATATATATAATTTTTTTCTTGAACACCAAATCAGCATATTAAAAAAAGAATCATGTGACACTGAAGACTGGAGTAATGGTTGCTGAAAATTCAGCTTTGTATCACAGGAACATTTTTTAAAAATATATATTCAAATACAAAACAATGTTAATGCATGACACATTTGATTAAATAAATGCAGCCTTGGTGAGCATAATATACTTCTTTAAAAAATATAATATAGGCCCCAAATTTTTCAGTGTACTTAAAAACATATACAGCATACAGTGTATACTGCATAAATCATACTTCAATATCACACTAATTTTTAACATACTACAATTTGGGATGCAAGAATCCTAATCTCACTTATAGGATGGACAGTATGCAAATTTGCAAAGTCATCTCTGCCATTCACCAGAACTCTTTTGTTATACATAAGCATCATTTTGTCAGTAACTAATTAAACAAATACAAACTCTTATTACTAGTTAAAGAGATTCAAATGGATTTTACCTTGAAAGACTCAAAGAAGCCGCCACCTCCTCCTCCTCCATTCTCCAGTTTGTCATCGTCATCGCCCATCATAGACTGGCTGTTCATGTGTAGCTCCTCATATAAAGTCTCCAGCAGAGCAGAACGTGTCCTCTCCTGGAGAATAAAGACATTTTAATGTAGTATGCATGCAGATGCATATTCCCACACAAATATAAACACACACACATGCCCTTCTCACCTCCAGCTTGGCAAACTTTTCTGCTTTATAGCAGGAATATTCAGCATTGATCAGTTTGGTCAAGAGGAACTCATGAAACTCTGGACTCTAAACAAAACACAAAGAACAGAGACTAAATGAGATTTATACAAAGAACATTTTGTTACATTTGAACATTTTGTAAATTGTATTTTTTAAAGATAAAATTATAAGTAAATTAAATATCAGTATATCAAGATGTAGGTGAATTAGTTTCTTCATCAGAACAGATTTGCTCATCAATGGATCCTCTGCAGTGAATGGGTGCCGTCAGAATGAAAGTCCAAACAGCTGATAAAAACATTACAATAATCCATAATAATGGACTTCAGTCTATCAAATAATGACTTGTGAAGCGTTTTTTATCAGCTATTTGGACTCTCATTCTGACGGCACCCATTCACTGCAGAGGATCCATTGGTGAGCAAGTGATGTGATGCAAAATTTATTCAAATCTGTTCCCATGAAGAAACAAATTCACCTACATATTGGATGGCCTGAAGTTGAGTAAATATTCAGCAAAATTTAATTTTTGGGTGAACTACTCCTTGCCAACAAACTATACTGGCAGTGAAATTGTTTAAATTGATTGATTTTTTTTTTTTTTTTAATTACGACTATTTATTCATATCACTTGTCAGCATTTTAGGCTTTACCAATTCATTTATGCTTAATTAAAAAGTAAATGACACATTTCTGTACTCACATCCATACTTAGATGAAACTGACTAATTCCACATTTAGTGCGCTGATTTTTAGGGGATAAATCCAGAAACTCCAAAATGTATTTAAATAAAGTGAGGCTGAACTAAAAGTACTTGTTTATACTTATTGGCATCTGAAAGCATAATTAATAAGCCAAATACTTCATAAATGAACATCAATGGTTGAAGAATGTGTAGAATTTTGTAAAAACAGCTGTTCCAATTCTGAGTTCCGGGCAAAGATTCCATGTGGAACTAGTCACATTACATGAATGCAGGCTGAAAAAATGTACCTTTTTAAAGACAGCTGGGTCTGGGAGGGCTGGTCCAAAGAAAGGCACATCATCTCTTGCCGTCACAGATACCTACAATATCACAAAAGAAATTAGGACAGATATCAGGAAAGCTTTCAAATAAAAATGTCTATAGCACATTATTTAACAGGTTGTTTTACTATACTGGAATACAATGTGTAGAGGGGAAAAAAAAACTACTTTAGAACTGAATCAATCATTGTATGTAATCAATTCCAATTAGAAATACATTATTCACATAAATCCATGGCTTGAAAGATTCTAACAAGAGTAATTACCTTATAGAGGACATTATCAGTGCAGGCGTTCTCCACTTGCACCACTACGTAAGCGTGAAGGAAATTTGATGCAATCATATCGGGTACAAATGGTGTATTTTCTTCTTGGAACACAATAGCCACAATGTCATTTCCTATATGCCTCTTCCTCTGGAGCTGAAATTAAGTCACATCAAGACAACAAAACTGTGAATTAGTAAGAGGAAGCTGCCCGTAAGGTCTGCACAACTGATTTAAGATTCACTTCTTCGAACAGACCAGCCAGAACCGAAACCTGAACTGAAAACTAAAATAGACCATGTGTTTTGAAAAATTTAAATTTGTGATCTTGAACAAAATTATCACAGTTATACCAGTTTGTGAGGTATATCATACTACTTTCATGTCAATATTGTTGCATTACAGTTCTTTTAATTTTGGCTATGATTGCTAAAAAAAATCTATTTTCTATTAAAAATTAATAAATAAATAAATAAATAAAAACCTGGGGAAAAAGCATGAATATTTTGTGTGGGCCTACTCATAACTAAATAAACATTTTGTTCACGCCTAAACATTTGTTTATGTAGTTATGAGTAGGCTCACACAAAATCTTCATACTTCTCATATTTTTGTTCACTGATTGTGGATTAAAAATAAAATAAAATTAACATTCTTTTCCAGACGTTTTCCTTGGGCCAGACACCAGAAAAAGAAAATCAATCAAATTCTGCATAAAAAAAAAATAAGCAAGCATATTTTTAGGATTTTGTATGTTGTATTATGAACATATTCCTTATTGTTGCACTACAGTTTTTCCTTTTGATTTTGAGGTGAAATGTCCTGGTTTGTTTTTTATGATCTTGACATGTTTTGTTTTGATTCACCCTTATACTGACAAAGATTATTTATTAAATTTCCCAATAAATAACAATATTGGATAATATTATATACTGTATATTACAAACTGATTTGTGTTTTATTGCACCAATGATGTCAAAGCCCTACATTTCAGAACAATAATTCACAGACATTCACAAGTTCAAAAGAAAACTGCTCGTCTTTATCATCAAAGTGTTCAGTATATTAATAAGACACATCGAAGCATGTTTTCAACCCTGTGGCAAACATCATATTCAAAATGATGTTTTTAGATAGAAACAAACCATTTTAAGGCAACACATTTGTCAGTGCCAGTCTGGAGGTCATTAGCATATCACTATACTTTAGCTCTCATATAACATCACATATCTCATACAGTAGTGATTAAAAAGCAGCAGGTGATGAGTCTGTACCCATATGTTATCTCTGGCCTCTGAGGTACCATATTGAAGAGGGTGTGTTTTAGTGGCCAGCTTTGTAAGAGGGCAGTCTGTGCTGAAACCCCTAGGTGATGTTCTCTCTCTGAGCGAAGTAAAGCGTGCATGACAACAGATGGCTTTCCAGGATCAGTCCTTTGCACTGTGTGGTTTGCTTGCTAATTAACAGAGCATGCTGTTGGTCAGTGCATAACACAGTGGCCAAGCATCTCTGGGGGACTGCAACTGGTAATATAACTGAAACACTAACTGTGACATAAAACAATATCCCAGAATGCTACTAAATAAGTGTATTTATCTATATTTACCCAACCTATATGGGTAACCAAAAGTTGATTTAGCTAAGAATAGGAATCTAAAATCTGAGGAATCTAAATTAAACACAATCGAAAAATGTTTTTTATATTTTCTCTACTGACTGTGAATCAAAACAAAACAAAAAACAAAAAACAAAACAAAACCAAAAATAAGTAAATAAAACAAAACAAAAACCAAAAAACAAAACAAAACCAAAAGTAAATAAAAAAAGAAAGCAGAACAAAACAAAAACAAAACCAAAACCAAAAAGCAAAAAATAAAATAAAATAAAATTAAATTAAATAAAATTAAATTAAATTAAATTAAATTAAAACAGGACAAAACAAAACATGAGGTCTTACCTGCTGGGAATCACCTTCAGTGTATGGCAGCTTAGTGGACACGTGGAACATTATCTCTTTATTGTGGAAGTTGTGGTAGACTGACTCGGTTCCTGTCTGACCATGTGTCACATCCAGGCCACCCCGAAAGCTGTATTACAAAAGAAGTTCAAAAAGCTCTGAATTACTTCATTGATATTTTCAAACTCAAAGATACTAGCTGTACAAACAACGCTTTGTTGGGACAACATTCTAATCAAACAATCACAGCCATTACTCAACATTTAACTCTGATCTAGACCTGAAATCTGAATGAAAATTATAATAAAATAAGATAACACTACTGTTGGCTACTGAAGCCTCAACAACAGCTCTCCACCTAACCTTACAATGTGACTGATTGATAGGAATGTTGTTCCAGGACCAGGAAAAAAAAAACAAAAAAAACTCCTACTTGGGTACTGTTCATGTTAAATACTGTAGGTCTATACCCTTTAAAATCATGAAGTTCAATCTTCTCTCCCAAGAACTCCAGAAACTCAACAAAAGCTGGACTTTCCTCATTGTTTCCGAATAGCTCCTCTTCTGATGTCTGTAAAACAGAGAACATTTTCAGTTCACAGGCCCACAGTTAATATAAATTAAACAATCCAGGAATAAAAGCACTTAAAGGTGATCAAACCTGTGCAAATTTCTGGTAGATGACTCCAAACTTGAAGTTGTTGCTGATGACGTGTTCATCAAAGGTTACAATAAGTCTGGATGCCTTGAAACAGATAACAAATGAAGGTCAGTGAAAGAAATTCACATGAATTGTTAATTCCTTTTTGATGTTTCTGTTCCAGCTTACCTTCGGGTATAAGACGGGATAAAATCGGTCCACATTCACCTCTTCACAGACAAGCTTGAAAAACAAAAATGTGATTAATTGAATTTACATTTTTCTAATCACATTATTTTATCTGATTACTAAGGCTGTCAGTTTAACATATCAGTTTAGTACAAATCAATTACAAAAATAAAAATAAAAAAATGAAAAAATTTTTCTCATACATGGGGATAAATTAGTAAATTAACTTCAAAGTCACCTTTTGTAAGATCTCATTAGCACTGGACTTTTCTCAGCAAACATTTAGCCCTTTCACACATACAGACTTTTCCAGAAAATTACCGGTAAATTGCCGTAAAAAGATCATGTGTGAACAGGACCTTTTCAAAAATACCGGTAAATTCGTTCCGGCAATTTACTGGTATGAGAAGTTGTAACACTACCAGTAAATTACCGTAATTCTGCTGTGTGTGAACGCAGAAGGAAAATTACCGGTATGAGCACGTACGAGTTTAGAACGTGGCGACCTAAGACGTCTACTCCGGGCCAATCCAGAGCCATTGAAATTCCAAATTCAACAGCTCTGGGCCAATCATAACATTCTGATGCAGATGACACATTTACTCCATGCTGTGTTTGAAGTCGTGTAATGTCTCTGGGCCAAAAGAAGCAGCATGAATGTGAACGTTTAGCACAAAAATTAAAACATCAACAAAAGCACTGATCGCGTTGACCCCTCCATGTTTACAAACACAACACCGGGAGGCGCAGCCGTTTAGAGGTCATTTCCGTTTTATGATGTCACAGAATTTACAGGTAATTTAAAACCGATGTGTGAATGGTGCTTTACCGGAAAAAAGACGGAATGTCATTGCCTGTGTGAACAGCACAGTTTTGAATTTACCGGTAAAGTCGTTCTGGTAATTTTACGGCAATTTACTGGTATTACTGTGTGAAAGGGGCTATTGATATATGCAAATAATTAAAATTAAATTAATTGTAAAATTATAATTGCAAAAATATTGCAATAATTGCAAATATAATTTTTTTTAATCCACTGACAGCAATGCAAAATTCTTCTCTGCTCAACTATTTATGTTAATGTCCTACCTTCGCCATCTGGACAACATTAGGGAACTCGGTCAGACAAGAAATTGGTATCACATCATGGCAGGTTTTAAATCTTGACCTACAATTAAAAGACATAAGATTTACAGTTAGCTCCAGCATTACAAACTAATATAGTATCACTATAACCAAACTACTTGACTGTACTTTACAAACACATTCTATGCTAATTCTTCTGAGACAAATTGCTTATGCTCCTCTATTGTAAGTCGCTTTGGATAAAAGTGTCTACTAAATGCATTAATGTAAATGTAAATTTTATATTTAGCAGGAAAGACAAAGAAAGAGAGAGAAAGACAGAGAGAGATGAATTGTAGTTCAACTATCAAAAGATAGCCATGCGAATCACTCCAGCATTCACAGGTGCCCTTGTCAGTTATCTTACAGTCAATATGCAACATTCAAAGAGTCCCTGAAGAGCTCCCTGTATGAAAGAGAGGCTTTATATATCAACCTCTCTCTGACACGTACATTGTCTCTTGTTCCCATCCCCATCATTAAAGGGCCTCAAGACAGGCTTTAGGTTATAAAGAACAGATGTGACCTTGTGTTTCTGCTGCCTATTTTGAGCACTTAAGTAAGAACATCTTCGAAAATGAACAATGAGAGAATATGTGACAGGAGAGAGTGGACGTGAATGTTTCTTTAAAAAGAAAAGCGTCTGTGACAGGTTTGTGCACCATTCAAAACTAAATTGAGAAAGTCTTTTAAATTCCAATTCAATTTCTTGAACTGGATTTCAATTGAGGTAGAAAAAAGGATTTGTAAATCGAATGTAAGGAAGTAACATTGAAAGGGAATGAGGGTTTGTTCCGAGACTCTACTGTATATCAACAATTTACTTTTATATATCTCCTATGGTATTTCAGGAACATCTGTAATAAAAGTTTTTATAAAAAACAGAATTCAAAACATTAAAGCAATACATTTTTCATCTGGGAATAGTCAAGAGTGTACGTGTTTGAAGTACCTAAGCAACAGTCGAAGGTGCTCCTGGTCTCCAATCACATCATACTTCACAGAGAAGACCAGGTGGCCCAGAGCGCTGTCCACTGAGTAATAATTAAAGTGCTCCTGCGGGAAGAGTTATAAACGCATAAACCCTCTGAAAGACTCTTTACATTATCACAGATTCCTAAAAGCTCTGACCCTGAGAGACAGCAAACCCAAAGAGTATTATTACTGCAGAGGAAGACGACTATAACGGCAATAATGAGACAAAACAACCAACACAAACACTCCTGTTCTCATAAGAATCATCCATCAATTTGTTCATTAGTGAGAAAATGTAAAAAACTACTTTTTAAATAATTATCATTATTTTCATACAGTGCCTTTCAGGACCTCAAGGTCGCTTTAAGAAAGAAAAAGGAAGCAACAAAATTGATTTCTCTACAAATATGCATAATATATCAGCAACTATAACATACCATACTGTATTAGCCAATATTTAACCTTCTTAAATGATACTCATTGGTTTGATGAGGCTGATACAGTGTCTGATTTTAGTTGACTTTACTATATAAAATTCCAGATTGCACATTGTGGTTGTTTATTTTTCATTAATATCAATATTATGAATATAATATTGCCAATTGTACTGGTCATTGCGTATAACAAAAAAGATAGATAGATAGACAGACACACAGACTTTTAAAAGTTTTGCTTTGGTAAACCTGATTTTACTGCTAATAAATAAATAATTAAACATATGTTTCTCAACTCAGAATCTCACCTTGCCCAGGAAGTGTTTCCTGTAGATCTTTGCTATGCTGTTAGTTTCCAGTTTAATCTGTGATGCGGGACAAGGGGGCGGTTCCTCTGGTGTGGAGGAGGAGCCTAAATCATGATTGGTACCTTCAATCCAGTAACCCCCAAACTGGGGCAGCAGAATGAGTGGTAAAGTGCCTGTACGACCCAATACCTGACATCCAACAAAAACGAAAAGAACAATTTTACAACCAGTATCTTACAACAAGAAAACACGCTCATATTTACATATAAAAAAAACAAACAAGTTTGCAACCTCATGGACGCTGGGATATGGAATGTAATCTTCCTCGGTCTGTGGGAGGAATAGAGAGAGATTAGAGATGTAGACATTGTGAGCCCTTCATTCGAGTCACTTTAAGCTGCAGATGAAGGAAATATGAAGGTGCATAAAGAGACCTGTGGAGACTCATGATTCCAAACAAACCCTGAACTATACAATTTTCACAAGGCCTGCAGTGAGAGCATCACATCACATGTTCTGGTGTTTTATATTGGCCTTAAATGCACAGAAGTATAACTAGGTACTTCTATATAGATTCCAGCAAATACATATTTTATGGGCATTTATATTTTGAGTTGAATGTGTGATTCACCTTCATAAACTCATGAAAGTATAAAGCATTCTGTGTATGAGTGCAGCCATACAACAAACAACCTGACAAAGAGTAAAACTAAACAGAAGATACTCAAATACTTTCATATTCAAATACTGTATCTATATACAAGACACGTTTTCTTTAATAAGCAAATAATTTTTTTCTGATGTTCCTCTGACAGTAAATTAAAATTTACACTGATCTGCAGCATGACAAAAGACTATTTTTAACTCATGGCAGCATCTTGAAGGATGCAATACTTATGGCACAAGATGCTGAAACAGGTTTTTTGTTTTATAAAACAATGCTTGTATTTTAAATAAGACTTCCATCATTTTAGACTTTTACACTAAACTACTTGCAATATATTTTGCCTTATAGTTTGGCCAAAAGGTATTTTAATAGGTAATAATTATGCTGCCAACCTTTTGAAACAGCCTTCATGTCATAAGAGCCCCTATGATGCATTAAAATGTCAAAATTTTAATGCAGCATAGCTTTTCAGAACTTTAAGAGATTGAGGGTTAATATGAAAACATCCGTCTGAGACAAAAGCAACATTGTGTGTTTCTGTGCACATGTGATAAACACAACGTTGATGGCAGTGACTGTGAGAACAGATTGTAATGACTATAACACTTGATGCTTGTTTCTGTGGCTCTAAATATACAAACTTACTTTGAGAGGAGGAGGAAGAGAACACCTCTGCTCGTCCATTCTACTGCTCTGTGTTCACAAAAAGAAGAGGATGTTTACTAAATACAGTTCATTTATAAACATACTTCAAAAAGGAATTAATGTAATTCATATGCATTATTAGAACAGTAAATACCAGAAATTAAAATTCATCCTTTGTTAATAACTTGAAATAATATATACATGTAATAATTCTCAAAAATTTAAAACATGGTCAATATATACAAAAATTTAAATACAGACATTACACAGAGACACTTAGACCTGAAACATATTCTACGCAAGTATTCAAGCTTCTAAAGCAATAATGGACATTGGCATAAATATACTTAAAATTAATTTAATATAAATGAATATATAATTACATAACACAGATATTTAAAAGAAATTCTATCACCCCCTTTAGGTTTGTTACAGCCCTTATCTTACTAAAATGTGCAAAAAAAAATAAAAATCAAACAAAATGAGTAAGAAATACATATTTATGTATTTATTTTTTAATAATAGTTTAATTTAAAAAGGTCAGAAATGCTCTTTGTGCTCAAAATATGATGGATCACCAGGTTCAACAGGCATTAAAGTGTGCTGACCAAGTGTTTGCGTACTTGCGTAGACTATATTTCTAACACTGTTTTCAGAAATTCAATGACAGAAGAGCTCAAGCTACATATATAAATTTTAAAGTGAATGAGTGATGTATTGAGAGAGAAACTTAGAATATAGATGACAGATGACAGCAATAATAAGCAAAGACTGGTAAAGTGTCAACATATTGCAGGTTAAAAAAAGGTCAGAGGTCATAAGCGAGAGATTGCAGGAAAAAACCGGATGAAAATGTGGACTTCTCACCTGCATTCGCTCTATCATTGCAAATATATCTGATGTCTGAGAATCAGAGGGGGAGAGAGAGAGGAGGATGAACACAATGAGAAAGAGTGAGATCTGACAGTCTGCGAGTCCACTTGACATGAGAACGACTCTCAGCTCTCTCAGTGACAGTGGCTTTGCAGTAATGGACGGAGCTCCCTGCCTTGATCCTACGATCAACAGTGCATCAGACTACCAGATGTCCTTCCTCCCTATCATACGGTTCATCTCAATGGGAGATAAAGACTGTGAAACAGCATAATTTAACACGGAGACAGAGCAGCTGTGCATATGACGGATGTGACCTGACTAGCTACAGCTGTGGTGTCATATCATTAAGCCCGCAGCTCAGAATAAACCAGCATAAGAATGAATTAAAGGAAACTTTGTTCAGAAATTACTGCCTGCATGTTTGCTAATGCTAATATTTAGGGTTATGCATTTGAATATAACCCTAAATATTAAACTTTACTCATTCTGCACTTTCTTAGTCAATGGGTTTTCCCTGGCAGATGATAAAATAAGTAAAAAAAAAATGTATAGTTTGTATTGAAGGTGGGATAACATAACATACTGTAGCAACACAACAGCCATCTGGCAACCTCTTAGCAATATCACAGCCAATCAGAACACCCCTGCAACCTTACAGCAACACCACAGCCAATCAGAACACCCCTGCAACCACATAGCAACGCCCTGGAAACTTGGCAGCTAATTTTGCAAAGGCAAACACTACTAAAAAGATTAAAAAATCTAGTTTGTGAGAATTCAGTACCATTTTAAATGTTTAATGCTGATAAGACTGCAGAGTCAGGTAGGACTCTGCAAAATCCTTGCCAGTAACTGATTTTTCTCAACAAGAAATCACACATACACAGTTGTAAACTTGCACTTACATAATACACACTCACACAGTTCTTAAATGACTTCAATGTAACAAAACGCTGCACTGAAACTGGAACTGCAATTTGTTTCTCCGTATGGCTTGCTGATTCATCAAACACAAACACCACACACACACTCATTTACACTTTTTTTTTTTTTTTTTTTTTACACAATTTACTGTTGTTTTTATGTTAATCTAACTGGGTGTTTCTTTAACTGCACACTTTCGGGCCTGTTGACTTTTAGTTTTTTTAAAAGTTAATATAAAACATCTTCACACAATTACTATGAAAAATAGTTTATTTTTATTAAAAATAGTTTACGTTTTTATTTTATTAGTTTTAAAAGTGCATCAGCTCCCATTATTATGATGGATTCTCAAATGATAGTCTGCGTATAGAACACAAAAAAATCCATATGAATGAATGAATGAGGCATTTATATAGCGCTTTCTTGTGTATTGCCATACACCCAAAGCGCTTTACAATCATGTAGGGGGGTCTCTCCTCAACCACCACCAGTAAGCAGCATCCACCTGGATGATGCGACGGCAGCCACAGGACAACGGCGCCAGTGCGCTCACCGCACACCAGCCACAGGTGGAGAGGAGAGAGAGTCATAGAGCCAATCAACTGGATGGGGATTTTAGGGAGGCCATGATCGACAAGGGCCAGTAGAGGGAATTTAGCCAGGACCCCGGGATTACACCCCTACTCTTTACGATGAGTGTCATGGGATTTTTAATGACCACAGAGAGTCAGGACCTCGGTTTAACGTCTCATCCGAAAGACGGTGCTCTTTTGACAGTATAGTGTCCCCGTCACTATACTGGGGTATTAGGACCCACACAGACCACAGGGTGAGCACCCCCTGCTGGCCTCACTAACACCTCTACCAACATACATAGGTAATACCAAATTAATGAAGGCTTACAAAAAATTTGCAGTTTTAATGTAACCTTCATATGCAAAATTTGTTAGTTCCTCTTCAGAACTCGAGCTGTGTCGAAATGCTTTGGGAACGCCTTCAGCGTGACCACGCTCTGAATCTCATGTGTAATCAGTCCAATGGATGGGCGAGACGTCACGGACGGGGTGACGTAGCAACCAGGAAGCATAAAAGCACATGCGGTGAAACCGGCATCAGCTTTCTGTCATTCAGCAAGCGCTCTGTGTATGTCAGTCTTATTTGATGTTGTCTGTCCATTATCTCTCTTTATTTTACCTATACGAGTGTAGACAATAATACGGTGAGAGGGTGCAGCATCTCAGGCTGTGTTCTTCTCTGCCCGCGCTACTTACGGGTGGGGATGCACACAGTTTGTGTGTTGTCTGCTTGAGAGCAGAGCATGCAGAGTCAGCAGCTTTCGAGGGAGCTGACTGCCCACATTGCGAGCGTTTGTTATCTGCGTATGCTTACTCTCGTAGGGCTCTCTTTGAGGAGGGAGTCTTCGCCAGCGTTCCTCGCGGTGCCGGCCCCGCTTTCGCCGAGGCGGAGCGGCGGCTGCGCTCGTGGGAATCACAGATGGATTGGTGAAGGGAATGGAGACTGGCGATCCCCTGTCTTCTTGCCTTTCCCACCAGATCCAACATCCGCTCTCTGGGTTCGGAAGCCCGCCCGAAACGGTTTCTTTCCCCTGGAGAGAGGGCTCAACGTTCCGCCTGTTTTCCTCCGAGGAAGATGATGTGGAGGACGACGATGAGCTTTCGAAAAGCACATTGTTTGCACAAGCACATTGTTTGCACAACCACAAGCATATTATGAATGAATTCATTATGAGCAGCATTTCTGGGGAGTGGAGCTCGCGCAGTCAGATCTCGAGGGGGCTGATTGCGCTCCTCCCCCTTTAAATGCTCCACTCCCGTTGGGCACGCTCCGAAGAGTGTGTCTGTGCCTGCGATCTCGCCGTTCTGGTCCCGCTGCTGCTGAGACATGGCGGCGATTGAGATCGCGGGGATCGCACATGGATCTGGTGGACGGGTTGGAGACAGCTCGTCCTCTCTCCACCTGCATTCCCTAGATCTAATGCTTTCTCTTGGGTTTCGGAAGCCCGAGTTGCGGTTCTTCCCCCTTTGAGCGAGAGCTCGCTGCTGCAGCTATCTTTCTCTGAGGAGATTGATATTGCTATGAGACATTTCTTCTCGAGGGAAGAAAAGGCTTATGTGTTAAATCAGCGTGCGCTGCTGAGGCGACGCGTGCATCACAGCACACAAAACGATGCTTTATATTGAATCTTTTCACAACTAGATCGTGTTTACTTGTCTGGTTGTTTGGCTGCGTTTAAGTCTGAGGAATTAAATGGTGTATATCATCTGCGATGAGAAATTATATATGTTATATATGTGTTCATATGACTTACTGTATTTAGTAGGGCTGGAGACTGTCCTCCTTTCTCCTCCCTCACTCTCTATACAGCGAGCGCTTGGGAAGAAATTCTCGAATAGGGAGCACGGTGCTCTCTCTTCCTCCGAGGAGGTTGAGGTGGCAGCAGGGGCTGCTGGGCGGGAGCAGCCCTAATGGTGTTCCAGCTCCTCATTAAGGGAGCGTCAGTTCTTGTACTTCCCTTAATGTTGGAGTCAGAGTCAGAGTGGCACGCCCGGGGCCGAAGGCTTCTAGCAGAAGGCGGGTCTGCGGACCGTCATTCTCGCTGGATAGTCTTTGGCCAGAATGTCCTGATGCCTATGACACAGGATGTCTGAGGGCCGGCCCCCTCTGGGGAAGAGCGGTGTACACATCACACGGTGCCCATCTCTCCTCAGTGCCCTCAGGAGATCGGTCTGCCAACCCTGCCACCCACGATGCTTCAGGGCGCAGCGGTCTCCAGCGAGCGCTTCTCTCAGTCTCTTCTGCCCGGAAATGTAGCGGAACTGAGAGGATCGCTGCCCCCTCGGGGGTCTCTAGAGCAGCTACAGCGGCCGTCCCCTGCCGGTCCTCCGCTTCAGGGCACAGAGCTAGCAGCTCTAAGCACACCAGAGGCCAGTCTCGAGAGACTGGTTCCCTTAGGAGTCACCTGGCAGTGTGGGAGCCCCTGCCAAGAGTGTCTCGTTGGGTCCTGCATAGCAGGCTCGGGTTCTACCAGTTTAGTCTTCCTGGGAGATGACGCGGGTCTGAGGACCGTCGTTTCAATAGAAGACTTTAGCAAGAGAGTCCGGATGCTTATGGCTTAGGACTTCAGGGGGCAGGCCCCTCTGGGGAAGAGCGGTGTACACCTCATCACACAGTACCCGTCTCTCCTCAGTGCCCTCAGGAGATCGGTCTGCTAACCCTGCCAGTGTTCCAGGGAAACGCAGCGGTACTAAGAGGCTCGCCACCTCCACAGAGGTCTCTAGAGCAGCTAGTTCGGCCGTCCCCTGCCGGTGCGCCGCTTCAGGGCACCGAGCTAGCCCCTCTGATCACACCAGAGATCAGTCTTTAGAGACTGATTCCCTTAGTAGACTATTTGGCAGCGTGAAAACTACTGCCAAAAGTGTCTCAGTGGGTCCTGCACACTGTAGTGAGAGGCCACAGAATCCAGTTCGGTTCTCCACCTCAATTCAGCGGGGTCTTTCCCACCCTGGTGGGCCCCGAGCAGGCTCTGGTAATGGAACAGAAGTAGACGGTCTCTGGGGACGGAGGCCATCGAGGTGGTCCCTCCTCACATAGCAGAGTCAGCGTCCTACAGCTGGTACTTCACCATTCCGAGGAAGGATGAAGGGTTGCATCATATTTTAGATCCGCGTCTTTCAACCGCTCAGTCAGGCGACTGAAGCTTAGCACACTCACACTCAGGTCGTGTCTCAGATCTGAGGACTGGTTTGTCACGATCGATCTAAAAGGTGCACATATCTCCATCCTTCCTCATCATAGGAAGTTCAAGAGGTTTGCTTTTAGGGGCAAAAGCTTACCAATACTGGTTCTTCCTTTGGCCTTGCACTCTCACTTTCACAACTCAACCACATCGATGATTGGTTGATATTAGCTCAGAGCGGATGGCGGTTCGACATCGAGATGTCGTTCTCGCTCACGCGAAACAGCTGGGGTTAAGGCTTAATGCCAAGAAAAGTGTGCTTTCTCCATTACAGAGAACCACTTATCTGGGCATGGTGTGGGATTCGACCACGATGCAGGCACCTATGTCTCCTCCTCAGATCGAGTCGATCCTCACTGCAGTCGCGAGAGTGACAGAAGGCCGGTCACTCACTGTCAAGCAGTTCCAGACTGCTGGGTCTGATGGCAGCTGTGTCCAACGTGGTTACTTTTGGCCTGCTGTACATGAGACCCTTACAGTGGTGGCTTAAGACCAAAGGGTTCTCCCCGAGGGGAAACTCGCTTCGCATGCTCAAAGTCACGCAGCGGTGCCTACGTGCCTTAGACATGTCAAAGAAACCTTGGTTCTTATCTCAGGACCCGGTGCTGGGAGTTCCTGGTCGCCGCTTATGCTAGCGATGGATGCATCTCTCACCAGTTGGGAGTGGTCATGAGTAGCCGCTCAGCCCGCGGTCTGTAGAGCGGCCACCATCTCATGTGGCGCATGAGTAGGCTAGAGATGCTGGCCATGTTTCTAGCCTTGAAACACTTCCTCCAAGGCCTAAGAGGTCTATGTGTTGGTGCGAGACATTGACAACACAGCGGTGGTCTCTTATATATGTGGAGCAGACATCCTGTCGAGGCAGGGGCCCAGGCCCAGGGAATAGATGCCTCACCCCGAGGGGTGAAGTAGACTTAAAAAGTCTTTGGCCAGGCTCAGGTGGACTTGTTTGCAACTCAGATGATATCGCATGGTCCTCGCTGGTTCTCTCTCTGACTCATCCAGCTCCACTGGGGCTGGATGCTATGGTATAGACGTGGCCAAGGCTTCGTCTGTACACCTTTCCCTGATTGTTCTGCTCCCGGGAGTTCTGGTGAGAGTGAGCCGGAACGAGGTTAGTCTACTGCCAGTAGCCCCGTTCTGGCCGGGCTGAGCATGGTTCTCGGACCTGATTTCTCTCCTCGACGGCGCTGCATGGGAGATTCCCGTCGGGAGAGATCTTCTCTCACAGGCGGAGGGTGCACCCCCGACAGAGCTGTGGAAGCTGTGGGTGTGGCCTCTGAGGAGGCACAACTCATAGCTGTCTCTCAACCGAGTCTCTCAACTGGTCTCTCAACCAAGGTTGTTGAGACCATCCTCCAATCCAGAGCTCTCTCATCGAGGAGACTGTACTTCTTGCTGCGGAGACCACCAGCTCGAACCAGCTAACTGCCCATTTGGTACAGTTCTGGGGTTCCTGCAGGCCTGTTTTATCCGCAGGGTTGACCCACTCCACCCTAGAGGTCTTCGTGGCGGCCATTGCGGTCTACCAGGCCCCTCTCGGTGGCTATTCAGTGGGAAGACACCCCCTAGTTACACGTTTCCTCCGCGGTGCGCTGAGGCTGAGGCCCCGGTACGATTTTCTGGCTGTCGTACCCCAGGCCTTCAGTCCTCCTCCCTTCGGGGAGCCTAACCGGAGAAGCTTGTGCGAGCACTACGCCCACAGAGCTGCCCTGTGGGTAGGGGCAAGGTCCCTCAGCTGGTGGATTATGGATACCTCTCTTCATTGAGTCCTCTGATCTCTCCTCTTTGGGGGTCAAGGCTCGCTCTGCTACGCTGCGGGTCGGTCCACGCCCTCACCTACGTCAGATACGCGAGCCACTCTAGGCTCTTCTTTCTCTCACCCTAGCTGTGCTCCTTCACACACTAGGCAAAGATTTGTCAGTCTGGTGGCGTGGGCACACTTGTTCCCAAAGCGTTTCGACGCAGCTCGAGTTCCTGAAGAGGACGTCTCCAGGTTACGCATGTAACCATGGTTCCTCGAGGGAACGAGACACTGCGTCTCAAAGCCAGACTTCTGGCATCCCTGCCAGCACTTGCTTCATTCCTAGAAGCTGATGCCGGTTTCACCGCATGTGCTTTTATGCTTCCTGGTCGCTACGTCACCCCGTACGTGACGTCTCGCCCATCCATTGGCCTGATTACACATGTGATTCAGAGCGTGGTCACGCTGAAGGCATTCCCAAAGCGTTTCGACGCAGCGTCTCATTCCCTCGAGGAACCATGGTTACATGCGCAACCTGGAGACATTTTAATATAGGATAAATCAACCCCTGGGACATAAGAGTGCCTTAAGATTAAGATACACCCAGTTAAATATTTTTACTTTATAACCCAAAGCCAATCCCTAAACTTACCCCTTGCAGAAACCTCAGTGTATTTTTAGATTTAATTAAGACATTAATTAGTCTCCTTATTTGATTAACTGTTGGGAGGTCCCATAATACAGGTCATTTCAAGTTCTTCTATCATTGTGGGGACATTTGGTTCTCACATGCATCTAATGTACACTTGACTGAAATGCTATTTCCTAAATTCATTTCACAAATTGTTATGGCAAGCAGTGAATTTGACATTTCTCAATATAAGAGTGAGAATTATTTCTCAATGAAGACATCCTATAACACTATTGCATCACAAACTTACAGAGTACACTCTGTACAGATCCTATAAGCATTATATTGCCTAGCTTGTCTGTGAACTATGGCTCTGTGTAGTAAATCCATCTGAGAACAGGTGATGGCGATTTACTACTAATCACGGAACCGGCTTTATTGCACTGTTAGACATTTCTGTAATTTCTATAGTTATTTACTGTATATCACCCAATATAATACTGCAAATTCCCTTTACAGTAAGTAATTGTAATATCCTTTGCATCATGGGAATTTTCTGTGATGTCAAACCCCACATACAGTGACTTACTGTATTTTTTAAAATTGCTGTATACTACTGTATTTGCTGCAATGGCCTCTTTGGCGCTATTCCATTGAGGTTGGCGCTATTCCTTGGGACTGACAATACTGGACGTGTTACATCGCTTGTAATGATTGGAAAATATGTTTGTCCTTGTCAGAAACAGCGCGAGAGCTTGGAGTACTACTGTACGTCAAAAATATACCGGGGCATCAGTTTACTGTCCGCATCCACTGTACATAGCATCACAATCTTTATTGTCTTTTGTCGCGGCGCGCTGTGCCGTTCGCGTCCGAGGAAGACACGGAAGCATCGCGGCAGCACCGCGGGTTTTGCCCGGGGATGAAGCCGTGAGAGTGGAAGAGTTCCGGAGAACATCTGCGCTGTGTGTCGATGCACCTTACGAGAGAATAAGACCAGCAAGCAAGGTAAAAATATATGTACGTTTGTATTTTTTTTGTCAGATTTTTGCACACCAGTTTAACCTAGAAACACTTACCCGTCAACATGGCGGTAACAAACTTTACTATGGTAAAATGGTTACTTTTGTCAGCTTATTGAATTAAGTTACCGAATTAAAATTATTTTTAACGAGCAACACTTATCTTATATTAACATTAGGTTAACTAATGTGAAATTTTGTTCAGGTGTTAGTTAATGTTGGCCAGTAGCCTATTGAAAAAAAAAAAATTCGTATGTTAGCTAGGTTAAACTAGTTTTATGGCTCGCTGCCTTTCTAGTTTTAGAATTAGTTTGTTATAGTTTTTAATGGAATTTAAGATTTACTGCATTTTTTTTTTTTTGTATTTGTTTTTTAAAGGCAACTGCAATGAAGCATCAAGAAAGACATGAGCAGGCCAGCCACCCTGAGACTGATTATTCATGGTAAGAGAACAACTATGGTTTTGAGAGGTTTGTGTATTTTATATGGGGTTTGCCTTTTAAAAGTGCGTCATTTCTACTTCTTGTTTTCAGGGAACACATTTCTGTCACTGTGGATGACAACCAAAGTTGGTGGCCATGTTTTGGAGCAGCACCTGGGTTTTGCAGATGGTTATGTATTTTTTCCCCCATTATGTTTCTGTTGCCTAAAGATTCTTTGTGAGGATAAATCCAGATGATACAACATAATGCACTGCAAAATGTCCTAAGACAGGAGAAATGGTGAAGATGCACTGTTCCAGCTTTGGAAGACTGTATTTTTAAGTGTTATACATGTAATGTTTTAAATAAAGAATTTGATATTTTTTAATTATTGTGTCTGTTTTAAATGAATGCCAGTAGTACCTATGTAGGATAAAAATAAAACGAATTCTATATAAAAATTATAAAATCAAATGAAATCTATATTAAAATGAATGAATTACAGTAGTATACTGATTAATTAGATTTTTTTCACAGTAAGATACTGTAAAAACAGTACAGTTTGCTACAGTAAATCAAATTCAATTTGCTACTGTAAATCTTAATTACAGTAACTTAACGGCAACAGTGTTGCCAGTAAGTTACTGTAAAAACCCTTTGAAATGTCTAACAGTGTGACGAGATGCGAATGATAATCGAATTCAATTAACTGCACAGCCCTACCTTCAGATAATTCAAATTTACAGTTAATTTCAATTCACATTTTCATAATTTTCTCCCAAATTCTCATTACTATAATACAACAAAAAAATTCTCTTGTAAATACACTAATGTATTATTCAAACTGTAAAGTATTTATACATAAAGATAATATCATGATTCTCATTACTGAATTACATCATGAGAGGAAAGAAATCAATGAGAATCATCATCGATAGTGATAATTAAAAACGAAATCAAAAGTAAAACATCAGCACACATTACAGTAAAAAGAAACACAATCACACGTTACACTAATACATTATGTCTACACTCATACACTTAGCCTTTCTATATAAACACGCATAACCACACACATTTCAGTAAGATTGGTTTTTCCTCACATTTATTCTACTTACATCACTGAAGCGCCTGCGGTGGTGCATGGCAGTGAGTGCTGGACTGCGAAACCTGTACAAACTCTTAGCCATGATGAAGTCAATTAAATCAGCTGAATGCTTAGAGGCACAACTGTGACCTGCAACGAAACACTCTTTGTCTCAATCTTCATATGTTCTACTCATGAGAAAAGCAGTGGGAAGGCAAGAAAAAGGCAGATAGCTTCCTCAATCTGCTACAACTTCCCCAATTCTAGTCAAGCGTGCCATACGAAACAGCCTCTAATGAAGGAAATCACTGGTAAGTGACATGTGGATGTGTGTGTGAGCACAGAAGCATCATGCCCATTCAAACCACACATGCCCCCTCAGATTTACAAGCCAAAGGACATGCAAAAAAAGTGTTTTTTTGTATCTTTGATAATTAAATTGCACAATTAAATTAAATCCAAAACACTGTTGCAGAAAACACCAATTATCAAAATGTCAAAACTGCTTTTTTCAAAACTTTAAAATGCCTAATGACTGGCTTGTTAAAGTTTGCATACTTTCTAAAGCGAGTCTGTGACTTTTTTTTTAATCTAAATCAAAGACCTTCGAGTGACCTTAAGATGTTACCTCAATAGCGTAATAGCAATACTGTAGAATAACAGGTGAAATTTTGTGTGTTTATGCGTTGAAACATAAGCTTCTCTTTCTTCATTCTCCAAATATATAAAATAATACATAGCTGGAATTATTTCCCATTATATTATAGTGTCAGAAATATCTGCTAAAAGCAGGCTAAAAATGTACAATAGTAAGATGACATAGTCACAATTGCTGACAGATAATATGACTTCCTGTTGTCACATTACGACCACAGTTGCACAACTATAATGCATTTGCCAACACCATATTAAAGAAATACTACAACAGCATGAGTGTCGTAGGCAGGCAGGCTGTTTAATAACCTTAATGTGAGAATGTTTTAAGGCATTATGACAGAGAACAGCTTCGAAAAAATGGCTATAAATGTGAATAATGTGCAACCAAAGCAGAGTTACAGTGATAGTGTTGGATATAAGCCTTGTAAAAAATTAACCTCTATGTTTTCTAAGATTTTCATACAAGAGTCGCATGGTGGTGTTGTGGTAAAACCATCCTGTTGTAATGCTGTTATTGCTCTGGGATTCAGGGGAATTTAACGGAACATCCAAAACCACTGATTCTGGGATCATCTGTTCCCAGGATCAAGGTGTTTACAGACTCTGGAAGGAATTGGTATGGGAAACCCAGAATTTCATTCCTCTGAGGCCGGTTTCTATGCAATGTCTGTTCCCAGAGGAAAAATAAATTATTCCTTAGAGGTTGCTGAGACTTTTCAGATCTATTTTCATTTCAGTGTCAACTTCGTCTCAGATGTTCCTCATAAAATTAAGTTGGACAAATAAAAACAGATAGAAATGAGGCAATTGGTGACTTAAAAGTACAGAGTTATATAATGGCTTACGAGAAATATTTTTGAAATCTCAAACATGAGCAAACATGATGCCAGAAACCAGCATGGTCTATAATACGTGGATCTCAATGGCATTTGCTTATCTGGAACAGAGAATAAAGATTTTATTAATATTTATTCACTGATATTGTGAATTAGCTATTATTTGTTGATATTTTCAGTTTAATTTTAATTCTAGTTTGTTTTAGTAATTTTGTTATGTGCTTTTGTCATTTTTATTAGCTTCTATTTATTTTTATTTCAGTATTAGTGTTAGCAATTCTAGTACTTCAACAAACTTATTTTATGTCAGTTAAAATCTCTAGTTGTTTCAATTGTTGTTGTTTTTTTTTCATCAAATATTTGTCAGCTGTAAATGAGCTGTAAATGCAATGTGATGAATTATTTTAGCACTGCAGGAAAATGATGCATGCATTTCCATGCCATTCATTAGCGTCCATCTTGAACTGTGACATGAAGGTCAGCAGATAGGAAAAAATGAGTCCATTTAATGCTTTTAAGGGCCTAAAAACAACTATAATGAAACATTTGCCATTTAAAAGTCTCAATTTGCTCTAAATGGAACAATTGAGAAATTTAAAATAACTCACTTGCAATATTTTTTGTGTGATAAGATACCTACTCTGTGTACAATAAAATCTTATTTTGCATTATACAACCTTGCTATTAGTAGTTGGGGAATACAATAAACCCCTTATGCAAAGTCCATAATCCACAGACAATAAACGTTAAATTAAAAAATGCATGGTAAGGTAACTTGTTTACAATCCAATTTCACTTGGATCATGCTGAAACTAAATTCACAGCCATTGTAAGTCCAGTGTAGCTCTGTAGAGATGCTGAACTGATTGTATAAGCATCTTGCATTATGAGACTCCTAGTGAAATACATAAATGCTTAACTACACAATCTAGACTGAGCTAATCTTATTCAACCGCTCATAATGCCATCGAGACACTAATCATTCTAGGACATCCCTAAACATGGACACTTCAGTCCTCCTGGCTCCCAGAAGCCCTTGTGCTAATGGCTCTCAGAGCTGCTCAGAGACACAGATGGGTTCAATTAAAAAAGCACTTGGGTGTTAAATGAGGGGAATAGGTGTCCCTGGAGAAGAGCTAGCAATGGTTCATCTTCATATAATAAAACTTGCTAAAGACTTATTTAACATTTAATATTAAACGACAAACAGAGCAGTACTTTTTGAGATTCTGCTCAGTGGGGGTCCGTCAGTGGAGACAAGAGAGGCTGAATCGCCTGAAAAATATATTTAAAGCCTCCCTGAAAGGTACCTAATGGACCGCCACCGGGTCAGCTCACACTAAAAGGTGCCAAAGCGACAGAAATGCTTTAATTTCCAGTTCATCAGGAGATCTTGATGCCTGGATGAGCTTTGATTTCTTTTTGGATCAAATTAGCATTCCATTCCTCAACAAAATGTAACTTCTAAAGCTAAACTTGGATGTTGGTCCTTGAGGGGGAATCTTGGAGCGCTAGCGCAGAATTATCTGGTGACACACTTCAACCGATTAAGCATGAATTACAAAAGAATCCTTTCTGTGGAGGACTGGGAGTGCTGCCTAAAATAAAATAAAGGAATCAATTATGAATTCATAAAATATTAAATTAATATAATAATGATAATAATGTTTCCATCTATTTGCCATGGAGAATTCATTGTGTGACACATTCAAAAGTTTGGGGTCGGTAAGATTTTTAATGTTTTTGAAAGAACTCGTATGCTTTAAAATAACTGTTTTCTTTTGTAATATATTTAAAAATGTTATTTATTCCTGTGATGGCAAAGCTGGATTTTCAGCATCATCACTCCAGTCTCTCAGAAATCATTCTAATATGCTGATGTGACGTTCAAGAAACATTTCATACTATTATTAATGTTGAAAACCTTTATGCTGCTTTTTTTGTGGGAATGGATAAATTTTTTCAGGATTGTTTGATGAACAGAGAGTTCAAAGGAACAGCATTTATTTGAAACAGAAATCTTTTGTAACGTTTTAATTGTCTTTACTGTCACTTTTAAACAGTTAAATGCATCCCTGCTGAATAAAAGTATTCAATTCTTTTTTTAAAAAATACAAACAGTATTGTACATTTTTAATTTTAAACAATTTGATGACTGATTTCTTCCTTTAATTTTTTGCGACACTCCAACAATAAAGTCTTCCACAGAAATCAACAAAATTATAAGAAAAGAAAGAAAGAAAAAAGAAAAGTAGGTTATATGGAGTATGCACACACAAAAGAAGCAGCTCATCTATTTGTAATAGATGGTTGTCACAAGAAAAAGGAAAAGACAGGTGAAGAGCAGGAAGAAATAAATGAGAGAAGGCAGCCGTTTGATATTCCTACCACTTCTCCGACTGAACCCAAGGCTCTGCTGGAATATAACATGATTAGAGGAAAGAGGAGTGAAATGTTAAAACCTGCCAAACCTTTAGAACAGTCGGACCAGGTGATGGCGGAAAGGACTTGACCAAACCAAGACGTTCTAACGGGTCAGATAACTGCAGGATTCTGCCATCTTGTTTCCTGTGGACAAACAAAAATATTCAGAACTAAAGCAGGAGCATTAACAACTCAATGCAATCAGATCATTCACATTGGCACATTTGTTACAAGTGTTCATCTAAAGATCAAATTAGAAGTGCTCTGCGTCACTGACTGCTCCAGCTGAGAAGGAATTGATTAGTTAGTATGCAATACAATAAGCTGAAAAAGCCACAGGTGTGTATATGTGTGTGAATGCAGATTGTGAAAGAGTATGGCTCAATGACAGTAGAATCAAGCCCTCAGTTTTTGTTCCCTCCCTCCATTGGCCTGTAATTTGACTCAAGCCAGTGCCTCAGTTCAAACACATTATTTCACATCACATTGACTGCACTCAGCTCTCATCGCTTTTAACAGCCGATCCTAAAATCAATTAAAACTCCCCTGCTATTTGGCACACAATCTGTTCTTCCATGCCAGTCTGGACGCATATGAATGTCTGTCTGAAGGCATGTAACGGTTTTTAGTGCTTTGTTTTACGAGTTGATAATGATCTTATTCATCATGACTGAAACCAGATTATTATTTTATTATTACACTGAATTTTGTATGAGGTGGCCCTACAGTTAATAGGAAAACAGGACCATAAATATAATATAGTGACTTTGGAATTTGATGTTTGGTCACTGAAAAGCATTTTCAATGAGAGATGACCTCTGGAGGGCAACCTTCAGCGGTTTATTCACTGTCAGTATGAAAGCACCTTCAGATGGCAAGCCTGCATATCATTCAGGTGCTGTCTGTTGGATATTGCATGCAAAAATGACAAGAGAGTCTCAAAACAGCAAGCTCAAATGTTACTGGCTTACTTACACAATTTCCAGTCAAAGTGGGCAGGTTTTTTCAAAAAAGTCAGTTGGGACTTTTTCTTGTTTGCAAATTCCCCTTCTACCACAATGAGCACTTTTGATTAGGAACTAGTGACTGGATTCTTGGCATTTTGGCATGATTTGCAACTTTCTTGACACTGAATCTATAAAAGATAGGATTTATAGGTACAGACACAATATCTCAGTACACTCTTAAAAATAAAGATGGGGGCTTTCACAACAATGCCATAAAAGAACCATTTTTGGTTCCTCGAAGAACCTTCAGTGAACAGTTCTTAAAAGAACCATTTTATCTAAATGTGGAAACATTTAAAAAAATCTAATGTTTGGAAATTGGTTCTCTAGGAACCACCATGCTGGCTAGTTCCTAGAACTGAGTTCCAAGAACTACGTGGTGCGAAAGCTCCTATAGATGCCAAAAAAAAAAAAAAGAGCCTTTATTTTTGAGTGCTGAGGGACTCAGCAGAACGTAATTGATAAAATGCTGAAAATTTCAGATTTATCAGCCCAAAAAGGTGTTTTTCACCAAAACATGCTGCAATGTGGACCACATTTTGTGATGATATTCATTGGTTTGGCTACAATATATGACACTATTGCTTGAAGGTCTGAACCTCTTACAGTATGTGCAGAGTTCACAGAAGATCACAAGACTATGTGAGGACCACATGACATCAAACAAAGTCCAACTAAGGAGAACTGTGAAGCGTCTGCTTATGCTGCACAGAAAAGTGACAATTTGCATACTGTTAAAAACCAAATGAAACTGAGGTCACCTTAGACAGCAGGACAAAAAGCCATTTCAGTTGTAAGTGGCTGAGACACATCTTGAAAAGGACGTCAGATGACAACAACATCGTGTCCTGTCACCAAAGGCACAGCGGTGTTTTGTTAGATCTTTACCTCTTGAGGATCACCAGAGCTGACTCACTTCATTAGCCTGATGGCAGGTTATGTGCTGAAAAGCCCCTGAAGTCGTCGAGGAGTTTTGACAGCGGTACAAGCTGTTGATTTGTCACAGCACATAAGCCAAGCTTGACTGAGATTTGGCACAAGAGGCTGATACAACACACAACGCCAGTGACATTTCCATAGAGACGGTGAGTGTGGGTATTTGCATTTATTTGAAGACAAATATTACACCAGACAGCTCTAAAAGTATTTCCTCTACAAATTTAATTAATCTTGTATTTTCTGATCCATTTTGATTCCCTCACAAACGTTCACCTACACTGTGCTGTTCCTATCTGTGTGTAGCACCTACAGCTCTGCAGAAGCTTTCAAAGCACATTAGGAAAGATGACTTTGTATCTGATAGTAAATCTGCTACCCATAATTGCAACCTATTTCAGACTTAGTTTAACAAATCATTAGAGAGTGCATTTACATTAAATTCTTAAAGGTACAGTAGCAAAAACAGAAGAATCATGTGACACGAGTAATGGCTGCTCAAAAATCTGGAATAAATTGCATTATATTAAAACAGAAAACAGCTATTTTAAATTGTAATAATATTTCACAATATCACATTCTTTTTTTAATTAAATAAATCAGCCTTGGTGAGGGGACTTCTTTCAAAAACATTAAAAAAAATCATACCTACCCCAAAATTTTGAGGGGTAGTGTGAGTTTAAGTTTAGTTGTTTAAAACTAAAATTTCCTTCGCATGTTGTTAGTGCTATGCTCTATCAATTGATGAACAAAAAACACTGATATAGAATTATTTTAAAAAGTATAATAAGACCCTTTTAAGACCCACATTGGGCAAGGGTTAGGAAAGGCTCAGGAAAACCTGGAGGAGAAAGAGTTGCAGGATTCATACAGAAAATGCAAAGCAGCGCTGCTCCCTGGGTCTGTCAGGTGCACCTGCTAATACAAATGAATTTGACTGTGTTTACATGAATTAGCAATAAGCTATCTGACACTAGCAAAGAACTACAGAACAGAGTATGCATTAGGAGAAAATCACAGATAAACATAATACAGATAAATAAATTACCTGACAAATACTGTACATTCATTTCTCTGCAAATCGCAAAAATGCACAAAACACAAATAAAACTCAATCTTATCGCCTAGGGTAAGTGTGAACTATGTGGAAACCATAAGTGAAATCAAGATGATTTACTGAAGCACTAACATGCAAAAACTAGAGATGCAGGTGACATTCTTAGTGCAGCTATCGCATCCTGCATTTGATGTTATTAATAGATAATATCTTACATAAATATCTTTAACCAACATTTGCAAGTAATCACTACACATAGTCATCAAAAAATGGTATAGGTGCATCGCTACCAAAAACAACCTGCTCCACTAATAACTCAATCTGACACCTCTTCAGGTGACTGCCTCCCACTACGACCACCTGAGCTCCACACCAGCAGAAGAGAGAAAAAGAGAGAGACACATTACTTACTTGTACACATGCACAGATGACAAATCAGCGTTGAGCAATCTGTTCTGCAGCTCTAAACCAAATGGGCAGGTGATAGACAGAGCTCTCGTTTTCCTATCGCTCCCTCCCTCTCTCTCGTTCTCTCTCATCCTCCCAACTCTTTCTGTTTCTTTCCCTCCCCCTGGCTTCTCACACCATTTTATGACTCACTCTGTTCCTGTCTCGCCTTTTTTTGGGTTATCAGCCCTGAATCTATTACTTCTGAACCAGTTTGAGGTTTCTGCATCCCTTTATTGGACCTGTTTTGACATTTTGCCAATTGTCCTTTCTCATGCCAATATTTCTCTATCTCCACAGCCACCAAAACATCCTGCGGATGAAAGTGTTGCTCTTGGCTAAAGGAATAGTTCACCCAAATCTGACAATTCAGAACACAAAAATGAAATGAAATGAAATTAAATTAAATTAAATTAAATGAAAAAATAAAATAAAATAAAATAAAATAAAATAAACTTACTTTCTTCTGTACAACACAAAAGGAGATATTGCAGCCTTGTACTGGTCACTGTTTTCCATTCAAGCATATTTGGACTGTTCATTGTTATTGATAAAATGAAATGAAATGAAATAAAATAAAATAATTTTTCCCTAAAAATACCCTGATTAGGCTTTCAAGCTTTGCAAAAGCATCATTAGTACCATAAAATTACACATAACTCAAAGTCTTAGAAGATTCGTGTACAAATCCTTTTTTTGGATCTTTGAATCCTTTAAATTAATCTGTTGATTCAGTTCTCAGATCTGGTGGTCATGATCTGTCAGAAATAAAGTTACAGGTTGGAATGACATGAAGCTCATCGACCTAAAAGAATGATTTAGACAACTTAACAGCTGAAATAACATATTTTGTAAGGGTGAATTAATATAAATACTTTATATAAAAAAAAAATACTAGCTTCACTTTTTTTGCGTTTAAAATGCCTTGTCCTACTGATTTCTAATGTAAATGCTGTACTGAAACTTCTGACAAGTCAAATTAATTTCTGTGGTAATTAACAGCATGTCATAGATACCGTCAATAAAGCTTAACTTGTTTGGAACTCAAAACATTCCCTGTGTGTGTGTGTGTGTATAATTCGAGCCTCTTATGTAGTTTTAAAAGGATGTTTTCTGTCAAGCCTACAATTAGCCCACTCAGCCCTCTAAACTACCTCAAATGGACTTGCTGCCAATCCCAAACCATTCCCACAGCTGCAGGCATACTGAGCTGAATGACTATCTCAGATGGGAACATCCCTCACAGAGACAGTCACCACAGAGTTCCCATCAGTCCTCACTATATACAGCAGCAGTAACTGGGTGGTAAAGTCTCACGAAATTAAACAACATTTTTATTTTCACCACCAATATGGTTTCCCACAATATCACACGACTTCTAGAACTAGAAAATACATAGCAAAGTGTAAGGAACAAAGAGATCACTATGATCTTGATTGCTGTAAAAATAAAATAAAATAAAATAAAATAAAATAAAATAATTAAAAGTTTTTTTTTTTTTTTGCCTTAGCAATGTACTGTATGTAACGATAAAAATCATATACACTGCACGCACACTCTTCACCTTTCCTGTTACAATGACTCAGAGGAACAGCATAAATAAAAGCAGCAAGCAATAAAACAAACTGTAATCTGTATCATTTATTCATGGCGTGATGCATGCTGGGAAGTCAAGTAGTCCACATGTATCAATGTTAGACAACTTAGAGTATCAAGTTCATTATACCTCACCCAACCACTCTGAATTTACTTCTGTAAAAATACAAATGAATTACAGAAGAAATCTCAAGTATATTAGAAAGCTGTGCCCAGATTAGAAAGTTAAATGAAACATAATTGAGAACTACAAGCTTTAAAAAAATCTCTTCAGCAGTAAAACTTTCTTTTGGGACAATAATCACCTCACAGCATTTAAAATTCTTCATATCTTACCAAAGATGGTTGACTTTACGTAGAACAGCCTCAGAGAGGCTCAACCTTCTGCCATTCCCGTTTATTGAGTTCCCCAACATGCTTCTCAGCAGCTCTACGCAAATGGACCAGGCCTCTTCTCTCTAGAGCTTTTCTGTCCACACCCAAGTAGACAGAGACTCAGGTTTGAGACGTCCACCTGACTGTTGAGTTCTTTGTGTTTATTAGACAGCTGAAGTTTCACTCCTGGCTCTTGGCGAAGTGAAGAAGTCAAACCTGTTTTCAAGTATTCTCTCCATAAATGGTCTTTACCCAGCCCACAGCAGGAGGGTCCAGGATGGATTTCAGGTTAACAAACAAAACCGGCCCCAAGGGCTGCAATAACTGACCATGGAAATGAAAGAGCTGGGTGTTGTTCTCCTTTTGTCATGTCAAGGGAAACATCCAGTCATACTGGATCAATCAAAAATAACCTGAGCAAGTATCTAGATATTTGTTGGTGGGCTACTTTGACACAGCATTCATCTAGCAACTTCCTAGCAACCACCCAGAACACCCTATCATGTTAAAAATGAATCAGAACTTCTTTGCAAGTGTTGAAGCTAGTTTTGCACAATACAGTCATATTAATACCATACAAAATGTGTATGAATAATTAACTTATGCAAATGAATGGGCAAATAAATGGGATGATAAACAGAAAACATATTATTCCATAAAAAGTGTTATATTTGTCTGCTTTCAGATATCTTGACTGTGTTTTCTCTGTATGCATAGTTGAAATGAATATTCACTGACAACAATGCTTCAAAACAACTGTCTGATCGTAGACACATGACGCCATCCAGGCTCTCGGCTGACTCTGGTGTCATGGGAATTATTTCTGAAATAAAACTGACAGAAATCAGGTCTATTTTCAAACTCCCATTCAAACCTCCCACCTCTCAATCACTCTCTGACTAAAAAAAATCCAACTAGCAAATGCTGTTAATCCGTATAGTATCTTTTGCTGCATCCAGAAATAAGAAGAATTTATCAAATAACAAAACTCAGGTAACAATACACTTACTCAGTCAACAAAAATATAATTTTAGCTGAAAATTCCTTTCAGGTTAACCCAAACTGAGCTATCAGGTAACAACAGGATGGAAACCCTCATCCTTCACAAAATCTGTCTGTTTTCTCACCTGACTAGTTTTACACTAAAAACACAGTCTGAATGAACATTGCATTTGGAAAATTGCATTATAATAAGGGTGTACAGATATAGCATTTCAGACACAAACAGACAAAAAACAGACAAAAAACATTTTAAACAGACAGATCATGTTCCATGAAGATTTTGTAAATTTCCTACCGTAAATATATTAAAACTTAATTTTTGATTAGTAATATGCATTGCTAAAAACTTCATTTGGACAGCTTTAAATGCAATTTTCTCAGTATTTTGATTTTTTTGCACCCTCAGATTCCAGATATTCAAATAGTTGTATCTCGGCCAAATATTGTCCTATCCTAATAAACCATACAGCAATGGAAAGCTTATTTATTCAGCTTTCAGATGATGTATAAATCTCAATTTTGAAATATTGACCCTTATGAATGGTTTTGTGGTTCAGGGTCACATATGCATATGCATATATATTTTTAAAATCGCTTCATTTTTGGGGAAAAAAAAAAACCTTTAAAAATAACAAATAAATTAAATGTTAAATGAATAATATATCAAATTGATATATTTTCCCAAATGCTTTTCTCTATCTATTTTCCAGACAAGTTTTAAAAAATGCCACTGGAGAGTTCATAATATTAACATATGGTTGTCAAAACAAAAATTAAAGGACAAAATTTTAAATAAAAGAGAGCCAAAATTATACATTCATATTTGTAGTATGCGTAGTATATTTATTTATCAATTTGAAAAGTAATTTATATATATATATATATATATATATATATATATATATATATATATATATTTATATATACACACATATATGTATATGTATTCGATTAGATATTATATTATATTATATTAATAATTTAATAACAGATTCATTCCTTTATTCATTTTTATTTTTTAGCAAAACGCCAATAATAAAGTCTTCGACCAAAATCAACAAAACGACAAAGAAATGAAAAGAAGGTTTGACAAACACAAATTGATAGGGGGAAAACAACAGGGTGAAAAAAACAGTAGGGGGAAAAACAACACATTTAATAGAGTTTCCAGGGTGAAATGAAGGACAACATCCTGAAGGGCCCAATCACTGCAGCTCAAGCACCTGTTGTCATGTTGAGCTGAGCTTCACTTCCTGCGTGCCCTCTTCAGGCTATATTACAATCACACAGACCCAAACCTCTAGCTCTTCATGTCAAACACCAGCTAAATCAACTGAATCCAGTGTGAAGATGTCATTTACAGATACTAAATGAGTTCATATCTCATAATTACATATTGAGAATTTCTATAATGCAGGATTCAGAGTAGTGATAGAGGCAGCAAAAACATTATGCATTTCCAACATAACCCATCCAAATTAATCATAACCAATTCTAGAACAGTAATTTCTCATCTGTCTAACCAGCTCCCATGTCTTCTTGCAATTCCAGACTCTGAAATACAGTAAGAAATTGAAATGTAATCGATCTGTTCCATTGTAAACCCCACCCAAATAAAGTTCCAGTCTGCTCTTTCCAGACTTCAGGTGAGAAGTGTTTTCCAGAGCTCTATACCACCACATAGCAGTGAACAGTTTTCAATGGCACCTTACACAAGCATTTTAATAACCTCTTTTATAGTGAAGCACATTCTGTGCAAGCACAAATCTCTGGGGGTTTACTTATCCCGTCAACTTAGATGACTTAAATGACGTCGCTGTGAGGCATAGCTTACTAATGTCCCCCGAAGACCATCGCTGTCCTCACTACACCAGTGTCCTCACAGAATCTGGGTGAACAAACAAAAAACAAAGCACTGCTGTCCATATCCTACCTAGTTTTTCCTAACAAAACTAACTCAATAATTATTTATTGCAAAACCACTTAAATGGACCAAAATGTCCACTTACAGTACAAACAGTTAGTATGGCATTATCATTAGTGATGGACCGAGTTTAATCCAAAGTTCAATACTTAAGAGCAGGGGTTTGTTACAATAAATATTAGTTTAAAAACTATTAAAAGCGCAAATATATATTCAAAAAATAAATGAGAATGTTGTGTTTTTATATTCAAAGAACCAAATATTTGCCAGGCAATTAATCGAGATTAAATTAAATTAAATTAAAATAAAGCCATCCTATTGCAACTTATTTTTGGACAAAGTACCGTGGTAATATCATGGATTTTTGGATATGTATGGTGCATGAAAATAAAATAAAATAACATAACATAACATATAACATAACATATAAAATAAAAAAATAAAATAAATATTTGCCAGGCAATTAATCGAGATTAAATTAAATTAAATTAAATTAAAATAAAGCCATCTTATAACTTATTTTTGCACAACATACTGTGGTAATATCAAGGATTTTTCGATATGTATGGTGCATGAAAATAAAATAAATTAAAATAAAATAAAATACCATGGCATATAAACATGCTAATCATTCAGTACCACGGTACAAATCAAAGCACCATATTATTAATATTGTCCTTTCAGAGTAATATCTAACACTGCATCAACATCATCACTTAAAAGTGTCCCTGTTGTCCCTGGCAACTTTTATCCCAAGCACATGCTCGTCCCATGAGAAAGGACGCAGGGACACCCTATCCAGCGCACAGCTTTTACTATCGCCTCCATACGCCCTTTTACAGCCTATTCCTTATAAATCTGAGAGCTGTCTTAACAATTTTCTCAGTCCTGCAAGATGAAGACCAGCTTGGAAACCCCACATGGGCCACGTCTCTGCAACTGTAACAGCAGAGACATTCATGCCATACAGAAGAGAATACCAGGCTGATGCGTAATACTGATCTGAATAGGTCTAATCATAAAAGCATTGTGTCTCCAAACAGCACAGGCTCTGACAGCGGCAGTGGGCGTACATGAGAGGAAGTGTTCGGACGCAAAGTGACTCGGTGCAGTGAAATTCCAAACATGCACGACAAAAGAGCACTTGAAAAGGCAAACGATGAAAGTTACAAATACGCTTTAACCTGCTTTTACAGCCAATTCATTACTGTAAGTACTAATTTTTAGAAGAATGTTTCCAAAATATTTTATGCAAATAGAGTGTTACATTTTTATATTTCTAAAGAAAAGACAAATTAATCATGCGACATTTCATCATGCTGAGATTTTTGAACTGACCAATAACTATGCCTGCTTGACCAGTTAAAAGAACTAGTTACTAATCAATAAGCTTCAAGAGATAATGAATATTTTTAGTTCTCAAATGTAGTAAATGTTTAATAAATACTGTATTTTACAGTAAAAAATAAATCCTATAATATAAAATACAAAAAATGAAATACTGCATCACTCTTTTAAAAAATAAAAAATTACAGCCATTTAAAGGATCGTTTACCTAAAAATGAAAATTCTGTCATCATTTACTCACTCTCCACTTGTTCCAAACCTGTACAAGTTTCTTTCGTCTGAAAGAACAAAAAGAGTTCAAAAGAGGATATTTTGAAGAATGTTGGTAACCAAACAGTTGACGGTAGCCATTGACTTCCATAGTATTTTTTCTATACTATGGAAGTCAATGGCTACCGTCAACTGTTTGGTTACCAACATTCTTCAAAATATCCTCTTTTGTGTTCAACAACTGAAAGAAATTCATACAGGTTTAGAAAAATTTGAGGGTCAGTATACAATGACAGAATTTTTATTTTTGGGTGAACTATCCCTTTAATGTGAGGTATAATTTATGTAGATAGCAGGATGAATTATGAGCAATAATAGTATTAAAACAACAACTTACAGCATAAGTAGATACATATTCAGTGTTTTCATATTCAAAGAACGTCTTTTGTCTTCCAATACATGTACAACTAAATTCAGATGTTTATCTGACAACAAACCTCAGGATGAGGGTACTTAATGTGTTTACTTCATGTTTTATGCAACTAAAGTGAGCTGTTGAAACACTTGCTGTCTGAATATATGAAAGAGAAAAGAGGGGATATAAAGGAGGAAAACAGAAAACAACTGCAAGAAAGCAAGGGAAAAAGAATAGTATAAAGATAGCTAGTTTTTCGTGTGTGCTGTTTCTCTTGGGTCTCTCTTTGCATTAGCATGCACTACGGCGCTCATCTGAGATGATACGCGCGGAGTGAAACCCAGGTCCCGCCATAATTACATTCCGCCATTCGCCCTCTCCCTTCACGTTCCCTCTTCTCTCCAGACACATCCTCTTCACAGCCATTATAAACCAGCTTTACACATAACCAGCTCCCTCTGTAGTAATAACGCTGTCAGTCAAGCAGGCGTAAAACTTTCCACCAGAAGTATAGGGTGGGGGTGGCTGATGCGAAAGATATTTAAGCGTTTGCTCACATTTGGATCCAGGTAACTGGATCCAACCTGCCCTTTTCAACTGCTAACACAAATCATACAGTAGTTGAGGTGACCTTTACAGTTATGGAATGTGATGACAAACTTTGTGCCTTGTGTCCAAACATGTGTACATTGGGGGTAAAATAATTATGTGACATAAAAGCCACAGGTTTAAATTAATTATGCAATAAGGGGTTGTGACTCACTACACTGGAAAAATTTGTATATATTTTTTGTAAAATTGTAATTTAATATATATATATATATTTTTTTTTTTTATATTATTATATATTTTCAATATTTAACTATTTTTTTCCAGTGTTCTTTTTTTTTGTTTTTTGTTTTTTCAAAAAACATCAAAATATCCTTAAAGGGGTCCTATTATGCTCTTTTACAAAGTCTTGATTTTGTTTTGTGGGTGTACTAGAAAATGCTCTCATGCTTGGTGGTTTGAAAATCGCATTATTTTTCACATAATTTACATTATTACAATACCTTCCTCCTCAGCCTGGCACAAACGGCTCGATCAGTTCCGGGTTTGATGAAGGCCCGCCTTCCGAAAAACGAAATGTGTTGTGATTGGTTAGCTGTCCCAGTGCGTTGTGATTGGCGAACAGCTTAGACGGTGTTTCAGTACTGCCCCGCCCCTTGGCAAAGCAGCAAGTTCGTCAATATTGCCATATCAATTCAGACCCCGAGAACATTGAACAAGAGGATCGCGCAGAACCTTTGCATGCAAGGATATTGCAAGACATATTAAAGTGGTAACGTTATTGTTGTTTTTTTGTTGTTTTTTTTTTTTTTTTTTGCTAAATCACGTTTTAGATAGGATGTCAACAACAGCTTATAAATAACTGCCTTTACTATGTACAGATAACTGCAACGGTAATATGTATTATGTTTATTGTTCTTTAATTCTGACATTATAACATGAATTACAGTGAAACTGTTATACAGTTGAATTTATTTATACCATAGTCCCACAGAGTTACACTATTTGTGGCGGCATATATATGCAAATTCATTCTCTGTCAGCGGGAGGCGCTGTTGGAGCGGGAGAGAGCGAGGTTTCCCCGCTAACGCTGTACACAAAGCAGAGCTCCGCTCACAAACACTGTTTTATCAGACATTACATGCAAGACGAAATGAAAATGACATCCAGCATTTTCTGAAGACATTCGGTTTCCATCAGAAATACAGTGATATAAAAACACCCGCACGGGGTTTAGATTTTGAAATGTGCAGTGCTCAACTAAGTGTTCTCCCCACCCGCCAACCATTCGAATTTCCGGAGGTGGGATTTATTTTTGTGATATCACAAATACAGGAAAACAACTTTGTAGTCCAAACGAGCCATTCGTTGTGGTTCTTGAAAAGAGATTTTTTAAAAACGAAATATCTCCCTTTGGAGTGGACTTTGAGATTTGTAACTTTGTAGATCTTTTTATGCCCGAACATACACACTACACACAGACTAAAATTCAAAAAGTGAAAAAGCATAATAGGACCCCTTTAAAACAAGATACATTTACTTCAGCAATACTGTGTATATAAGATTAATATAAGATAAATATTCTAAAAATTAATATAAAATAAATATTCTCTGAAAATAAGCATTTTTAATATTCCATTTTGCTTGTCAAGTACATTTATCATAATTTACACAAGGATGGTTGGAGAAAAAACAACAAAAAAAATTGTTGATTATGACTTTTTTTGACCATTAATAAAATTGTGCTGCATTCCATTCAACTTGGAAAGTACCTTCTTCCTTCTTCCTACATGGAAAAGTTGGAAAATGTCACTTAAAGTTTGAGCTTTAATTTGGAAAAGCAGTTATTATTTCCCCTTTGTGTCTGTACCAAGATAATATTTTCAGATTTCAAATGTTTTTTAGGACATAATTAATGCATAAATTAAATCATTTAAAAATTGCTTGCTAACAATAGATTTTATTATATAGTTTTAGTACTAACTACTTTTAAGAAAGAGAAGGACTTACCAAATATGCCTTGACCTGGAGAAGGTTTTGTCCACTCTGAGGAGAAAAGAAACATGGTATTGTTCAAAAAGTATATAATGCATATAGACCGACAAAACTTTAAGCCCTTATAGCCATTACACAATAAGAGCGGTAATTGATTTCACGCTTTTAACACATTCTGCCAATCAATTTCCACCCAGAGCCTGGTAAATGCTAAAGGCTAATCAATTCACCGCTGACGAACTCCTCATGCACTATAACACTCGACTTGATGTGATAATGACTCAGCAAATTTATCAAGTTAACGAAGGGTGAGGACCAATAGGATAATGAAGAACCACTGGAGCACATCATCAATTAATACAAGCAATTTCCATCGCTAAAATCCTCTGAATCATTTCCGCCATCCTCTTTCAGTGGTAAGACAAACCTTTAACCCCTCATCCTATTAGTTTGTGTTTATGTATAACGTTTCTTTTGATTTTGATGGAAAACTCAACAGTTCTGCTCGACAAAAGCTGTAGAATTGTACAGAGGGCATTTACGGTTTTGAGACGCTAATGAGAGAAGCAGCTTCTCTAACGTTTTTCTGAAGAGCAGCTGTGGCTTTGTTCTAAGAATACGCTATGACTCTGCTTGGTATCATTTTGTATCTTGCCACAAGGCGGTAACAAACACATCTGTTTGGTTAAAAACAACATGCATCATTCCATGTAAGTGACCTGAGCCAAGTGTTGCACATATAACCATGATCAAATCCTTAAACAAAAAGATGAGACCAAAAGTAACCGTTTTAGAACCAGATGCATATGGATATCTCCATCTACTGCCTTTGCTGTAAATGTCAGACCTCCACTGTCAATCATAGCACTAGTGTGTCCTCCAACCTTCTGCTGAGTGCAAGGGAAAAGTGTGGCTGTTGTGTCAAAAAAATTAACACTTCAGGTAGAGCATAGAGTAACAAATATTTCCATAACCTTGAGGGAAAGGACAAACAGTGACTTTGATCATTTATTAGCTGCTGGAGCTTACAGTCTTTCAGATTTATTTTGAATAGTGAAGTAGGAGTAAAATGTAATTTTAATTACATTACATGTATATTATTTAATCAAAGGGTATTTCATGCTTAAATTTCTATGCTTAAATGACTTGTTGCAGAAGTACAAGTCAAGAGGATGCAGTTTTGTAATCATTATTTTTTTCTGTAATAATCAATGGAATAGATTGAATAAGTTTGTTTCCTTATCAGAAATTTAGCATTACATCACTTGCTCACCAATGGATCCTCTGCAGAGAATGGGTGCCGTCAGAATGAGAGTCCAAACAGCTGATAAAAACACCACAATAATCCAAAAGTAATCCACACGACTCCAGTCCATCAATTAACATCCTGTGAACCGAAAAGCTACGTGTTTGTAAGAAACAAATCCATCATTTAGAGCAAGCGATGTAATGCAAAATTACTCCAAATCTGTTCTGATGAAAAAAAAAAAAACAACAAAAAAAAATTTGCATCATGGTTGGCCTGAGGGTAAATTGTCATCAAATTTTCATTTTTGAAAACTATTCCTTTAAACCATTAAACAAGATTTATACAGATATAAACCCCTGACAAATTCTTCAGAAAATGTATCAAGCTAGTTACAAAAATCATATGATATTTGGTAAAATTTTGTAATACTATATAATAATATAATATAGGTGCAAAAAGCTTTGAAAGATTTGACATATGCAATTATAAACCACTCAGTCTACACAAATACACTGTAAATACCACATGAGTTCAGGAGTAAATATTGGAGCCCATCCGCTCAATGTACAAACAAGGCCTATAAACCACCACACGAGGGATCAGTTTGTGTTTGTACGACCATGTGTCAGGAAACACGCTGGATCAAACAGAACCAGTTTCAGAATGTTTATGCAATCCAAAATACAAACCTGTTAGACCTGGCGATGTGGGTAAAAAGCCAAAGAGCAACAGATGTATCACAATACACAATGTCATTATAGTTGATCTATTTCAATAATCTGTCATTTCAACACAAAAGTGCTTCAAACTTCACATAGAACGTTTAAGAAAATAGGGACAAGATGAATGTCACAAATTACTACATGACTCATGTTTCCATTGGTCTTTTTTGTCGGAGAAACACATCTGAGTAACTCTGACATCATCTTACCATCATCAAACCATCAGCAGTTCAACTGAACCATTTTAACTAAGCAGGCATAATAACAGAGTCAAGTGACACAATGTGCAAGTATAACAGACATTCAAACGTGATAACTTCTTTTTATGAATAAAATAATCTTTAAAATAAAGGAATTTTAATTAGTTTGTCTGCCAGTTGCACAATACATTTTGTACAAAACCTCAATCTGAATTGATACTAAAATTACACATATATTTAAACTATTATCTATCTATCTATCCATCCATCTATCGACCTCTTTCAATTATTCCACATATAACATTCAATTATTCCACATATAAAATACCACATGTACATGTCTGTGCATATAATGTGTTTATCAGATTTCCACTCTGAAACATCTAAGTAGTTCTGAAAATTTTGAAAAGAACTACTTACCTCACAAAACCTTTTTTTTTTTTTTTAGTTGAAAATTACATGGCGAAGTAATATGTAACAAATTTGGTCAGCAAACCTGGAACTACTTCATAACCATGCAGTAAATTCATCAACACCTTCAAACGTACATCAACCAATTAGAATCGACCATTCAGCAGTGTCATGGTATGAATGTTGTTTACAAGATGTCATGTTGGCTGATACCACCAAATATATAAGCTATGAATCAAGTTTTTGATAAACTGATGAATAGTCTATTACATACATCCTACAAAATGAATTTGGCATCTAAAAAAAGAGCAATCAGTGAACATTAAATACAAAAGCATATAACATGAGAATTCAAAGCCACCGTCATCTGTCCTCGTCCCACACATGCGTCCCTCACAAATCCCCAGTAGTGTGTCTTACCCCCCATATGCTCCAAAAGTGAAGCTCCTCTTCCTGTGAGACATTCTTCTGTTTTCCCTCTTAACCTCCTACTCTAACAGTCTCTTCTGCTCTGTCTCCGTCTTTGTTTGACAGAGGGTACTTGTTTTGTGCCTCTGTATCAGTGTGTGAGATTGTGTCCCTCCTCCTCTGCTTCCATCCCTCCTCTCTTCCCTCCCTTTCACTACCTGAGATGGAGGATCTACAGCTATGAGCAGGTGCTTGTCTTTCAAATGATTTCTTTACTTTGAGACACATACATATGGGTCAGTGACTAATATGGATATCCAAGAGAATGAAAGAAAATTAAAAAGATAAAAAAAATATTACTTTAAAGACAAGTTTAAAATGTAACCCAGCCTTATGAGAAGTCATAAGGCTGGGTTACAGCCTTCATACAAATCATACCTTTTTGTACAATCCTGGATGTACGATATCATACGATATCAAGTTGTCAAGAGAGTGTGTTGGAAATTTTTTTTTCTTTTGATAATTATTTAATTTTAACAATATATGTTTATGAGCATGTGTAATTTTATATACAGTCATGGCCAAAAATATCGGCACCCTTGGTAAATATGATCAGAGAAGGCTCTGAAAATAAACCTTCATTATTAATCCTTTTGATCTTTTATTTAAAAAATTCACAAAAATCTAACCTTTCATTGGATTATAAGAATTTAAAATGGGGGGAAATATCATTATGAAATAAATGTTTTTCTCAAATACACGTTGGACACAATTATTGGTACCCCTATAATTCTTATGAGTAAAATATCTCTGAAGTATATTCCCATTCATATTCACAATTTTGAGCACTCCAGGGTTATTATGAACATGAAATTATCCAGCCATGGCTTCCTGTTTCACAGAAATATAAATAGGAGGGAAAACAAAGCCCAAATTCCCTTAATCATCCATCACAATGAGAAAAACCAAAGAATATATTTCTGATGTGCAGCAAAAGATAATTGAGCTTCACAAATTAGTGAAGTGGCTTTAAGAAAAGAGCTAGAGCAGTGAAAATTCCCATTTCCACCGTCATTCCCATTTCCATTAAGAATTTCCAATCAACATAAAATGTTACGAACTGCCTGGAAGAGGACGTGTGTCTATATCGTCCTAATGCACGGTGAGAAGGAGAGTTTGAGTGGCTAAAGACTCTCCAAGGACCACAGCTGGAGAATTGCAGAAAACAGTTGCGTCTCGGGGTCAGAAAACCAAATAAAATTGTCAAACAGCACCTACATCACCACATGTTGTTTGGGAGGGTTTCAAGAAAAATTTGCCTAGCTCATCCAAAAACAAACTCCAACAAAACAAAAATCAGACACGACTGGAACTTCAAATGGGACTGGCTTCTATGGTCAGATGAAACTAAAAAATGAGCTTTTTAGCAGCAAACACTCAAGATGGGTTTGGTGAACACAGGGATAAAAATTACCCCATGTGTACAATGAAATATACTGCTGTATTTTTGATGTTGTGGGCCTATATTTCTGCTGGAGGTCCTGGACATCTTGTTTAGACACATGGCATCATGGATTCTATCAAATACCAACAGATAAAAAAATCAATAAGTGACTGACTCTGTTAGAAATCTTATAATGGGCCATGTTTGGATCTTCCAACCGTACAATAATCCAAAAACAAACTTCAAAAACAACACAAAAATGGGCCACTGAGCACAAAAGCAAGCTTCTGCTATGGCCATTCCAGTCCTCTGACCTGAACCCTATAGAAAATGAGTGGGGTGAACTGAAGAGAAGAAGCACCAACATGTAGCTGGGAATCTAAAGGGTCTGGAGTGATTCTGGATGAAGGAATGGTCTCTGATCTCTTGTCAGGTGTTCTCTAACCTCATCAGGCATTATAGGAGAAAATTTAGAGCTGTTAAACTGGCAAATGGAGGTTTCAAAAAGTATTGAATAAAAGGGTGCCATTAATTGTGTCCGATGTGTATTAGAGAAAAACATTTATTTCACAATTATATTTCTCCCCTTTTTAAATTCTTATTATTCAATAAAAGGTTAGATTTTTGTGATTTTTTTAAATAAAAGATCAAAAGGATTAACAATGCAGATTAATTTTCACAGCCTTCTTTGATCATATTTACCAAGGGTGCTGATATTTTTGGCCATGACTGTATGTATGTATGTATGTATGTATGTGTGTGTGTGTGTGTGTGTGTGTGTGTGTGTGTGTGTATATATATATATATATATATATATATATATATATATATATATATATATATATATATATATATATATATATATATATATATATATAAATAAATATATAAATATATAAATATAAAATTTAAATAACATACTAAATAAGGTTAAAATTAGGTAATTTGTAATGGCATAATTGTGAATTTTTTGTGATCATATGGAACAGTTTGTACAAATGGGAACATTAACATATTCTGCATGCTGCTCAACAATGAATATTAAGCTCTAATAAAATAAACCACTCCCACTGGTGCTGTACAACTGATGAATTTAACAGCATGATATATTACATTCAATAAACTGAGACTAAACGCACTAGAACTTCTTCAACTAAAACTTAATTGAGAACCAGCTGTACTATTTTCTCAGGCAGATCTCTTAAAGACAAACATATAACCTTTGGTAACCTCAGGCTCAGATAAATGGATGTTTACTGTATGGAAACAAAGGCAACAGCACAATGCGCTCTCTCATATCAGCTGCTGGAGAGCTCAGTGTGAGTAAATAAACATCTCTTGCTTGCTCGTTTCTCTTTCTCTCAATTAGTTGTTAAACAATCGTTATTTTTATTTAACTTAATAGCAGAATGACTGTTACTATGGTAACAAACCATTATTATTTTATAGCTCATTAAACTTTAATCCCAGTTATGTTTCATGTAAGTCATTATTGTTTCTCATAAAACTCCAAAAGAAAAATAACAATTAAGCGAATGGTTCACCCCAAAGTGAAAATTTGCTGAAAATTTACTCACCCTCTGGCCATCCAAGATGTAGATGACTTCATCGGAACATATTTGTAGAAATTTAGTATTACATAACTCGCTCACCAGTGGATCCTCTGCAAGTTAAATCCTTCATTAAAGCATTTTAACTTTAAACAGTCACTTCTGTGCAAATTTCAAAACACATAAAGCTTCCTCCAGTGAAAAAGTTCATCCCCTGTTGTCCGATTACATCAAAAACCACCAACATAACTCTTTTGAACTGTTTTCAGTGCTTGATCTGTGCATATTTCTCTCCTGATTCAGACAAGATGGCTTTTAGACTGAAGAAAGCGATATTATGGACTGCTGGACTGTTAAAAAGATCTTAATGATGGATTTGTTACTAATAAACACTTAGTTTTTCACTTCACAAGATGTTAACTGATGGACTGGAGTGGTGTGGATTACTTGTGGATTATTGTGATGTTTTTATCAACTGTTTGGACTCTCATTCTGACGGCACCTATTCAGTGCAGAGGATCCATTGGTGAGCAAATAACGTAATGTTACATTAATTTCTCCAAAACTTGTAAAATACATAGCACTACCCAATTCCCTGCACCACATAAGCTAGGCCCAAGTCAGAGCCTTAAAGCAAGTCTAAAACAATAAAAAATGACCCAAGGGGACATCCAAAGTCAATTCAATAAAAGAGATTATTTTAGGTTGTGTAGCCATTAGTGTCCTGATCTGAGAGGTGGACGGCGTCTAGTGTCTGCGGCACAGGACATTTCAAAATCACTTTGAAATGTCGTGTCACAGGGTCGGACTGTCTGAGACAAAAGCCATTAGAGCTTTTCTTCTACAGCTAATGCTAAAGGTGACCATTCATTTTTAAAAGGACGTCACTTCAGAGAGCCCCATTTATCGGTAGGTATTACCATTCACTTAGGATTCATGTGATACAATCAGTAGGTAAAATATATGTGGCCTAGTACAAATGTGGCTTGAGATATTTCCTAGTCTATTATTTATTGTCCTCTCTTCATTGTCCTTATAAATAGATGGCAAAATGGAAAAATAAATTAAAATTGATTATTTTATGAATATGTTTTAATAAATTATTATTATTATTATTATTATTATTATTAAGGGGAAATATATATAATATTTGAGAGTGGAACATTTCAAACAGGCAAAACATATCTGTGCCTGGTTAACAGAAAAATACACATTTAAGATATAGTTTTTATGGCATTTTTCCTGGATAAGACCTTTAGATGAACATACTTGCCCCCAAAATTAATAACTTTATATACATCCTCACCATTTTGATTACTCATACTCCCTCTCTCTTTCTTTCTCTCTCGATGCCCTCTGTGGGGACACATGGAGGTAGAAACAGGACTATTTGCTCTGGTTAATTTGTGAACAGCTGATATGGGAAGGGCAGCAGGAGATTAATTAGTCTGTAACAGCCCCTGTCACACACACACACATACACACACACACACACACACACACACACACAATTAAAAGCAGGTCAAAAAAGTCAAAAGCAGCTACAAGAAACGTAATGCAGCAATGTCCTTTAAGAGGCCAAACAGCATGGCGCCTGAATGAGATGTTCAGACAAACGCTCAATAATAACAGAATAAATTTCTGACAAGTACAGTAAAGAAATTCAATTTAAGGGAAATTAAAGATGCCCTTTCCACTTTAACATAAAAGGCATCAACTGATTTAAATTACTGTAAGTTGGACAGCATTTCCTGCAATAAGGTCTAAATGAAGTCTATGTGCTGAAGTGGTTTCTGTTCAGTTTAAGAGAGTAGGTTAACTGAATTCAGGCCACACCAGTAAGTTCCTGAAAAGCTTAAAGCGTAAAGCTGAAATGTGGCAGAAAGGGATTTGGATTAGCACTGCCACCATGTGGTACTACACTCCCAGTGCACATCCCATAATTCAACACTACAGTACCACAAATAAAAAAAATAAAAAAGATCAATCAAACTCTTAAGATGTAACCTTACTTCCTTTCCATAAGTCAAACATGCTGCAGTCTTCTCAAGTTTCACTCAATAATGGAAATTCTGTAATACAGGACAAATAAAGCAACATACCAAGGATCATAAAAGTACTAGTGCATTACATTCCAAGTATTCTTAAGTCACATTAGTCATTTTGCCCATAGTTAATTCTCATGCACAATCAAACCTGGTGCATCAAGATGTATAACTCACAATATAACATGAATGCCTTTTAAAGTCATATTTACTACTAGAAAACCCTTATCCCTGTTTCCGAGTTGGGCAGGCCATAAACTTTAAACATGGTGGAGGGGAGATCAATTGCTGTAGTGACTGATATTTTTTATTTAATATATATATACAGGTGCATCTCAATAAATTAGAATGTCGTGGAAAAGTTCATTTATTTCAGTAATTCAACTCAAATTGTGAAACTCGTGTATTAAATAAATTCAATGCACACAGACTGAAGTAGTTTAAGTCTTTGGTTCTTTTAATTGTGATGATTTTGGCTCACATTTAACAAAAACCCACCAATTCACTATCTCAACAAATTAGAATATGGTGGCATGCCAATCAGCTAATCAACTCAAAACACCTGCAAAGGTTTCCTGAGCCTTCAAAATGGTCTCTCAGTTTGGTTCACTAGGCTACACAATCATGGGGAAGACTGCTGATCTGACAGTTGTCCAAAAGACAATCATTGACACCCTTCATAAGGAGGGTAAGCCACAAACAATCATTGCCAAAGAAGCGGCTGTTCACAGAGTGCTGTATCCAAGCATGTTAACAGAAAGTTGAGTGGAAGGAAAAAGTGTGGAAGAAAAAGATGCACAACCAACCGAGAGAACTGCAGTCTTATGAGGATTGTCAGGCAAAATCAATTCAAGAATTTGGGTGAACTTCACAAAGAATGGACTGAGGCTGGGGTCAAGGCATCAAGAGCCACCACACACAGACGTGTCAAGGAATTTGGCTACAGTTGTCGTATTCCTCTTGTTAAGCCACTCCTGAACCACAGACAACGTCAGAGGCGTCTTACCTGGGCTAAGGAGAAGAAGAACTGGACTGTTGCCCAGTGGTCCAAAGTCCTCTTTTCAGATGAGAGCAAGTTTTGTATTTCATCTGGAAACCAAGGTCCTAGAGTCTGGAGGAAGAGTGGAGAAGCTCATAGCCCAAGTTGCTTGAAGTCCAGTGTTAAGTTTCCACAGTCTTGGGGTGCAATGTCATCTGCTGGTGTTGGTCCATTGTGTTTTTTGAAAACCAAAGTCACTGCACCCGTTTACCAAGAAATTTTGGAGCACTTCATGCTTCCTTCTGCTGACCAGCTTTTTAAAGATGCTGATTTCATTTTCCAGCAGGATTTGGCACCTGCCCACACTGCCAGAAGCACCAAAAGTCGGTTAAATGACCATGGTGTTGGTGTGCTTGACTGGCCAGCAAACTCACCAGACCTGAACCCCATAGAGAATCTATGGGGTATTGTCAAGAGGAAAATAAGAAACAAGAGACCAAAAAAATGCAGATGAGCTGAAGGCCACTGTCAAAGAAACCTGGGCTTCCATACCACCTCAGCAGTGCCACAAACTGATCACCTCCATGCCACGCCGAATTGAGGCAGTAATTAAAGCAAAAGGAGCCCCTACCAAGTATTGAGTACATATACAGTAAATGAACATACTTTCCAGAAGGCCAACAATTCACTAAAAATGTTTTTTTTTATTGCTCTTATGAAGTATTCTAATTTGTTGAGATAGTGAATTGGTGGGTTTTTGTTAAATGTGAGCCAAAATCAATCACAATTAAAAGAACCAAAGACTTAAACTACTTCAGTCTGTGTGCATTGAATTTATTTAATACACAAGTTTCACAATTTGAGTTGAATTACTGAAATAAATTAACTATTCCGCGACATTTTAATTTATTGAGATGCACCTGTATATATGTGTATGTGTGTGTATATATATATATATATATTTACATATATATTTACCACAACAGCCCTGTCTTGTCATTAAAGTCTTGCATATTTACGTATATAAATAACCAATTAATGCATATGGTATATTTTATATACAGCAAAAATAGCTTGTATGTAACTAAAATTCCAAAAATGTCAGCAAGCTGCCTTTCTAATGCAATTAAAGTATACAGTAAATCAAGTAGGCAAAATGAACCTGGCATCCTCCATGATTCCTAATTCATTATGACAACAAAGCACTTGAACGTGACAAACTCTTAATTATGACTTCTGAAGTGGAGAGTAGGAAAACACATGAAGGCAGCATAAATGTCATTAGTTGCATGTCATGTGACCAAATCGATACAAGCCATACATGTAGTTTTGCAAGTATGAAGAGCAGCCTCAACATTTTGCTAAATTTCTTTTTTGTTTTCCACTGAGGAAAGAAAGTCATACAGGTTTGGAATGACATGAGGGTCAGAATTTATATAAAATACTCACACCAAACAAAGTACTTATGGTTATGATACTCCTCAGGTGTAGCCACATTTACCATTGCTTGGTGAAATTTCGGGGATGAAATCTAGTCATTCCAACAGGAATCAAAAAAGTTGCTTGTGTTCAAGTTGATCATGCAAATTGTCGACCAGCAGAAAGCTGCTTGGTTTAAACGTGACTTTTTAAGAGGTGATTCACGTAATGGTACACTACTGACAATTGAGCTTCTTTCACCCACAAAATTTTGCTAAAAAAAGTGACCGCACTTTTACGATAAAGCACCGACTCCCGGGTAGAGTTAATAAAAGGAGAAGAGTGAAGTCACTGAATGAGGTTTTATGACAGCGTACCTTCAGCTCAATGTCAGGTGTGGTTACCTGGCAACACGTATCGCTGTCTGCTGTGAGATACAATGCTGTCTATTGTCTCTTTCAGCACTTTGGATAGCGGTGGGCAACTAAGGGCACATGTAGACACACGAGCAGACAACCACATACGAATACACTGCCGTGTGTGTTTCTTTTCTAAGAACGCATGTTATTTACCAAGTGCGGCATGAACGACAACAGCATGTGTTCTCTACAGAAACCCATCAATTTACATCTGCAGTCTGCTGGGAAGAAAGAGCCCAGTACACAAGTTTTCACAGAGCGCTTATAGGAGAAACAGGACTGCCTCAGGCTGTGAGCAGGCAATGCTTGGAGTCCAATCAAATAACCACCATCTGAGCAAGGTTTCAGCATCTCTCTTTCTCCAATGCTTTTAACACAACAACAGACAATATTTTAATTTGTTATTAAAATACTGGCTGAAAAATATATATTGAAAAATATTTGAGTAAACTGTGTCTTTTTTCTCAAGTCAAGTCACTATTATTTGTATAGCGCTTTTAACAATGCAAGTTGTGTCTAACTATACTGTTAGTATTATAAACAGCATTTTTAATACATTTCAAATTTACTTATAAGAAACTGAATTTTTTTTATCGTTCTAACGCAACTTTACAGAAAATAAAGGCATATAGCAGTGTGCAATCTAAAGGATGCTGTGGCAAAGAAAAACCTTCTAGAAACAACACGGGCTGCTTAAACATATATACTGTGAATAGCAAGGAAGGTGAACATTTAAAATTAAATCAAAATCTCATTATACTGCAATAATACTCATATTTTATTATTATTATGCAGCTTATCTTTGTTTTTTTTTTTTACAACTAAAATGCATTTTGTAAATAATAAATAAATAAATAATTCCACAAACTGAGTGTTTTTTTTTACGTTATTTATAGTATTTATTTATTAGTATTTTTTTTACGTTATTTATAGTATTTATTTATTTTAAATTGCTTTAATAGTTTTTATTTTTAAGTTTTTCATTTTCATTTTAGTGATTAAAATTTTTAGTGACCACATTTTGGGAATCGGCACATTCTTATATCGCCACAGATCATCTGCTCTCTGTGCGCTCTGCCTTAGATCTGCTCTTCAGTGTGATCTTCAAAGCCTGCGGCACCGTTTCATGGCTTACTGCTTGGGTTGACCAATCTCAGCCAGCGTGTTGTTCTGTCTGACCGATCTCTCCCCCCCACCGAGCGGTCTGACCTCCAGATGAGTGAGCACTGCCGGCAGACCGAGGCTGCTTGAGACATCACAGTCGAGCAGAGTGAGTGAGAGCGAGAGGGAAAAAGAGATAAGAATGTGTCACAAAGAATGTGTCTCAAAGTGTAAGAGTGAAATGCTGTGTGCATATGTGTGTGTCTGGGTGAAATCTGCACTAAATGAGACTCGGTCTGGCCTCAGACAATGACCCTCTTCAACCAAACAGGAATGCCATCACTGAGTACTTTCTATGCAACCTTACTGAACCTGTCTGCATAAATGCATTTCAAATAGACAGACAGGATGGTTACAGAGATATTCCCAGAGGAAAATCTTGAGCTATTTCGAAGACTTTTCAGCTATATTTCATTTAAATATGCAGATGTTTCTGCTAAGATTCTTTACAAATGGAGACAACTGATCTATAAAATTAATAAAAATAGTATAGCTCAGATCGTCTGGTCTTAGAATAATTTGATGAGAAATATTTGAGTTTTTATTGAAATCTTTAACTTTATTTGAACTGTTTCTCCTAGACAGCAATGAGTTTCAAAGAAAAGCAAGAGTAGTGTCTCAAAGTGTGCAACTATTGTGCTCAGAAAAGTCAGAGATTTCAATGTGAACTCAAATATTTCTCATCAACCTCTTTCCAAGACCAATTTGTAAAGTAATAATTGTCCTATTTGTCTTTTTATTTACCCTAGGCAACTTTAAGGACAAAGTTGACCTTTGAAAGAAGCTAAACTAACTCTATGCAAATCTGAGCAGTTGTTTTCTCTAAATTTATTTAAAGTAGATATAAATGAAATTACAACCATATTTTTGGGCAAAAGTCTCCATTTCCTCTCTTTATAATCTCGTTACTGTCTAAGAAGAAAAATCTGACATTTCTACATTCTTAAAAATAAAGGTTCTTTTTGGCATCTGTGGTTTCACAAAGAACCATAAACATTCATGGAATCTTTTCATTCCAGAAAATACTACTAAATGGTTCTTAGGAGAAACAAAATTGTTTTTTTACAGCATTGATGCGAAAACCCCCTCTTGGAACCTACAGGGTTTGGTTTAAGAGAGATAAAACAAGAAAAGCATTATAGGTAGTTATGAAAATGGAAGGAGACAGAGGGAAAGAAAGAGTTAAAGGACCATGAAGCAAGCATCTTGTCATGATTGTGTTGGCACATCCGCTCCTGGCTCCTGCTCTGCAATGTCGTGTCACCAAATGGCCAAAGTAATGCCTGTGTTGCTGTGGCAGAAACAGAGCCTGGTAGGGTTATCAACATTTCTGCACATTTTCTCTAAAATATGGACTAAATGTGATCCTTACATTTGCACATACCTGTAAAGTATCACAGTGACTTTTGGAAAAATATGCTGGTTTTGCACTTTCAACATCTTGCGTCAACGCTGACTTCTGTTCTAATACAATGACATATGGGTAATGTTTCCATTCATCTTACCAAACACACTCCAAATGGGGCGAGAATGACTTGAGGGTTTGATTTTTGAAACTTTCAGATGGCTAGGCATCTGTCTGCTTTTAGCGGTTTGCACTGGGACCATAGTGACACAGCGAGCAAATGTATTTCACACGCTTTTAATATCTGAGCCAGAAAACGTGAACTTCTACCAGTCAGTCTGTTAAATCTGAAACAAATGTTTTTTTCTTTTTTCAAACCAACTGATAAAAATCTGTTCACAGGTCTGAAAAAAAAAGTTAAGCTACAAGCATGAAGGGTTGCAATAACCTTGCAGTATAAAGCCGTATCTTGGGAGTCAAGCTGGCACAGACCACAATAGAACGGCACTGCCATTTGTCAGTAGTTAACAGTCAACAGAGTGGAAATGTAACCCTTTGTCCTTCTGGACCATTAACCATTTTAAGCTGCCTGGATCATGTTTTTCAAGGAATAAGCTAAGGGAAGCTATGCTTTACTGTGATTTTACCATGCTTAAGGCATACTGTTGGACACAAATCTAACTGAAGTGCCTAAAACTCCGTTAAATATGGTAAAATCATTGTAATAAACAACCACTTGTGTCTTTTTGTAATTAAAAAAAAAAAGTCAAAAGCAGGAACATATTTTTATGGTCACCCATGGCAATCCATTGGTGCATAAAAAATAATACATTTTTTTGTATTTCAATCATATTTTAGAGCTGTTTTGTAATCAAACTGTATCTTTTCATGTTTGTGTTCAATCTACACTTTCATATTTCAGCACTTTCAAGGTGACAAAAAAGCATCATTGGCAAGGAAATGTGACAGTGCAACTCAGACTGTTGGCAAACAGAAGCCGATTTTATATTGCATTTTTATATGTGAGCTGCGCAGCATATGAAATGATCAGAGTAAAAAAACAGCGTAAACAAACGGCATAAACACTGGGATGTCTGATTGAAATGATTTACCCTGATTGTACACATACTGATTAATGCGAGCAAGTCTGTGTGTGTGTGTGTGTGTGTGTGTGTGTGTGTGTGTGTGTGTGTATATAAAGCAGCATTCCACAACAAAGCATTTGCACCCAACAGCTAAAAAAAAAAAAATCAATTAACTTCTTTCCTTATCAGCCTCAAGTTGTTCCAGACACATGCATCTCTGACTTGCAGACTTGTAACACAAACCCATACTTAATTATAATAACAAACAAATATGTAAAAAATGTTACCCCTATCTTTAACATCATAACCAGTGCTATAATCAAACAACATGACTCTGCTAAATGAATAAAAATTATACAAATGTAAACAATATGAATATAACCCCATATTCAAAAACACAACTTAAGACAAGCTCACTCCTCAACTGTGACTCCTGAAATTGCAATTATTTAGCTGTAACCAAACTGTGTGTGATTGTGACCATAAAAGAGGACTAACAAACATATTGTGCTGCTGTGTGAATGTACACTGTTATAATAAAAAAAAAAAAAAAAGCTATAGCTACCGAAACCTTACTCTAAAAAATATGGTAGCAACATTGTAGGTTAGGGTTTCATCTTAAATTTACAGTACATCATATATTTCATTAACTGATATAATGTTAATATACCAACCTACAGAAATACTAAATTCTGAAATACTAAAATCTGTACAGTGTAGTGTCATAGAGAACACCATCAAGGTAACACGCGACACAAAAACAATGCAATAAATATTAATTTAACAACATAAGATGTAACAGAAAACCTAATGTACCTGTACATAACAGACAAAAAAGAGGAAGCACTTATTTCAATTTCAATAATTATTGAAATTTCAATAATTTCACATAGGGAATTCTGGGAATGTCAATTTACATATTTTTCACTGTAAATTATACAATGACTTGTTCTTTTTTAACAGCATACAGTATTTTACTGTAAAATTACATGAATAGTCCTGTTAGATTTATTACAGTTTTTCACTGTTTGGGCCTTAACAGTAAGTTACCACCGAATGTGACAGCGAGAACTACACGGCCATCAGACTGCTGGCAGATGTCAAACAGATTCTGCATCCATGCGATGGGGGAAAATGTCACATGTAGGCTAAAGATAACAGATTTTTATAAGCTCTGCAGGGGTATTCATGGAGCATGTCATAATCATGCTAGAAGCTGACATGCATGATAGTCACAAGTGAGTTTCAGATTTTGAGTTTCAGTGTAAAATTCTGATTTAACCATGAAATTAAATTCTAATTCATATTCACTACATTTATGTAACTGCAATGAATAATAGCCAAAGTTTGACTATTATAATTTGTGAAAAGGTCAGTAGTACTAAGCAATGTTCAATATTTTTAAAGCAGCTTCAATAGCAAACCTTCCTATTTTGCTTGAATTTTGCCTCAAATCCAGACATATTCTTTTAGTTTTGATATAACACAAAAGACAAACAGCTTCCATGTCTGTGATTTTTCACAGCAGGATGAATAGCATGTCACTGTTGCAAAATTTATCTTCCTGTTGTGTGGTAATAACACTCAATTATAGTATGAAAAAATTAGGATGTGTAGCAGTTTCTAAAGAGCTAGACCTGTATATCACTGGTCTGACACAGAGCTCAGAAAATGCAGTTTCCAGTCTACTGCTGGTTTATTTATGAAGCCCAAAAAAGGGTGGGGGGCAGCTCAAGCAAAAGAAGCATGATAGGGCTCGCTAGGACAGCATGATGAGAAGAACAGAGAATCCAGACCAATTTAATATTCCTTCTGTGAAGATGTTTTGGCCAAACCCTGAGCCACCAGATGACGAGAGCCAGTTGTGCTTAAAACTCGTCTTAATTGGTGCATCTGTCAAAAAATACAGATCATATTTCACCACAAATGATATTCTGCGTAAAGAAAACTAAACCTTGCTCTGTGGCATTATTATTTTAAATGACAATTAAACAGAATTGTCCACAATTCTCATTACTGTTACAGAAAAAAATACCTTCTCATATTGCATCATTATATAAAATAATGCTATAGAAGTATACAGTATACACACGATTTGAAATTGTAAAGCACATTTGTAAATATGCATCATTGTCATATTTTACCACACACTGAAATTTATTTTCATTTCATTATTAAAAATGTGTATGGCCAAGACATTATGTTACGAATCCTGTCCGTGGCCTTCCGTCCACTTGCCACCAGAGGTCGCCCTTCAATTACATTGACTTCCACGCCACACAAACTGTTACACATCACCCTGGACTACGTTTCCCATGTTCCACTTCACTGACTGGATTCATCTGCACTCAATTACACATTCACAGCTGTAACCAATCAGACGCTTTATAAGCCTTGGACTTCCTCGTTCTGATCGCCGAGTACTGTTCTGCATATATTGCTCTCCAAGTGATAGCTGCTTTACGGAGCCATTTCCCTGTCTTAGTTCCTAGTTCTAGTCTTAGTCTAGTCTCGTTGTTTCCTGATTTCCTAGTTCCTGATTCTTGCCCTCGTATCTTGGATTTACCCTTTGCTTGCTGTTTCGAACTGTGTTTGCTCCTCGCCTGGACTATTGCTCATGTTTACGGATTACCTCTCTTGTCAAGCCCTCTGAATAATGTTTGCTGTCGTCTGACTCTAGCCTGTTTAGGATTGCTCTTTTGTCTTGCCTGTGCCATACCTGTTTGCTGTTGTTCGACCCTACCTGTGTTTTGACCATGTTTATCAATAAAAGCTTGCACATGGATCCGCACGCCTCTTGTCTCATCGGCTCCGTAACAGAATACTCAGCCAATTGAGGATCCAGCAGCTTTTCTAAAGGACCCGGGCCAGGTATGGACCCAGTCGAACAGCTGCTCGACCTGCGAAAAAGGAGTTTACCCATTGAGGAGTACGTCGCTCAGTTCTGCGAGTTATCTTATAGGGTACCTTTTGATGATGTCGCATTAAAAAACATTTTCCGTTTCGGACTAAATGAGCCCATAAAATCATAGTTACCAGAGAGGAAGTTTAATTGTAGTTTAAAGGACTTTATAGACTATGCTTTGCTGACTGCTGGCTCTTTGTTTACTGTGGGTGTCGCAGAGAAGGATCACTACATCGTGTCTGTGACTGAAATGGCGGACACACCGGAGTGCACTCACATAATGGAGGTGACAGTGGAGCCTGTTCGCAAAATGGCGGCCAAAACAACACCCCATCATGTCACAGCTGCCATTCATGAGTCCAGTCAAGTCACAGTTGATCGTCATGAGTCCAGTCAAGTCACAGTTGATCATCATGAGTCAAGTCAAGTCACAGCTGATCTTCATTAGTCCAGTCAAGTCACAGCTGCTCTTCATGAATCACGTCATGTCTCAGCTGATCTCCCAGAATCTCGTCATGTTTCAACTGATCATCCAGAGTCAAGTCAAGTTACAGCTGATCGTCCAGAGTCATGTCACATCTCAGTTGATCGTCCAGAGTCATGTCACGTCTCAGCTGATCATCCAGAGTCATGTCCAGAGTCACGTCATGTCACAGTATATCGTCCAGTCACGTCACGTCACAGCTGGTCGTCCAGAGTCACGTCACGTCACGTCACAGCTGATCGTCCAGAGTCTCGTCTCGCCACAGCTGATCATCCAGAGTCTCATCACTCTATGTCTGTTACACCCAGATCTTCAAGGTCAGTCTTTCGTTATCCCAGTCTGGTATCTAGTGTGAGGGATGCACCACTGGTGTCTGCACGCACAGCTGGTATCCCCAAACCCACTCACTCTAACCCTCCTGTTCCTGAACTAATGGCATTTGCTGCAGAACCTCCCGAAGTGGCGGTGCTCGCTTCAGCTCCTTGTATGGTGGTGGCGCCCAGCAATGTACTCTCAGCCTGTCGTGTCGCGATCAAAGAGACTGTTACTGCTGTAGAACCTCCAGAGGTGGCGGCAACCGCTGCAGAACCTCCGGAGGTGTCAGTGGTATCCACTCACCAACTCTCTGCCTGTCCTGTCACCGCTAAGAAGGCCGTCTGCGAATTCTTGTCCTGTCCTGTTATGGCTATGGAGGCCATCTGTGTACTCTCTGCCTGTCTTCTCATGGCTATGGAGGCCATCTGTGAATCCTTGTCCTGTTCTATCATAGCTAGGAAGGCCATCTATGAACTCTCAGTCTATCCTGTTGCGGTCGAAGGGACCGTTGCTGAACTCTGTATCTGCCCTGTCAGGGAGAACGTTAATGAACTCTTGCCTTGTTCTGAACCAGCCATGGAGGCTGATTGTGAACTGTCTGTCCATCTAGTCACAACTAACGAGTCTGAGTTTGAACTGTCTGTATGTGGAAATGCTGCGAATGAATCTGATTTGGAACTGTCTGTCTATCCATCTTCAATCCCTGAACTGTCTGCCAATCCAGTGTCAGTTAATGCATCCAATTGTGAATTGTCTGTTGGTTTAAATTCTGCAGTCAGATCTGATTTTGAATTGTCTGTTTGTCCAGTCTCAACAAATGAGCCTGAGGGTGAATTGTCAGCCTGTCCAGTTTCAGTCAATGAGCCTGATTTTGAATCGTCTGCCTGTTTAATGTCACTTACTGAAATGTCTACCAGTCCAGTTTCAGTCAATGCACTTTGTTTTGATCTGTCTTCCAGTTCACTGCTGCCAAGGGTGTCTAATTCTGAACCACTTGTCTTACAAGTCTCAATCCATAGATCTAATTCTGAATTATCTGTATGTCCTGTTTCAATCCATGACTCTGATATTGAACTGTCTGTCTATCCAGCCACTCTCATGGAAACCCACATTGAGTTTTCAGCCCTGTCTGTCACAGCCCAAAAACCAGCCTTTGAACCCTTAAACCAGCCTGTCATGGGCCCTGTCACTGCCATAGAGACTATTCATGAACTGTCTTCTTGTTCTGTTTTCCCAAATGTGTCTGTTGAACCGTCTACCTTGCCAGTCCCAGTCAGTAAGCCTGCTTATGAACTCTCTGCATGTTCAGTTTCAGTCAATGAGCCAGATATTGAACGACCTGCCTGTCAAGTTTCAGTCAGAGAGCCTGCTTATGAAATGTCTGCCCGTTCAGTGATCAACAGGGAGATTATCGATGAACTTCTTGTGTTCCCTGCCTCACTCCTTGAGGTTGTATATGCTCTGTCTGTCTCTTGTATCTCAGTTTTCCCTAGGTCCCAGACTCAGCCATGGGTCCCTGATTCGTCTGGTCCGCCATGGTCATCTTCAGTCTCGCTTTTGTGGTCGTCCGTCTTGTCTGCCCTGCTCTGGTGGTCTTCTGCCCTACTCTGGTGGTCTTCGACTTTGCTCTGGTGGTCTTCTACTCTGGTCTGGTGGTCTTCTGCTCTGCCATGGAGGTCTCCCGCTCCGTCTGCTCCACCCTGGTGGGCTCCTGCTCTGTCTGCTCCGCCCTGGTGGGCTCCTGCTCTGTCTCCTCTGCCGTGGAGGTCTTCTGCTCCATCTGCTCTGCCCTGGTGGGCTCCTGCCCCGTCTGCTCTACCGTGGAGGTCTTCTGCCCCGTCTGCTCTGCCGTGGAGGTCTTCTGCCCCGTCTGCTCCACCGTGGGGATCTTTGGACCTGTCTGTTCTGCTGTGGTGGTCCTCAACTCCACTAGGACTGCCGGTTCCATCCTAGTTCCCTGCTCTGCCAGTCCTGCCTCAGTCCCAAGGTCCTACACCTCCACATGGACCTGGCCCTCCATCCCTCCCCCTGTTCCACCTCCGCTCCACCACCCTCCTGGATTATAGACTGTTTGGAGCGTCTGGAAGCCTCTCCTGTCCGTGCCCTTCCGTCCACTTGCCACCAGAGGTTGCCCTTCGATTACATTGACTTCCACACCACACAAACTGTTACACATTACCCTGGACTACGTTTCCCATGTTCCACTGCACTGATTGGATTCATCTGCACTCAATTACACACTCGTAGCTGAAACCAATCAGACACGCTTTATAAGCCTTGGACTTCCTCGTTTTGATCGCCGAGTACTGTTCTGCGTATATCGGTCTCCAAGTGATAGCTGCTTTATGGAGCCATTTCCCTGTCTTAGTTCCTAGTTCTAGTCTTAGTCTAGTCTCTTTGTTTCCTGATTTCCTTGTTCCTGATTCTTGCCCTCGTATCTTGGATTTACCCTTTGCTTGCTGTTTCGGACTGTGTTTGCTCCTCGCCTGGACTATTGCTCATGTTTACGGATTACCTCTCTTGTCAAGCCCTCTGGATAACATTTGCTGTCGTCTGACTCTAGCCCGTTTAGGATTGCTCTTTTGTCTTGCCTGTGCCATACCTGTTTGCTGTTGTTCGACCCTGCCTGTGTTTTGACCATGTTTATCAATAAAAGCTTGCACATGGATCCGCACGCCTCTTGTCTTGTCGGCTCCGTAACACGATTTCATTTTTGCATTACAGTAATGACAATGAGCTTAACCTGCTAAAATTAAAGTGCATGAAAAATGAAAATAATGAAAATCTTAATGCCACTAATGGGGTTTCATTTTTTAAACTAAATATATATATTTTTTAAATTAAAAAAATATCTATGTATGAAAAAATGCACATTTAAAAACATAAATAATACAAATATATATATATATATATATATATATATATATATATATATATATAAAAATTTCCTTCTGTTTTTGGGGTGAAATAGGATGTGGACACACGAGGTTCCACAGAGAAGCTCTTTTTTACTATAATTGCACAACATCTCACATGTTTCACGGTACAAACCATTCTGATGGTTTTTTGCTCTGCCGTTCTGCTCTATATCCTGCAGGTCCTCAGGGATTGTCCGAGCAGCAGGAGTAAATAAGTTTCACTCTCGGTGTGGCCAAGTGCCGAGGCAATTTCTCAGATTGGGAAAACAACAAAACTGCTGCCTCATTTCTAATGTCCACAGGTCAACAGTTCAATGGATTTACTAACACAGTCAGCAGGATATTCCTTTTTCAAAACCAAAGGAATCTGCGAGTGAGGAAATTATTTTACTTTTTCTGTAGAACACGAAAGCAGATATTTAGCAGAACATCCAATCTGCATTTTTCTATTAAATGAAATGGTGTTTCTTCTATAGGAACATCAGTCACAAATTTAAAAGGTAAATGTGGGACTAAAATGAATTGGTTCTAAATATTGCCCATATGACTCTTGCTCTTGGTTTGCATGAGTAAAAGTTCAAAATTGAAGTCATCATTAAGTCGTTATCATTCAGGAGCTTAATGGTCACGGTCACCATCCATTTTCACAGTAGGAAAGCAATGCTAACCAAAAAATGAATTAAATGCTAATGAATTTTGACTTTTATTTACAGATATGACCCTCATTCTAGCTACAACTCAATAGTATCCTCTACACAGCATATCAGAAAATGTTAAAACTCATTCTCAGACCCACAGGGATTAATTACATTGTGATGGGTCTTAGCCCAAGCACGCATCAGGCTGTTCGTCTGAGTGGAGGGGAATAATATCTCCTGGCAGCCTCAGTAAAATGGTAAGCAACATGAACAAACCTCATGAATATCAATTATGCATTAAGCGGAACTGTGGTAAATTAGTAGGTTGGTCTATTGTGGAGGCAATGGGAGCATGCAGACTCTTGCATATTCATACCGGTTCACTGGAGTTGACTAAACTCAGACATTTGCTTGAAAAACAAATCAATGTTGAAATTCATGCATGCACTGATTGTTAATTCTGATAATGGTTACCACAGTAACTCCATTAGACAGCAATCTGCATATCTGCTAGTTTAATTACCAGAAGACCATTAGTAGGACACCATTATCATTCTCACGGGTTGAAAAAGGAATTTTGTGATGTGAAATTGGATAATGAACCACATTCCATGTTGAGAATGTGCTATATTACAATTAATGACTTCCCCTCTGCTTCTGTTAAAACATCACGGCGAACAACAGGTTTGAACTGCTAATTGGTTGCGTTTATAAATGCATAAACTGAATTTGCAACATTTTTTTCCTGAATCATCACAAGGCAATTAAGATAATGATGACTGTAATCTGTTCTCTGTGGAAGGGCCGCTGTCTCTATTAATAGGTGCTGTTGTTGTATGAGCACTGTTCACATGTCTAATTAATGTCTAATGGAAGATCGCTTATGATCTGTTTGTTTCTGTGGGGGGTGGATGAATATCAGGGAAGAAAATAAATTCAGAAGATGTCAAATACACATACAGGTGCATATCAATAAATTAGAATGTCGTGGAAAAGTTCATTTATTTCAGTAATTCAACTCAAATTGTGAAACTCATGTATTAAATAAATTCAGTGTACACAGACTGAAGTAGTTTAAGTCTTTGGTTCTTTTAATTGTGATGATTTTGGCTCACATTTAACAAAAACCCACCAATTCACTATCTCAACAAATTAGAATACTTCATAAGACCAATTAAAAAAAAAAAACATTTTTAGTGAATTGTTGGCCTTCTGGAAAGTATGTTCATTTACTGTATACTCAATACTTGGTAGGGGCTCCTTTTGCTTTAATTGCTGCCTCAATTCGGCGTGGCATGGAGGTGATCAGTTTGTGGCATTGCTGAGGTGGTATGGAAGCCCAGGTTTCTTTGACAGTGGCCTTCAGTTCATCTGCATTTTTTGGTCTCTTGTTTCTCATTTTCCTCTTGACAATACCCCATAGATTCTCTATGAGGTTCAGGTCTGGTGAGTTTGCTGGCCAGTCAAGCACACCAACACCATGGTCATTTAACCAACTTTTGGTGCTTTTGGCAGTGTAGGCAGGTGCCAATTCCTGCTAGAAAATGAAATCAGCATCTTTAAAAAGCTGGTCAGCAGAAGGAAGCATGAAGTGCTCCAAAATTTCTTGGTAAACGGGTGCAGTGACTTTGGTTTTCAAAAAACACAATGGACCAACACCAGCAGATGACATTGCACCCCAAATCATCACAGACTGTGGAAACTTAACACTGCACTTCAAGCAACTTGGGCTATGAGCTTCTCCACCCTTCCTCCAGACTCTAGGACCTTGGTTTCCAAATGAAATACAAAACTTGCTCTCATCTGAAAAGAGGACTTTGGACCACTGGGCAACAGTCCAGTTCTTCTCCTTAGCCCAGGTAAGATGCCTCTGACGTTGTCTGTGGTTCAGGAGTGGCTTAACAAGAGGAACAGGACAACTGTAGCCAAATTCCTTGACACGTCTGTGTGTGGTGGCTATTGATGCCTTGACCCCAGCCTCAGTCCATTCCTTGTGAAGTTCACCCAAATTCTTGAATCGATTTTGCTTGACAATCCTCATAAGGCTGCGGTTCTCTCGGTTGGTTGTGCATCTTTTTCTTCCACACTTTTTCCTTCCACTCAACTTTCTGTTAACATGCTTGGATACAGCACTCTGTGAACAGCCAGCTTCTTTGGCAATGAATGTTTGTGGCTTACCCTCTTTGTGAAGGGTGTCAATGATTGTCTTCTGGACAACTGTCAGATCAGCAGTCTTCCTCATGATTGTGTAGCCTAGTGAACCAAACTGAGAGACCATTTTGAAGGTTCAGGAAACCTTTGCAGGTGTTTTGAGTTGATTAGCTGATTGGCATGCCACCATATTCTAATTTGTTGAGATAGTGAATTGGTGGGTTTTTGTTAAATGTGAGCCAAAATCATCACAATTAAAAGAACCAAAGACTTAAACTACTTCAGTCTGTGTGCATTGAATTTATTTAAAGGGGTCCTATTATGCTCTTTTACAAAGTCTTGAATTTGTTTTGGGGGTGTACTAGAACATGCTCTCATGCTTGGTGGTTCGAAAATCACATTATTTTTCACATAATTTACATTATTACAATATCTTTCTCCCCAGCCTGGCACAAACGGCTCGATTAGTTCCAGGTTTGATGAAGGCCCGCCTTCCGAAAAACGAAATGTGTTGTGACTGGTTAGCTGTCCCAGTGCGTTGTGATTGGCGAACAGCTTAGACGGTGTTTCAGTACTGCCCCGCCCCTTGCCAAAGCAGCAAGTTCATCAAGTTCATCAATTCAGACCCCAAAAATACTGAACAAGAGGATCGCACAGAACCTTTACACGCACGGATATTGCAAGACATATTAAAGAGGTAACGTTATTGTTGTTTTTTTTGGGTTAAATCACGTTTTAGATAGGATGTCAACAACAGCTTAAAATAACTGCCTTTACTATGTACAGATGAGTGCAACGGTAATATGTATTATGTTTATTGTTCTTTAATTCTAACATTATAACATGAATTGCAGCAAACTGTTATACAGTTGAATTTATTTATACCATAGTCCAGGTGTGTCCAAACTACGGCCCGCGGGCCATCTGCGGCCCACTATCACTCCTGTGGCGGCCCGCGAGGGATTTTTAAAAATGATACGAATCTGCAGAGGTGGGCAAACTACAGTCAATTTCATCCAGCCCGTGATTGGTTGGTCCAGTTGGTCCAAAATAACTAATTTGATACAATATCAGTAAAATCCAATAGATGGCGCTGTAGCCTGTAGTGCGGTATATCCCTGATTTACACCGTCCCGTCGCTCCAACGCAGCCACTCCAGTCAATGCTTTTGTTTACACCAGCCACGCCGCGGCACGTTTTCAGCTCTCCGCGCCGCTTCGCTAAAGATAGTCGCCTAGTCTATTTTTGACGAACGTCGCGTTCAAGCCGCACAGCAAATACAAAATAAAAAGTCAAAATAGCTATATACACACTACAAAACTGGCACAATTGTAAAAAAGTTACTTGTTTTAAAAATGTGAGTGTGTTCATTTGTTTTGAAAAATTCATTGTATTGGTAGGCCTACTGTTTTAAAAATGTTTAAAATGTTCTGTAGACTTTCCAGTAGGAAATGCCAGTGTTATCCTGTTGTTTTATCTTGCAAAGATATGCTTTCTTCTTCTGTTTTCCACACACATTTTTATGAAAATGAATACAGTACTGTTTTTTTTTGTTTTTTTTTTCTGGATTATAAATTGCGGGGGTTTTTTCATCTGAAACGTGCTGCGATTTCCAAGGCGATTTATAAAGCAATCAATGTCAAGCGCAAAGCGCGCACATTAGGATTGGTGACGAATGAGAATGTTTGTTTTGATTTTGTATTGTGCATTTTCCACCAACCACACTGCTAGTTTCAGTTTCGCTTTAAATATTTAGGCTGGGCATTTATAAAATATGTTTAGTGAATGCCACTATAATTTGTGCTTGTTTTTTACTTATATTTTCGTTTATTTTTCTATTCTGAACACTTCTAAATTTACAGGACTTTTTGTGGAGTGTGGGGAATATAAATATATGTTTCTAATGTTTGTAAACGTTTCATTTATTTTACATTATTTCTGAATGAAATGATAAAATGTGTCTTATACATCAATCGACTTGTACACCAATGCAACTTATCTGTGTCATAAAGTGCTCATAAAAAATAGGTAGAGATGGTACAAGAGCTGCCATGTATATAGGCTACAAATATACATACGGTACAGTAGTAAGTGAGTGTCAATTTAGAATTAAAAATAAAAAAAAATCAAAGCTTAATTTGTCATGAACGTATTACGCGGCCCCTCACTTGATGAGGAAAACTTGTTGTGGCCCTCGAGTCAAAAAGTTTGCCCACCCCTGCCATAGTCCCACAGAGTTACACTATTTGTGGCGGCATATATATATGCAAATTCATTCTCTGCCAGCGGGATGTGCTGTTGGAGCGGGAGAGAGCGAGGTTTCCCCAGTAACGCTGTACACAAAGTAGAGTTCTGCTCACAAACGCTGCTTTATCAGACATTACATGCAAGATGAAATGAAAATGACATCCATAATTTTCTGAAGATAGTCGGTTTCCTTCAGAAATACAGTGATATAAAAACACCCACACCGGGTTTCGATTTTGAAACGTGCATTCGAATTTCCGTAGGCGGGATTTATCTTAATGATATTCTAATGGACCAATTTGTGATGTCACAAATACAGGAAAACAACTTTGTAGCCCAAACGAGCCATTCGTTGTAGTTCTTGAAAAGGGATTTTTTAAAAACGAAATATCTCCCTTTGGAGTGGACTTTGAGATTTGTAACTTTGTAGATCTTTTTATGGCCAAACATACACACTCTACACACTGAATAAAATTCAAAAAGTGAAAAAGCATAATTGGACCCCTTTAATACACGAGTTTCACAATTTGAGTTGAATTACTGAAATAAATTAACTTTTCCATGACATTCTAATTTATTGAGATGCACCTGTATATATGGAAGCTCATTTTCGCCACTGAATAAGAAAAAAAATTAAATGCAACTTTTTATCTCACAATTCTTTTTTATCTCAGAATTGCAAATTATAAAGTCAGATTAGCAGGATACAAACTTGCAATTGCAAGAAATAAAGTTAGAATTGTGAGATAAAAACTCTGTTTTTAAAGAGATAAAAAGACTTTTTTTCTCAGAACTGTTTATATCTCCACAATAACTTGCGTTACAAAGTCAGAATTGCGAGATATAAATAAGTCACAATTGTGAGTTTATATCTCGCATTTCTGACTATTTGCCAGAATTCGGACTTTCTTTCTCAGAATTGCAAGTTTATTTCTCACAATTCTGAGAAAAAAAAAGTCGGAACAGTGAGTTTATATCTTGCAATTCTGACTTTATAACTCGCAATTGCAATTTTATATCTCACAATTCTGAGAAAAAAGTCAGAATTGTGAGATGTAAACTTACAATTGCTAGAAAAATAAGTCAGAATTGTGAGATAAAAAGTCGCAATTACCCTTTTTTTTATTGTTTATTCAGTGGCGGAAACGGGCTTCCATACATATATCTAGGGGTGAAATGGATCACAAAATCCACGATTTGGATCATATTGAATTTTTTGAGTTATAGATCAGATCATTTTTCAGATCAGTAAAAAAGGGGGGTGAGACCAATGTAACTTTGCTTTGCATTTATTACTTTTCAAAAGTTTGGGGTCTGTAAGATTTTTTTATGTTTTTGAAAGAAGTCTCTTATGCTCACCAAGGCTGCATTTATTTGATATAAAAATGCATTAAAAAACATGAATTTGGTGAAATATTATTGCAATTTAAAACAACTGTTTTCTATTTTAATATATTTTAAAATGTAATTTATTCCTGTGGTGGCAAAGCTGATTTTTTAGCATCATTACTCCAGTCTTCAGTGTTACACAATCCTTCAGAAATCATTCTAATATGCTGATTTTCTGCTCAATAAACATTTCTTATTATTATCAATGTTGAAAACAGTGCTCTATATATGTATGTACACCTTCACAAGTGTCTCTATTTGACTACTCAATTCTCACTATGCTACATGAGAGAAAGACTGCAGTAAGACACTGTCGGTTGTGCAGAGCCTCCATTAAATTGATCAATGATTCAATCACACCACTTCCTGGATGTAGGTGTATATGTGTGTGCCTTCCTGTAATGAAAGCCCTGCATAGACAGTGTTTTAGAGAGAGTAGACAGGTTCGGAAAGCTCATAAGACTTGTGGTCTCCTCCAGTTTCTTTTAGTGATCTTTCAAGTCATCGACTCTGGTCCTCAAATTGAACTTTGTCTCTAAAGACTGCATGCATTCACAACTAGATATGTTAGGTTACAAACTGCTCTCGGTTCAGCCCGATGTTTTAGCTAGTCAGCATCACAAGAAGAGGAATTAATTGTGTACTTTCATAGCTCAGGTGGAAAAAGTTCACCCAAAAATAAATATTCTGTCATCATTTATTCACCCTCATGTCATTCCAAACCTGTTTGACATCCTTGCTTCTGTGGAACATAAAAGGAGAAATTCTGTACAGGTTGCACTTTTGCATGCACTTACAATAACTGGAGACTGACACAATAGCACCATAAAAGGATCATAAAAATGGTCTATCTGACTGGTGTAGTATTTCCCAAGCCTATTGAAGCCATACAATATCTTTGTGCCACAAACAGATCAAAATGAAAGTAATATTCACTGTGAGCTGTTAACCACTTCAAACGGATCACTGAGAGAACAAATCATTTTGAAGTTAAAATTAACTTGATGGATTTGTTTATTACAAACATACTTCTTTTCACTTTACAAGATGTTTATTGATGGACTGGAGTCGTGTGGATTATTTGTTGGAATTGTGATGTTTTTAATCAGCAGTTTGGACTCTCATTCTGACGGCACCCATTCACTGCAGAGGATCCATTGGTGAGCAAGTGATGTAATGCTAAATTTCTCCAAATCTGTTCTGATAAAGAAACAAACTCATCTACATCTCGGATTGCCTGAGGGTGAGTACATTTCCAGCAAATTTTCATTTTGGGTCAACTATTCCTTTAAGAAGTAGACAAGCAAATGATAAAAATAACATTTTCGGTTGAACTACTCCTCAGTGACACTTTAAATATAAAGTATACTTATCCCACAATCCCTTAGGAAAAATAAAAATAGAAAAAAGAAAAATGTCGAAGTGCAAAATCTCTGACATTTGAAACTTTCCGCGAGACATTTACTAGTCTTTTTCCCAGAGGAAAACTCTGAGCAGCATGCAACTTTCACAAACACCTCATTTGCACCCCATTTAATCTAGAAGGAACAATTGAGATGTTAAATATCTTTCCTTCCTATTTGCAGTCAGTCTGCAATGTTTCCTGTTAGGGCTGCACGATATATCGTTTCAGCATCGATATCGCGATGTGCGCATCCGCGATAGTCACATCGCAGGATGTGCGATGTTTAGTAGGCCTGATCATTATATTTATACTGATCGTTTTCTTTGCTCACACACAGACACCGTGTCTACTCCGGACGCGACAGCTGCACAGAGATACCCATTTTTAAATAAATTTAGTAGCAGAGCTACTGCAAGCGATTTTCAGTGCTGGAAATCCATTTATCCTTTGTTGAAACTTCCGCGTCGTCGAGGAGAGCACATCACGGATGTTTAGCAACGGCAGGCGCCAGGAAAGCGCAAGCTCCCGAGCGCTTTGGAAAGGAGGAGGAAGTGGCGCGGCGGGAGTTTTCCACGCGTTTGCAGATGCACCATGTGAACGGCTCCAAAGTCTTTCTACACTGGATGCGACAAAGCGACCGTTGCCAGTCGTGTCAACTTTGTGTCAGTACGTCATAAATAGAGCAAGGCATATCAGTTTACTGGCGGGGATTCGTCGTGTCGCGCCGCATCCAGTGTAGTACGACACATATGCGCGAAACCGTGTCAAAATGCATGTCTCCATGTATCCTTGTAAAAAAAAAAAAAAAAAAAAAAGTTGCTTATGTCTTAGGTAAACAATTGAGAAAGAAAGAGGATAACAATAACAGCAGTTTAATGTCTCTGTTGCTTTCGGTGTCATAATCAAACAACAAAACAGAAAAATCACTTTTGTAGCTTTAACACAGATTTATTAGATTTAATTTATACAATGAAGACTGTGTTATGCAGTGTTATTTTACATTTTATTATTCAATTTCTGCACCTGAATACTGTTGGACTTACCTTAAAAATACAAAGCACTGTTTATTTCATTTGTATCTTTGTTCTATTATATTTATCTATGCTTGTAAATTGTTTATTTCCTATGCTGATTTACTCACCTACAAAATCAATATTTTTTTTCTCTCCAAATAGAGCTATTCAAGTCATTTGGTGATTTTTTTTTTTTCTTTTTTTTTTTTCTTCATATCGCAATATATATCGCAGAAAAACAAAATATCGCAATGTGAGTTTTTTCCAATATCATGCAGCCCTATTTCCTGTCACTGTTGGCATTTGTTCAGAAAGCTTTCCTAATTCTAAACATGTTTGTTTGGTGTGTTCGCTCTCCACTTCAACGTGACAACTAGAACAGCATCTGCTGGAATTCGTGTTTAACACTGAGGAGCCGTCTGAGCCGTCCGAAAGATAATTGGGGTTGTGCCGTCAGAGAAAAGGGCTCAAAGAATAAGCCTGGCAAGTGAAACAAGTTCATTTGTTCTCACTATAACACCAAGTTGAGCTGCAAACATAACAGTGATAGCAAAATCCTTTTATTACATCATACGCTTTTGTTGGGATCAGAAGAACAGCAACCCGTGGACAATTCTAATATAATGGCAAAATTTAACCAATCAGGAATATTGTATTCGTGGCTGAATGGCAATTAAGTCAACACAATAACACAGAGGAGAGCTTACAGCAAATAAATTATTCAGATAGCTCAGCAGCAACCTAAAACTAATGACAATGCTTAATGAATTCATCATGTTGTGCTCCCTATGCCTCCAATAATTCCCCTAAAGGTACAGCAGGAAGAATTGACAACAAAAACCACAGACTGAAAATGTCAAATTAAAAGTGACTTATACATGTTAGTTTTCAGTCTGTGACATAATCGCTATTATTAGTTTTGGATATATGGAAATGAACTAAATTACAACCTACTTTTTTGGTATCATCTATTATGCCCTTAAATGGCACAAAAAGACTTTCATATGTGCAAAAATTTGTCAAGGATTTTCACACGTAAAAACAAACTGCGGTTAGTCACTGTTTATGTCGCTTAAAAGTGGGCAGACAAGCTGGAAATGTTAACTACACTTTATGATAGCCAAAAGTCTAACTTCTCAGACTTTTAAAAAATTCTTCTTGGTCTGAAGAAAGAGTCTCTAAACCAAGACACTGAAAGACACGAGAGGAATAAATCAAGTGTAAAAGCCAAGTAATGGTAGGGAAATTACAAATGACTGTTATAGACTAAAAATACAACATGACAGAATGGAACATAAACAGATTACCACACAGAAGGAAACGCTGAGATACAGAGAACAACAGAAGAGGTATTCAGCGACAGAGCATGATGGGTATAAACACCACTGGAACACAATTAAGATAATTGCTCTGCTTCGGTTTCTACTCTCTGGGGAACAACTAAACAATTTCACTTATCTCCTTGACATTTCACTTCACCAGACGCACTTGTGTGCGAGAGTTTGTCTGTTTCTGAGGGTATAAATGAGTGTCTGTGTGTGAACGGTTTGTATTTGTGTTTGTTTTCCCCAAGCCTCATAGAGATTTTGAGAACTTGACCTAGACGGCTCACACTTAATGCAAAGGTTAATCTTTGGCGCTTCCCGGACTGATCTGAGAGCTCAAAACACAATCTTTTCTATTTTTCATTTTTATGAAACTTCAGAGCAACAACACATAAGTATTAAAATGAATCACTTGTGTTATACATTAACATTTAAAATGTTGTGTTCAGTAAAATTTTTTAATGTTTTTTTAAATAAATCTCTTACGCTCATTTAGGCTATACATTTATTTAATCATAAAATAGTAATATTGTGAAATGTAATATATTCCTGTCATGGCAAAGCTGAATTTTCAGCATCATTAATTCAATCTTGAGTGTCACATGATCCTTCAGAAATCATTCTAATATGCCGATTTTTTATTCATGTTAAGAACAGTTGTGCTGATTAATATTTTTGTGGAAACCTTGATACATTTTATTTAGGATTCTTTCTTAAATAGAACATTTAAAAAAACAACATATATTTTTCATCTTTCCCAGCACTTTTGATCAATTTAATACATCCTTGCTAAATAAAAGTATTCATTTATTAAGAAAAAAAAAACAATTTACTGACTCCAAACTTTGAACGCTAATGTATGGACATGAATATTACCTCAAATCATGCAATTTGCTGTGTAGAAGTGTGCAATTATTTTTCTAAGCAATCAGCTTTATTGTAAATAATAAAACAGACTGATAGACTTGATCCATAGGGATCAGAATATCAATCAATCAATAAAAGTTATTGTTCCTAAATCACTGCCATTTTCTACCAATCCAGGTTTGTTGACAATTACGGTTTCATTTTCCATTGTAATGCTGCAAAATCAAGATTAGTGCTAACTGATAACTAGCTATGTATGATATTTATTAACTTTTATTAACATTAACCAAATATTTTCTAACTTAGTTACTTAAAACCGGAGTTACTTTAGCACCTGTTACCAAACCATGCTGAGAAATTATGAATGTTTTAATTTTGAATTTTGCACTTCATTGCGCTGTGTTTTGGGGTAAATGGAAATGTCTATAAAATTACTACATAATGTCCTGGCAGAAAATTCTCTGTACATTTTCCGTGTTGTTTTTTGTTTGTTTTTTTACAGTGAGGAATGGTTTGTAATTGTACAGTGTTCTAATAAATATGCTACTGGTGCTTTTAGTCTATAGAGTTCAAAACTCTTCAGCCTGATGATGATAGTTAAAGAAGACGCTAAACTTGTGCCAGTAAACATTCACCTAGAAACCACCTGGCAATGTGCTAAAACACAATCAGAACCCCTTAGGAAAGTCCTGCAAACCACTCACAGCACCCTTCATGTATGCGGCGGCCACACAAGCACCACTCACATTTTCACCAAATCTAGCTGAAATTCAAAACTACACTTTTCAAAACGCTGCGTGGGAGTTGGCACCACATATGCACCCTTTGAGATCTTGACTGAGATCTCTTTGCGATTACGTAACCCGTCCTCACGAAAACACCCGAGGTTGACATGCGCATTCTTCTTCTTTTCCCGAAGCATCCGCTCGCCCTCCTCTGAAACCTTTCTTTCCGTCATCCACGCATCCATCCGGTCTGAAGCACTCTGTCAGGGAAGGTAGACATGATAAGAGAATCTAATCTCTTCTGTTCGTTTACCCCTGTCCTTTCATCATCTATCATTCCATCAGACGGTGAGAGGCGATCGAGGATCTGTCAGTGACAAGTCTTTCAAACCGAGGCTGTGCTCTGAGGGAACTGTGGGGGTGGAAGTGGAGGACAGGCGGCCAGCCTTCCTCATATCAACTAGATCAGAATTAATGATCTAATCTGAACTAACTCAATGGAACAGGACTGAGCGCACAGTCTTCTTGTAGTCTACATCACTCTGTTAAATGTCATAGTGTATTTAGGATTAGGATTCATGTACGTACTATAAAACCACATAAATATTTCTATTAAGGGGATTAAAGGAACAGCTCACAGAAAAATAATATTATGTCATACAGACAGTGATATTTTCTAGTGCAGAATGATTAATCGAAATAAAACCAAAAGTCCGAAATTGGAATTTGGGAACGCAACAAGCATCGATTTGCAAACACAACATGTCATAACCATCTTCCCAAACTGCAAAAATAAAAGCTTGTAAATTAAGACAGCCATAAATATTAGTATTGTCATTTTACTGTTACACAGTAAAATAAAATATTTAAGAAAAATAATTCTTAAATATTTTATTTTACAGTAATCAGAATTAGAAATTCTTAATTTTCTTTTTTTAATAATAATAATAATTATTATTATTATTTACAATAAATAAATAAATAATAATAATAAACATATAGATACAAAACTATAAAGTATATTACACAACTATACAAAATATTTGGCCAAATTGTGATTGCAATCATAATTTTTATCAGAAAAAAATCGTGCAGTCCTAGTATTTTCTTTTCAACTTGTATACAATGTTAATACTATAACAAGTATTTTAAACCAATATTACATCTTTGTCTGTTCCTCACACAAAAATATAATAATAATAATTATTCCTAATTATTCCTTTTAAAGCTTGACAGCCATAGTCTCCATTCATTTTCATTGTATGAAAAAGAGCATCAGAGCAGCACTGACATTCTGCCAAAAAAAAAAAATCTAATAAAAAAATACAGCTCATGTTGTGGTCCATGGGAGAAATAAAACATGTTTTAAGATAAATGATCATGCATAGATGACAAAATATCTTTTTGGGTTAACAATCCCTTTAAGATTTGATAGTCTGAATTCTGGACACACTAATTTGCCTCGGCTGCCTCGGGTGCACTGAATTTAATCTAATTGAGATAGTAGAAGTTATTTATGGAACTCTCCCATCTCTAATACAACACCAATAATGAATAATGCAAAACAAAAATGATTAAAAAAAAAAAAGAGAGAGAGAAGTGAAAATCTAAGCTGCGTTAAAACAGGAACCGTCAGCTGAAGTGTTCCAGGAGGCGTCTGATGGAGTGCTATTTGCTAATCTAATACCTCTTGACAGCTCAGACCACTCCTGCAATCAAATGCATATTGAATCATATTGATTTAGAAATTACATCAAATGCTATTTTATAACATAACACAGTCTTGCATAGAAATGCTTAGATGTAGTGGCTATACACCAAGCACACTAGGAATTGCATAAAGCGACATTGTGTAATGCCACTTACAAGTAGCACTGATTGTAATGCCAATCTGACAGTCCAAAGATTGTTGGTTTTGTATGCTAAACTGGCACACTGGCATTTTTAAAGGTGAACTGAAGATGAAAGCTGTGTGAATGACATGTTGACCGCGCATGTTTGTCTTGACCATGACTCATAATGACCCTAAAGGCCTGTATGTGTCTGTGTGTCCGGGCGAGCACATCTCTCACCCGCCCTGGCTGTCTTACCTCATGCCCACAGCACGTCTCAGCACGCCTGAAGCATATTTAGCAGGACCGCCTAGACCACTGCACACACAAACACACACACACATACAGCAAGGACAGATACTGCAAAGTGATTTAAAGAGCCATGCAAGACTGCACATATAATATTCAGGACTTTCAGTCAAATAAAAAAAATTAATAAATAAAATCTTCTGATTAATTGACAAAATGAGTGAACAGACATTTCAAAAGGTGGCCTTGGAAGTCATGTTTTGATGTCATTGAACAGATTACTGAACTATAGTTCATAGAAGATTTAGGTTTTGTGAATTAGCACAGAAAGTACTGCCATCAAACAGATTGACTGACTAATTATTGATCCTATTAGACAGCAATAGTGACTTTTTCAGGAAGTGTTTGTTACGAAATTTGATTCAAAGCAACTGCAACATCAGCTGTATGCATCATTAAAAGCATCTAAACTACTAAATGAGTCAATGTCAGTGACCTGCACAGACATTTAAAATGTTGCCTCTTTAAACGTCTATTGTGCCTTCCAAAAAGCATGTTTAAATTTAGCTTATTTTGTCCTTTCAGCATGGACACCTACAGTAGTGTACAAATACTGTGCACAATGACTCACAGTCTGGGAGATGCTCTCAACTGCCCAGATTTTGCAGTATTGAATGTGTATGATTCCTTTCTACCTAAAACTGCTACACTTTTAAAAATAACAAACTCTTTGTGGTTCCACAAAGAACTTTTAGCATCTATGGAACCCTTCCATTGCATAAAACGTTCTTTATAGTGGGAAAAGGTTCTTCAGATTATTGAAATATTCTGCACACTATAAGAAAACAAATGGTTCTTTTAATAACCAAAAGCATTCTTCAATGGCATCACTGTGGAAAACCTATTCTGGAACCTTTATTTTTAAGAGTGAACAGAAGGCAGTGTGAAAGCAAACAAATGGGAAATGCATACCGCACAGTGTACTGTCAACTATATTTTTAAATGATGCGTAAAACAATGTATGATGCAATACTGAGCGTTTTAAACTGAGCTTACTGCATTGCATCAGTGTAGCATACTACAGTGACATTTAATTTAGCAAATGCTGAGCTGTTATCATCTCAGAAATAAAAATGGTTATTTGCTATGCAATTTTTTGCAAAAATGTCCTAACTCTCAAGAGTCTGATTAAATAAAAAGAAATGTAAAATCGCAGTTCATATTATTTTATAGTAATATATATTGCATACGGCAGAAAGAGTAACAGAAGTGAAATATGTTATGCATGTTATAGTACGGTTATTCTGAACAAGGGAATTTTGTCAAGATGAGAAGGATTCTCTGAAATCAATTATCTCAAATATCTCTCAAACACTGTGTTAGAGTACAAATAAAATGAAAGGCAAATTCATTAAAACACAAAAATGTCCTTGGTATACAGTAATAAGTATGTTTCCAACTCACTTAAGATGTCAAGGCTGTGATATCAGACTTTAGCAGAGATTGGGCTAAACACATACAGACAGTCCTCTACCATTTCCTTTACAGTTATTATTTGAAAATATTGGCTTGTGTTGCTTATTTTCAGAATACCGAAAAATGTATTCATGAAATAGAATTCATAGCCGCTCGGCATTAAATGGGAAAAGCAATTATAGAACAAGGCCGACCAGGAACATCCTTCAGATTAATGCTCTCGCAAAAACACTCTTTCAGTGGCAGGTGCTCCTTCAAACTAGCTCTTTCAATTCTACAACTACAAATGTGATTTGCAGAAGACTCTGTGGAGGTTAAAAGGTTTTCTTTTGGTTTACAAATGTTCACTACAGAGCACGAATATCAAGCATTATGTTTTTCAAATGCGAATTTCTTCAAACTGTCTGTAAGCTTCAATTTCTAAAGAATTCAATCAAAGAACATGAAAAAAAATTATACCCCACAACCAATGATTCTGGTACATCATTTGCATGCATTTCCTTTTGCTCTGGACCAACGGACAGTGCAATAAACACAGCTAAACCCACATACACATTCCAGCACTACAGTTTGCAGTTAAACTATTAAAATGCCTGGAGAGACAAATCACAGCCACTCACAAATATTTTCTGTAGACAACATTAGGACACAAAAAAAAACAATGAATGTATCATCAACAGTGTTCCACATGGCATTTTTCTAAAGACCAAAGCATTTACAGTATGCAATTCCATTTCTACTTCTGAAACAACAAGAACAACAGCAACAACAACAATAATACTAATAATAATAATAATATGCACATAATATTCAAATAAATGTTGACATTTGTTAGGGTTAAAAACTTATTTTTTCTTTAATTGAATGGATTGCAATTTTCTCTCTCTACAAGATCTAATGCTAATGCAAAACACCCCACATGCAAAGCATCTGTTGTCTTCAAAATATTTCCACAAACAGTAGCAACATGGGGTGGAGTTGTCCACAGACACAGCTGCTGCTGACATTCTGTGCATGTTGTGAGGCAAGAAAACAGAGACAGAAGCAGCGGCACACAGGGCAGGGATCAGAATACTTGTAAGCAATATTATTGTTCACTCATCTGCATAACGGCTTCACTGATACTGATTCAGATACTAAAGTTTTAGCCAAACTCAACATGAAATGGCATTGCAACCCATTTTATTTCCAAAAAAGTGAGATGAGAGACAAAAAGAAGAACAAACTACAAACTGAGAGTGAGAAAAGGAGACAAAAAAGCACAAAAACTGAGGGACAGAATTATAAATGTGACATGAGTCTTTGGCTCGACCCCTGGTCTCCTTCTCCGAGCGGCTCTGTACTTTAAGCCCAGCGCCCTCAGATGTCTGCAGGGGCCCGGTGTGTCCCCCCGAGGACCTCTGTTTAAATCTTTCACACTGAGAAATCACTACTCATATTGTGCTTGGTGTGTCCCCACTGACCCCAGCACTATGACTAATAGACTGTTTTACCGAGCCTGTCTCTTTATTTGTCTGCACATGAAAGAAATGGGAAAAGTGTCCTAATTGAATATTTATATACTATTTACATTAACATTCATATTTATGTATGTGTAACCATTAATATTCATATGTATGTTCTTAATGATAAATTGACTGATTCTAAAACCATTAAATAATTATTAATTTATTATTCTTATAATTATGCTCTTGTTTTTATTTGGGACAAGCATAACTTAAACACATACAAATATCTACACAGATGCAACTCTCGATAGATAGACAGATAGATAGACAGATAGACAGATAGATAGATAGATAGATAGATAGATAGATAGATAGATAGATAGATAGATAGATAGATAGATAGATAGATAGATACTTTTTTATGAATCTGCCCATTTGTTTATACATATTCATATTCATGTTCTGTATTCATGCGTTCCAGAAATTGGATTTTAGATAACCTCTTGGACGACAGTGATGGCATTTACTGTAGATTACTAGCTGTACGCTGCAAAGACATGACACTGGGAATCTCGCAAAAGCTCATTATCTTTAATGGACACTGACAAGAAACCATTTCCTTTGCGTGTTACCTTGAGTTACAATGGTGTTATCCAACTATCTGTCTGCACAAGTGATATGAACTGTTTTTATAATCTCTACTTTTTCAAATCTATCATTTTTACTGCCCACATCCCCTCATTTCTTGGAGGTCGACAGACAGTCCATCATCAGCTCTTGTCAAGAGCACAGTCACACGTCTTCAAACTGTAGTGTCACCTAAAGACTACAAGCTCCAGTATGCTTTATGTCAGTAATTTAGTGCTAGTAATACACATTGATTTTGACTTAGTCTTTGACAGAAATCTCTGGATAGAGGCATCACTCAGAAATTTCCACCGATTCTAGACAATTCAATGCATGAACCAAAGCCACAGATTACTAAGATATGGGAGAGCTGGTCATCTTACTTTTTTTAGGATCTCCAGTTCGCATTTACTTGAGATAAAGCTCACTCTTAACAACACAACATCATTATATAATCAAATCGACAAATTCAAACAGATACGAGAGCTTCAAGCTCAATCTAAACTACTTCTACTGGAATGCATAGGAAAAGGAATAAAGCAATTCCAATTCAATCTTTTGGAGGAGATAAATTTGTCAGTCTGAAAAAAATTGTATTATATTTCTGTATTAAACTAACAACTTCCTGAAGGTATACAAATTGACTTGTCTAAACTGATTCAACAAGATATTACAACATGACCCACTGGCTCAAGCTTCAAACCCATTTGATTTAAAACCAAAGGCACTGGGAATCCCAAAGCCCTAAAATAAAATGAATTCAAAGCAGTCCCTGCTGAAAATCAGTAGAAAAAGTCTGACACATCTGCCCCAGATAAAAGCAATTGTTCTATCACTGACTGTACAAAAATATGTTGTACTTTCTTCCGTCATGGTTTTTGCAAATAATCTCAGTCAGATTTTTTTTTACCACCAGTTTTATTTTCTCGATTCAAGTTTGAAAATCCCATTTGACGTTGGTGGAAAACATCCAAAACCTAAAAGTTATTAATATTATTAAAATATTCACGATGGTTTTATTGTTGTATTATAAAGACTTCTTAGTCATCATTGTGCCAGAAATAAACAATAAACAATTACTGAGCATAAAATATGCATTGCAAGTTTGCAACGGTAGCTAAAGGTCAATAGCAGTCAATCTCTCCTTAACGTTTCATTGTTCACCTTTCATGGTGTCACAGAAATATTTCCATTCTGAATCACAATTAGTCTTCTTTCTTGCATTTATTTGCATACTGAATTGTGATTGGTCATGTCTTTCATCGAGGTCACCATCTATAGTCATCCTTATGTGGACAGAAAACAGGACATGCTGAGTGTCAGGACGAAGCAGCATGACGCAGCATTTAAAATCGACCAAAGTTTTTCTGCCTAAAGCAATAGCTGCTATTGTTGTTGTTTCTGCAATAAATGTTTTCCGCAGTCTTTTTACAAGATCCAACGTAGGGCTGCAACTAACGATTATTTTGATAATCGATTAGTTGGCCGATTATTTTTCGATTAATCGTATTTTAAAAAGCTACATTTTCTTTTTTTTTATTTTATTGACAAAAAAAAACACTTCCATATTCTGCCCAATGTCCTTCAAACAAACGTGCCAACTGAATGCTATGAAAACATACAGTGCTTAAAAATTTATTAGACCACCTGTCATAATAAAGAGAAAACACAAATATTTTAGGAATTTGTCAAAAAAATTTTAAATCTGAAACTGTTATTGGCATTTATTTGGCAAATAACAAACTGAAACAACTAAATAGTATTTATTCACATAATTATAAAAAAAATGGCCTCCTGCCTTTCATAACAGCATGCATTCTTTCTGGCATTGTTTAGGTACGTTTTGACTGTAACTGGGTATCTGAAAAAAATCTTTCATAGATCTTTCATTCTTTCATAGATAACAGCAAAAATTATATTATAGCATTAGAAATAGCCTACTGTTACTAAAGAGCTTACGCATATAGGAGGACTAACCAATACAGATAGCTAAAAAATGATTTTAGTAAACACCAATACTGTTAGTTTAGAGCAGCAGTGGCACAGGCTTTACATGATTTGTTATAAACCTTACATAAATTTGTTTTAATAAATTTAAGCACTGTATATAGGCCTACAATTTAAATCTCTTCATCAAAAATTAAGATAATAATAAAGAGAGAATAAAAACACAAACTCAGTGTTAACCAACAGGTAAGACTAAAAGGCGGCTATGAAGCGTCTGATATTTATATTCAGACAATTACACGCGGTTATCCCTTTACAGTTCATACTCTCATAAAATACTTTCACTACATGTTGACTTGTAAACCTTAATTTAACATTCAACAACAGATATTTCAGCATAATGAATGTTTTTGCGCTGAATATTAATCCCTCTCTGACGCACGTTCACGCGCCCGCCGCACCAGTGTCCTGACATTTTATCCTACCCGTCAGATTTTCCTTCCGGGGCTTACTGCGCATGCGCTCATCAATATTTCGTCCTTTTTCTCATGCTGAACAACAATATTTAATGTATCTGCATTACTGTAAGGGTAGGTTTAGGGTTGGGGTAGGTGTAGATGTTAATAAAACACAATCTAATAGGTAGAAAAAAATATATATTTATTGTTGGTTTCCGGTAGCTGTAAGCCTTCTAGCCACAACCACGAATATAGCATATAATTACTGTATTTGCATTACTGTAAGGGTAGGTTTGGGTTGGGGTAGGTGTAGATGTTAATAAAACACAATCTAATAGGTAGAAAAAAAATATTTTATTGTTGGTTTCCGGTAGCTGTAAGCCTTCTAGCCACAACCACGAATATAACATATAATTACTGTATTTGCATTACTGTAAGGGTAGGTTTAGGGTTGGGGTAGGTGTAGATGTTAATAAATCATAATTTAACAGGTAGCATTTTTCGTTGTCAAATTGTACTACCTACTGTTTTAATGGGAGGTAGGAAAATTTGACAGGGTAGTACAAATCGACAGAACACCGGCGCTCATTCAGTAAAGATTTAAATTGAACACAGACTGTCAGGACGGAACTTTATGCAAAAATGGAAAAGCTCACGTGAATTTGTGACATTTACAGATAAGGATATGATCGTAAACTGAACGTTTTTGCGCTGAGGACGCACACACATCTGTCAAAGCGCCTGACAGGGCAAGCCAATACGCTAATGCATTAGTTTAAAGCTGAAAATAAAGAATTCTCATGTTTTGTGCAGCTTGGATCATGTACTTCTCCAGCAACATCTCATTCTGTTTCCTCCACTATTTTTAGATGCATTTTGTACATAGAAATGCGTTATTCAGTGCTGTAATTTGATGCGACTGGCTGAATTTGGACGTGCACTGTGGGCAGACCCGACTATTCGATAATGAGAATCGTTGTCGATGATTTTCATTATCGATAATATCGATTTTATCGATTAGTTGTTGCAGCCCTAGTCCAACGGCAAAGGTGCTAAAAGAAGTACAGCAGGTGTGATTTTGCAACAACACAGAATTGTAAGAACATCTCAGTGCTAAAAGTGGTTCTGATCACGAAAGATTTCGCTGTTGTATCCTAGGCAGTGTACACTCTACATCCTTGGCCCTGATTGACCTTGCTGAAAATACTTGCTACCTGAAGCCCTCAACACAAAAACGTGTCCTTGTCCCAAACTATTAGCGTTTTTTCACAATGTAATCCAGTGCACCTCAGCGTTAGAGGTTTCAGTGTATTTATGTTCCAAAACAAAAAGATTTCAATTTTTTTGGTATATGAAATCCATCTTGGAAACTTTTAATCAGGTCTTCATAATTTAGTTTTACTACTTTTACAATGCCTTGTATGTTTAGAGATCAAACACTCTGCAATGGCATGATCTTCTTAAAATCATCGACCAACGTCATTGAATATAATATATTTTGTTATTATATAAAATTAGAATAACTTTTCTAGTCTACTTTATCTATTGCCATTGATATTTCAACTTCAAAGTATAACATGACAATGTAACAATTAATTAAATCAGTTAAATAAATAAAAGCTAATCAATAAATAGTTAAATCAAACATATTTGTGCACTTTCTGTGTGCTTCTTCATAATACTCCAAGCACACAATATCAAATTCGACTTCTGTAAAAATGGCATGAATTCACATTGAAGCCACATTGCAAAAAGAATCTGATTTATCAAATGTATTCCATTTATGAACAGCAATTTTACTTGCATGAGGCTGATTTTGAAGAGACAGCATTCAGGTTTACTCTCTTTCCCTTCTTTTTAAAAATACACACATTATCCCATCCTCATAGATTCTGCTCAATTACCATTCAGCTCATCCATCTTTGCCCTCTCATCCATTTATTTCTCGTCTATAGCCAGGTCTAAAACGTACAACAGCACTGAACTTTTAGCCTTGGCCAGCAGCTAGACTGAACAGTCAATACTCCTCCACTCGCTCTGACTAATCTAATAGTGTTATTTTTCTGTAGTGGAAAGCGCTGCGGGGTCATTAGACTTGTGAGATGGGGAAAAAGCCAACAATCAGCAAATAGCTGCAGGAACTCTTGCCCTCCGTGGCATCTCGACAGCTGTCCATCTCTTTAAACAGACGGACCACAGAATAATGCTAGCCACAGGCGGGGAAAGCAGAGGGGGTGAAGGGTGTTAAAGAAAGAAAGCGGGGAAAGAAACAGGAGGGAGAGGAGAGGATGAATAGAGGATGAAAGAGTGTGATAGAGGAGTAAGAGAGAGAGATGGAGAAGGTGAGAGAGTGAGATCGAGAGGGAGGGAGAGCGAGAGGAATGGGGGAAGCTGATAAGAGACACTGAGGGGACAGACGGGAGGGTGGAACATGAGCGATAACAGGGTGGAAGAACCAGGGCATTGGACAAACACTGTTCGTACGTCCCACTACAGGCTCAACAAAGATTCAGATACTTCTTAGTTACACATTACAAAATGTAAAAGGAAGTTAGTGAAAAGCTAGTGACAGTGTTTAGAAAAGCTCACTCACATCCTTTTATAATGGATTTGTGTGAACTGGTATCAAGGCTGTTAAAAGCAGTGACTTATAGTAGTACAGCTGCAGGTAGCAATATAACAATGTTGAATACACCTGAAAACGCAATGAATTTGAATTGGTTTATACCACAAAATCATTTTTAGAGAAGTAGTTCACCCAAATACTGAATCTCTCTCATGCTGAACCCAAAATTATGTTTTTCTTATGTTAAACACATAAGCTGCTGTTATCAAGCTCCAAAAAACACCACAAAAGTAGTCTGTATTCCACTATATTCCAAGCCTTCTGTCGTCACACATTGCTCTGTCAGAAAAAGAGTCAAAAATTTTACTTAAAATCTTCTTAATCGTTGGACTCAAAGCTTATTCATGCTAGAGTTTAATTCAAAACAACCAAATGCATCATGATCAGTTGCCAGAAATGTGATGATAAATGATATTTGACATCACTTTTCAATCACATAGGCTACTATGGTATTTTTAAGGTGATTTTATAGCTTTTTGTGTACTTTTTGGAGCTTGACAGCACAAATCACTTTTATTATATGGAAAAGAGCAGTTCAGGGATTTTGTAAAATCTCATTTTGTGGCCCACAGAAGAAACAAACAACATGAGGTGAGAAAATGATCAATACTATTCCTTTAACACACTGGAAAAGCATCACAGTTTGAACCCTTATAATAAAGCAGAGGTGGACTTAATCACAAAGGCTGGCTCAAAACAGCAAGCTTGTTAAGTTATTTTCTGAGCGTGTCTCTCAAAATTCCTCTCATCTCTGTCCACAAAAAAAAAAAAAAAAAGCAGCATGGTTCATTTTTAATGGCAAGCTACTCGAATCTACTCTTCACACCTGGAACAATGAAGCTTTGCTGCAACAACGACAACAACCGACCGAGCGTCCGAATTAAATAATTTAAGACAAAATTAAGACCAAAAAAGGAAGATTTTGGGAAACATTTTAAGTTGTTATCAAGTGCATTTTGATAAATGACTAATTGGACAGCTTGATAACATGCACAACAGCTCATTCACATAACATGTAGCCTATAATGTAAATTCGACTGCTCTAATGTTTTAAGTTATGTTTTAACATTTAAGATAAAACATGCAACTTTCACATCACTGCAGAATATAGGCATAAACCATTATAAAGTGATGTGGCTTACCAGTAGTTGTGCGGAATCTCACTCAGATGATGCTGGGACAGGTTTAGTCTTCGAAGCAAGGTTGACGTTTCTAAAGGTTGTTGGGCGAAATAGTGGTAAAATAGCGAAATTATGAGGTTAAAGAAAAACTAAGGGCTGCCTAGGTTTTTTAGTGAACTGTAGCGCAAATATAGAAAATATCTGAGCTCTGTCCCTTCTGAAATGATGCCAGTGAGGAATGAACGCGGCGCGTTTCCTCTTTCAAAGAAACAAGCTGAGGCTACACTACAGAACGCCCGCGTCACGTGATCATCACTCCTCTCACAGTACACGGACAACACAATGAACACATTTTCCAATCTGATGAAGATTTTGATATATGCTCTGGGGTATATAGAGTTTAGTTTTATAAAAATATGAAACTGTTTTACATTTTTGTATTTTTAGTTTTGTACATGCACATTTTAATTATCATATTAATTGCGAGACTGCACTGAATATTTGAGCTTTTAAAATTTAACTTGTCGCACTGCATTACTATTTAAAGTGAAATGCAAAATAAATAAATAAACAAACTTGGGGACCAATCATGGCACGAAAATGCACCGTCCTTACATGTTAACTTTTATTATTACGTTTTTAAAAAAATACTGTTCACAAAATGTTATTCAATTTCATATACGTATGATACATTGTTTGTTAAAGTCAAAATTTCCTTGGTTGTGTAACTGACTGGAGATTGCAAAAAAATAAATAATGAAGCAGTTTTGTCTTGAAATAGTCAATGTGGCTTAACTAAAATTCATAAATACATTTTGTTTGTTAAAATGACCCCTTGAAAATTATTTGAATATTATTTTCAGTGCAGTATTAGAGTAAATAAGTGTTTACTTGATGGTTACACCATTTGACCTTTTTGTAAAAGGTAGTTAAATCTAAATTTACGCTGCAAATTGTACACATTTTTTAAAATATGAAACCAACATGAACACAAAAAATTGTATTAATAGGAATTTTCAAACTGTAGCTCACAGTTATCTCATTACAATGTGAATGTTTTCAAACACAAGAACCATTAATAGTTCACTCTCATAGTCCCTAACACATTTTTTAACCCATGAGGAAACCACTCACTCTGATGTATAATTATGTTCCCACCAACTACTCGTGGTCCATCGAGCAACAGCTAAAAGGCTGTTAACTACCGCACACATAAACCCATTATTAATGGCATTACCATTGTCATCTCTGCCACAGCCATCGGTCGCTGCGTGTATGATACATACGGAGTAATTTTTACATAGAAATGGGAGACCCTGTATTAGAAAGAATTTCCTGCTGACTGTCTCTTTGTTAAGTACATGCAAAAGAGCCTCCAGCAATGAAATCTCTGCTCATGTTGTGGCACCAATTAGTGAGCTTTACTGCCAGCCTAATTGAAGCATAATTACTAGGGTTGTTCGGTTCTGGGTAAATTTAAAACCAACACTAGAGAAAAAGAACAAAGATGCATGCCATGAATAACATTTGCAAAGTCTACTCTAATGTGTGCACCATTGTCCAGTTGGCTCGAGAAAAATAGCACCACGGGTTTTGCCAAGAGACAGAACAAATCCAGGATTTCATTCTCAACTGGATCCCGCAGAAATATCTGCCCTGCAGCATCCTCCGCACCCGCATTTGTTAGTTTTCATTTCAAGCGTGTGTATTTTTAGTGTGTGTATATTGTGTAGATATTGGTGTGTTGAAGATCTAACAAAGAGCTCAAAGCCTCCCCAAAATATCTGGTCAAAAGATAAACCGACCATCCAACCAGCACCGAACAACTGCCACCAATAAAGACGTATGCTCTTTCACAATCTGTGAGTTTCTCTGTATCTCTCTGGCAGTCTGCCACCTCCTCTGTGCTCCCACACACACAGGTAATTTTGGAGCAGTGTGTAGGCAGCCCGGTCCAGATTTCTAATCATAGTAAGATCCAGATCAATAGGTGCCTGTAAGATGGAGTTTGCAGCTGAGAGCAGCTCTAGGAAAACAAAGCAATGAATACACGCTGTGGAGAGGAGACTAGAGAAATAAATAGAGGCATAAGTGGGGAAACTCAATCGTTCAAGAGCTCAGTAAATGGTTGCTTATGCAAACTGAGCAGAGAAGCTCTCAAAATGATCAATTCAAATCCATCTGTCAGCAATCAATCACAACTCTGCAATGTGTATTATTATACATAATATGTCAAGGGCATTCAAGACTGAAGCCTGTCACACTGTCATATTTTAAGTCTACAACAACACTGTAAAAAATTGAAAGTAAATCATAAACCTTTTTTTCAATATATAACATTGCTGTAGCTCAATGATCTCACATACTAGGGAACTTTCTCAGAACTTTGGCTATAATTCTGGTCAGAACATGTTAAAAGAATGTGCAATTTATGGTAATGAAATTATGGACCTATGACATTGCCATTACTTTGCCAATAAGTCATGAAATTATTACAAATATTGTATGTAACTGGAACATTCTTGGTTATTTTATTACCTTCTGAGGCTGTTAGTTGGTAATATAATGGTAATGAAACTGTGGGCACATAATGTTGAGGTTACATTGCCATGAAAGTCATGAAATTACCAAACTATTACAAATATTGTACATAACTGGAACATTCTTGGAGTTCGTACTGACGACATAGCGAGTTTGTAATTTCATAGCAATGAAATTACGAGCAAGCAATGTCATAGTTACGTTGTCAATTAGTAAATTATAACTGGTATGTCATGTTTTAGCTAAGAAATGTTCTGGCAAGGTTCTCTCAAAGTTATGAATAAACATTCTTCATTAATATTTACAGAATGTTCTTTCAAAGTTGAATGGTCTTTAATAATGCTTGCAAACACAAATACTTTATATTGTTAAATTTTTTCTGAAACGTTTAGTTGGGCATTGGTTACTTACTACTTGTTTCAAAAAAGTTTAGAAAACATTCAAAAGTAAGGTCCTCATAATGTTTGCAAAATGATCAAATGGAATGTTCTCTAAATGTTTTCTCCAGTGTTTGCATATCCATAACCACTGGACGTTTTGAATGTTCAGACAACATTCAAAAATAATATTTTCATAGCATAATAGGGACATTATAAAAACATTGTTAGAACATATTTTTGTTAGCTTTCGTGCTAGCAATGCCAAGGTCATAGGTTTGATTCCCAGGGAATGGATGCATTGATTTCAGGTACTTTGCAATGTATATTACTTTGGATTAAAAAGGTCTGCTAAATATAATAAAAATGAGTAATTGATGCACATGATTGTGTGTATGACTAAAAACAGCATACCATGAGTCTTTAAATGTGCACAGGGTGAAAATCTTCTGCTTTCCAGTGTGCACTTGACAATAAATTCTGGATATATTTTGCCCAAAGATATTTGTGAATCCTTTTACTGTAGCAGAAGGCACCAGTGAGAACTGGAATGATAGGACACATGGGGAGTCACAGCAGGGATGCCAGCGAGGTTTCACCTTGGTTTCATCCTGACTGATTGCCCACCTCACTGTAAATATCAAGTGAACGACTCCTTTGAAGCGCCAGTCCCTACAGAAGATTCCATCAGCAATCATTTATGCCTTACAAAAAAATCAGAGGGAGAAAAGCCTAAAAGCAAGTCAAAAATGGCCAGTCTGGTTGTTCAAAAGTAATAATACATTTCTTCTCAACAAACCATATAATTTAGCACCTTTTTCATGTCTGTAGCACAAACGGTGAATGAAAAGGTAAGTTCCAAAGTTTCAGAGTTTTGAAAACTTTGATTTAATCAATACCTAGGCATTTATACTCTATTTCTTGTCAGCAAAAGCATGTACATGTGCAGCATATAATGGGAAATGTGTGGAAGCAGAAAGGATAGCATTTGACACTGTGTAAAATCAATGAGCTACCTTTGCTTTCTCATCTTATTTCATACAATCTGGAGGGTGGTTAAATTGTCCACAGGCTCTGGAGAGCACAGACTCTATATAGTGACCCAGAATGCACTGCAGGAACATAAGAGCCCACTTTAGTTTCAAAATGAGATAATTGGGCCAATGAAAAAAGCTCCAGTAGTGGTAATGACCTTCAGTCCCAGAGCATGGTCACATTAGAGTGCAATAATCAAGGGGATGCACTATACTCATTGTGACCTGAATCTACACAAAGCCTGCTTGTTAGCGGAGCTGTTACTGAACAGACAGACCGAGAGTGAGTGAATGAGAGAGAGGCACATAATGATGTCTCTGTGAGTCACACTACTAGGATGTTGTCTTAACCTTTTGACAAAGAATCATGAATGGTTCCTACAGGAATAGTGCAGTATGCACTCTTTTGAGAAAATAGGGATGAATAGGGCCTATAAAGCCTAAACAAAAGCTCAAAACTTCACGAAACCTGGTGAGCACATGCGACAGGGGATTCTAAACAAGCATGCAAAGTTTTAGGGAGATCGGACCACAGCGGGTGCTATAACAGTCATAAATGTAAAAAAACAAAAAAACAAAAAAAAAAACATATTTTTATGTCAAATTACCTGCATTTGCCAAAAATCCTTTTTCTAATCATTGATTTAGGTGGCTTACAGGCTTGCTAAATAATATGTAATGTCTTTTTCCTTATGTGATTAAATGCCTTAAGCACTTGAACCCTAGTAATCGCTGATTGCAGCTATATTTAATTTTAATTTTATAAAGTACTTCTGACAAAACTGCATCTTTAATTGATATTAGCTGTATGAGTTTTATTCACTAAAAAAGAATCAAATCATTAGAAAAGAATCAAATCATTAGAGTCATTTGTGTGAATACACTGGTTGCATTCCACAGTGTCTCACATGTTTTTGATTCACTAAAAAGAGTCATTAATTCATAAATAAAATAACACTGGTATGTTTTTGATTTAACATCAAGAACCGACTCGTAAAAAATTGCACATTTATTGCGCTGTAGGTTCAGAAGTAGTGCAGAAATAAGTAGTATGGTGTTTCTTCTGCATCGGTGGAAGAAAACACGTGACAAAACCATTACTAAATTTGGAAATGGAACTGCAAAAGTGGCCAAATTCGGTCACAATACTTTTGAAGAAACTCCACGATTCGTGCAAATAATTATTCGCATGTGACACATTAAGTATAGCTTTAGCATAAGCAAATGCTGCACTAGTCTACTCCAACAACTGTTCCAAACTCCAAACAAATACTGTTACATATAATATAATTACTGTGTAATTTTTTTTACTTATTACAGTGCATTCTGAGACTTGCCTTTGTTGCAAATCTGTTGCAAATCATATGATTCCTTATAATGTTAGGCTGCTCACTAGTTTTTGGAAATAATTCTAATGTGCAAGACAAATTCACATTATAAACTTAAGCACTTCTCTAGTGGACCACTGACAACTTGAAATCTACTTCAAAACCTTCTTTAGAACACTTAGAACACTCAGTCCACTTCTTTTCCAGGGTCTGTTGCATTGCATTTGATCTCCCTTATGTTATTCTATTAGCATATTCTGAGTTTTTGATCTTGCGTCAGCTTCTTCGCTTTTTTACATAATGTACAATGAAATACCTGCTGAATAATCATTTCAGAGGATTTTGAAGTTGGTGGGGGCTGGTTCAAGCTGGTTTAGAGCCCTGTGGAAAGAGACATCAGTGTTTGTGAAGTGTCTGAAGTGGGCAGTACTTCGATGGAGATAAAATTTAAAAAAAAAAAAAAACCCTGCATTCCTGCAGGGGGATAATGCGCAGAGATAAATTTTACACACACAGACAGCCTGACAGTGTGGGAGAGAGCTCTCTGGACTGTTAACACTACTGATCGATACAATCTGATCTACTGAATCGTAGAGTTTTAAGGGGAGGCCAGGATATATATGTGTGCAGTTCTTTATGTCCATGCAATAATAAAAGCGGGATGAAGAAAATGGATAAAAATGCAATAAAACGTCTTTGTCAGTCTTGAATCATAATTAAATACATAATTACGGGCTAATTTAAACTAAAAGGTTGAAAGGCTTTCTGTCTTTGTACATGTTGAATGACAGGAGGATAAACAAATGGACAGATGAATCAGAAAGACAGACTGCGTTTATCACAATCTCATCTCCATGGAAACGACTGGATACCATGTTAACATAACGAGAAAGCTGTCAACAAGATATGGTGTTTTGTCCAAACTGTCTAGAAGTTTTCCAGACTTGGATAAACAACAAAGAACTTGATTTCCATCTTGTTTATAACAAATAAAATTTAAAACTATTTAAATTTAATTAAAATAATTTAAAAAACAATCAAATTATTTTAAATGTTACGGATTAAAAATTATAATAATAAAAAATTATACAAATTAGCACTTAGCTATCATCAAATAAATGTAAAAAATTTAAATGCAAATAAAATTATTTTAAGAACAATCACTCAAATCATTTTTTACCATAATTTACATTTTAATACTACTACTACTACTAATAATGCTTTTTTAAAAATATGTAAGAAATAATGGGGGAAAAAATGAGCAGTAATTCATTAAATCTAAATGAACAGGTTTTATTTGAAACAAAAATATAATTTAGCATCACTGAATCAAACTAAATACTTAAATTTATGCCAGCAAAACTACTTTTTAAGGGTTAAATCAAATAAAAATGTCTCTTTACATTTTACACACATAATAGTGCATCATAATAGTTGTATTTATAAATTAGCTAAATCAGGATGAATAAAAAAATCTGATTTAAAATAGACTGCTGCAAGTTTAGTGCTTTTCATATCGATTATCAAAGTAAAGCAATATAATATGTTGAAGTCAGAAAGCTTTTACATTATTCTGTATTGCAAATTCTATTCATGGACACAAATGGTTTCCAGACAGCATTATCATCATTACAAGGCAGCAAAAAATGAAAGCGTTTCTGTTGTGCGTTTTATCTGAGTGTTTGAAAATAAATGCAGTGGCCAATTCATTTCCAGCTAAGCCTTTGGAGCAGAAGCTGATCCTACATATTGCTTCTCTGTATCAAAATATGTGGGTGCATTTAAGCCAGGTATTAATCTCCTGAACTGGATAACCTGAAATCGAAGATAGCCTCACTTCGCATGGATGAAGCGGTCCAGAGCTCAAATACTACTAATCTTAGCACGCTCTGGGTCAAGGGTTGAGCGTGATTTTTCAATTCAGGGAATTCAGGCTGAAAGGAAACATATGACAGCATGGCACTATATTTCCATACTACATCCCCCCACAGGGACTGCACCAGGTGATGCAAAATTAATCCGTTTTCTGTCTTTCCCATTCGGCCTGCTTATTTTTCTTCGGCTGGCATTTTGTATCCCTCACTTCCCTCATATTTTCCCTCCCTCTCTTTCTCTCTCCCTAGAGCCCTTTCCAACAGAGTCTGTACTGTCATTCTGGTGATCAGCCTAATGACAGTCAATCTTTCTAGTTTGCCAAGCAATTGTAAGGAGCCATCTACGACAGCTATATTGCATAATTTGTTTCACAGGAAGTCAGCAATCCATATACAATTTTCTGTTCCAGAGATAAAATATTTCTGTCACGCAATCACTCTGCCATGAAAAGATGCAATCAGTCTGAAAACCATATATTTGCATTTCCCTTGTCACAGGCACAAATAATCACATAGACAAGTCTCTTGTCCAATGGGGCACACAGACCCCTAAAATGCACTTTAGAACAATACTATAACACATTTAATGCTTTTGTTGCTTTATTGACATTTCATTGTGGCAGTCTCATACCCTATACTACAATATTGGTGTCAAAGGGCTTTTTGGCCTACTTCTTGAACATGAAAACATTATACAGCAAAGTAGCATTGATAATCTGAAAGGTAAATTATTATATAATAGGAAGCTAAAGTGCTGCTTAGTGATTCAAAAATGTAGAGGCTTTTAATTGTGGTGCATTAAATGATTACCTGAGCAGCTGCATAAACAGAAGTAGCTGAAAAAAATGGTATTCTTCACAGTTCAGAATTTCAATTTCAGTGTATTCTGGTTTGGAATTTAAATATAAAGTGAAACAGAGTAGAAATGATTCATAAAGTCATCATATTTTGACTTGACAGTGCACATGCAAACAAATATTGAATACTTCTGTTCACACTTGTATTTGAAAATAGGCTAATATCAGTTATGAATTTCAATTATTACCTCTTCCTTGTTAAAGATCCACAATTTGTTCAGAAAATTTTGATTACCAAATATAATTAACGAAGCATTGTCAAAAGCATATTTTAGAAATGATATATTTTAAAATGGGAAATTAATGACATTACAATAAAAATAATAATAATAAACAAATTAAACATTAAAGTTTAATTAAATATTAATTTATTTTATTTGTATGAAAAAATGTTAAAAAATAATAAAATAAAAAATCTGTTAGCCTATACAGTTATAATCGTCTGTACAGGACATTCTTTTTTTTATAACAGTAAAATAAGCAATAAGCCAGCCAACGAAAATAGTTCCAAACAATGCCAAAGCAGAATCCTTGCCACTAATGCACAGACTGACAGAAAACAGTGAAAAAAGCTCTTTAAAAACTACTCGGGCCAATCAGGTTTGAGGACCTAACTAACTGTTGTATAATTATAAATATCTCTCTGACTAGTGAAAATGTCCTCATCTCATTTGACAGTGTGACTTAGCTCAAGGTGAAATGCACTGGTCAGTGTAAATGATGGCAAACTGTGATTTTTTTTCTCTTTGTTCTCAGCGCCTTACACATGTTCAGACAAATCCATATGCATCAGAAGTCGGCATTCCGCGTCTTATTAAGGTCCTTAGAGGTTGTTAGATGCACAAGTGAGCTTGATTGCCTTTCACATACAATTGAAAAACTGCTTCATCATGACTTGCTTTCCGAATAATGAATAAATCACCCAGCAGGTTGAACTCGATGAAGAATGTCTGGGACAAAAGCTTTAAGAAGCCTTATTTGGGTCCAAGAACTCACTTGGCAAATTGATTAGACTTTCCTTTGATTATGTGATCTTATAGCTGCTATACACAAATTATACACTGACACACATGTACACACACACACACACACACACACACACACACGTGCAACTGGTTTCCTTGGCAACAGCAGAAAGGCACTAAAAATCCAATTTTGGGAAGTGCTTCTCATTTCCTCGCATTCTTCATCTGCTTTTCATTCCGGATGACCTTTATGTGATTGTACCTTACATACGTGATAAAATAATCATTTTCAGTTACAATTGGGCCTGACATCATTTACAGTGCGTATCTGTGACCTTGAGCAAAACATCTGGGTCTGATAAAGCAATGTAATCTATAGAGCAGACAGGAAATAAATGATCACCGTGCGTCACCTCACTTAATTAATCAAGGTGCACAGATTGGTTATAGAGATTGTAAGCTTACTGCACTGCAATCTTTAAATCCCCATGAAAATTAAATGGAAGTTTTGTGGATTGTAGACTGTGTCTGCATTTTATATATGTAAAATTTCCTCTTCCAGCAAAATGGACCAGAAGTACTAATGCATCTCGCGCTTAACATTTTTTGTCCAATCGAATGCTCTCTAAAATGGGAAAGCCCCTCCTCTAATATAACTTAAAGTGGCAAGATAACAGCAGTAACATTAGCTAAATAGCAATTAATAACTATTTAACAATCTTCTCATGCCCCAGTGGTGATTATGCTTAGGGGTGGACCTTCATGTTAACTTTTTTTTTCTAAATACCATATGTTTTCATACAATTCACATTGTACAAATTCATTAAAAAAAAATCGCCACCTCATAAAATAGTTACATTTTCATGTGGGATCAGGTTGTCTTAAAGCTATATTGTCTAAATAAAAAGAATGAACCTTTCAAAATGTTGTTTTCTTAATATTAAATAAGTTAAAGTGTGGACTCGTTCATGTAGGGAAAAAAATATACATTTCTTTTATTGTTTACTTATTTCTTTATTTTGATATTTATTTTTTGAGATATGAAACTTAGTAAACTCATAATGAATTACATTGCCACAGCTGACAAAATATGTGAAATCTATAATTTTGATTTGTTTTCATTGTCCTTACAGCTTTTGACAATTAGCTATTGATACATTTGTAGCAGTAAAACTATTTTGCTAAAACAAAATAAATAAAGTATTACTGTTGGGGGTCTTTGTCAAGCTCTGTTAATGTCTCATTAGTAAGACATGGTCAAAATTGAAAATGGTTTAAACGCAAAGGGAATGATAAGATAAGCCTTTAAGGATGTATTATTGATTTGAATGTTTCCTTCAAGGTGAACCCAGTTTGAGGCGAGTGTGACATTTTAAACATTCATCCAATCCCTCTAGATCACATTAGAGTTGATAGCGCTCAGTTAACCCACACTGACTCATTGAGAAGGGTACAAATGCCATTGTACTTGATGGCAGCAGAGCTCTGAATGCATTAACCCTGTCTGTCTGCCTGTAGCAAAAACCTCTTCCACATTGCCTCTGTCGTCACAGGCAAAGTGAACCTGCACTGTTGAATCTAAAGCAAGTATGATATGAGGATTTGCTTGGTCTATGCTGAAAAAGTTTTCAATATTCAGCTAGAGTAAAGCTTTATATAAATGTATAACTATTTTTTTTGCAGTGTGAGTGTGTGTTTAATATAATGTTTAGTTGAATGTCTTTTTAATTTGAATGAACACGAAGGCAAATGCGTTCAACGTTGGATGAGTTAAAACTCTATTAAGAACTTGATGGAAGAATGAGATTTGACAGGTGGATAAACAGATGCTGAAAGTGGTTGACAAGGGCAAACAAATGTAGACTCTAACAAAGCTCGATGGTGCCATCTTCTGTAGGCTATATAAAGAAATAATAAAATACACTACTCTTCCAAAAATTGGAATCAAGATTTTCTAATTAAAAAAAAAAAAAAAAAAAGTCTCTTATGCTCACCAAGACTGTACTTGTTTGGTCAAAAATACAATAAACCAGTAATAGCCTACTCTAACATTAGAACATATATTAGAACAATAACGGTTTTATATTTTAATATATTTTAAAATGTAATTTATTCCTATGATGACAACAATGAATTTTCAACATCGTTACTCCAGTCCTCAGTGTCAAATGATCCCTCAGAAATAATTTAAATTAATATGCTGATCTGATGCTCAAGAAATATTTATTTTTTTTATTATTATCAGTGTTGAAAGCAGCTGTACAGCTTCATTTTGGGGGGAAACTGCGATGAATAGGACTTTTTGTTATAAGTTGTTATAATTACAATATTACTACAGTATGTTCCTTCATAAAAACATTTATTCCAGGGTCTGTCTGAATACTGGATTCTGATTGGCTGGCAGGAATGCAGTATAACCGTTTAATGCACATGTAGTTCCAAGTCAGTTTAATCACTGTTCTATATTAATGCGCTGCTTTAATTGATGCACACTAACCAACACTCATCACTCTCACACACACACACACACACACACACGGAGAGAGAGAGAGAGAGAGAGAGAGAGAGAGAGAGAGAGAGAGAGAGAGAGAGAGAGAGAGAGAGAGAGAGATTGTGCTGCACACACACATAAACTTCCAACGCTTCCCCGCGATTTTTATTAATAAAATAAAGATAGATACTAGATCGCTACATTATATTCTCCAGCAACGAGGTGATAAAATCGCTGTTTTTGAAGTTTTTTTTTTTTTGTAGAGACGCGCAGAAGCAGCAAACAGGTACACACCTGTCCTCTCTCTCTCTCTCTCTCTCTCTCTCTCTCTCTCTCTCTCTCTCTCTCTCTCTCTCTCGATCTCGATAATTAATTAGCCGTTGATTATCCCTTACATGTTTACATGTGTATGTATGTGTATATATATATATATATATATATGTGTGTGTGTATATATATATATATATATATATTTATATATATATGTATATATGTATATATATATATATATATATATATATATATGTATGTATATATGTATATGTATATATATATATGTATGTATATATATATATATATATATATATATATATATATATATATATATATATATATATATATATATATATAGGAACATACTGCAGTAATGTTTTAGTAGAAAATGATATTCAAGATACATATAGACCAAAAGGTCAAAGGTGAATCCGAAGCGTTTCATTTTTAATTTATTCATTGCTATTTAAATTTTGTTTTGTAAAAGCAATAAAACAACAAATATAACACTATAAAACAGTATAATATTTTACACAAATATGGCGTATTCTTTACCAAAACTTGCAAAATCACTCAAAGACGACATAAGATTTCGTTACAACGTGACATGAAGTGACGATTAGCTATTATTATTTACTTCTGAATTTTCGCACATAAACCGTTCACATATGCTGCGGTTGCGTAAAGTCAGCTGGTCGACAGAAGGTGAGTGCTTAAAACATAATTAAAACAAGTGTTTGAACAAACAACGGGGAACCGTTATATAAAAGGATTATGTTGTGAATTAAGTGTGAAACACAGCTCTCGCGTGAGGAGCTAACGTTAGGTTTTCTACGTAACTGCGCACGTCCACAAGGAGGCGCGCGTGACAGGACAGTAACGTTAGCGGTCGCTGCCTTCTAACATCATCTTTCTATAAACAACCCGAAACCGCGAGAGGTGGAGACAACTGACTGTCAAACGAGCCTTCCTGATCAGACGAGCGCTTCCGTCCTCAAAGCATCTTGTCGTAGCGCGTTAGAATCCGTTATAAGACACGTAGTTTACGTGAGTGTATCTCGTGAGAGTTCGAGGTCTCTGTCTGTCGCTGTTCCGTTATCGCGGAGCCGTTTCGGTTGAGCGGTTCGCTCTTTGGCAGGTTTTGACAGACTGCATGTCTTCCTGGAGACCCACGGAGAAGGTGAGACGACCGCGAGTGTGTATGAACGCTAACTTACATTTACATTTTATGAACGCTAACTTACAAAAGCACCATTGCCTGCTTATCAGCTTGACATAAGTGCTGTAGAAATTATGCTGAACGAGCGTAAATAAACGTATAAATGCATGCAAATGTGTAAATGCACGCTAAGGCTGCATAGCTATAACAGTTATAATGTGTAATTGTGTTCTAATTTGGAGTCTGTTCGTGATTATTCATCACAGAACTATGTGCTACTCCGTCTAAGAAAACATTTAATTTGCATCCACGTCAGGAAGGAAACAAAATAACCCCGTTTTAACAAAAAACGTTTCTATGTGGTTAAAATTGGCGCAAATATCAAGAGAGCCGCCAATTCTCGTAAAGTAAGAATGGAAACTCTCTTCTGTGCCCCCTTCTGTGAACTCCTGATCATTACAATAGTATATAACGGGTTGTTTGTTGCTTGCATGGTTATTCATGTTAGTTAATATTATTAAAACAACAACGGAGCATAAATATATAATATGAATATAAACGAATATAATATTTGTTGTTTGCCATGAACATCTGTCGTATGTTAGTAGCCCTTTCACCTTGAATAAAGTGTACAAAACAATAATACAGTGTGCAAAATATACAGAATACACACGATATTTTTTCCAACCAGTTCTCCTACCAGTTATATTTTGGACAAAAAAAAAAAAAACATGGTAATAATAGAAAAGTTGTATTAAAATTGTGTTTTGAATAATTTGCAAATATTAGCTAGATGAAAATAGAGTGAAAATAGATTTACAGGTTCCCCAGTTAACAGAACACATCTTAATCGTGTATAATAATAAAAAATAAAGAAATAAATGAGAGATGATGAATTTAATGAACACAGCTGATCTGAAAGACAACACTGTCAGTTTAAGATAGCTGTTAGAGGGATTATTAGCTGAAGACGTGTTGGATGTGTTGCATCAAACAGCTTCTAAAGTTGTCGTAAATAACACTTAAGTTCTCAATCATTAGTTTCTATTTTGCGTCATTGAAAGCATCTGTTGCTTATTTGAAATGTATAGGTTTTGACAGAGATACTGATACATTCGGATTGCATTATAAACTTTGCATCTTGTCTCATCTTAGTGTTTTCCTCCAGCGTTGGCCATTGAGTAGTTTGTAAATGTGCAGGCATGTTTTAATGCAGCTTGAGAGTATTAGCTCAATCAGGATTAAGGATTTGTGGGGAAAAAAGAATAGGTGCTTTCATTACGAATCATGAATGCTGTATTAAAACAAACAGGAGCACCGAATGAGTGTTTGTATTTCTCCATCTGCACAGAAGGGTGGATTCCTAGCTAATTAAATTGTAAAGTGCAGTCTGTTGTTGAGATTATCCAACTAAAGGAACTTAATGCAACTGATTGAAGGAGAACTGGATGTCTGTGGTTTGGGAATTTGCTCCACGTGTTCTCCTTCACGTAATCTGCTGCTAAAAACTCCGTCACGCTGCACGGGATGAGCCTGCCGTTTGAGATTAAGAATTACACAAAGATCAGTATCAGACTACACTTTGTGACTGCAACGACAAGCGGTGGACAGCGTCTTATTAAATGTCACGTTTATTGTGGTGTTTTTCATCTTGGTGATCTGCTTCACAATGTTTTCTTGTTGTCCTGTGAGCAGTGAGTCAGTAATGTTTCCTATTGAGTAAATGTAATAATAAAAAGGGACATTTAATCAGGGTTATTATCGTTAACTAAAACGAATACTATTAAAAAAAATTGTTAATTGAAATAAAAGCTGAAATATACATAAATAGAATAATAAACATAAATAAAATAAAAAATATTAGATGAAATGTTGCCGTGGCAATTAACTGAAATAATTTAAGTTAAAACACTAAAATTACTGACTGGAAAAAATTTAACTAAAATGAACAAAAATTCAAATAAATGAAACATAAATAGTTATATTTAGAAAACAAAAACTAAAAAAATCCAATAGAATATTACAAAATTACTAAAAATGTAACTAGAATGAAATGAAAACTAACAAAATATAAAAATAAAAGCTAATTTAAAAATGATACTAAAATAACACTGCATTTAATACACGCAATCACTATCTAGGGACCTAAATATGAGCAGTAGTACTAGTCATAGTGATGTTTGAATTCTCAGTCGCTACTAATAAGTTAAAGTACTTTTTACATAATGTGTATATTTTGATGTGTTCTGCAGAGATGTCAAGGCGAAGCACAAGGTTAGTGTCCAAAGGGACGTCCTTCCCTGATGATGACGCTGCCAGCACAAGCTCCACTGGATCCACCGGCCACATCTCTTACAAAGAGAGCCCAACCAGGTGTGTTTGTATGTGCTGGAGCCCTCAGTACACCACATAGATAGTTTGCATGTGCATTTTCACCTGATGCAGATTTCTTGCAGGATCTTCAAGAAGAGGACCGGTCGCAAGAGCGCAGGCAGTGTTTCCCGCAATTCAAGTCGCGCGAGCAGTGTGAGTCAGATACTGACTGGGCAGCGCAGTGAATTCACTGCCATTGAGAATGAGAATGGTTAGTATCTGCACATACAGAATCTGCAGAATCAGAAAATAAATAAATAAATAAACAAAACTGTATATATATATATATATATATATATATACACACACACACACACACACACACACACACTCACATTTATATATATAAATATATATATATATAGATAAAATAATACATTTATTATAAATGTGTAATATTAATATATTACGTTGCATAATATTAATATGTAATGTTGCGTATTAGAAATATATATACACACACACATATTTTGTAAAATAAAATAAAAAAATATATATTATATATATTAAATAATTTATATAAATATTATTTCTTTTTACTGTCTCTGTTTTTCAGGCATGCCCTTTGCTGCTCAGGGATTTTCCTCTGGATATTCCTCGGCTGAGGAGCACTATGAACAATTAATAAAGTCAAACCCTAGTAAGTGTGCATTACAAATTTTATAAATAAAAAATAAAACAAGAAAAAATTCACTGGCTAGTTGGTTGGGCTGGTTAATATTTTGAATGGTAAAAGAAAGTTGTAAAACATCAACTCTTTATTTTCCCTTTTCTCCAGGTTCTGCCCAGTCTGTAGCAGAACCAGGATTTGTCGTGTGGGATGTGTTTCATTCTCCAGGTATTAAATGTGTAAACCCTCCCTTCACCCCACTAACATGAACAATCAGGCTTTTTCTCCTGCAGTAGTCATGCGCTCATGTGTGTGTTGCAGCTCAGGCTCTGGTTATGTTCTACTGGTGGCTGGGAAGTTCATGGTACAGCCTGACCTCTCGACTCTCTCTGATCAATGTGTTTCTGCTCAGCAGGTACAGTGCTCTGTGTGTGTGTCATGATTGCAAATGTGTGGCCTTAAAAATATGCATGATAGTTATGCAATAATTCACTGTAACTTTCATACACATAAATCTGAACCTTTTTATTGTCTAGGTCAACATCAATAATTTTTCAAACTAACAAAAACCAAACTCAAAATGCTATACAGAGTATTGCACAGAATTGTGAATTCCAGGTCTGGAAATTATTAAAAGCTTAAATAAACTAAGTGAATTAAATTGTTTTTTAGATGCACTCAGACTTCTTTCTGTTAATGCAATATATTAAATGATTTTTTGAAGAACCATTGAAGAACATTTATTTTTACACATGATCACATTTCCTCTTTCTCTCTCTGTAGATGCACATCAGATATGAGAAAGGCCGTCCTACTGGTCCTCCTTCTCATCTTTTTCATTTTTGGTGAGACAGCAGATAGTGACTCCTCTAAAATATGGAAAACGAAATCTATGCATTTCAAGATAACCCACTTTGAACATTTAAGACTACGTACAGTAAATGTAGCTGTAAAAATGCTTATGCATGTTCAAGACTGGATATTTCTCAGTGAAACACCTAATATTTGTGTTTCAGGAATGTGGTACTGGTTCCCGTTTGCTTCTCGTTCTCCTCCTCATGACGTTGTTTCCAAGACTCCGTCTGTTAAACCCACAGATAGACCTGTGAAAGAAACTTTTGTGAGTAGATTGTTTCCAGGTTAGACCTCAAAAAGATCCTGATTCATACTCAGTTATTGTATATTTCTCTTAAATTAATTATTATTTAATTAAATGCGCTTTTTGCTTTTTAGGATCATCTTCAACTTGCCAGCCTGTCTAACTTAAAGGAAGAGATCGCCAGCTTGCATGAAAGCGAGTCAAACCTGATGGTAAAAAAAATTCTAATCACAATCATGCATGTCCCGTGTCTGTTGAAGAGGAAGTGTCCCAATTTCTTTCTCTTTGTCTGTCTGTTATCTCAGAAAGACATCGAACTGCTGAAGATGGAGAGCATGAGACAGAAGGTCAAATCTGAGGTGAGGAAACGAAACGAAACGTTCCCTCTTCCTTTCTACCACCTCTGTTTCTTCTGTTATAGCAACGAAGCACAAAACAGGAAATGATGTCATCCTCCTAATGGTGTATTTGTGTGCTTGTCTCCTAGATGATGCAAACTGATCTGAAGTCTATAAATGATCAGATGAGGAAGTTAGTGTCTTATCAGATTTTTTACTTTGATTTTGTGGAGGTTGTTAAATCTTTTTTTGCACGTTGCATCATTATTAAAATAAATGTGATAAAATGTGTTTAATATTCAATAGTGCTGAGTCTGAACGTGAGGAGCAGATTTCTAATCTGAAGTCCAGCGTCTCAAACCTTCAGTCGGCCCAAGATCTCCTCAAGGAAAGAGTTGATGCACAAGACACTCTCAACACCAAAGTAAGGATGCTTTTAGTTCTTTTAAATTCCTTAGATGTGATGATTGCAGTTACTTATTATTCAACTAATGATGTCATTTCCTCTGCAGCTGAGAGCAGAGCTATCCGATTGGCTAATAAAACACCTGAAAGATCCAAGCTCATTGGAATCGACCATAGTGCTCCGTCCTGAGCTGCAGAGGGCGCTGGAGGATCTGGAGAAACGGATACTAGACAAACTAGCACTTGAGAAAGAGAGCAGAAGAGACGTCTGGAGGACTGTGGGAGAGACGCTGCAACAGGAAGGAGCCAGAGCTGCCACTGTACAAGTGTGTGTCTTTGTGTAGTGGGATGCCAAAAAAATAGTATTAGTAAAGTAAAAAGTCAAATACATTTTTTCAGTGTTTTTGAGGGGTTTTAGTCTTAGTTTGAAGTATATATCAGGATCACGATGCCTTTTAATTACTTTTTTTTTAATGTGTAACAGGATGTGAAAGAAATCGTCCACAGGGCAATTAGTCTGTACAGGGCGGATGGGATTGGATTGGCGGACTATGCCTTGGAATCTTCTGGTACTAATTTTCCTTGTGTATATACAGTGCCATTCAAAATTTTGGGATCAGTAAGATTTTGAATGTTTTTTAAGAAGTTGATCAAAAATACAGAAAAAAAAAATAATAATAATTTTGTGAAATATTGCAATTCAAAATAACAGTTTTCTATTTTAATATACTTTAAAATATAATTCATTCCTGTGAAGCAAAGCTGAATTTCCAGCATCATTACTCCTGTCTTCAGTGTCACATGATCCTTCAGAAATAATTCTAATATGATGATTTATAATCTGTGTTGGAAACAGTTGTGCTGCTTAATATTATTTGGGACCTGTGATACTTTTTAAAGATTCTTTGATAAATAAAAAGTTAAAAAGAACAGTGTTTATTCAAAATAGAAATTTTGTGTTACAATATACACTACTATTCAAAAGTTTGGGGTCAATAATTTTATTTTTAATAATATTTAATTATATTATTAAATGATATTATTAAAGTTTGGGGTCAATAATTTTATTTTTAATAATATTTAATTATATATTTAATTATATTTAATTTTTTTTTAAAGAAATTAATACTTTTATTCAGCAGGGATGTGTTAAATGGATAAAAAGTGATAGTAAAGACTTATATTGTTAGAAAATATTTCTATTTTGAATAAATGCTGTTCTTTTGAACTTTTTATTCATCAAAGAATCAAAAAAGTATCACAGGTTTCAAAAAAAATATTAAGCAGCACAACAGTTTCAATACTGATAATAAATCAGCATATTAGAATGATTTCTGAAAGATCATGTGACAGTAGTGAAGACTATGGCTAATGAAATTTCACAGAAATAAATTATATTTTAAAGTATATTAAAATAGGAAACCAATATTAGAAATTGCAATAATATTTCACAATATTAGTTTTTTCTGTATTTTTGATCAAAGAAATACAGCCTTGATGAGCATAAGAGACTCCATTAAAAACATTTAAAAAATTATGTATTTATAAAACATATATATATGTGTGTGTATATATATATATATATATATATATATATATATATATATATATATATATATATATATATATATATATACACATATATATCAGCAAATCAGCATATTAGAATGATTTCTGAAGGATCATTTGACACTGAAGACTGGAGTAATAATGCTGAAAATTCAGCTTTCCATAACAGGAAGAAATTACATTTTCAATATGTTATATGTACATAGAAAATGTATATGGAAAAATAGAAAACAATTATTTTAATTTTAAATTGTAATAATATTTCACAATATTACTGTTTTTACTGTGCTTATTGATCAAAGAGTGCAGCATTCTTTCAAAAACCTTTTTAAAAATCTTACTTTTGAACAGTAGTGTATATATGTAACATTACTGGAGATGACTAAGTGTGTGTGTGTTTGTGCAGGTGCCAGTGTGCTCAACACCCGTTGTTCAGAGACGTATAAGACCAGATCTGCGTGTCTGAGTTTATTTGGCATTCCTCTCTGGTATCATTCAGAAAGCCCTCGGACTGTTATACAGGTAACAAATTACACAAACACTGTCACATAGACACTGATCTGGCTCTCTAAGCTTCTCTGTGTGTGTGTTGTAGCCGGAGCTGTATCCCGGGAAATGCTGGGCATTCCGAGGCTCCCAGGGTTTCCTGGTTATCGCACTGTCTTACCCAGTAAGAATCACCCATGTGACACTCGAACACCTTCCCAAAGAGCTCTCACCGACGGGCCGCATTGACAGCGCACCTAAGGATTTTGCTGTCTACGTGAGTTGATATTTCAATGTTTTTTCTTCAGCTTAATAACGATAAAGCAACAGCTTTGAGATTCCTTGGCTGTTTTGTGTTCAGGGTATGTCTGATGAGACTGAAGACGGAAAGTTGCTCGGGACATTCACATATGACCAGGATGGAGAGCCAATTCAGACTTTCAAGCTTGCGGTGAGTCAAAATAGACCATTTATTATCTATCATCATCATTTCATGGTAGTATATGTTGTATTTCTGTATTTAATATTTACAAGTTTGAAGATTTTTTAAAAATAAAAAAAAGCAATAAAACAGTAATATTGTCAAATATTATTTCCATTTAAAAAACTGTTTTCTTTTTAAATGTATTTCAAATATAATTTATTCCTGTGATTGTAAAGCTGAAGTTTCAGCATCATTACTCCAGTCTTCAGTGTCACATGATCCTTCAGAAATTGTTCAAATATGCTGATTTGCTGCTCAAGAAACATTTCTTATTTTTATTAGTGTTAAAAACAGTTGTGCTGCTTAATATTTTTGTGGAAACTGTAATACATTTTTTAAGATTTTTTGATAAGTAGAAAGTTCAAAAGAACAATATTTACCTGAAACAGAAATCATTTGTAGCATTAGAAATGTCTTTACTGTCACTTTTGATCAATTTACTGCATCCATGCTGAATAAAAGTATTAATTACTTTAAAAAAATTAAAAAATCTTACTGACCCCAAATTTTTGAGCGGTAGTGTGTATTTATGCTTATTTAAATAAAATAATGGTATTATTGGTTAACAATAACAAAATGTCTGGACACATTAATAATAATTGGGGGCAAAAAAAAAAATATATATATATAATAATGCAAAATACATTTTATATATGTAAAAAATGTAAAATACATTTTATATGTAAAAATAAATTTATATAAAAATACATATGCATTTTTTGGGGTACCTAGATATGACGTAGATATGGTTTTGTGAAATTCATTCTAAAATTCTAATAAAAATCTTCCTGATTTCTCGGCTGCAGGAAGCATCAGAGATCTACAGTATGACAGAGCTGAGGATCTTGAGCAACTGGGGTCACCTGGAATACACCTGTGTGTATCGCTTCAGAGTTCACGGAGAACCTTCACTCATCTGAGAGGAAGAGGATCTGAAATCAGCTTTGGTTTACTCTATGCAAAAAAAACACAAAACGTAAAGCTCAAATGCACTGGACTCTTAAAGAATGAATCAGACAGCTTCCTAATGTACGAATACCAAAAAAACGCACATGAACATTTGACTGATACCAGAATGTAGATTGTTTGGCCTCTCAAAAAAATATTTCAGTTTTGCATTCCTCAAACATTGATTTTCAAGTGCTGATAGGAAATATTTTTAAGAAAAGGTGTACATTTTTAATTGTTTATACAGTTTTGAATAACTTTTGTGATTAATTGAATTTTTTTTTTTCATATGAAGGACAGGCTTATATTGCGTGTAACAGTAAATATGGTTTATAAAGCCGAATGAAGGGCAAAAAGTGTCATGCTTAGCTGGAATTACCATAAAGCAGCATTTGTGTTGTATTGTTCTGCCTTTTACATTTGTTGTATCCTCAGTATGTTTTGCAATGATAGATGGTTCTGAAATGTGCTTATTCACGTCATCATTGAACCATATACCTCTTAAGAAGCTTATAATAGTTGATTGTTTAGGTATGTCCATATGTAACAATGCTGTTTTCTTTGAGCAGCAGTTTTTATTGCACTCTGAAACATTATTATTTTCCGCCCCGGCTGATGAGTCTAGATGGTGTACATCTCCTCTGCGGGACGGGGGAGGACTGGAGTCGAACTCAGGTTTTGGGTTTTAAAACCAAAGTGCTCTTGAGCGTCCCTATTGTCCTCTATTTGTATATATGTGCTTAATGATGCAGTTTTTCAAATGCACACTTAAAAGGTATAAATATTTGCATTGTCTTATTTGATTTATTTTGGCATCCTTTCTCATCAAGCTTAATTGAACTTTGATGTTAATTTGGCAGGTTTACATGAAGTTTCTGTCATGTTATTTGATATTATTTTGTAAGAAATAGGATTTTTTTTTTAAATAAATTTGAGATGGTACATTAATACTGTGTGAATGCAAATATAAATGCACGAGTTGCACACATGAGACATTTTCATGCAGATCAGCATGTATTGCACTGCGCTGATGTTTCCATGCTTCATTTAATAATTCATGGCTGAAGTTCATCCAAATCATTTGCATGGTTTTATACACTAGCAGTTCAGCAACATAATATTTTATACCTGGATCAATTTTAATTTGACTTCAAATTCTACCTGCTGTTTTTTTACATGCAAAAAAAGCATAAAAAATTATTTTTTCCCATGCATCTCAAAACTGCTGCACGTGACCTCACACATAAACCTATCGCTATCACATGCATGTATTTAATACTAATACATTAAGAGGGTGGTAATATTTTTTACCCATGCTTTTCAGAAGTTGTTTTGCATCTGAATTCCTTATTGTGGACACATTTATATCCAACACAATTAGAAGAATCCGGTTTTATTTATTTGCACTTCACTACACAACACAACACCCTGAGTTCATTTGCTTTGATGATTTAGAAATTAAATTGTTCAACTTACTTTTCTTGAGGGTCTTGATTTCTGCAGCTCTAAGCTAAAGCTGTGGTTGTTATATTTCTTCAAAATAATTTTCAGTTTATCTGTTAAGTTGAATCAGGTGTGTTTGATTAATCAGAACCACTTGCTGGAAACCACTGTGCTAAAACTACCCACACTGATCCTCAATTCATTCACAAACACATTATATTTTTCTAACAATTTTATTTCCATAACAGATGTAAAACTGAAAGCAAAAAACTAAATAAATTAGGTGATCTAATAAATACAGCATGGTAAACAAAACAAAACAAAACAAAAAAAAATAGTAAGATGTTTACATTGTCTTACAGTATCGACTACCATGATAGTGCATCAAAGAAAAGAAAGAGAAATATATTCTACATTATAAAAACAGATGAAAATGGTACAGGTATTAAAATCACGCTATAAAATTCACTTATTTTACATTTATTATTTACAGTTACAGCGGGAAATCACCAAACTCTCCATAGGCTTTAAAATGTTTCTTTGACAATTCCACACAACACACATCTGTGATTTCAGTGTGACACGCTCATTCTCAGAGTTCATGTGAACATGCATATGATCTGAAAAACAAACACACACTCATGTCTTTCTGATGTGTACAAAACCTCACACACACACACACGCACACACAAGATGCTCCCATATGGAATGCTGTGAGGGTGAATGTGTATTCAGGATGCTGGTGTTGAAACAGAAATTAATTTGACCTGTTGTATCGCTGGCCAAACATCACATGCACACACTCAAACTCCACTCAAAGTGGAAAAAAAAAAAAAAAAAAAAAATAATAATAATTTAAAGGTATCTGATATGTCTAGAAAAGTCAGAAATAATATAGGTGATTTATTAGAGGTGAACAGGAAGTATGTAGGTTTTTCACCTAAAAACAAAAAATAAAATTTATTCTGGAGTGTTTAAAAACCGGACCAATGTTTAACAGCAGATTATATATATATATATATATATGCTTACATAAGCTCAAAGTGAAAAACCTCATTTGATGTGCCCAAAAATCACAAATACGTATGGATGAACTATCAAGGGTGAACATACTAGGTTAAAAAATAAGAAACTACAAGTCTAAAAAATGACAAGGCACATTGAAGCCAGGCATACTGCGTTTCCAAACATGTCTGTCAGAGCAAGCTGAACAGCAGATGGTTCTCAACAGACACATGGTTTGTACTAACAGCATCATCAATGGTCTGGTTTCGCAGCTCTTCCATCTGATGAAGATGAAGAGGAAGGCTGTTCAGCGCCACAAGTCACAGAGCATTTTGATCGCTCTCCGTGTTTCCCAACTTGACAATTTTCCCTCAACTGGAGGGAGTCGACTGTGCAAAACGCATTTTATACTACTGACATCTGAACGTTTGCTGAAGTGGGACATTATGAATGTCAGTATTTGCTGTATTTTATGATCAACATTCATTTGCACTGATGCTAATACTTTCAGTAAAAAGTCTGTGCATTATGAAGTGACGACCTTACATTAAAAAGCTGGGCTGATGTAATATTTGGTGACAAGTAACATAATGAAACTATTTAAGAAATGTTGTTTCTCTCCTCCTGGAGTGATCATAACTATCTGCATTTCATAGAGAAAGCAACTTTTTACAAAATATAAATACTTTTAAAAGATGTGATGAATCTTGAAAAGCAAGAACAGAAGACACTGATATGAACATAGGGACAAAATACCCTGTAATGTGTTAAAATAAAAAATGCTTACTATGTAGAAGAGTTTTAACAAAATGTACATATATGTATGACGTCATATTGTTTCAATGAATGACATCATAGATGACATATTTTGGGGCTTATACAACTCACTTTTAGTTAAACTGTATTTTTATTTTCACAATAAAAAAAAATCATATATATATATATATATATATATATATATATATATATATATATATATGATTTTTTTTTTGGACATTTTGCGGGCTTATATAGTTTAACTAAAAGTGAGTTTTATATACACTAAGAGGTGATATATATATATATATATACATATATATACACACACACAATTTTTTTTCCATTGAATCCTATTATTTCAATTCTTTTGTTTATATGCATGTTATGGTGTTTCGCCAAGCTAATGACACTAACTTCGGTTTATCAAGGTCACAAGGGTTTCATGATGGAGATACAGTTATCTGGAATACAGTATTGAATTTTCAGTGAATTTCTGACGTCAACAGCGTAGCGGCTCGTTCAGGAGAGACCCGATGACCGTCAATTTTTTACTCTCTCATAGCACAGCAGAAGTAACAGTTAAGAAAAAACATAAAACCTAGTAAAACTAGCCAAAGCGATTCCAACACAAAATACGACACCTCAAACATGTCTTAAAATGATCATCTTTCTGATAAAAGGAATATGACTACTCTTACTCCCTGCCTTTCAAACCCTGTGTCTCACATCCAGGCGTCTGCTGTTAGGCTGGCCACGTGAAGCCATCGGGGAGCGCGGAGGGACTAAGAGGTGAGTGCAGCCTTGGGAAGGGGGAAAATGTTTGATTAACAGCCCGCCGACCCCTTCTCCTCAGTAGTTGCGTGCAGAAGAGTGACCAGGTGAGGGAGGTGGGGTTAGAGGAGGGGCTTAAAGTTGAGAGTCCGCCCCCAGGCTGTTGAGCTCCTCGGGCGAGTGCTTCTCAGCATCTGATGCTGCCTGGCGGAAACCGGCGGAGATTTCGTCGAACGTCCGGCCCTTGGTCTCTGGGACTTTGAAGTAGGTGAAGATGAAGAAGCACAGCAAAAATACGGTGAAGATGATGAAGACGTACGGCCCACAGAGCTCCTGTTAAAGCGCAGATAGAATAAAGTTAACCCAGTCAAATACAAATCTGTCTATTTCTTTAATATAATTCTCACTGGGCTCTTACCTCGACATACTGGAAGCACATGCCCACGATAAAGTTCGCTGTCCAGTTGGAGAATCCAGCAACAGCAAAAGCAGAGGGTCTTGGGCCTTGACTGAACAGTTCAGCCACAATGAACCATGGGATGGGGCCTGGTCCGATCTCAAAGAAGGCCACGAATGCAAAGATTGCTACGATGCTCATGTAGGACATCCAGTCGTACTTTTCCTGTTAGAGAGATGGGCAATAATGCTGTCAGATCAAATAAACCTTCGGACCACAAGGATGAATATTTGAATGATTAATAACTCTAAACATCAACACCATGGGATTTAATATGTATTATTTGCATACCAGCAAGGCAAGAGCAATGGTCATCAGTACAGCAGATCCAGCCATTCCCAGCAGTCCCAAGAGGTGCAGAGACCTGCGGCCCGCTCGCTCTACCACAAACAGCTGCGTAACAATAACAAATCATATTAATATTATGCAAATTAAACATATATTGTATATACAGTATACAATAGTGATAGATCAGACAGGCCGATTAATACTTGGTCATTTTGGGATTAATATCATCATTGAATAACTGACTGATTAAACAATTAACAGAAGAGTTAGCACCGTCTTGCATTAAAATTTAAATGAACTTATGCAAACAAATTATGTAAAATAAATAAAAATAATAATTTAATAATTACATTTTCATTATTGATTTCATATATCAAATATCAGAAATTTGTCATTTGATAAATAGAGTATATATAAATTCATGTAAATTCAATGTATGAAGTTTATTTATTTTAAATATTTAATATTTATATATTAAATATCATGCAATATTCATTACATTTTCTGCTAGTTTAACACAGTGAATTTCAAGGGAAAGGAGCAAATTATATAAAATAATAACAATACTTATGTATTATTTTACATCTTTATGAATTTTAGTAAATGAAATTCACGTATTCATTCTTTTATTTATTTATTTTTTTTACATATAATCGACAGTATATGCTAAATATGTGCATAAATATATATATATATAAAATGGTTCTGTTATGTCGTCTGCTTGCATACTAATACTCACCGAGACTACAGTGAAAGCTGTGTTGACGACTCCTGCTCCAATAGTGGCATAAACTGGCTGCTGCACACCTGCCTTCTCAAAGATCTTTGTAGAGTAGTAGAATACCTACACAACAATATTAACACCAGTTAGTCATGAAAATCGAGTTTATATAAAAACAGTAAAGGTAAAGGTCCAAGGTTTGTCTTTGTTTTACTAGTAAACGTGTGCATGCAGGTACTCACAGCATTGATTCCAGACAGCTGCTGGGACAGCTGCAGCATGATGGCTACAACGATGGGCTGCCGGTAGAGCGGAGAGCGGAAGAGTTCAGGAATGGTCACTTTCTTCTCTCTCATCATCTGTCTGCTCTCCTCCTTCATCTCCTGCATGTCTGCGCTCACATCTGTCATTCCGCGCAGCTTTTTAAGCACTAGAGGAACATGAAAACATTTGTTTACACTGATGAAAACACTGGATAAATGGAGATGTTTAGGTGCTTGTGGGTCCGTGCTCACCTGTTTTAGCTTTGTTTTCCTCGTTGCGGTTGATGAGGAGAAATCGAGGGCTCTCAGGGCAGAAGGGCAGTAAACAGCACTGCACCAAGGCTGGGATGAAGGTGAAGCCAAGGAGGAATGGCCACATGGTGGCATTACCCATGATTACGTCCATACCAAAGATCTAAAATACACAAAACAGCACATAAATATGGAGAAACACCCAAATGGTGACTGAAACTGCAAAAACATCCTGAGTACGTATGTACCTGAGCCATGAGGATGCCAATAACGATGCCCAGCTGATGAAGGGTGCCCAGGGCTCCTCTGAGGGCTGTGGGGGCCACTTCACCCACGTACATGGGGACAAAACCAGTGGACAGACCAGAATAAAGGCCCACCACAAACCGTCCAATAATGAGCATCTCCCAGGATGCCCCCATCTTAGAGAAGCCCATCAGTGCTGCAGCGATGAAAGCCAGGACATTAGCCATGAACATGGAGTTCCTCCTGTAATGAGGAAAATAGGAAGAGATTTATAATACAACATTAAAATCATTCAGTTACCATCAGAAACAATGACTGAATAGTATACAAGGAATTAAATAATGTAAAAGAGTGCCATAATTCATGTTAAAACGATATCAATGGTTACAACTGTATTTCACCTTCCAAAGCGGTTGACAAACAGCCCGACGGAGAAGGATCCAATAATGCCGCCCACAGAGAAGATGGCCACAGACAGAGACCACAGGGTAGTCATGGTTGTTTTAGGGATAGTCTCCTTATATCGATCACTCCATGTCTCATTGTAGAAGGCCTCAATGATCTACAACACAAATACAGTCACTTAATATAATGACTAAAATTGAAACTAAAATTAAAGTCATTAAAAAAAATTGTTCCTTGAAATAAGACAAATGTTAACTGAAATAATATAAACTTCGGGCAACATTTGTCATTTTAATTTAGTTTAATTTGATATAAAATTAATAAAAACTATATATAAAAAACTTTAAATGAAAAAGGAAAATATAAAACTAAAAATGGATTCAAAATATTAATAAAAATTATAACACTGCTTATTACATGACAGACAGTAACTTACAGCAAAAGTCTGAAATTGTTCTTTATATTTTATTATAATTCTGAAAATGTAGTTCAGCACATTTTATGTTAATTAAAAAAAATCTTAAGAGCAAAACATCAAAATTATAATCATCAAAAAATTACAAAACTTTGCTTAATCACATATAAAATGTTCTGCAAATTAAAAAGAGATTCTTAATCATTAATTTAATATTTTTATATATAGTTTAAATTTTAAATTTAATGCCTTACTTTTTATTTATTTATTTTACACCAATACTAATACATCAACAAAATTTAATATCACCAATCTGCTCTGAGTGTTGAGATTTATGTTGTAATGAGCAATTCTGTCCAGCAGGTGGCACACTGTTTTGTTCAGTATTAGGTAACATGGTTTTGTGATGGAAACTGAGACCCACACAGGGAGTCAGGTTTCTCTGGGATCTCTGCGTGAAGTGTTTGTTGATAAACACAGACTGTCTACTGTAGCGATCAGAGTAATGTCACCCAATAAGATTCAAGCAGCGGAAAAAATTAAGTTTGTTCTGTATGATCTGTTGACGTGTTAAGGTCAGGAAGCCAACTCTCTGCACTACTTCCTGTCTCTCTTTTCTCGTCATCAGCTGTCTGACACCTTAGGTATGCAAAAAGCCCTTCAGTGCATCAGCATCACATAAATATCATGTGTGGTTAAAGTCATGTGCCTCAAGGTTTGATCTGTCATTATACAAACCTGTCACACAAGACTATGGTGTTTGTTTTTATAGAATCACTATTAGACACATGCACATAGGAAGTAATTACTTATAATAAATGTAATTTTTTTCCATATGAGGGGCTAAAAGGCTTATCAAATAATCTCTTAAAACACAATAGTCTTTAGAAACCATGTTTAGTTGAACACAGCTGTCCAGAGTCCCAATCAACTGCCATTGTATGAAAAAGGTGAGAAACCGATAACAGTTTTCATTTAACCAGGTCGATTAGACCTTTAAATGATTCATTATCTGAATGAACTCCTGCATTGAGGAGTGCAGCAAAGATCCACTTGGTCACAAAAAATACAGTCCATTCATAGAGGAGTTTCACACTAGATTATGCATTATAACATAGTATAGTTTTGGTGATTTGTGAGTGCAGTCTCAATAAGGGACTGTGGACAACGAGCTCTTAAGGGTGCAGTAATCTTATCGAAGCGATTATTTATAGAGAGGGTCTGCATCAGACCTGCACCCACACACATTATTCCTATTAAGGCCTCAGAACAGCCCTATCTCACGTGTTAAAACTATTGTTACAACCATCAGAAACGCAAACAGTGAAAGCAAACACCATTCTTTGCCAGAGGCCGGTATGTACAGTGGTATTTAAGTAGTCATACACTGTGTATGATAATAAAACTCTGGGTGATAACAATAGGAAGATAAATAGCTGATGTTAAAATCGTACTCTATTTTGTCTAAATTAATAAAAACATTAAAACGTAAAATAAAATGCTAAAATTAAATGCTACAAGTGACTCTAGGAAATACGACTTTATATAATGTGCAGCATAAAAACTGGTTATTCATTTCATGATTTGGTAAAGATTAAAGAGTCTTATTAAATTATTAGCGTTTTAAAGATGAATTTTAAATGAGTGTTATCAATCAAAATGAAAAAAAAAAAAAACAGGGGAAATCAGCATGCACAATTTAATATCTATCAGCTATTACATATCCAATATTGACTAATATTAATAATTTTCAAAAGAAAAAAAGGCTGAAAACTGATATGGTATTGATATAAAATATTAAGTAGCACTTGTTTTCAGCAGTGATAAGAAATGTTTCTTGAGCACTAAATCAGTTTATTAAAATAATTTTTGAAGGATCATGTGACACTGAAGACTGGAGTAATGGCTGATGAAAATTCAGCTTTTCCATTTCAGGAATAAATTACATTTAAAATGTATTCAAACAGTATTAGTATTGTATTAGTATTATTATAGTATAGTATAATACTGTATAATAACAGTATTGTAATAAGTTATAAATATACTGCATGTATACACACACACATATATACAAATCTTTTTCTTTATGGTAGGTGTTTAGTCAAATTCTCCTCTGGTTTCGCTAGACAGGAAGAGTATAGTGAGAATATAGAATCTATACTCCATATAGTGTTAAAGCCAGAAAAGCTCCATTCACATAAGCAACGCCTGGCCCCTAGTTCAACACAGGTCTGAACAAGCTGTGCTATGTGTGAGAGATGACCTACATCCTGTACCAGAATAGAGAGCATATTTAATGTACACTCTGCATATGTAGTGTATATTACATACGCAGTTATTCACTTATTATTTAACAAATGTAAATTGCCTTATAATATGTAGATGAAAGGCAAACTCTCCCTGAGTAGATGTATAGAGCAACTCTACAGTCCTCCTGGAGTTGAACAGGAGGCATTTGTGTTATGCTGATGTGTGTGTGTGTGTGTCTACTGACAGACAGGGATTTGGAAACAGCTGCACCAGTACATAATGACTGAGTGAAGGGACAGCTTTTGATAATGTCAAAGTCCAAGGACACACCTGGGATACTGGGGTGAACAGTAAAGAGTCTGTCACTCAGAGTTTGCGCATGTGTTAGTATGTGGTCGTCACTCACCTTTTGTGGGGCATTGATGACACCTGTGTTGTAGCCAAACTGAAGGGAGCCAATCACAGCTGTCCCGACAGCCAGCATCAGCGGCAATGTCAGTTGCTGTTGAGGGAAGAATAAAACAGAGGGAGTCATTTTGTGCTGAATTGTTTTCAATCTCCATTTCTTATTGTCCATTAGAGCTCTATTAACCTCAGGACAAAAGCGAAGATTGGCCAGACCTGACTGCAATTATCAGAACTATTCTCTGAGGTGTGGTGACCTATTGTTTGACATTCTGATAAGTGTCATGGTAGCTGTAGAGCTTGTTTTTGTTCTGTCCTTCCTCAGAAATGAAAAACATTTTAGCCAACCTGTGCTAACTGCTAGTCTATTGTTTAGATGAAAACAGTTGTCTTACAATTAAGTTTAAGACGGTCTTTTGCCTGAAAGGTTAAAAAAGAAACTCAACCCAAACATATTTATATTTCTTCTCCAGTATTCAGTATTCCCGAAAGAATTCTATTGTTTAAATATTCCGCATCACCCTCCTTCCTGGTCGGACATTAAAGATTAGTGCAACGCAAAATGACAAGCATTTCCTTCTCTTTCAATACAATAGAAGTATTCACTCGCATGGATGACTTAGTTACCGACGGGTTTTGTTTATTTTTCTGCAGATTTGGAAGATTTATTTCAATAATTCTCAGGGAAGTGCTCAGAGAATAAATCACTTTCCTCATTCCTAAGAAAAAACCCAAGCTGAAGTATATTTGTTTTCAGACTGGCTGGTTTGAAAATGACTGGACAAAATGTGATGAAATCTGTCTGCAACACAGGAAACCTTGAAGGTGAAAGGGAACTAAAAGCTCATAAAAATAGTATAGTGTGCTAATATTGCAGTAATGCAATGCTACATAGTCAATCCTGAGTGATAAATAATAAAAGAATTAAATAAGAATAAGAGAGAGAAAAAAAATTAAGATGATTTAACAATAAGATGATTTAACATTATTTTCACTAAATTAAGCATATAATTACTGTGAAAATAGAGGAGAATTAACTCATGAAAATAAATGTCAGTGCAAAAAGTCTTCAGGTACAAAAATAATCTTTGTTCTCTTATTAAAAATATAATTATCTATTTTTTTCTTGTGTTTCTAGAGGCGAAATGTGACTAGGACGAGAGGCTTCACATGATTCAACCTCTTACTATATTTGTTTCAACATTATCTACCCAAGTTTGGGTGAAATGACATCAGAGCGAGCCTGTGCCTCTTGACCTGAAACAAACTGTTCCTGCAAACTACAAAGACTGAACCTGAACTATGATGCAAGTCTACTGGACAACTTAGGGAAGAATTTCTAGTGGTTTAATCCAACCCATAAAGGATGGGTTTGTGTAAACGCATCATCGTCATTGTTCAGGTTTGTGTTATTTCAGAAATGGTTTGGATTATTCGCACAGAGAGGATCTGGGATGGACATTCTTCCACATGGTTACCCATCCACAGCTTTAAAACAAAATCATCTTGTTGCTTAGTTCACTGTTTAAAAAGCCACTTGACCCATAAGCCAAGTCTTTAACAGCTTTACAAATATGAATGTCTGACGATGAACTTAAGCTTAAATACTGTCACTGCATCACTGATACATACAGAAGTCATACAGAGCCTCAAGCACTCCTTAAAATAAAGTTTACTCAAACTTGCATGACACAGCATCAATAGGTTCTACACTTTTGTAATCTTTTTAAGGAAATCAATTTACAACAGAACTACTTAAGAGTTGTGTCTAAATTTTAAGATGGGATCTCTGGTTTGTCGATTCATTTTAAAAGCTAAAACAACTCTAATAAGGAGCATTAAATGTCAAGCTGTTCTTATTTGAGTTAGCATTTAGCATGCTAGATGAGAATGTAAACAGATCTCCATTCTGAACATTGTTCAGAGCTTGGATTTCTCCTTTATAAACAAGACAGTCGGCGATGAGAAAGATACCAGTTTTGGACGTGTGCTCTCCTTTCATTTGCACACACACATGCGTACACTCCTCTGCACAAGACGCAAGAGTTTACAGGGGGCGGGAAGTGGACACACCTTCACTTCATGTTGGTGTACAGAGCATGCAGTTCAGGGAGTTCACGACTATGCTGTTTAACCAGCTCTGAAACAGGAAGCCAAATACACACAAACACAAAACTCCAGGAGGTTTTTAAGTATTCATTTAGTAGTTTAAAATACAAGTCAAAAATCGCACACAAGAACATGTTAACCAAGCCCGCACAAATGAAAATGCAATAAACAGTAGCCTCGGCACAGCCAACTTCCCTCAGTAGTTAACTACATCCTCCCTGTTGCTAAAACATTAGTTCTGTTAGTGAACACAACTCAGAACAGATGTGGGGATAGGGCCTGTATCTCTTTAAGAAAGTTCAAACCTCTAAATATGGAAGATATGACTTACGTCTTACTTGAGGGGAGGGTGTAAGTTTGGCTATGAAACATTCTTCTTGAGATTCCTGCCTTTACCCTATATTACTACAAGGACATGCCTAGTTACACACTACATACCTGTAATAAACACAGATCAAAAAGACATATAAAATCGGCCTGACCCTCTCCATGAAATATATTATGTGTGTTGTGCTTGGACAATTTTGTAATGGTTACATTAATGGTTTAGGTGCCACATATTTATGAAAAGATATTTTTAGCTTCGTCATCCTGAATTCAAGCTGCTCACACCATAAACAGTCACACCCTTCTACTGATAGCACATACTTACAGTTGACTTGGACACATATTTTGGCTCAGTGCTTGTTTCATTGTGTGTAAGTGTATTACATTTAGGTTATGACTTTTTTTCGCCTTCCAAACAATAAGAAAAAAAAAAAAAAAGGCTTTTAATAACGTCATCATTACATGAACAGTACAGGCAAAATAACTTCCTACTTCCTGTAGAAAAATGCAAACACAATTTTCCTCAACAGGCAATTGGACGCCGACTCGTTGTAGCAACCAAACTAGCATGCAAATAAACCTCGCTATTCATTGCAAAGCGCAGAGGCTTTTTTATTTTTATTTTGGGGCCCTCTGAGTTACGTAACAAATTTGAGCTGATCTTCACAATGGTTAAGACATTGAAAGCCTTAGATTCTGGATTGTGGCTGATGCTGAAGCTGGGTTATAATTGCTTTGACTTATTTTATTCTCCCTTTTTGTGCTTTACAATGTACTTTACATAGAAAAATTTGTTTTATTTTAGTTTAATTTTACCCTCCTCAAAATGTGTGTCTACGCATGTCTGTATCCTCAGTAATCCAGGATCAACACACATCATAAACTAGGTGCAATAACTACTAAACTACAGATTACCAAATTAACAGCAATGCTACTGGAAGTTTTCTTACTTTATAGCCTCATTAACCTTAAAAACCAATGGTGTGAGAATCTGCCTCTTTAGTTAAACAAACAACAAATTTTTTTTATTTTGTAGCATGTTTTGTAGCAAAAGTAAAAGTAACATGAAATAAAGCCACAACAACACATCTGTCTCTCATCAGGTAGAGAACACAATGATGTACATACTGTAATGAGAATGATGTTGAATACACCTGTTCTTAGAAAGCACACAGAACAGGGCACAGCGCAGGATTTTGCCAGAAATGCATTCATAGTCAGTGAGAATATTACAATATAATAATATTACACCTACCGACAAGCTTTGTTTGTTCTTCCAATTAATTTGCAAGAAACAGGCCTAACTTTAATAAAATAATTTCGTCCTGGACTAATCACTGTCTGTGCTTGTACTTACTGACTTTTCACACAATTCACTCATTTATTCCTCTATTTATTTAATGGTTAATTAATGATCATGTATAACACACCCTATGTTCGTCTAGTATGAACTAGTTCATTTGTCTGGGTTAAAAGTATAGATTTTAATCGCACTACTAAATCTTTTCAACTCAAATCAATATTTTGTGTCCAATTATTTATTTATGTGGGAAGTAGCTGTATATTAAGTGGGATAAACTTGATTCAGTTGTAATCGTAAAACAAACCCCTTTAGGGTGATGATCAAGCCCTGATCACTCTTTCAGGGATTATTCTGCGTGAACAACCACCTGGATCTATTCTACCTTATTTCTTACTTAAAGAAAGAAAAATAGTTTTAAACCATGAAACAATACGCTGTTTAAAGTATTAGAACACTTTCTTGTTGCCTTAAGGGGAACTGACTTATGACTAAAAATCACTAAAATCACCTGGTAGAAAGTTTAGATCTGAGAAATACAGAATTTGAGATGCCACTTCGGTTTGGCATTTCGATATCTAATGCACTGGCATTTAGAGATTTTTAGTTGAATTAAGTGTCCAAACACGTTTGCAGCTAATTAATGATGAATACAGGCTTGCAAGATGAGGAAGAAAAGCTGTCTGGTTCGTACTCAAGGAGAAGAGCTTAGTCTGCAACAAAGACAATGATTTCTCTCTTCTGCCTTCTCTTGCTTTCTGAGGTGATGCTCCGACTGGCATGTCCTCTTTCTCAAGCAGCATCTATCTGCCAGCTTCTGCTTCTGTAAAGTCTGGGAGTCACTCCACTAATATCATGGTTTAACATAAGCCACTCACAACTACACTGATTTGCTTTTACACACTGCAACACATACATTTCTGTATTTTTTCAGTGCTAATAATGCTATCCTTCACTGGAATGGGGCCCCGCTAGGATTTACCACTGCTGTATTACAAACAATATTATGTAACCTACAGTAAATGACCTCAAACAAAAACACTGCCCTCTCTTTCAAACGTCTGCCATTAATAATTACAGCTCAGCACCGATTCGCCCCTTGATTTTTCAAGGAAATAAATTACCTCACTGGAATTCTATCATTCCATAATCCGATTCTGCTTAGAAATCCCTTTATTAGTGCCCATTAGGCTGAAATGACATTAACAGGGAAGTACATACAAGAGACGCAGTCATGCAGGGGTGAATAAGAAAAGAAAACCAGCCTGACCTGAGAAAGCAAAATAGAATTAAGTCTTCTGACAGTCTGCTTTAGGTTTAATCCTTAATCAAATGCTTCAAATGTCTCTTCGCAAATCAAGATTTCTGCTACAAGCTTGTTAATTCTGCTTGATATAGTACAGGTCAACTGTACTCCCGCCCCCAATTACTTGATTTTACATCTGTCCTGGTGCTCAGCTGTAATTTTTCAACAGTTTGAAGAGATTAGACCAAATAACACGTTTTGAACCATATCTGAAATCTGAAAAACACTGCCTTCGTACAGGGTATATGATGGTAAAGACATCAATGCACATCTCAAATTAATGTCTGTCTAACTCAGATGCCTTTATCTGGTTGATGCCTTTATCCATTAATGAGACGGAGGAAGGAAGAGTTAAAAGAAAGAACTGAATTCAGAAATGATCAATTTTTAATTTTATCTTTCCATCTCTACCTGGAAATAATCATTGTTTAGTCATTAGATATTTGCTTGGTTATCTGAAGTTTACTAGAATCTATTGTAGATCATTAGATATGACATTATGCCTTGGAAGTCTGTATGAAACCAATTTCCTTATGAGATACGTTCATAAAAGCAAAAATGCTTCCTTCATTAGAACACAACCAAGGTATCTGGAGAAAAAGGAGGAGAAAAGAAAGAGAGAGAACGACAAATATGTACTCCTACGCAAATACTAAAACCTGACAGGTGAGTGACAGGTGTGGCACTGCTGTCTGTTCATACAATACACAGTGATAAATGTACTTTAAATGTCTTGCATGTTTTATGGTCAGTCATAATATCTAAAACCTTCCCGTCAAGCATGCATTCTTCACATGTTGTTTAATATCAGAAGCTGGTTCGGTATGAAAAGATTAAGCACGAGGGTTGTCTTAACAAACAACAATGCGTGTGCATGTTTCTCTGGCATTAGAGAGGCACGCAAGTGTGCACGTTGAATGAAGAGCCCTGTATAACACAGACAAAACGCTAGACAGTGTGCTGGGAACAGGTCAAGAACATGACCTTACTGGCAGGGTTAAGTGTTCCCTAGCTTGAAGCCAGCTGTAACTCTCCTCTCCCTAGGGACATCTCCAGCACGTCAACCAAACACTAGAATAAATGGAGCAACTGCATAAAACACAGCCAAATTTATTTCTTAATACTTTAGATCTAATTTAGGCTAATTTAACTTTAGGAAACTTATATCAACCACACTACATTTAGTAATTTCAGTGAATTTCAGTGATCATAAACTCCCAAATGTTTGTTTTTACGGTTTGCTTCTGTTTATTGTGATAAAAAACAAAATAAAACCCACAAGATCATGTAAAGTCCCTGAGCTCAGGAAATCTCAAAGGCACTTGATCTATCATGGGTGATCACCACGCAGCTGTGGTTAGGTTAGCCATGTATAACAGCCTACTAGTCACGTATGAGTCTCTAGCTCTAGCAGTATTAGTCACTAGTTTGGATGGTGCCCAAAATAAAACTAGAGATGGAGCTTTCCAATTAAAACATAATTATCAAATGTAAGGTCAATTCTAAGGTAAATTTAGTCAAGATGATGCAGTCATATGTACTTATATCAACCACATTATTATAAATATATAAACATCTAAGTGTAGTATGCACGCATACCAAAACACTATGATAATTCTAATCATAATCATATGATGTAAGCAAACAAATATGCAGAGAATATTAGAGTGTATATTTTTGCTTTGTGTAACACTGTAATAAATGTTAATATTTTATGTAAACCCAAAAATGCCAACAAAGTACTTTAATTAAAAAGAAAAGAAAGGAAAAGAAAATAAAAGAGCTGGCCACTGATGGTTTAAAGTGGGCACGTACGCCACGATTCTCTGGCTGTCTCAAAACCCAGTGTGCTACCTACAAAGACAGCACTTTAGGGCATCACAGGCGCCACCACTGATACCTAAAGATGCTGTCTACACAGGCAGCTCACTGTGCTATAGAGACATAGCCAGAAAACGCGAGTATGATGCCCAAAATGCTGTTTATGCAGGCAGTTTAATAGGGTTTTAGCACACAGTCTTTCTCTTTAAACAAATGAGTTCCCGGCATTGACTAACTACGATCAACACCTACCAGTTTTTAGGAAACTGTAACACGTTGATATGCGCTCATCACAACTCAGTTACCCCTGTGACAGCTCTCAAAATGTGGTACGGGTTTATTTTGGTTTTTTGTCACTTAAGTTAACTAGTTTGTCAACTTTCTGGAGCTCGAGATGAAGGCTCGCGAGGCTATGCGGCTAATAACTGACTGACATTTAGAAAACTATTTAACTACACAGAAATACCATTACAAACCAATAATATTTTCCACATAATGTTTTGTTAAGGTTTATCTCCTGTGTTTGTTCATTTTTACATTTTGACGAGAAAACCAATAGTTTTTTGCGTTACCTTTCCGCCCTCCATCACGTCGTCAAATGTTCGCTGACGTCTCGACGTACGTTGACTCAGTTGAAACTTCGCCTTTTCCCTCGGTTTTCCTCAGAATTCAAGTTTTAAATAAAATTAACGCTAAAAATAATAAATAAATAAATACAGCTTCGCCAAGTATGATGTAGGTTAAAAGGGGGACCAAGTAAATGCCTTCAGATGCCTCTCACGAACTTCTTCTAACAACTCCCTCGTTCTTAAATAAGTGTATTTCTCTTCCTTTTTCTTACTGGTTTATTTTACAAAACTCAAGTTATCAGCTCGACCGGTGAGTCTGAGATGCTGTCCGGGTTCGCCGGGTTAATATGTATGACGCAACAGTGTCGAGAGTGAGGTGGGCTGGACTGCGATCTGTGATTGGCTGATCTGGGCCTGAATAAAAAAGCGTGCAGAACTACACATCATCAATCTTGAAAGATTGAGTCATTCTTTGATCATATTAACCATAGTACACTTCTGTTTCGAGACGGTGATGAGTTAGCTTGCCTATGGAGAATGCAGTCAGTGTTTCTGTTAATATATATATTTTTTATCTCGAACAAGTGCATTTTAAAAACTCAATACAAACTCCAATGTTCACTAAGCCACGATTCAGCAGTTTAAAATATGCTTTCATTACGGTTGAGTTTCTTTTCATAATACGTTCTCATAACTGAATAGAATAGAATAATAGAACAGCATATAGAACAAAAAGAATTATGTGGCATGATAAGAATATTTAGCAAATACATGCCAAAATATAACGAAAAGGCCGTCTCTTTGTAAGAGTTGCATAGAAATATTCAGAAAATGCAGTGCATGATAGTGAATCTCTGATCCTTAAAAATATTTTTCTTCAAAGGTGTTTAAGGAAGTAAGAAGAAAATAATCTTTCCAAATAAAACTGTTTGCATAATCAAAATGAAAGAAACCTTTCATGTATTATTCCTTTGAAATCTAATAAAAACAAAAGTAGGTACTGGCGACAGAAAAGTCTGGGTATCTAGGGAAAAAAAGAAAAGAAAACATGATTATACACACAAAATGCTAATTATTGCTGTTATAAATGTACCAGAATTGTTGCAACCCAATATTTTATAATAGCTTAACACTATTTCTCAACTCTTTATTTCTTAATAAGAAATAAAGAGTTGAGAATTCTTTATTTCTTCTTATTTATATAGTTGGTTTACATATTTATAAAAAAAAAAAAAAATAAAAATAAAAAAGATGTTAGTAAATAAATACTGATCCCAGATCAACTCTGGTAAGTTAAACATGTTGGCAAATAAATATGAATTAGTTTTTCCTGAGCTAGAAATATTTATTTAAAAAAAAATAATAATAAAAATATAATATAATAATAGTAATAATAATAATAATAATTAAAACAGAGAAAGTCTTAAGAGATACACAGGCTTATGTGGCAGAATCACTTATGCAAAGACATCATATCCTGCCAAGAGAGGAAACGGGTGTCCAGGTAACTATGTGCTGCATGAGCTGCCTATTCAGGACCCTTTATACCAGATCAGTGATTAAACCACCAGACTTGCAGTCAAACTGAACAAGTGTTTGTAGAGAAACCCAAAGAGCGATTGTGTCTCACTCCTACAGACAATTCCTTTTGGATCGTGGGAAAGTGAGAGATGAGAGGGGTAATACGTAACAACTCTTTATGACACAGAGGTTTTGTTTCAGTTGGTGGGGAAGTATCTGCTTATCGCATAAGCAAAATAATCAACCTGCAAGAGCAGGAAACAACAGCGTATAGGCACAATAATCAAAACTACACACAAATGAGAAAAAAACTGACATAAGTTAAGAGCGTTCACCTTTTGTTTCATTGTTAAATTTGTTTGATATGCTAAGAAAAACAAAAACAGACATTCTGAACAATCAATGATGGATGTTCCAAACCTGGGAGACAGAAAAGAAAATAATAAAATAAGCATGACAGTCCAGGATGTTCGTCAGCTCAAGCCTTTAGAAGAGTGTAAAAGAAGTGAATCAAGCACCGAAACAATACAACACAGGAAGGTGCTAAAATGAAAAGATTTCCAATGAGAACATACTCTGTTAAATAAGATTAATGAAATTGCTGGAAGTTACAATTCTACTATTACTATTGCAATTTAAATAATATAAATAACATTAAGAAAATAATTCAAAAACAGTTATATGTAATTATGATATGTAATTATAATTAAATATTATTTACAATGCATTATTTAAATATAAGTATTATTATAAATGTATAGGCAATTATATATATATATATATATATATATATATATATATATATATATATATATATATATATATATATATATATATATGTATACACACACACACACACACACACACATATATATATATATATATATATATTATGATAAATTTAGTATATATACCTTAAATCAGAACATATAAACCCCTTGTCTTTTGTTTATCTAAAGCTAACTAAATATTTCTAATCACATGCAGTTTAAATGGAATCGTGACACTTTTAGAAATAAAATTTTATGTTAGTCTTTTTTTTTTTTTTTTTTTTTTTTTATTGTTCCTTAAATCTGTTCCTGCTTGGATTTCCCTTTGCAGGCAGCATGCAGTGGTGTGTTGGCCTCATTCAGAAATACTGCCTAGTCAATCTGTCAAAGGCAGAACAAGCAGCCATACACTCTCTTGGCAGGGTTTGTGGACTCCTGCACGTAAGGGGCTAACTAATGTGCTCTTTTGTTGCCCTAATGTGCTTAGGCGGGCTTAGGTATCAACGCAACAACCAGCAACTATGTGCTTCATTCACTATGAGGAACTCTGGTTAGGAGTAAGCAGTGAGATAACTCCTTCTGAGAATTTTTTCGTGAGTAAATAATAGTACTCAACTATAGGACAACCTTGCCTCACATTTCATTCTCCTTGTCAAACAACAGGCACGGCAATCTCAGACTGTTGTCAAAACACAAAAGCTGCTCATGAGGGTGATATAACTTCATATTTTAGATAATAAACATGATCTGTGGATCAGCTGACAACTAAAAGTTTCCTTACAGATCTGCAGGCCTGGATGGAGAAAGCTATATGTTTAATATACATTAGCTTGAGTTTGTTTTAATTTTTCTACCTAATTCATCCATATTTGCAAAGGATAAATTTAACATGAAAGTGAAATGTTTTTATAGTAGACACACCATTACCTTGATAGGACCACAATGATGAGTCTACACAGTGTTGGGTTTCCAGTAAATCGCAGGTGGTGAGGGGTTTCATTGACTGAGTTGTGAAAATTGACCTCTGAATGCGGAAACTGGACAATAGTACAGTATGTATCTTACAACATCGAGATACAACAGACAAATAATCACACCTTGCATCTAAGCGGGTGGTTTTCCTTCAACTGTGCTGGAATACACGTTCTTGGGACCCCCTCAGGCCTAAGTCTGGCCTGGGTTCAGGTCTTCAAAAGAGGATGTTTTATTAGTAATGGGTGTATGGATGATTACTTAAGGAAAAGATATATTTTAATGACTCCATTTGAATGTTATCAAGACTTCAGTTAACAAGAAATGCTACAATATGGAATTTAAATTCAAATGATAAAACAGGATGACGCAGGTATAACTGTGAAAAGGGGTGCTCCTTGTCTAACCTTTTGCCCCCAATCATTACTAAAAAGGCTCAGAAAAGCAAATACACAGGTCAGTTTGCAATCTACTGTTACTGGCCAAGAAATGGTTCTGGTAAGTGTTAGAAACAAAGTGCTAAATTTGCACCAGCCGCTTCAGAATCAGAAAGAAATAGTTCACCCAAAAACAAATTTTCATTATTAATTACTCATCCTTATTTTGACTTTTGTTAAAAAATAATAATAATAATAATAATTTTGATGAATCATTGCCCTTTTTCTCAATATAATGAAAGCAAAAGAAAACTGTGGCTATCAAATGTCAAATAGATGCAAAAGCAACAAAGTATCTTAAAAGTAGTCCATACTACTTATACACTATATTCCAAGTCTTCTGAAACTGTGCAAGATTTGTGTGAAAAAAAAGCTGCTAAATGCACTGTTGTTTTATGATTGTTGTAGGCTTTAATATTAGTTGTTAAGAGGTCAGAAAATATGTGGCACTGCCCAGCCCTAAAGACAAGTTCTTTCAAGAATACACACACAAAAGGTTGATTTATTTGGGAAATCTTACCTTTACTTTGAGTCACTTCTAGCTCTAGCATTTCATTGCAATTTGCAAAAAAAAAAAAAAAAAAAAAAAACACTTTAGAGGAGGAGTTAGAAAGAGCATATTCTGTATGGCATATAATATAGACATCTATTTTGATATGAGCAACAGCTTTATTTAGAACCAAAAACAATGTGTAGCTAAGGTCAAAAGGTCGTATAGCATCATGCCAGAAAATCTGGGCGGTCAAGGCCACAGACTGACCTTTTACCTTATATATCTTAGCGGTCTATACTAATCCGGTCTATACTAATGGCATCCTTGGCCTCTATGCACAGGATGGATGAATGTCTTTGTGTTGTTTGAGTCACTGGGAGTGAATCCAGACACATCCGTGGCCAGCTCATACTTTGGCCTTGCATATGCACGTTCTTACTGGTAATCTAAACTTCACTCTACTTATGACATTTTAGCGCCAGAACAGTTGAGGCAAGGGCTATCATAGCTGTGAAATCTGATACACTGGTTGCAGAACTGGCAAGCCTGCTACAACAGCGCCGAAATGCCTAATGCCCTCTATGCCAGGCATTTCGCCCTGATGAGTCACTGCCTCCATTTAAGCCAATTGGAGAAGGCCCGGCATGTCTCATGGGTTTGTTAATAGGACCACTGCAGGGCACTGTTTAATTCAGCACCTCAGCAGATCTATAACGACTTCAGCAATCAGTACCCTTTCTAAAAAGTCTATGAAAGAACAGCTTAAAAACCTAACAAAGGCTTTTTTTCTAGCATTTATTAAATCAGATATTATAATACATCAACTGCTACATACAGTGTAAAAATTATTTTTAGGAGTATTTTAAAAGAAAATAATAAATAAATATTTCAGTTTTTCTACTGCAAAATTCCTTATTTAATTCAGTGTTAATTCTTTGTGAAATTTACTAGTGAAAATTGTTCCGTTTTTTTTTTCCAGTGTACATTCATATACAAAGTGTAGTAGAAACATTTTTACCATTTATATGTATAGATTATTATATCATAAAACTTCTTAATGTTTGTTTTTTGATTTCTAATAAATATTTATTAATTCATTTATTTTGTGCATACAGATGAATTCTGTATAATCACTTTGCATCAGAGGGTTAACTGCTGACATCATCTGCCAATGGAATTAGTATAAATTTTTTGTAATATTTAATGTACATTTTAATTTGTCACATATAAATAGTTACGTCTCTAGAGAAAGAAAAATAATACTCTTAATGCCATTAAAAGGTTAATTTTTTAACACATTATTAAAGAAATGCAGCTAGAATGCTTAAAATATGCATTCATTTTACATGTATGCAACAACAGTATTTCGATTCAGGTCACAAAGGTCGATGTTAGACCTCTAAGCCTATTGCACTTGTTTTTACAGGTTGAATAGAGGATTTAGAAGTACTTACTTGAAATATGCAAAGTGGTACATTACATAATCAGATCAACGTGATGGAATTTGAAGAGATAACATTTTAACAAAGTAGTACTTGTGTCTAATCTTGGTCTTTATATTCCCTTCATTCAATTTTGGGCAAAATTCAATGTTCAGTATTAATTGAGGCACATCCCTCTCAATCTATATGGTAACTGCATCAAAGAGAAAAAGTGTAGCATAAACAAAATGTCAGTGCTAATCTCAATGCATCATAGGTGGGTCTAAAAGATTAATTAGCCAATAGAGAATTAATCCATAGTATCTTTCACCAACAACCAAAAATAAACAAAACCTTAGATTGTTACTGTATGTGTAATATTGCAACAAAAATTCCCATAAGACATCTCATATCCGCTGGCTGATAGAATGCAAACACAGCAATGCCGCATTCTTAAATAGCAAAGTTCAATTCGCGGAGCTTAAAAACTCGAAAAAAGTCACATGGTCTTGACAGGTAATTAATACTCATTTCAAAACATTTATAATCTAAACAGTTACATAATAGCAGATGTTCTATATAATAGTGTGTCTGAGAAAATTCTCAAATGCATTCACCCCTGACAGTTCCTGTCAACATACATTAATCCATAAGGAGACCCAGACTCCTGAAATGGTTCTGCTGGCCTTTTGCCATTATGTATTATTATGTTATCTAATGGCAGCATACCGAAACTTTCAAACAATCACAAACTGACTGCAAAATAAACGTTTGGATTGTACTTTGATAAGTATGTTGACTAGTAATACTAGTATTAGGATTTGATTTTAAAAGTCCATATGTGAAGTTTTTCACTTTGTAAAATTACCACAAAGCTTGTTTATTAGGTCAATATTGTGCAAATACTAAACAATGACATAACAGTAAAAGCGCTTTGCTCTGCATTCAAAGGATTTTTAACAGTTTAGTGAAATCCTTACACAGTTGCCAGCTTTTCTCTGATTCAGATTGAATGTGGTGGAGTCCAATAAGGTGGGGCACTTTTAGTATGGTCATTCATAACTACCTTGTTCTGAGCCACCAAATAGACTCAGGATTGCTTGTTATCAATAAAAAGTTGTCTGATTGTTTTACTGCCATAGTATTTCCTTGATAAAATTAAAGACACACAAGATAACACAATGAGGCAGGCTTCAGCTAACAATGACTCACCTTCTATACTGATATCAGCTGGAAATGTCTGGCTGATGCAATAGTGACTTTAGTAGCTTTACAGATGTGAACTGTAATGCTATATGACCCCTGAAATATAAGTGACTACATTGCTTAATTACTCAATCCACTTTGATTTGATAATGTCATCGGATGACCAGTGTCAGCCTCAGACGGCACGCCAGCATGATGCACAGGTCTATCAGTCCACTGGGGAGCAAAGTTTTGTTGACAAGTTACCTGGTTGAACTGAGCACTTCCGAGGAAGAATTAGACTTCAGTGAAGTCTGCAAGGTTCATTTCATCAAATCTCTGAAAGATAACAAAGGAGTAAGGAGCAAGTAAACAAGATATCCTCAAGAACAGCTATATATTCTGCTTTGTTTTGTCCACAAGCTGAGAAATATGAGAACAGTTTTATAAACTACCACTGGCTGATTTATTCTCTCTTTCACTGATAATGCTGTATTTAGAATGAGCTACAGCTTACATTACTATATCATTTTACTCCCTAAATGTCACATAAATGTCTACTTATAAAAACTTTTCAGAATTGCTATACATGTCTCAGTTTTCTTAATGGACAAAAGCACTCATGCAGGTTTGGAAGGGTCAAAAAATGCAGGTTTGGAAGTGTAAAAAAAAAAAACAGAACATTAATTTCTGGGTGAACAATTACTTTAAACATGTAATAATAATAATAGAATCATAAATAAAAGATAAAAACATTCCTAACAACATATCAGCAGCTGACACCTGTCACTACAGACGTGCAGTAACCCGTGAGGATGTTTGTTTTGTGTCAGTGTAAACAGGAGCCTAGCAACAGTGCAACTATGGAGGAAATACTCAATTGATACATGTCTGCAGTAAACAAGGTCTGAATTGTTAATGACAATCCATGGTGGCTGATAGAAAGAAGCTTGGAAGGCGACCATGGGTTACTATATCAACTGCCTGGAGTTTCAATACTGGATATTGTGTCTAAATGTGAATTACTAAGGTAATTTTATATAAGGAGCTCAGCTGTGATAAGTGTACTTGCATTTATACATTGAAAGCTGCTGTTGTTCATTAAAGAGCTTGTTCAGTAGGGATCTTTGTGAGCAATTCTTCATTATAATTCACAAATCTTAATGTGCAGACTAGTAATCCAATGACTTTCAATCCCTCAGGACCTGGGGGCCCACTTTGATTGATTGAGAGGGGTTTGCAGGCAACATTTAATCTCACAGTAATTAAAAAGGGGCATTAGAAAGGGGACAGTCAGAAATATACGGGCCTTTTGTAAATATGCAACCCTTTTATAGATTTTCCCAGGGTTCCTTTGCTACGTGCAGCCATTTTATTTGGGTAATGTGCCATTTTTCTTGAATATAAAGGATTCTTTAATACATGCCTTCTTCATTCAATTCTGAATGGAAAGCTTCATCTCCATGGAGCATCATCAGGTTCTCTGAGGATTCCTTCAGACTTCCTGGTAAAACTATAAAAAGATAGTGACTGGTAAGAGTGGGATACAGAAAGTCTTAACTCATTCTTGGCTGGGCCGCTAAAGAGATCCATCCTACCTGACATTAAGTAGGTAGATGCCACCCTCCCGAAAACGTAGCCCTGGTTACGACGTTTTCTATTGGCTGATGCAATAGTAAAGAGTTTTTATAGCGTCTAACTGTAGATAGGTGAGAATATATAGACACTAACAAACACAGCGTTGCACATAAATTAACTTTAAAAAAGGATTAATCTACTAAATTCCAACTTTATCTAATTATTAAAGCATATAAAAAATATATTAAAAATAAAATATATTAAAAATATATTAAAATGAAATAAAATTTACAAAACAAAATAAATATTTTAATCAAAAAAAAAAAATATATATATATATATATATATATATATATATATATATATATATATATATATATATATATATATATATATATATATATATATATATATATATATATATATTTGGACACTAAAGCACTTAATAACACAAAAACATATATAATCTTGAGCTGGGCTAATCATTGTCCCTGCTTCTATTTACTGACTTTTCAAACAATTCATACATTTATTCCTTTATTTATTCAATGGTTAATTATTGCTAGGCCCTATTCAATGCCTTGACATGTGGTACAGTCTGTGTCAACAGGCCTATACATTTTACCTACACTGAATATATGCCTATTAGACAGGAATTTATAGATTGAAAAGTGTATAAAAAAGTTATTCTATTGCATAAAATATTAAACCAAAAGACATTTATTTTAAAGAAAAGTACCACAAGCACACTTATAAAACCAAAGCAAGAAGGTTTTACAGTTTAAAGGTTTGTGGTAAATAAATGTCTTTTTTTAAAGAAATTAATACTTTTATTCAGCAAGGATACATTAAATTGTTCAAAAGGGACAGAGACACTTACAATGTTACAAAAGATTTACATTCGCTGTTTTGAACTTTCTATTCATCAAAGAATCCTAAAAAATGCATGACAATTTTATTAAGCAATAAAAAAAATATTAAGCAGCACAAATGGTTGTCTGAAATGTTTACTGAGCACCAAATCAGCATATTGGAATGATTTCTGAAGGAGCATGTGACACTAAAGACTAGAAAAGAATAATAATAATAATAATAATAATAAAAGAGATGGAATAATATAATATTTAATAAAATAATAAAATAATACTTCACAATATTTTTATTTTTAGTGCATTTTGACCAAAAATTGCAGCACTGGTGAGCATAAAAGATTAAATAATAAAAGATTTCTTCCAAAAAACATAAAAATACTTTACCGACCCCAAACTTTTGAATGGTAACTTTCGAACTGTTCAAAAGGAAGATAATCTTTTTGGCCCCACTGTACGTCTTTACTGATTTAAATAAAACTGAATAAGCAAAACTGCTGAGGAAATAGTGAGCGACCACTGAACCTAGTCATGCTTCATCCCCTCTGGCATTCATTATGTCCAATTAAGCATCTGCCACTCCAGCTTTTCTCTGCAACTGGGCACAATATAAAAACAGGCTGTCAGCCAGAGTTAAGCCAAAGCGCTTTTAAACCAGCAGAGCATCAGAGTACCGTCCTGCCTCAGTCGAGAGAACACTTCGTAGTCCAAACAACCTGCTTTTTCTTAAAAGCATGCAGACAAACTAAACAAATGTAAAAAATAGTTGTATTTTCCATTAAGCTGATTATTTTAATTCCACCTATCTGTTTGTGTAGAGTCTATATGTTTTGTCCAGCTGTTGAGCGTAATTCAAAATGCTTGTCAAAGTTGCTAATAGACCAGAGTTTTCATCAGAACAGTTTGACAGAGGAAAATCCACAACTCCATCCCTTTAGACAGGCGCAGGATGAATGTGAGCATTTATAAGTTTTCATTATGAATATATTAGCATTCCACTAGTAAACAGAATATTTTTGTGACGTGTTTTGAAAGCATGTGGATATACCAGAAAATATAGGTCAGGTTTATGATGGCAAAGTAGTCAGTGATTATACAGGAAGTCACATACTTTATCATTTGAGTCATCAAGTGTCATTGTCTCTCTGTGTGGGAAGTTGGTCTTTCATTAGAACTGGGTTTGAATACGTGTGTTTGTGTTTGCAGTCAGGATCAGACTGGTTTAGATTTACAAGCACATGATGCTGAGATGTAACGCTTGTGTGCCACCTATTACATCTCTTTTTCTTTTACTCTCCTTCTGTTACAACCCCTACTGATCCTGCTATCTTGCCATCACAGTCACATTAAAAGTTTAATTAATCCCATTGTCTCAAATTTTTCACCCTTTTTAGTCTTTGAATTAATATAAGGTCTTAAAAACTGGAAATACGACCAAAATAAATAACTAAAAATAATACAATAAAATTGAATCTGTATTTGGATGCATTTGATAATATGCATCACATAATAATATGTTTTTATTTTATTTTATTCATTAAAATTGCATGTACAATATTTATAAGATTGATCAAAATACTGAATGTAAAACAATCATAAAATAATGATCAAAATGCTGATTAATTTGATCATTTTATTTAATTTTATTAAAATTGCATGTGCAGTAATTATAAAAGAATTATCAAAATGCTACTTTTATTAACAAATATATTTTTTATTAATAAAAATGATAAAATATTGACCAAAATGCTGATTAATTTTATCATTCTATTTAAATTCATTTATAAAATTTGCATTTGCAATAACTATTTAAAAAAAAAAGATAAAAAAATAAAACAAAATTATTTTATACAATGTTTGTGCTAAGGAAATAAATGACACCTCAAAATCATGCAACTAGTTTTCTAAGCAATCAGACTTACTCTATTCGCCCTAGGAAGGAAAGCACAATTCACATTTTCTTCAGAAAGAATAAAAAACCTCTTAAATTGGTATTATTATTTTTAGTTTTACTTTTATTTATTTATTTATTTTTTCCATTCCTGGTCCCTCTCTTCCTTCCGCAGTTCTTGTTAATTTGAAAAGCGTTTGCGGCTCTCTGCCTCTCTTTTATACTCTTTCACAAACACTAACAAACATTCTTTCTTTCTACCTAAACCTAATTTCCATTACTAGGGAAGTGAATACACTCTCGCTGACACATACACACCCTGAAAGCCAAACCCGCTAGATGTGTGCGTGTCTGCGAGCATGCACGTCTGCCATCTGACAGCACGTCCCACCTCTGCCATCTCACATCTATTTGTTTAAAAAGGAATTTGAATAAAACAGCAGCTCACTTCTGAAGTGTTAACCACAACCTGTTATGACTGTTAATCCTGCCTTATTGAGCCATGGAAAAATTTCATGACTTAGCAGCATCAGCCCAGCTTCAGTCAAAATCAGCTGAACGGAAACGGTGACATTTGGTGGTGGCATCACGTACTGTATCGTTCTGCTTTCTTAAAACTTTTGTCATTGGAACAGTCAGCAGTTCTAAGCTACAATGGTTTTAGTTTCTGAACAAATGAAGGTGTACTGACTATACAAGAGCAGTAAATAAAACCCTCTGCAAGTCCAGGTTCCGCATTTAATTTTACACATGTGCCTTTCACGTGCACATAAATGTCTATTTCAGTTGCTTTGTTTTCATTGAAATAGCAGATACAGTACTGTACATTAAAGTAACTCAAAACATTAGTTGAAAGAATTAGTTAAAGGAATAAATTCAACCAAAAATGACAATTCTGTCATAATTTACTCACCCTCATGTGGTTCCAGACCTGTATGACTTACTTTCTTCCATGGAACAAGAAGAGACTCTGAAGACGGTGCTGGTTGCTCTTTTCCAAGCAATTCCTGAGGTTTTCAGCCTTAGAAAAGGACACAAAGCGTATTAAAATGTGTCCATTCAACTTCATATGAGAACATTCATTTCTCAATTAACTAAATGCTTGAATTAAGCTTTCTTGACAAATAATAATAATAGTAATAATAATTTGCCAATGTATGATTACAGCAACCATAAAAAAATGTGAAAAGCTGTTCAGAGTAAGTATGGCTACACAAAGCTAAAACAATAGTTTTTTATTATACATTTTATTTTTGTAGTTTTATTTTATTTTTCATTTGTCACTATATAATTCAACACTTTCATTTGTTTTAATTCATAGTTTTGATGACTTAAGTTTAAAATTTGGTATTACAATTAAGTAATATCTTATATTAAAAGTAATACAGTGGGTACGGAAAGTATTCAGACCCCCTTCACTTTTTTCAATTTTGTTATGTTGCAGCCTGATACTACAATTGTTTAAATTCATTTTTTTTTCTCATTAATCTACACTCTGTACCTCATAATGATGAAGTGAAAACAGAATTTTAGAAATGTCTGTAAATTTATTAAAAAAAAAAAACTGAAATATCACATTTACCTAAGTATTCAGACCCTTTGCAACAACACTTGAAATTTCGCTCAGGTGCCTCCCATGTCTCTTGATCATTGCAGAGATGTTTCTACACCTTGATTGGAGTCCGCCTGTGGTAAATTAAATTGATTGGACATGATTTGGAAAGGCACACACCTCTCTGTAAAAGGCCTCACAGCTGATAATGCATATCAGAGCGAAAACCAAGCCACGAGGTCAAAGGAACTGCCTGCAGAGCTCAGACACAGGATTGTATTAAGGCACAGATCTGAGGAAGGCTACAAAAAAAATTCTGCTGCACTGAAGGTTCCCAAGAGCACAGTGGCTTCCATAATTCTCAAATGGAAGAAGTTTGGCACAACCAGGACTCTTCCAAGAGCTGGTCCCCAGCCAAACTGAGCAATTGATGAAGAAGGGGCTTGTCTAGACTGGTGACCAAAAACCTGGTGGTCACACTAGTTGAGCTCCATGATCATATATGCAGATGGGAGAAACCTATAGAAGGACAAACATCACTGCAACACTCCATCGATCTGGGCTTTATGGCAGTGTGGCCAAACTCAATCCTCTCTTCAGTGAAGACACATGAAAACACACTTGGAATTTGCAATAAAGCACCTAAAGGACCCTCAGACTCTGAGAAACAAGATTACCTGGTCTGATGAACCTCAATTCTAAGCATCATGTTTGAAGGAAACCGGCTCTTCTCATCACCTGCAGAGTACCATCCCAAAAGTAAAGTGTGGTGGTAGCAGCCTCATGCTGTTGGGCTGTTTTTCAGCGGCAGGGACTGAGGAACTCATCAGAGTAGAAGAAAAGCTCAATGCACCAAAATATTGAGATAGCCTTAATGAAAACCCAGTCCAGGGCATTCAAAACCTCAGACTGGGCCGAAGGTTCACCTTCCAACATGACAATGACCCTAAGCACACAGCCAAGGCAACACAGGAGTGGCTTAGGGACAACTCTGTGAATGTCCTAGAGTGACCCAGCCAGAGCCCTGACTTGAACCCTATCGAACATCTCTGGAGAGACCTGAAAAAGGCTGTCAACAGACGGTTCCCATCCAACCTGACCGAGCTTGAGAGGATTTGCAAAGAAGAATGGCAGAAATTCCCCCAATCCAGTTGTGCAAAGCTTGTTGCGTCATACCCAAAAAGACTCGAGGCTGTAATTGCTGCCAAAGGTGCTTCAACTAAGTACTGAGTAAAGGGTCTGAATACTTATGTAAATGTGATATTTCAGTTTTTTCTTTTTAATACATTTACAAACATTTCTAAAATTCTGTTTTCACTTTGTCATTATAAAGGACAGAGTGTAGAGTAATGAGGAAAAAAAAAAGAATTTAAACAATTGTAGTATCAGACTGCAACATAACAAAATTGAAAAAAGTGAAGGGGGTCTGAATACTTTCCGTACCCACTGTATATTTAAAGTAAGATATTAAAAGTCATATCTCAAAAATCTCATATTATTTGCAAAATGGATGCACAACCATTTTTCACTGAGGTTGTCTGAGGTCACAGTCACACTTCTGAAAGTGAAAATGAGAACTCAGGATGTAGAAATGCAAAACTTATAACCACCACAGGGGAAATGTGCAGCATGGTACGTAATACAGTCTGTGTTAGATTGCACTGGCACTAACCGCCTAGTACTGGTGAAAGGTAGAATCACCTACTGACAAATAAATTCACTAGTAAAGGGAGGATAGGGTGTCCCTTTCAAGCACACAAACACACATCCAAAAACAAACTTAACGCTCACTGAATGTCTGCAAGACGCCACATTCAGATCAGCAGCCAAGCGACTGAATAAAAAGACCCAAAGAAGGCTTTGACAACATTCAGTGAGTGTTAGTATTTGCTTACTGGTCCTTGCAGAAGCTTCGAAAGCATGAATGCTTTATTCGTTCCCATGCACTGTAACCGTGGAATCTGCATATCCAGACAAACGCAGCTTAAAATTAGCTCATCATTAGACAGTTCATATTACACAATTTTTTAGTCTCAAACAATTTCTTCTCACTCTTTGTTTAGTAACACACTGTTTTTTTTGTTCAGCGGGTAAAATGCTGCCAAATCTGCAGTGTGGACTGACTGGCTCCACAGGTTCAGCGGGATCTCTTTCTCACTAATGTCCTATTCCAGGTACTTCATTTATTCTCCATTTAGTAATTTAATTTGAGTTTAAATGTCACGAAATCTTTTACTAAGTGTCACATAAAAATATTAAATCAGTTAAAGGAAATAAAACTTTTCAAATAAATAAGCAAAATGCTTCAAATAAACTGCAGGGTTTCACTGTAAACAACATGACCTGCTTTGGGGTCAGCACAAAAGATCAAAATGTGGTTAAAATGAATAATTTTCCCTAAGCAAAAATGATTGAAATGTTCATTAGATTTATTGCATTTGAGAATAATGCATAAAAATAATGTAGCACAATAACTATTAGAAACTTCAGTTTAAGAATAGATAGGATAATGTTATTTTGGTCACTTTGTGTAATTACTTTTGGTCAGTCTACACTCGAAATAAACTTCTCATGGTGCCATTAAGGCCGACACATCCATCTTTCAGATCTGATCATCCACGTGAACACCAAATCCCACATGGAAACAGTCCTTCTAAGCGTCAAACAGGCTCTTTTGAAGACCATGCATGACCATTCAAGCTACAAGGAAAAGGGAGCAGTCTTCTCAGGTCAGACTAAATATCCTGACTGCAAAGGTCACAAGTCAGTCACGTAACTAGACAAATAAACAAGTAACAATGAGAGAGGAATAGTGACAACTTTTATGTAAATATACAACCTCAGTGACAATCAAAGCACCATCCACAATTGAGAGAGACTTCCTTTGAATTTTTGAGAAAAAGGAAGGAAAAATGAGCTGAAATGCAATATTATATTATAATTTTTTTACTGTAATACTATTTTTGTATTAGATGACTGGAACTTACTGCTGTATTTGTGATATGCACAGTGTCTGTATGTGTATATATGTACACACACATATATGTACAAGTATATATATATATATATATATATATATATATATATATATATATATCTTCTCTACAGGGTTCATCTCAGTTGGCAGGAAGTGGAAAAGTCACTAACGTTAGATGAAAAGAAGTTGGGTGGTTTTCTCAACTTGTGGTTAAATGTGACATTTTAGAGTGTTACTCTGTTACATAGTGCACCTAGGCAGAAACACATACACAGATTGTTCCATTAATGTCTGATTGTTTTACATTATTGTATAAATACTATACACTATACTATCTAAAAATGCTATTGCTAAAAAGCTACAATACAAAAAATAAAATGTAACTGAAATACAGACTTTTTTTACTTTAAGCATGGCAATGGGTTAGCGTGTTATTTTTATTTTTTCAGGCAATATTCAATTGCTTTTTTGTAATATAGATTGTCAAGGTACAAACTGACTCAAAATTAAACTCGACCTGAGAAATGGAGTAAATATCCACCATATTATTATACGTTTTCTCTGCACAAAAATGCTTACAGCTGATTACTATTTCAGTGACTGTATGAAATCTTGGTTGAGCATAAGAACTGAAAAGGACCCATGCAAGCCCCCTTGTGGAAGAATAAGGTTTTTGTTCTTTTTTTTAATAATGCCTTATTCTGATGAACAGATGTCACCACAAAAGATTCAGATCTTCAGATTCCCACAACCTCATCAGCCAGCGGTCTTCTGAGACTTGTCTTTTCATTTCTGACCCATGTCCTCACTAACCTCACATCTTTTCTCTGTTGTACGTCTGGTATTTCGCACTAGGCCATTAGAGGGCACAGCAATGCCAAAATGGAAAACAAATGGTGGCTTTTACTATATGTAATATGGATCAAGTGAATCAGGTTAGTGGATTGTAAAAATGTTGGTTGAGATGAATATATGACCAATCCAGACAGCAAAACACAGTGGTTAATTTCACAAAAAGGGGTGATAGGTGGGATACTAAACCACACTAAATCAATTACATAACTAACCTGCCACGAACGGATTCAGTCTGCAATCAGTATTTGTACTTGGTGACGAGGTCAATGGGAAAATAAAGAAAAGCTTTCACAAAAACAAAACAAAACAAAAAAAAAATCTCATGGAAAATACTTTTTCTTCCTTGCTTGCAAAAAATATTACATTATATTATATTATATTATATATATATATATATATATATATATATATATATTTTTTTTTTTTTTTCAAACTATACAATAATTATAATCATTCTACTATTTAAAAAAATTCATGCATATCAATATTCTTATGACAATGGCTCAAAATTAAAAATGTAAATCTAATTATGACCACTAGATGGCAGCCATAACATAGTTTAAGTGTTTCCTTACACTGACCTACTTTTGATATCACACCAATCCACACATGCCTCCATCCCTAATCAACACAGAACAACGATACCAATTTTAAAAAGCCTACAGTGTAGAAAAGCTTTATGCTAAATAAATTGGTCTTTCATTCAAGATTATGAATAGCAGAACACTTCTTCTAGCTGTGATCTCATTTAATGGTACATTTCCTCTTGCTTTGAGGTCAAATGAGGTGATACCATACCAACCTAATATTGAGAACATTTTATAGACCTGCGTTTGCAAAGGTTCAACCAAAATGTTAAAAATACTTACTAATTTGATTAACAAATGAAACCCTCAGTTCTCCTCAATTAAAAGCCTATTGTGTTGCATACACGGATAATACTGTGGAAAATACTCAGGGGACATCAAAAGAACCATTGCAGGTATTTCTCAGTGCTACAACAGGACATCAGCGGCACAGAGGGACTCCACATAAATATTTCATCTTCTCGCCCATGAATTATGCATATTCTATTACACGCCCACATAATATGGTGCTCATGTCAATTTGGAGGTCCATTGCTCTACAGGGTGACGGCTATGAAATCCACCTCTCAGGTGAAATGTGATATACCGCCGGATCCCTCTGCTTCTCCACAGTGGGGCTTATGGGAATTACTGTTTTACTGGAAAACAGGTTAAGGCAGTGGGTCACTGTGTCTGGAAGCCGAGTATCAGGGGAGCTGTTGGGGACCAGATAATTAAGTACCGGTCAAACCAAATAAGTCATATTGCAGATTAATTATTTAGAATAATCCATATGATGCATACAGAGATTTATGAATATCAGACATCTGATGCTAGATAGGGAGGTGTGTGAAATTAAAATACAGATATGATTTGTGCCTAGCTGTGATATATAATACTGATTTGCAAGAGCATGATAAAAAGACAAGGCATGTAATACACACACTCTTCACATTAGCTACAATTAATTTCATTTTATTTGAAATAAATTGCTATTTTGGATCCATCTGCTCTGCTTTATGATAAATTATAACTGTTGAAAAATAAACTAGATTTCCTAATTTTCTTAAGAAAATATAAGCAGTGCTTGTTGGTCCAAAACTCAACGCCTTAAGGTACTAGAGTAGCAGTTGCTAAGGTGTTCAAAGCTGTTCTAATTTTTCTAGAACAAATTGAGGAAATATAAGCATATCTGTGTACATAAATGTATATTTTTTGGTAATAAAATATTGCAGCCTTGCATTTACAAATACATGGATATGCTAGATATATTCCAGTGGCTTCCACCTCCCCCATGATGAGGAACAAACACATGACCACTGACATGAAGGCCAATCACCCTCTGGACCAATCAGCTCACTCGGAATTAGCCTTTCAGCCAATCAGCTTAACCCCAGGGCCCTGAGGACTGTGTTTTACTGTGATCTTTGTGCCCCATTATTTGAATATATTTGCATATATTGCAACCCCATTGCCTACACAGAACCCAGCGGCCCATAGGATATTAGTGTTGTCTTTATCTCAAAAAACTGAGATAGAGGTTGAAGAAAACTACTTAAGATGATACAGTGGTATAAATTAAAAAGATTTTGTGTTTCATTATTTCATTATATGGTTACCCTTTAAAACAAGGTTCAATTTGTTAACATTAGGTACAAAGAACAGCTATTTTTATGGCATTTATAGTTACATTTTATTTTAAGGTGCCCTTGTTACAGTGTAATTATACATTTAAGTACTGAGTAATATTAATTAACTACATGTGATTACTAAATGGTTAGGGTTAGGGTTACTTGCATGTAATTATGCATCATTTATTGTTATTATAATAGTAAGTACATGTAACGTGTAGTAAGGACACTTTAAAATAAAGTAGTACCGCATTTATTAATCTTCTAAATAAATATTTGTTATTACGTGCATTCTTAATACACTAGCTTATGTTAATTTGCATAACTTGAAATGTTAATGTATTGGTATATAAAAAATTAACATTAACCAAGATTAATAAATTCTTAAAATGTAATCAAACTGAATGGTTATAAAGTGTTACCCTTATTTTTATACAGAAGTCAACAACTACATTATATATTTGACAAACAGCTGTGCTTTCACAGGTCAAACAAATAATGTGCAAACAGATCATTATTGATGGCATCGTTCATATGCTTCTCGCTCGCTTCAGTAAACTTTTCAGCACGCATTTCAAGTGAGCCGCCATGAAATCCAAGAGAGGAATTAAAGCCCTTTGTGTTGCCATGGTGCTAGTAGGCTGACAGAACAAGAAGCAGGGGAGGGATTTAGGAAGAAGGGGGAGGGTCACAAAAGCATGACGTCCTGTGATTGGCTGAGGCCGTGTCACATGTGACCTTTGGAATGCTAATGCCTAGATTCCCCCCCCCCCCCCCTACTTTCTCTCTCTCTGCTCTGCGGTAAAGCTTACAGCACAAACACAACCCAGAAATGGTGTAGGATAGCAGAAAAGCAGGACGTAATCCAATCCTAGGAAGGAAAGGCAAACCCAAAGCGTAAGGTAGGCATTATTTATGTGCATGTTGTGAAATTCCTTCCTTCTGGTGGTTCTTAAACAAGGTGGGAAGGAATTGGGGAGAGAGAATGTGTTTGTTTTCTTACTGCATGCTTCCAGACCTGTTTCAAAGCCAGCCAGCCCAGATCTGACAGCTCGAGGGACGACAATGTGGATGTGAGGGCACTGGCCTGCTGTTGGCAAACCTGTATAGACAAAACACACTTTTATCAAGACAACAATCCTGTTTTGTAACACAAAACCTGCCATTCTTCTGTATAACGATAAACTTGAATGCATAACACATTACTTACTTTAGATTAACTCTAAATCTGAAGGATGGTAGGAATATTATCAGCCTTTTTGACAGCATAAAGGATTGGTTACAAATCTGAAGGATATTCCTTTAAAAGGTCAGTTTCCTTCATGCCAAGTACAGTGTACGTATGTGCATCTGAATGAGTCGAGTCTGGGGTCAGGGCCGGGTCACTGTGCCCTTGGCATTCCATGTGACCCACATTAGGCCAGATTATATAGAATGGATACCATGTGAATGAGTGCGCCAGACCATAGTGCAATTGGATGATTGTGTGCATGTGCATGTGTGTGTACGTTTAAACTGCTCTTCTCTTTAGTACTTCCAAGTTGGTGATTCAGCCAAATAACAACACAGCTGGATTAGAACGAGAAGCGCAAATCGCTCCAAACCAGATCCTGTGACAAAAAAACTTCTGCATCGTATTAAATCCAGAATGTTCTGATCTGCAGATTCCCAAACATGCAAAATTCCATTCTGCCTCATGGAATTATAATGCTGCCACTTGGTTCAGGTTGTTTGCCTTTATAACAAACACACTCACATTATTTTGATTATAATGTTGATAACTTATAGTAGGTGTGTTTGGGGCTTTTTTGTTGTCACAGTAAATGAACCAGTTTCACATGGTGCAAAGCAACTGCCTCAGCGTTTCCATCAATCTCTGACAGGGCAGTTTTAAGTTTTAATTAGTTGTTGAGACTAAAATCAGTGAGCAAGATTATAAAATCACACATATAGAATCAAATCAACAAATTTGACAAATGAGACTGATTTTTTTAATAGGCTAATATGACTGGAGTCATCTTATGAGTATACATCAATTAAATGAAGACAAAGACAGTAAATTATTCAGTGCACCTTTAATTTAAAGGCTGATGTGTTTATTAAGGAGATGAATATACAAACTAGGCTAGCCATATGAAAGAATAAATCAATGACAACCAATGACAACATCATTACTCTGTTTTTACATAAGGTTTGCGGTTCCAGAGGACAGTGTTGCTTAAGTTCTGAGCTATAAAATTACACTTACAGATTCAAAGCAATGAATTTAAACTAGTTATGCATTTTCGGAAGAAAATGTGAAAGCTGATTTGCCATGCAAAACTCACCACTTTGATGCTAGTGTTTTCGGGATCATTTCTAGGCTTTCACTAGGTGAATTTATACTTTTCTAGTCTCTACACATGGCTTGAGTCCCTCTTTTAATGATTGTTCCACCCTCTTTGGTCTGACAGATGTAAATAGTTAGTCTGACTGTTTAGAAAATAAAAAGCAAATCTCTCCACAACAAGACACATGATTTGAGGTATCATTCACGTCCATAACACAACTAATATGAGTAATAATAGCGATGCTTGTCTTAGCAAATACAGTCTGTGTGAAAGAATCTGCCTGTCTGCCCATCCACCCATACTTTAACCCAGAAGCTTTTTCTCAAGCTGTCTGTTAAAGTGCTTTTATTAAATAAACCATCTTCCCTCCTTTGTGCAGTGACCCAGAATTCTTGTGAGTGGGACTGAAGGTTAATTGCACTGGGAGCCTGATTGTGTGCGCTTACTCTAACGTGCCGATTACTTGAAGGAATTAGAGCTTCGAGTGTCTCAGTTTTAACCCAGAGTCAAAGAAAAATCCCTCAGTGTGCATATAAGCATGTTTACCTAGTTAAAATTGTGGGTTTTGCGCAGTCCATGCTCTCCCCATAGATATGATCACCCAGCTTAATTAAAGAAGTCCAAATGTAATTTATGTGCTCTCAGATTCACTGACAAGTCTAAGTGTCCACATGATGTTCACCGTGTGCTGCGTCACTGACAGCGGTGTGTTCATGTGCTGATGTCTACATTATCCAGGCTAGCTATAGAGGTGTTCTGCTTTGTAGCATTGTGACACTGAAGACAACAAATGTTATACGGAAAGAACATGGGCTGATTTTTCAAACACATGCCCAAAATCATTTAAAAAAATAAAGTGTGCAGTTTTTCCACAAACTGCTTTTTTGGCAGGATGATTTGAATTCAAAGGTATGAATATTGGCATCTAAAGTAGGACTTTTAAAAAGAGCTGCCTGGAGCAACATTTATTATTTTTATAACTAAAAGTGCAATTTCTCATCATTGAAACATGCAGGCAAAAGCAAAAGTGTTCATTTACTGTAGAAAGCCATTGCACAAATGTGTTATTTGCATGCACCGTCATTAATTTACTGCAAAAAATGTCAAATAACAGGGGGGTCACTAAGACAAAGTTAGTAGTATTTGGCTGCTCATATGATCTTATTATACTGGTTTTCATGAGACTGAAAAATACAATAACTTTTAAAAAGCTAATATGACTGGAGTCTTCCTCTAATGGGAGTATACATTATTTTAAACAAATGAAGAAGAAAATACAACAAAGCGTACCTATAATTTAAATTTTGCAAACCAAAACTATGCTAGCCATATAAAAGAATAAATCAATGAACACCTAACAACCAATGCCAAAATCATTCTTCTTTTTTTTTTTTTTTTTTGCAATCATAATAAGGTTTGTGGTTCCAGAGGTGCTCATTACTGACATTCATATCCTCCTTCCCATTAATAAGTATGAGGGGCCCCCTCTGTAACCCATCTTAGTGGTCATCATCAGTGTACTATATTCACAGCCTTCTTAGGGAGAGTTAATCCATCTCTGCTGCATTGATGCTGCGGCTCTGCAGAGGGAAACAGAGCCACTTGGGAATGTCTGTCTGGGGCCGTAGCGGCTCTTCTGCCACAGAATGGGGTACCGAAGGGACACCAATTAACTGAGTCTCAGAGGACAAAGAAAAGAGAGCAGGATAGAAGGAAGGTGAAAAAGGGTTACAGTGAGACTTTTCACTGTCGTACGCTGCCATTAGTCAAGTAAAGCCCACCGGCAAGTGTTCTATGGCTGTGATTTGTTGTTCAGGCCATATAGTATCGGGTGCATATCTCAACTGCTTAATTGCTTGTATTACTGCACAATGTAAAGTATATCATCGCCCAACTCTAATCTGCTAAATGCATCTATAAGGCATGAAGAAAATAATATATTACAAACATTAACATCATGATTTTCTGTAGAGCTGCTCTGAAATGATCTGTATTGTAAAAAGCACTATACAAATACAATTTTAATTTAAGTTGAATATTATGGAACATAATAGATACAGTTTGGTACAGTACAGTTTGTCCTTAGTTTAAGAATGGACAGTTTATAGGTGACCATTTCATATCCATTATATGAATTTATTGACATAATAAAAATTCAAACAATTTTAAACAATTTACTTTTTTCGGTGCCAGGTTTTCAAAGTTAAAGGGATAATTCACCCAAAAATGAAAATTCTGTCATTAATTACTCACCCTCATGTCATTCCAAACCCGTAAGACCTTCGTTCATCTTCGGAACAAAATAAAGAGATTTTTGATGAAATCTGAGAGCTCTCTGACCCTCCATAAATAGCAGGGGTACTACCACAATCAAGGCACAGAAACGCAGTAAGGACATCAGTAAAACAGTACATGTGACATCAGTGGTTTAACCATAATTTTACGAAACTTTATTCTACAATTCATCTCCTCCGCGTCACCCTAGTACGCCATTGTTGGAGAGTATCACGACGCATGCGCACGGTTTGATTTGAACATAAACAACGTAAGCGTGTGGTACTGCTGACACGGTTTCTGTGCCTTACAACGTTTCTGTGCCTTGATCGAGGTAGTACCCTTGCTGTATATGGGAGGGTCAGAGAGCTCTCGGATCTCATCAAAAATATCTTAATTTGTGTTCCGAAGATGAACAAAGGTCTTACAGGTTTGGAACAGCATGAGGGTGAGTAATTACAGAATGACAGTAATGACAGAATTTAAATTTTTGGGTGAACTATCCCTTTAAAGCTATCTAAAATGAAATAAAGAAAATAAAAGCTACTTTAAGTTTATGAAATAAAAAAATATGTATAAAAAATACTAAGTATATGATTAATATAAGTAAAATAGAGAAAAAAACATACAAAATATAATAAAATAAGCATAAATTTAAAAAAAAATGTTTTTATACAACAATAATAATAAATAAAAAAAACTTAAATAAAAAAACCCTTAACAAATGAGTATAAAATAAAAAACAAAACAAAAAAAAATTCTTCAATTGTCAGTGAACTCACTAATCAACACGCAGGCTGATAAAATCATTTAAGGGACAAAGTAGAAAAAAAAAGGAACTCTTTGATGAGATGCACTGTTACCAACATAATAACCAGACTAGTTACCACTGACAGACTGAGGTTTACTCTGACTTTTACAGCAGTCAATTAAAAAGCGCTAAATGAGTCCAAATTTAGTGATGTGAGAGACCATGAAATCAGCATTCCTCAATACTCTCGCATCTGTCCTCGCCCCCTCCGCCCCTCCCGATGGCTGCCCACCCCTGCCTCATTTCCCTGCCCCCCACTCATTTCATGCTGAGTGGATGAGTGAGTAACTAATATGGATCAGACCCAGACCAGACAGACAGCAGCACCCCCATCCCATCCCATCCCATCCCATCCCAGTTTACTGCCTCTTCCTCATCTGTCCATCTTGATTTTCCTGTCTATATCTTTTCCTGTCTCATCGCATATTCTCAGTTTGTCTTTTTCTCTGTTCACACTCATTCTTTCTATCTTCTGTCTTCTGAATGGAAGAAGCACATGTGGAAATGATGATGAAATGAAAGGGAGGTGATAAACAACATAAAGAGAAGGCTAAAAAACAGAATGGAAAGACTAAAAATGTATTATTCACTAGAGTAAATTTTTACTTCTATCCCTTGTCTATCCCTTGTGCAGTCACCTTGCTCTTTTCGTTCCTTCTCTTCATGCTGTTTCCACCTTGCCTACCTTCTTTCATCCTCCTCATTCCTTCTCTAACCTTCCTTCTTCCACCTTAATTTATCCAGCCCCACCAGAAGCTAATCTATATGCTAATAAGAAGATGGTAATCAATGACGTTCATGCCCGTCTGTGTGCAATCAATATATTATATGAGAGAGTACATTTCAGAATAACACAGCCCAGAGGTATTACACAATAAGTGCCTCAATGTACTCTTCAGGACAGTGCCGTTCTTATCTCCTCCTCCAAGGTCAGAAAGGCCCCCTTGTATGTATATTTTCAATTTAGTAGGGCCTCTTCAGAATGACCAGAATGGTCTTTTGTTGTGCCTCGATTTAAGCGGGTCCCAAAACCCTATTCACTTTCTGTAGCACACACAATCTGAATAACGCATCGGCCGCATGAGGTCTGTTTTTCATGAGTGTGTGGTTTGATTGTGATTGCCACAGCGGTTGGGGGTTTTTACCCTTTGCTAAGTGATGCTCTAATCACTGATTATTAAGAAGCAGCCTCATCAGCACAACACTTCATCAACCAACACTGTGAACGGCAGTATTTTCTGACTTCACTGTGTCTGCGCTTGGTGTCTCTTCTTTGTCTTTGTTTTTAGCAGTGTGTTCAAAGGTGATGCATGTAATTATTTGATTGTACTAAAGCATAAAAGTACCATAATATTTGTTTGAAACATGAAAGTTCGCATATGTGTTTCTCAGAAAAACAACACTACAGTCAGTTACTCGAATTTTAATAAAGTTCCGTGTCGGAGTGTCTGTTTCTGTTTTGGTCTGTTTGACTCTGCCCACTGCCAATTTACCCAATATTATTTCAACATCCCGGGTTGCCAGTTATCAGAAAACACAGCGTATTGCAGAGATCGCAGATTCTACGCGATCTAAAAAGCCTCAACATTCATCTAAAAATCTGTATGACCAGAGGCGCATTAAAATGCAGATAAATCAACTCCTCAACCCACAGAGTCAACTGCGTTCATTCCTGTTATTTTATCCTCAATCTGGCAACCCACGTGAGCGTTGAGTCTGAGGGGGCGGGAGAAACAATATTCTCCAATATTTTGAATATGGACTGCAGTACACATTTCAACCACTAGCTGTCAATATTACATACAGCAACTTTAATTGACCGTTTGCAAAGAGCTTGACTGACAGGCAATTTGACCAATCATAACACCAAATCTGCCAACTTGCCCGACAAACAAATCAGACAGGAGAGTGGATTAACTTCGGCGTACTTAAACTTGAAAAATTGCGTGTATTGACATCTTTCCGCGGTTGAAATAAAATATGCTCTGATGTTCATTCATGTTTATTTCGTGTTTTATGTAAATATGAAAAGACGATTCACATGCCGTTTGAACTAAGGCGCTACAGTGATCTGTCACGACACATTAAAGAGCCACAAAACGGTATGTTTTGAATTTCTTAAAAAATGACAAAATTTGAAAGCCGAGACCTTGTTTCATACCTGAAGTAACCTGCTCTGTCTTGTCTGTCGGCGTTTTGTCAGTTTCCTCTTTGCTCCGTGATGTATTTTTTACTGCGTGGGAATATGATGTGTAGTGTGAGAGCGGCATGGTTTGTCAGACATAGCAACAGTAACTAAGGAGGGCAGGTTTTTGTGAAGGGTCAATTACAACTTGTCTTTACAAGTATATTACATTTGCTAAAGAAAACTAAGAAAGCTATTTGCTCCAGTAAAACTCACTGCCACAATGCCAGGGTGTTGCTATGTGGTTGCTAGGGCATTCTGGGTGTTTTGTATTGAAACAAAAATCAATAAGCCAAAATAAACTTGTAAGGATGCTAGGGGTGTTTTAGCATAGGATCATGTTACATAGATGATTTGAGGTGCCAAATTTTAATACTCAGAATTGAGGTCCCTAACCTTAAGTATTATCAAAACAACATTTCCAAATACATTTTTTACAATGTAAGTGTGACATTTCCATCCAGGTCTCATTTTCTGGGACAGGCCTTTTCCTCTGTTTTTGCAAGGCCGAGCATCACCGTTGAATATTCTGAAAGGGGGAGCCGGTGGTGCTTATAGAGGGGGATAAAAAAAATCATTACCATCATCCTCATTAGAGAAGAACCAATTGTCCAATCAGTGCACAGCTCTGCAATAGGGTTCCAAAAGGCACCCCCAGTTGGCTGTCGCTAGGAAACCGCAGAACCGGGGGGGCTCGCATGCGTGTGCTAGATGGAGAGAAACAGGGAGAGAGAGTGTGTCTGTGCCTGGTGACTGGGACGGTGGATTCTAACGGTGATCTGGCAGGATTGGGGTGCAGAACGCACACTAGACAAAGAAGCATTAGGGTCCTGAGGCATGGGGCTCACCACGGGGCCAAACGGAGCTCGTGCTGCCCCTCAGAAAAGGTAGGAGCTGGGTTTTTGTCTGGGAGGTGGGCCCTTGGCTAACCTGGATGTCTGTGAAATGTCTCAGTGCATGCATATTCCATTTCCATCCTTGTCCTTCCATCTTACCTAACGTCATTTTAACTTTTTCGCTTTTTGGAATGGTTTGTTAGTTTGTTCTGTGTTTTGGAATTACTGACAGACTTATTTTTAGCTCTACTAAAGGTGACAGTGCATTTAATAGTTGTTTAAACTGTAAGCTGTAGAGAGCCTCTCATTGGCTGGATGCATATGGTTGGTTGGACCGGAAGCCTCAGACGGGTCCGGGACTTGGACTCAACATAAGAGCTTCCCTCTCATTAGCAGACCCACTCAAGTGCTAAATATGAACCAAGCAGGCTTTAATCATGAGTGTATTGCATTTCATGATGCATTTCCGCCATAGCACATTCTAGTGTTTACTAAGGAACAAAGCTGGTAACATCTAAAAAGGTTGTGATGGAGTACTACCATAGTACTATGTGTACTATTTCTGCAGTATAAAGTACGTATACTAAGTATGCAGTATAGAAACTCTCAAAATGCATGATATACCCACATATTTTACAACTTTACTTTCCAGTTACAAATTCTTAATTCACCAATATCAACTGCAAAAATTGCACTGTTTACATTAAACGCATATTATATATATACATACATATATATATATATATATATACACACACACACACACATATATATTATATTATTTATATATATATATATATATATATATATATATATATACATACATACATACATACAGTTTGAAACCTTTATCGTGCTACATACTTGTATGAGCACAGTATGTGGTAAGGAGCATGCTAGTATGCCATTGCGAACACACTAAGGTAAAGCTGAGCAAAAGCCAGTGTTTTCGCATTTGTACAACGTTTAATAATATTCTAATTCTGTAACCATGTTCCCAGATATCCCTATGTCCCTTCCATTTATGCATATTAATGAGGCTCAGGAGGGACTTATATTTAGATTATCTAATTACAATGCCCAACTCCATTAGTTCTTTGGAGCGCAGGAAATGGCTTGGGGGAGGGCTCATTGATATTACACCATCTCTTGGCGTAATAACAGACCTAGAAAGGGGGGAGGCATAATGGTTTGTTGTGGGTAAAGAGGGGGCGATTCGGGGTAGATAGGGAGGGGGTGAAGAGTGTGTGGGGTTAGTGGCTCTCAACCACATGCGTGCGAGTAATTAAATGAGTATAATTGAAACCATGCCACACTTCCCCTCTAAAGCTCCCCGCCATCCCAACACTCGTTCTCTTTCTGTCCCCCATCTCAATCCCATTACCACTTTCTGTCCCTGAATAAGAAACCCCAAAAGACAGAGAGACAGAAAGGAAAGGAGAGAAGTCATTTAAACATTAGTGCCTATGGCGATTCTAGTGATGAGATTTAGATGGGTGAACCCTCAGCCTAGGCACCTATTTCTCATTCATTAGCCCTGATTACATGCATAATGTCTGTATGATGGGATGAACCAACATATGATACTTGATTCTTGTGATACTTGTATCTACGTCTAAGTTTAAAAAATGTTTCAGATTCAGAGCAAGCTCTTTCCACTGCATCTGTGACATGCTGTTGATTATCACAAAAAATGAGTTAGACTCAGTCTAAAAACAGGCATCATGTTTACAGAGTGCACGTATAATGGAAGATTATGCGGTAACACATTCTGGAGAATCAGGGTTGGTAATGTTTTTGAAGTACTTAAGTGTCTTATTTTTTCATCAAATCTGCATTTATCTGATCAAAGTACAGTAAAATAGTAATATTGTGAAATATTACTACGGTTTAAAATAACTTTTTGTTTTAATATATTTTAAAATGTAATTTATTCATGTGATGCAAAGCTGAATTTCCAGCATCATTACTCCAATCTTCAGTATCGTATGATCCTTCAGAAATCATTCTAATATGATGAAATTTGGTGCTCAAGAAACATTTCTTATTATAAATGCTGAAAACAGTTGTGTTGCTTGATATTTTTATGCAAACTGTCATTCTTTTTTTCAGGATTCTGATGAATGAATGCAAATCTTTTGTAACAACGGAAATGTCTTTGTCACTTTTGATCAATTGAATGCATCCTTACTGAAACATATCAACATCAAAAAAAAAAAAAAAAAAAAAAAAAAAAAGACTTGACCATAAATAAATTAGATAGATAGATAGATAGATAGATAGATAGATAGATAGAAGCAAATGTACAATGCCTTGCCTCAATCAATAAGTGCATTAAAAGCAATAAAATAAACTATTGTCTGTGGTAATCAACAGCATGCTGAAAAAGCTTGACCAATATAATTTATTTAATTCCTCTGTATAAAAGCAGACTGAACCAAAAAGTAATGTTTTGTTGATGCAAGTATTGTTTGACAACCTTTAATATGGTTCTGTATCGCATATTGACATGGGCAGCTCTTCTGACTGGATGTGTAATCCATCTTCCATGGCCGTTCATGTGGTGGTAACTGGAGACTACGGAGAAAAAAGGTTTACTGAAACCTAACACTCAAATTCAGTGTCCAGGAAGAACTCAAATCTAATTATAATGTCATTTCCAGAAAAGTATAGTATGTGAACGAAGTGATGTTTACATCTCAGGCTACTAGCTAGGACCATTCTTTTGTATATTACCTTCATAAAAAAGTACTGTGATGGTATCAAACAGCAATACCATGATACTTTGCTATTTACCATGAAATTGAATGACTGCTGTATTTATAGACCATCGTATTTACATGATACTTCAAAGTATTTCAAAGAACACTACAGTACAACCATTAGGGCTGCATGATAAATTGAAATAAAACCGAAACCCTGATATGAGTTTCAATTTTATAACCATATTGATTTATAATCACAAAATTTTGGCCAAATTGTGCAGCAAAATGTTTTTTAATTGCATTTTAAATTGCTATTGAATTTTTAATCAGAAAAATATTAGATTTTTCCCACAAATCATGCAGCCCTAACTACTAAGGTACATATTCAAAAACATGCCATTACCTTAGTACTGTCTAAATTACATGATACTACTTTTTTTTTTTTTTTTTTAAATGCATCAAATTTACAACAAAAGGAGGGAATTTTAGTATCTGGAATTTACTAATTCTTATTCTCTCTCTGTCTCAGCTTGCGTCGAGTGTGGCAGCGGGGCAGTCGTGGTTCAAAGGTGAGGCACCGGGGTGGCACAATGGAGGGTGAGCAGAGCACTCCTGCCTCCAGTGCCAGCAGCAGTACAGGCACCAGTACCTCCACCACAAACACCACAAACTCCACAGGTACCATCAGTGCCTCCACTGCCAGCTCCACCAGCAGCAGCAGCAGCATAAGCAGCGGAAGACCAGCCATTCCACAGATATCTGTATACAGCGGCATACCTGACCGACAGACTGTACAGGTGCGCGTCACACTCACCCTAAAACATAACTATCTGGCAGAATCAATCAGTCCAACTATAGACAGCCGAGTTTAGAAATACATAGTAATTGTGCTGATAATATTTGTGTGCATGTTTACGATTCACCACATCTCTGCTTTCAAACTTTCTTGTATAATTACTCACTGCATTGCACCACACATCACTTTTTTCTTGGTTAAATATTTAATTACTGGACTTTTAGTCCATACTGCCATCTGCTGGTGTGTTTATTACTGCAGTCAGAAGAGGAAAGACAATGAAGATTTCCATGCTTCATATTCATATTCTTTCCTCTGCTGTGGAATGTGGTTGTTCATTATTGACTCAAGGGTTGTCCTTTGACCTCTCCCTACTTTGACACTGTTGCTAGATTTCAGCTGAATGTGATATTGATAACCTTATATCCAATTTAAACACAGTAATCGTAGTACATTTATCAGTAATTCTATAAAAGTTCTTTTTTTAAATAATAATAATAATAATAATAGTAATATGAAGGGTCCTATACATTGTTGTTGTTGTTATTAATATTGTTATCAATAATGATGATGATGATGATGTATAGCACAATTCATGCATAAAATGCTGCTCAAAGTGATTCACATTACATAAGTTAATGGCAAAAATGCCAAAATCCAATCAATCCAAAGTAGTTCAATTTTTTCAACTGCACCCACTATGTTCACTTAATTGTGTAAAGAAACCTAACTACATTTCTGTCTTTAAAATATATATGATAGTGACATAAAATGTACTGGAACAGGTAAGACCCAGCTGCTTCAGTCAGAGTATTCTCAGATCGGTGCACGATCAGACACAAGCAGCGCTGCTCAATAAACTCAGTTTAGGCTGCACTTTACTCACGCCAAGACCAGGGGTCAGGATGCCTGTTGCCTAGCAACTGTGCGGTTGTGGGCAGTTCAGTGAGGACATAAAGGATGAGACAAATGGAAGTGCTGGATGACGGAGAACATATTATACCTGGGAGAAAATGATAGGAAGGTATCATTAGTGATGAGAGCGATGCGCTTATCTACACTGTCATTATATACAGAACATGTTTTTTGAACGTCTGCTCTAGTTCAGGTATTTCGGCATCTTGTTTTGATTTTGTTCTGAATGTTTTTGTCATATTATGGGACGCTAGCTCAGGATCAGTAGTACAGAACAACTGTTAATCTAGGTAGGTGCTCATTCCTTGTCTACATGGTTTGCAATCCTTATTAGGTAATATTCTTTTTAAAGTATGAAAATACAAAATTGTATTTTTTATATTGGATGTTTAAGTATATATTTGATTGACATTAAACAATATCATAAAATGTAACTGTCATCCTATACAACATCAATGCATTATTGTTATTATGTGTTATTAGACTTGCAATGACATTAATATTAAACCTCTTGCTATTAAATTAATATTATGATAATATAACCATATTAAACATCAAGGCTGACCTTGAAAGCAATATGGGAAGTGAAATACAACATAAGATTTAGAGGCTTCTTTTTCAAGCTTGCTGCAGTTCATTTTCAGACCAAAGGGAGGAGACAAATGCATTTTATTGAGAGGTATGATGGAACAAAACAAAAAGTTGCAAAGTAAACATTTAAAGATTAAGATTGTAATCTGACCTATAACAAACATTCAACACCACCTTGAATCACAGCTTGCAACTATTTATAATGTATATATCAACTTAGTCACATTTCTCTCAAACTTCTTAAGGTGAATACAATAGAAATACGTGAGACAATTGTTGACATACAAATGTACAGAGCTATAAAAAGTGCTGACATGTCTCCACGTTTATATATTGAGATCACTGACTTTGACTGATATCTTGGGAACTTTGAGCAAAGTTTGAGACACTATTGAGATTGAAACTCTAGAGGAGACGTGAGATTACCAAAAAAAAAATTAAAAATCTGGTGACTTCAGTTAAAGTCTCCATTTGCACTCCATCTAATCTCATTGCTCTCTATGTGAAGCAATTATGAGATTGAATCTGGTTTCTTGGTCTCTTTTGAATGGTAGGTGATCCAGCAGGCTCTACATAGGCAGCCCAGCACAGCGGCGCAGTACTTGCAGCAGATGTACGCAGCTCAACAGCAGCATCTGATGCTGCAAACGGCAGCTCTACAGCAGCAGCACCTCAGCACAGCGCAGCTCCAGAGCCTCGCAGCAGTACAGCAAGTCAGCTGGCATCCATAGTCTCCTACACCAAGTATAATACACCCAAAATACACTCTTAATCTCTCTGCTGGTCATGTTTCTCCCTCTCAGGCCAGTTTAGCAGCAGGCAGACAGAGTTCGAACCAGAATGGGACCTCATCTACCCAAAGCGGGCCATCACAGACCACAGTAAGCTTTTATTTGGATGCAGCCAATATCTTTGTTTGTATGTAACATAACATTCAGGCTGCTCATGTCACAACTCTGTCTCTCTTATTCCCACAGATTAATTTAACCACGTCCCCTGCCGCTGCTCAGCTGATCAGTCGTGCCCAGAGCATAAACTCCGCCCCCTCTGGGATCTCCCAGCAAGCTGTGTTACTAGGCAATGCCTCAAGCTCCACCCTGACAGCCAGCCAAGCTCAAATGTACCTGCGAGCACAGATGGTGAGCACACCTGTATAATCACAAACACAAGAGTCTTTCATGTTTGAGAGGTTGCTTTCCATCTTTTATGTATATTTAGGAGTGGAAAACTGACTCTTAGTCAGTCATTGCTTTTTTGCTAAATGCCAGAAATAAGTATGAATTCAGCTGAATTAGGCCACTGATAATTGGTGTGAACATCATTTTACTGTGTGTTTTTAAAGTAAAGTTAAATGTTTTGTCTAGACAATTACTCCAAACCTTTTCAATGTACAGCTTAACAATAACACATTCCAAAATTTTCAACAATTCAAATTTGCATAAATACAATGGTGTGAACAATAATAGTTACAATAATTATTAATAAGATATGCATAATTGATGTTTTTACTGTTGTAGTCTAATGATCACATAGTTACAGTGTCAAAAGGAAGAAATGATGCAACAATTAAAAATGGTTCTGCATATTGGTTAAACAGGCATAAAATTTGTATTACATCAGTCACAAAAAGGCTGTATCAGTCAATCTCTATCAAACACTCAATATACCTTCTAACTGAACTACAATAATTTTGGTAACACTTAAAGCCTTTATGTATAATCCATTGTAAGAGTAGTTTTAATGTATTTATTATGCATTGTAATGCACATTATAATGCATTGTATGCTCTTAAAAATAATTATAATAGTTATAATACGAATCTACTGACTGTTACACCTGTAGAAAGTATAATGCATTAAAACAAACCTTCAAATATTATAATGCATTTTAACTTTGGTACAATTATTTCTAAAAAAGGTATAATGCATTACAATGTACACTATGAATACCTTTATACATAAAGGCTTTAAGTAAAGTGTTACCATACTTTTTCTAGGGATAAGCTGTTTGATCAATAATGATCATTCCAATTATTTTTTGGTATAGCCAGTAACTTAGATGCTGGCCTATCAATCTATGCTGCTTTTCACTTTTTTGTTCTCACTTAACCATGATCCTTAAAATCATTAACATCTGAATGTACTACAGAAAAAGGTTGATATTTAATACTTTGGTATTAAATTACTTCTGGCAATTAACAGTTTATTAGTTACTTATTAGTTAATTAACTTTTTTTAACTGAAAAATGAATCCTAATATTATCTGCTTTTAATATTAACCAGCGGATACTGATCATTAAAAACTGTTATACTTACGATGGTTGATGCTGCGTGAGCATTCGTTAACTCCTGTGAACACATTCTAGATTAACTTTAGTATGACTTGAGTATGATGGAGAGTTTCCTGAGGACATGATGGAGAGTTTCCTGAGGACGTGGTGTTAATGAGCATCTTTGTGTATAATTATTTTAGGCTCAGCAGAGTAATCTTGTGCATGTAGCCAGGAGTCTGGGCCGAGCCGTCCCTCTGTCCCCTCAGCTGATTCTGGCTCCCACAGCTACAGTAACTGCTCTACAGTCTGACAATAATACAGCCAATAACACACAGTCTGCCTCTGCACAGGTACACACACACACACACACACACACACTACTGTAATACATGCACACCCAAACGTACCCATGATTGCACAAACATTTCTCATTTGCATTCATGAATTTGCTGTGCTTGAAACAATTATCTTCATGAAGCATTCATAAAATTGTGGATGTCTTGAAATCACAAAAATCCTGAAGGAAAATTTACAGAATTTGGAACATTTATTATACATGTATTGATTCAGCAGACTCTTTTATTCAGAAATACTTTTAAGGAATCAATCCTAAAAGGAATTTAAATATATATATATATTTTATATTTTGATCTTTTAGTTTGTCAGGATAAAATGCTTCATCTGGGACATCAGAAGAAAGCCTTGTAGCGCCCCTCTGTGGTGTCCAATGCAATACTATTAATAATATCACTAATTACTAATACTACTAATTAAAAATAATATTCTAATATCTTAAACAAATCAATAGAATTTAAGAATAAAAATATAATAATAATAATTTTTAAAAAAAAATCAAGTTTATACAGTAGGATCATAGTTCATTCATTAAAGATTCTTATTTTATTAGGATTACGAGCATTATGACTGGCTCCAAATTATAATAACAATTCCAACAGGAATTTTGTGCATATTACTTAAGGCTCTTTAGCCTAGTTGATTCTGTGTAAAATGTAACTTTAAATACTACAATTCAAATGTTTCAGTACATTTGAATTCAAAGGTTTATTGGCTGATTTATGACTTTCACAGGTGCAGAACCTTGCCCTGCGCAACCAGCAGGGGGCGTCTTCCACCTCTCAGTCCTCATGCCTCCAGGCACTGAGTTTAAAGCAGACCCCCATCTCCATTCAGCCCACCCCGCTCATCAAGACACCCAGCCAGAGTGCTTCCAGCTCAGACACTGGGAAGAGCAACATGAACTCTGCTTCCTCGGATGGCGTGAAGAAGGGAGAGGAAGGGCAAACAGAGATGAAAGCAGTTAACATGAGTCGTAATGTGTCCTCATCACATCCCTTAATCGCACCAGGTAAACTCAGACCCATATGGCCTACAGTGCTGCTAAAAATATTACAACACTTATGCTATTTCCCTTTGTTGAGGTATTTTTTGCAATCATGACTAGTGTTTTTTAGTGGATTTAAGTTGTTATAGTATTGTCTCTCACTTTGGTTGACATTTGAGCCAGTAATGTTGCCATCAAGCACCTTTTGTCAGAAGTGGTCCAGAAATTGTTGCATGTGCGCACATTTGATCTTTAAACAAACTGAAAGGTTCAATTCATTTCAACAGAAATGTTTTCTGACATGTGCACTCTAATAAGATCCAGCTTCACTTGTCTGTCCATCACGTCACACACTAAGTCCCAAAGACAGGAGAAATGCACCCATTTGTTCTACATGGCTTATGCTCAAGTGCATTAATGCATACGTGGCCTTTGAAGGGCCTTTCTCAGATAAGTCTTTTAGTGACCGTCAACATCTGACATAAACGCCATCCATCATTCCACTGGTCTCTAATCATAACAGCTCACACAGGGCAATTATCCTGCACATTTAGAAGCAGGTACTTGGGTGTGTCGAGGCCGGTAGAGGCTGCTGTGTGTTTAGTTATGCTTTGGTAGAAAATTAAAAAAGGCCTCGGATTTATGTTTACAAAATATAAAAGTATCTTAGGGTAGCTCCAGGGTCTAATATTTGCACCAGTTAAGTGCCAAAAGATGTAAAAATAGGCCTTTTTTTGAGCTTTGTGTGACCAAATTAAATCCAGGCCATAAAAAAAAAAAATTGTAATAACTTAAAATTACTCCCTTTTTACTTAAAAAAAAAAAAAAAAAAGTAATGCAATCAGTTCCCAGAGAAAGAGGGGAAAAAAAGAAAATGGCAGAAATACACACACACACACACACAAAAACACTTTCACATTAATAAAAATATTCTTAAATGTTGATGATTGATGGCTGTGACTAGAGACTACTGGCTATTTAAGAGAGGTAAATGTGTAATGAACCTGCGCTTGTCTTTACCGCAGCTATATTTGTGTATTTACATCAACTCGCTTCATTTCAGTTTCTCATTAGAGAGCTTCTTTCACATTATACCATGTCCGTGATCATTTGCAGGTGTAAGGTTTTTGCCACTGTTTATGTACACAAATACCAGAATGAATGTAGATTAAACAAGCTTCAACTTGATTGAACAAGTGTGTTTGAGAGGGTCCAAGTGAGCCTCACCGGAGAGGAAGGGTAAAAACCTGACACGTGTGTTGGGATGTAGTTTCCATGGCAGTGTGCTCCAGAGAGCTGATGTGATGTGTGTTATGATGCGTGGTTTTCCCCTTGTGCATTAATGATGTTCACGGATCTGGAAACTCAATCTGGATTATTCTTTTAGATGAAACGTTCAGTTTGCTTTTAATAAATGTCCAAATGTTATTGAAATCTTAATATCAGATTAAAAATCATGTGAATGTGGATACTGGGAAGAGAATGGACTGGAGATGTTGCTATAAAAAGTCTAACTATTTGCTTATACATCATCTCTTGAGAATATGATTTCCAAGTGATTGTTGGATTTCACTCCTCGCTTTTGTTTTGTAGGAATTGGCAAAGTCAAAACCAGTAAAAATAGCTTGTTTTGAAGTTGAATGTATTCTCTATTTTGATATTTATATTTGTATCAAATAATTGAAACTATTCTGTTGAATACAACCACACACTAGAGGGCTTGTTAAAAGAAAGTAGAAAAGAGTCACAAATATTACTGTCTACTGTACTGTACTAAAGTGAATATTACATTACTTATTTTAGAGAAAATGCACCCACACAGGAAAATCTTGCTCAAAAATTGCTTTTCATGGCTCAGGAAACCCTAGAGGGGAGACAGGTCTTTATCTCAGGAAAAGTGTGTCTCTCTATTCGCAAGAAACATATGAGATTTTGGAGATCTAATTTGGCCCAACATGTGAGAAAAAGTAGATATTGTATGTCTTCAAGCATATGTGTCATTGTTTTAATGTGTTATGTGTTGTGGCTTTGCATATAGCTGAACGTTCAACAGGAAATTTCGGGGTTTTCCAGGGTTGCGCTCTGCAGGGAATAACTCATCAACTCCTTATTCTGAACATCCGGGAGAAAGAAAGAGTGAGAGAAAGTGAGCACAGAGGATTGAGTCATCTGAACACACCATCCCACACCATTCACATTAGACGGAAGAACATTCCCACACCGAACCTTTTCTGTTTGCTATTAACAGTTGTAAAGAAAGACTGTATTTGTTCCTGACATCTGCTTCGCATATCCAGTGTGCATTTCATGTGACAGAACACACACACACACACACACACACACGTGTATATATATATATATATATATATATATATATATATATATAAACAAACATAAAAACCACACGCTAGCTAACTTTCCAGCCAGTTGGAGTTCTTCAGATTCTTTTACCGCTCATAAACTTTTGAGGTTGTGATCTCAACGTGCCCAACTCTTAAGGTTTTGTGTTTGAATGTTCTCCTGCTGAGTTAATATTAAATTTTAACACACTTTCCTGCAAGTCCTCCAGTCAAACACCTAATCACAGTTTTAAAACTCATCCATTTTCCAATGTCGTAGTCCTGGTTACAGAACTTACACTGGAAAACCCAAGCACAGAGACGAATGTTATTAGATACAGCAAAAAGGACAATCTGAACAAAAAAATAATAAAATTAAAAAAAAAAAAAAAATTTAAATAAAAATTTTATTTGAGATGTAATCAAGGTTCCCACACATTGGACTCAAGGAATTGCCATGATTTTTCCATGTACTTTCCAGATGTTTTTTGATTTCCTGAATAACTATTTTAAAGAATCATTTATATTCAGACTGATTCACTATGAATCAATCAGATGGATTTGTGAACTGGTTCGAAATGGATTCATTGACAGTGTATTTGCTTACAAATCAATTCACTAATGGCTTGCAATATTAGTTTAACAAGAGCATTATTTTAATTGAAAAAAAAAAACAAACAAAAAAAAAACCTTGTAGAGCAGCAGAGCATACTGAATATAATGTTTAAAGTTTCCAGGGCTAGAAAATTTTAAAATTCCCATGACAGAGGGAAACCTGTGCAGTTTAGGAGCTTACCTATGCCATTTTTAAAAAAATACATAAATAAATAAATAAATACAAAAAATCTTGTCCAAATTTATGAAATTCCATGTAAACCTTGTGTCATTTAAATTTGGATCTGTCAGTTTAATGTGTAGTCATATGAAATAGTATGTGTCTGTAATAGCAAGTGTTTGTCTGTGGTTTCTCCTTCCAGCGTATGCCCAAATACAGCCGCAGGCCCTGATTAAGCAGCAACCACAACAGTTTGTCATTCAACCCCAAGCCCCACCCACCTCAAGAACCCAGCCTCAGTTACTGCAGACCGCCTCAGTCCAGCCCCACCAACAGACAGCCTCACTGGCCATCCAGAGCTCCGCCCAGACCTCATCGGTAGCAGGGATCATTCCGGTTTTGCCTAAACCAGCACTTCACAACCAGGGATCGGCTCAAAGTCAACAGGCCACCATCTTCCATTCAACTGTAAGCCACCATGCACTTAGCCAGCATGGCTCACACACTGGCCCGGCCCATGCTAAAGCTCAACCGGTCCAACTGACAGCCATCAATCTCCAAATCCAACCAGCACAAAGCCAGGTAAGTGACTTACTTACTAGAGCCTTATTGAAGATTAAATATAATGGGCCTCACTCATGAAACACGAGCAGAACGAATTTTGGTGTAAATCTTTCTTAAAGCCGTTCTGATGCAAACATTCGAATTCATGAAAATGTTTGCATTTTCAAAATGTCAGTTGGTGCGAAAGAATTTTACACCTGCTTCCTACCATGTGTAAATGGTGCGTAAAACGTAACGTTCGTTTTGGCAAACTGATGACACTGCAGTTTGATGTACTACCATAATAATATTTCACAAGTTCGTTTGCGCTGTCTTTTTTTTATTTGTAGCTGAGAGTTGAAAACTGTTCAACTTTGCGTAAAGCGCAGTGTCACTTTTTACCCAGCCGTCCAATCAATGGAGGAGGGGCGGGACAAATACTACCCTGACCAACCATCCTACTTGTACAATAACTGAACAACAATGGAGAAGTTAATATCGCTGGTTACTGCATTTTTATATTCAGTAATATTCTTCAAAATTAGATACTAGTAGTACTATGTTACTGCCATGGATATATTCCAAATCATAGCAACCAAAGCTTTCTTAAGCGCCACCAACTGGCGCAATAATTTTCAGAAGAGCGCCTGGCATTTTTTCAGCTGGCTAAAAACGCTTTAGTGCAGTGGTTCCCAACCACGTTCCTGGAGGCCCCCCAACACTGCATGTTTTCCATGTCACCTTAATCAAACACACCTGATTCAGATCATCAGCTCATTATTAGAGACTCCAAGACCTGAATTGGGTGTGTCAGACAAAGGTGAGATGCAAAATGTGCAGTGTTAGGGGGCCTCCAGGAACGAGGATGGGGGGCCTCCAGGAACGAACCTCTGCTTTAGTGGACACGTTAATTTAATATTTATTGTTAGGCATATGGCCTATTAGTCTTTTTTGCATTTATGCAATGTACTGGAGCCAACCCTGAGAAGGGAGTCCAGAAGATTCCACAGCATTCCTGGAATGTAACTTACGTAGCTGTAATTCATAGGCAAGGATTATGCTAATTTTCAATGAGCGTGCACGCACACCGAATGATTGGAATTCATTAACATACACGTTTAACTATCAAATCTGACGTTTATGAAGCATTTGTGAAATTGGAGGAGAGTTTTCGGGAAAATTACTCTGAATTTACTCATATTTATGCAAGTTTCATGAATGAGACCCAATGTATACAGTTCAGAAGCAACTAACTTCTATAATATTTAGGCTTCAAGGATTGCTCAGGATGACAAGGAGAAGCCCACCTCTTTGGTGGTGAGAGAGATTTGTCCGCCAGTGCAAATGCAGCCAACCACTATGACCCAAGGGACCGACCCCCCTGAACAATCCAAAATCGACACTGTTAACGCTACATCTCAAACTCAAGGTACAGTGGCCAATAAGAGTTTAAATTTGTTTACAAGTTTACAAGTATAGTTTCATAAACAAACAATGCAGTCATCAACAATTTAAGATACAGAGATGATGATTAATTACTAGGTGCAAGACCTCATGAAAACACACACACACACACACACACACTCTATTTATTTACTTCACATGGATCAAAATGCAGTTACAACTAAATGCATATTCAACAAACCTGCCTGACTAATAATCCAACAATTAAGACACAATTTTGCACATGGAATTCCCTCAATTTTTGTATGCAAGTAAACAAAAATAAACAAAATATCCCTCCTTTAAACAAAATATCCTTCCTTATACCCTACAAATATTTTATATTATAATGGATATTTTGGAGAGATCAATAAAGACTGTAGTACACTAACCGGTAAAACAAATTACAGTGGTTCCAAGATATTTGGAATAAAAATGTATACATTTCAATGCATTAGATCACTTTTTGTGCAGCGTTTTGCTTGAAGTGTGTGCTTGTGCTATTTCACTTCAAACTGACTTTAGTGTGTTTTGTATTTTATTATCTAATGCAGTGACATTCATACATTGTATATATGACTTCCAAATACTTTCTGAGGGCGCTGTATCAAATACCATGCAGCTTGCAGGCGTTTGAGGAATTAAAGAATCACAGCTGAATTAAAATACCAAGCTTTCAACACCCACATGGTGAACCAAAAGTGCCAAAAGAGGAGGTAGTAGGATGAGGGGTGGCATGCAGTTCCCACGTACAGTAATATGGACCAGAATTGACTATGGCCCAGTCACATGACTTCCTTGCCTGGCAAAAGTCTCTAGAAGCTTTGCTGCCTAATCTGTCAGTAACTTAACAAACTGGTTTTGGACCAGGGTGCTTTCCTACCTTCAGATAATGCCAAATATCGCCTACATAGAAGACAAACCGCTGCCACCAGCCAGTGAAAGATTCATTCATTGAACCTCTCCAGAGTCATGTGACCCGCCGCTTGAGGCTGCTGCTGCCATCCAGGGAAAGAGTGCACCGCCTCTCGGGCAGAATGTGCAGTGTTTGTGCGTGGGAGTGGAGCACTAGAAAAGGAGCAGCGCTCACTGCATGTTGCGTAGAATCGCACGCGTGGCGGAGTCTGGATATTCTGTCATTAATCTAATCGCAACAGGCGTGTGGGAATGAGGCTCCCCCCGTGTTTTGAGACTGAATTGAAGAGCGCCCCTGAGGGAAATGACTTTTTATTGCGCTTTGTCGGTAAGCTACAGTATGTCTTGTGTTTTGGAGCCAATAGTTTTGGTTAGTGGGCTTAAAGGGAAAACGCAGAGGTCTCGAGGCGCGTTTCTTTGAACTGTGTAACGTTAGACTTGACACGCTGTTGTAAAACGCGACGCCAGTCTAACGTTAGTGTCTTTAAGGTCCATTTAAACCCAGCGCAGACTGAACGCAGTAAAAATACAACAGGAGAGATGTATTTTTGTTTAAGCGATTTTAAGTTTTAGACTCATAATGATGGTGGGATGTTTCTTAAAGTAATATTTCTCACAAAATGAAATCATTTACTTACCCTCATGTCGTTCAAGCCTTAGTTCTGAGAGTGTGAGGAACAGAAGTTAGTCTTAAATTAATTTGTGTGAGGAACAGAATAAAGTCTTTGTCTGTATTGGCTGATAATCTTCCCCTCAGATGTTGCTCAAGATTAAAAATGGCGCGCCGCTTTAATTAACGTTAGACGTTATTGACGTCAAACATTGGCGTTGGATTTTGACGCAATGTACCTACAAATGTCTCAGATGTTCTTCATACAAAACGATTGCATATATACTTTGTGTTTCATATAAGAAATATAATAATAATAATAATAATAATAATAATAATAATAATGCGTTGTAATGGCATGGGAGAGTAAATTATGAGCAAAACCTTAATAAACCAGCTAGATTTGGTTGGTTACAGAGATATTATTTTCCAGCTGAACTAATCCTTAACCTTTTGTAAACTGTATAAGTGCATTGTTTGTATCTTATTTCCAGCAGCTGTTTTTTCCGCGCTTTCCCGCAAACATTGGCGAGCGCTGATGTTTGTGCTGCAGATCATGCTGCCGGTGTTGTTGTGGTTGCTATGGTGACGAGCAGACGCTTTGTTTCTGTGCCGCCAGGCTCAGTGGAGACAGCGCGCGAGCCCACGGGAGCACCGGAGACACCGACCGTGACCTCGAGCGAGCCGCCTCTGGCAGCTGTAACGGGAGGCGCGGCTCAAAACGGCGAGAACAAGCCACCTCAGGCCATTGTGAAACCACACGTCCTCACGCACGTCATCGAGGGTTTTGTCATTCAGGAGGGAGCTGAGCCATTCCCTGTGAGTAGTAGTAGTAGTAGTAGTAGTAGTAGTAATAATAATAATAATTCTTCTTCTTCTTAATTCAGTTCATTATAATTGTTTAATTATAAAATAAATCTAATAATAATACAGTAATAGTATTGTTGTTGTTGTTATTATTCATAATAATTTTAATACAACACCAACAATAATAATACATTTATTTGTATTACTTTAGTTATTTATAAAAAAAATAAAATAATAATTGGTATTATTGTTAGTAAAAATTATTGTTGTTCTAAAATTATTATTATTATTATTATTATTATTGTTATTATTATTCATAATCATAATACAATACCTAATTTAATACGACAACAATAATACATTTAATAATATTATTCTTTCAAATAATTATAAAAAGTAATGCAAATTTAAACTGAAAATTAATATAATAATAATAATAACAATTTTTATTTTTGTTAATAATTATTGTTGTTCACAATAATAATGCTACAGTAATCAGCATCGACATCATTGTATTATTTATTATTATTATTATTATTATTATTATTATTATTATCAATTTATTTATTAATTAATGACTTTTTATTTATTTTCTGCATCATCTGTTTGATTGTATGTTAGGGAATTGACATGATTTAAAACACTGAATGTCAGACTAAACTGTAGAAAAAATATTGTCTGTTGATCTTTTTATTTTAAACCTAACACAAGTGTCCACAGTGTTCCAGTGATCAGCCTGACATCATTACATTTGTATACTATATTGTCAGGTGGAGAGACCTCCGGTGCAGGCAGACAGCCCTAAAAAACCAGACACGCAGCTTCCCTCAGATCCAGAGAAAACGGCCAGCAGTAATTCCCTAAGTGCTACAAACTCAGACATGGAGGAGGCTGGACAACAAGGTAGACATTTCGTTTAGTAGATTCAAACAAATACTGTTTTTCTAAGAGGCATGACCTTTTTAAGCGTCAGGGTTTTAAGTTTTGATTGGAAGATTTTGAAACCTGCATTGTTATGAACAAGGGAGCGTCATTATGCATTAGTGATAAGAGATAAGATATGGAATTTCCTGTTTGTGAACTTTACCATTGAAACTTTGTGTAATCAAGGTGCAGCATAGTAATGCCTCACCATTCCAATGATTACACAAAAACACTGTTTCAGCTAGTCATAAATAAACTGTAACTTAATACTTAACACTTAATATTTGATCATTTTTCATCAGACACGAGGACTCAGGAGGAATCTGAGGAGCCCAAGCTCACATGTGAGCTCTGTGGATGGGTTGATTTTGCCTACAAGTTCAAACGTTCAAAACGCTTCTGTTCCATGGTTTGTGCTAAAAGGTTAGAGATTCAAAAACATTTTTATAAATGAAAATATCTAGAAATGCATGGTTAAACAAAGCTGCATTATACTTCAGGGTCATTTGGATTCATTTCAGAAGTTATGATACTCATTGACTGAAATAATACATATACTTATTTATTCAGCTGCTACCAAAATGATAACTAATAATATACTTTTGTGCAATAATTTTATCTAAATGGTAATGTATAACTCTCTTGAACAGATACAGTGTAAGTTGCACGAAGCGGGTTGGTCTGTTCCACCCCGACAGAACTAAAACAACCAATCAGATAAATAAGTGGAGAAGGAGGTCTCATAGTCCCAGAGGCAGGGAGGCCAAAAAGCAGGTGAACAGCTACTTCAGTACAATATGGTAGTGCTTCCACAATGTTTTCGTATAAATATATAAAGTACATCATCCTCATATAGTCTCTTGTTTTATCCCACAGCGGCTCTCTGTGTCTCAGCAATCTCAGGGAGAATCTATATCCTCACCGCTCCAATCTCAGCCTAGTCAAGGAGAGTCCAGTCCCTGCTCGGATATCTCCAGTTATGAGGAAGCAACTTCCCCGCTCTCTGCAGCTAGTTCTGGCCCAATCGTTTCTCAAGGTGGGGTCGCTGCTAATGATCCCGAAGAGCTTCCTCTCCTCAGTCAGCACTTCCTGCCATGTGACCCCACCAAATGGAATGTGCAGGAGGTGTTTGAGTTCATTCGCTCTTTGCCAGGTAAGTCACTCATATCATTTGGATATATACGTTTTGTACAATATTCCAAGTGCTCTAAAGACATTACTGTTCAAAAGTTTGGGGTCAATATGATTTCTCTTTAAGAAATTAATTATTTTATTTAACAGGGACACATTAAAGTTTAGCAAAAGTACCAGTAAAAAAAAGAAAAAAAAAAGTATCATGGTTTCCGCAAAAAATATTAAGCAGCACAATTGTTTTCAACATTGATAATAATAAAGAAATGTTTCTTGAGCAGCAAATCAGCTTATTAGAATGATTTCTGAAGGATCATGTGACACTCAAGACTGGAGTAATGATGCTGAAAATTCAGCTTTGCATCACAGGAATAAATTACATTCTAAAATATTAAAACAAAACCGTTATTTTAAACTGTAATAATATTTCACAATTTTGCTGTTTTTACTGTATTTTTAATCAAATAAATGCAGCCTTGGTGAGCATAAGTGACTCCTTACAAAAACATTTTTTTAAAAACTTACTGACTTCAAACTTCAAAACAGTAGTGTAAATATACATCCATGCACATGCACTTAATATTATATTCTGTCATTAAATATTACAAAATAATATATTATAATGATGGGAAAGGTATGATGAAAATCAGATTTTCTTCAACAATAGATGACTTCAAAATTTATTTACAGATATACTGTTTAATGGTGCACATTTTTGTGTCTTTACAATTAGGTTGCCAGGAGATTGCAGATGAGTTTCGTGCTCAGGAGATTGATGGACAGGCCATGCTGCTACTGAAGGAAGATCACTTAATGAGTGCCATGAATATTAAATTAGGACCCGCCCTCAAGATCTTCGCTCGCATAAACATGCTGAAAGATTCCAAGCCTTGAAAAGGCAGCAAGTGTGTGTATGTGTGTCCTCTGATGTCACTGACCTTGACCTAGTGACTACAGCACCCCAACTGCACTACAACATTTTTAAAAATAATTAATAACTAAAAACTTTATACATATTGGGGCTAAAGCCCAAAACTGCACCTCCTCAAGAAAAGAACTGAATAAATTGAGCTGGAACAGAAAATGACCCGACTACCTATGAAAAATCGCACAATAGTGACTTATACCAAATGGAAGGCATTATGAATCAGTGATTTGGAATTCTTACTGGGATTCACAGATTACTGGATTCAACTAGTAGTATCGGTGCTTTGAAATCTTTGGATAATGTATGTATCACAACAGTGCAGTCCAAACAGAACTAATATTATGATGTGGTTTCACAATCCCACATCTCGGCCCAGATGACTCTGGATTGTACATTTGTTGTTTTCAGGTATGATTTTGTCTTATTGTACATGCCAGATGGTTTTGTACAGTACAAATATGTTTAAGTAAATTATTCTTACCTTTGCGTGTATTTTGTAACAGAGTTGAATCACAACAAACTGGTGCTATTTCACTGTCACATTTACTTTGAGAAGACTTGAATAACAGAAGCACAGTAACAGAATATTCAACTTTAAACCTGAAAACCGATACAACCTGTAAGAAGAGATCCAGTCTGAAAAATTCCTGTCAACAGCGCCTTATTCAATGTGTGTCCGTACAGACGCTCCGATTTTGAGATGCACATTAAATTGTATTTGTCTTGGATATTGGGAATGACACTATGTTTGGTTTTAATTGTGCCCAGATTTGTCATTGTATGTTGCTAGAAAGGATTGTGATGATGAATTGTGCTTTTTGTACAATGCTTTGTGAAATGCCTGTATTTATCAGATGAATGAAATTTGTAATATAACATTTTTAATGAAGGATTTTTGTGTCAACTTGTTTAATTTTTTTGACCCTATATCACATTTTGCCCACACCGCTTCATTTGCGGTTTTATTTATTACGCACTTAATTTTTCATTACATCATTCAGATAAAATACCCAACCAAGCCTTAAAACAAAATATTGTTTTGCCCTGTAAAACCTAACAAACCTAATTTTGTGGAACATTCTGCTATGTCTTTCTTTATATGTCTTTCTTTTTTTTCTTTAAATTCTGGGATGAATGTCCAAATACTTTTTGGGTCCACTCTTATTGTGTGCTTAGAATTTGAATAGGACACCACTAGGTGGCACACAAGTATTTCGTCAAATTTAACTAACCCGTCTACATATTTTCAACATTTAGGATGAGTTTTAGAGTGGTTGTCTATCTAACCCGACCCTGATTCTATAAAATCTTTCTTTTCGCAGAAACCCGTCCAAATATGTCGTGATTAAGTTGGGAGTTGATGAACGAAGAGTGCTTTCTAGCCTCACCGCTGCACAAAGAATCCCATTTTATAAACTTTTCCTGTTACGTCCCGCCCCCTGTCTCTGCATCTCGTTTCTAATTGGTCTATTGTTCTGAAACGCTTCCACCCTATTGGCTATGTAAGATGTCTGTTTGCGTTCCTTCGCAGCAGATGAGCTTCAGTGAAGCCGATCTTTAACAGCGGTGCTGCTCGATGAGCGATATTGGAAACTGATCAAACCTGGCATGGCACCCACAACGGTGAGACCGTTATCTTTATAACATATCGCTTAATACTTATAAATGAAAATGAGCACGAGAGGCATAGAAAGTTCTTTTTCCTAGGATTGTTTGAATAGTTACGTTAATGCTAATTGCTGTTTTAAATAGCCGACAGTTCTGACAGCAACTGTTTTAATTAAGCAAGTACACACGTTCTTCTTTCATAGAGTTTGTGATATGAGATGTATATGAAAAAGAAAAAACAAAACTTTAAATAGTCGAGACATCGCTTTTTAAAGTAAACAGTCTATTGATTATTTTACCGCTTTTTGCTTGTTAGGTCTGCATAAATGTAAAAGGCTGTGTCTCGAAACGTAGTGTACTATCTACTTAGGCAGCATTTTTGCATCAATAGGCGTTCATCATTTTTGGGCATCATATATTACACGTTCACAGTCAGATAAACCCTAATGAGCGCAAAAATGCTGCACGCATATGATGCCCAAAACTGTAGTCCAAATTTGGATGCATAACATTTAAGAAAGTCAACGAAAAAGAGGAACTTTTGATCACATTATATATTAAATTATATAATTTTATATTGTATTATAATTAAATTAGGTCTCAGTAAATGGTCTCGGAATTTTTTTACACTTTCAAAATCTTATTTGAAAAAAAAAAAAAAAAGATTTTTAATTTATTTTTAAATTTATGTCGTTGAACCTGAAAAAATAGGGTATTGTACAACAATAAAAATATCTAAGGGAATATTATTTTTAACTGCTTAAATGTTTAAAACAGTTAAATATATTTTTATGCACTTTATGTAGTCTGTACAGCTGATCACATCAACAGGCAGTTGACATTGGGCCATCTGTTTTGTAGCTCACAAGCAGCTTGAGGATTAAATTAATTACCCTCTGACATGTTGGGTGAGCTTGGACTCAAACACTGACTGCTTCAGTCTAGCTCCAGGGAGAAATGCTGGGTAATTTAAGAAGCATTCGGGCCGATGTTGAATAGTGTAGCACCCTTTAATTCAGAAAGGCATGGGCACCATTAAAAAGGAAATGCCAAATTAGTCAACCATGAAGAACACTATCGGATAATCCTCAAGTGCACATGAAAGAAAGGTTTTGTAGATGTATAATGATCTCTAAGAATGTTTTGACTCTTTTTATCACCTTTCCCTATAATGTTTCATTCTAAATCACAAGTTTAAGTACAGAGACACTCACTGGCTAAAAAAAAGCAAGTATATCTTTTGTATTTTATCACATGTGATCTATATAACTATTAGTTAGTACTTACTGATGCATGATATAATTTTCTTTGGGTTTTATAAAAGGCAAAGTGAAGCTGTGAAACTAGTGCGTCTATAAAGAATGGGTTTGCTTAGGAACACGCTTCAAATTAGCACTGTTTGAACGGGTAAGCCACAAACCATGAAAGCTTTCTTGCATACTCACGGCCTCTGATCTAGTACGCAGTTCCTATCGGTGCACAATACATCAAAAGACACGTGACGCTATTTACAAGCGCAAAATTGACTAAAGGTTGCACAACACAGATGAAAAGGAGAATTTGAATTCATGTACGGCAAAGTACAGTAATGCAATTTATGGCAGCTCTGACGTGGAAGTCAAGCTTCCAAATTTCAGCTGGAGCACAGTAGCTGGACGTCTTCCGCCTCTGGCATATTATGTAACACTCTGAGACTCCTTCGTGACTTCATGATGTGGAAACTTAGGCTAACCACACAAATCTCGACATGAAGCACCATTAAAAGCAAAGTGGGGTCAGAAGGAAGAAATCTAGATTGAGTTTCATAAGATTATTTCAGCTGAACCTTGCAGCACAGGGTCAAAGCATTTATGGTGCGTGCAACTATATGGGAAAGTGAAATTTGATACTTTCAAGGTTATCCATGCGCAATTACCGAGTATTTAGAAGCGAGAGCTTGGGAAGGAATTTCAGTCAATCTTACCCTTCCAACAAGAAGTTTCTTTCTCTTGCTGTCTATCAATAGAAAAGTCGTGGAATGCTGCTTTAGCTTTGATGTGTGACAGATGCTTTGACTCATAAGAGAAAAATGGAAAAAATGACCTTTTTCTTTTCCTGTGAACTGTGCAGAAAGAAACACAACATGGGAATGGGAGTTTTTCTGAGATCACAGCTGTGATCTATAGCCATTATGTTCTCGGACAAGCCTGTTAACCCTTTGATTGCTCCAGGAGGACTGGCTTAAAATAAATTGCTTTTGATGAAGCGTAATGGCTCAAAGATAAAGAGACTGAACGTTGTGATGGGTTTAATTCAGTCTGTCGATTAGTGGACTTAGTTATAAGAATAAAGCAAAAATGCAATTAATCATGGCCCGATTGATATGTAACTATCAAAACAAGTCTGTTTAAAAGGTAACTGCGACTTTTTATCTCACAATTCAGACTTTTTTTATCACCATTGCAAGTTTACATCTCGCAATTCTGATTTTTTGTCAGAATTGCATGATATAAACTCAGAATTGCGAGAAATAGACAGAATTGCAAGATAAAAAGACGCAGTTAAAACTTTTTTTTCTCGCAATTGGGAGTTCATATCTCGTAATTCTGACTTAATTTTTTTCTCAGAATTGTGAGATATAAACTTGTAATTGCGAGTTATACAGTCCAATTCTGAGGGGAAAAAAGACTGATATTTTCTCAGAATTGCGAGTTTACATCTCGCAATTGTGTGTTATAAAGTTAGAATTGCGAGATATAAACTCGCAATTCTGAGAAAAAAGTCAGGATTGCGAGATATAAACTTGCAATTCCAAGAAAAAAGTCTGAATTGTGAGATAAACAGTCACAATTATCTTTTTTTATTTTTTATTTAGTGGCGGAAATGGGTTTGCATAGTTTCTTGATGCTAAGAGCATGGCAAAAACTTTTCTTTTTTTTTGTTTTTTGTTGATACAATATAAAAAGTTTTATTTATTTATTTTTTTTTTTTTTTTTAAGTAACCTAAAATGTACTTCTAAAATAATTACACTACCATTTAAAAGTTTGGGGTCAGTAAGATTTTATTTTAAATTTTTTTTTTTAAGAAATGAACACTTTTATTCAGAAAGGATGCATTAAATTGAGCAAAAGTGTTAGTAAAGGCATTTATAATGTTACGAAAGATTCTTTTTCAAAGAAATGCTGCTGTTCTTTCTATTCATCAAAAATCCTGAAAAAAATTTCCTCAAAAATTTGAAGCAGTGCTACTGTTTTCAACACTGATAATAATAAGAAATGTTTCTTGAGCAGCAAATCAGCATATTAGAATGATTTCCGAAGGATGATGTGACACTGAATACTGGAGTAATGATGCTGAAAATTCAGATTTGTATCACAAGAATAAATTAAAAATAAAAAGTTATTTTAACTTGTAATTATATTTCACAATATCAGCTTTTACTGTATTTTTAATTAAATAAATGCTGCTTCCAAAAACCTTAAAAAATCGTACTGACTCCAAACTTGTGTGTGTGTGTGACAAATATGACTGCAAGTGGTATTGATGTTTAATGACATTGCTAAAACATTTGCATGCTGCATCCATACTGGAAACCTAAAGAAAAATTATATAGTTCATCTGTTTACTGTGGGTTTGCATTGTTTATTTTATTATACCATGCACTGAATAAGCAGCACACTGTATAATCAAGACAAGCACATGGAGAATACAGCAGACTGCAGTCATTTGGTCTGCAGATGGAAAGGAAGGGAGAAGATTTGTAGACATGGAGATTGTTGCCTGACTGCATGTTTTCCAAACAATTTAGTATAGACTTTGTCCTAATGTGGTGTATCGTTTGCTGAAAACAGTCATTAGAATCTCAGATTGCATTTGAGTTATATTTCGTATTTAGTCGCCCACTCATTTGCTCTGTTTTGTTGTCTTTTCAGGAGTCGAGGCTGAATGTGGAGGCTCTGAGTAAGAGAGATGTTCTGCTGCTCTTCAGTGTTCTTGAAGGAGAGCTGGAGGCCAGAGACTTTGTCATACAGGCACTCAAGGTTAGTCCAGTCCCGTCAATGGATAAGAATGTTTTTATAGTTTCTTTGTAAGCACCAGTCTATGGCAGTACGGGCAAATCGTGCTACTCTTGGTTCTTAAAGGAACAGATCCCCAAAATGAAGGTTCTGTCATTATTTACGCAGCCACATGTCATTCCAAACCCATATGGTGTTATTATGTTTTTTCTATGGAATTTTTGGAGAATCTTCATACAACCCTTAATTTGGATCAACAACACAATAAATGAACCATAAAAGTGCACTTCAAATGACCGGTGCACTACATATCCAAGTCTTCTCAAGCTATATGATAGTTTTGTATAAGGAACAGAAAGAAAATAGGCATGGTGGGCCAGTAGTGAACATCACAACATGACAAAAAAAGAAAATCATTCCTGTGTCATGTACAATTTATTCAGGAGCATCTGGACTTATTTATCCATTCAAGATGTTTAGATGTTCCGCTACGTATAGCGCTGTTGCTGCATGTTTAACAGAGCAGCTGTGACCCAAGTCATACACCAATTTACACCATTAGGGAAGCAGCTCCCTCTGTGATTGGAGGCTCTTATGATCTTGTGGTGTGTATTTCTTGGTATTCCTTGGAGAGTTCCCATCATCCAAATATATAAACAAGCCCAGATTGTCCTGAATAAATTTTATAATGACCTAGATAGTTGAGATTGATAAAGTCACATTAGCTGATGAGAACTAATCTGCAGTCAATTAGTATTGTTGTATGTAGTTTTCTTCTGAAGTTAGATGTAGAAAATATATATATATATATATGTTAGTTAGTTAGTTATGTAGCAGACACTTTTATTATTATTGTCAAAATGGCTGTATGTTGAGTTATTTTCAGAGCACAGTAAATCGACACTGCTATACATGTTGCACATTGACTACTCTAAAATATATCCAAGTTTCATTTTTATAGTATTGTCCCTTGAGAAGTTATAATAAAATAGTTATTGAAATGTGAGGGGTGTACTCACTTTTGTGAGATACTGTATATGCATATATACACATTTATAAATTCAATATATATATATATATATATATATATATATATATATATATATATATATATATATATATATATATATATATATATATATATTATTTCATTTCCATTTAGTTTGTTGAAGTACTAAAATAACTCAAATTAAATAAAACTAAAACTTAATAAAAAAAAAACCTATACAGACATAATAAAAAAAACTAATAAAATGACAAACATTATTCCAACTTTAACTAAAATTAAAATAGATAACAAATACAAATCAAACTACATTAGTTTATCAGTAATCCTAAAAAAATAACACTGAGCCAAACACACATGCAAGTAGTAGGAAAGAGGAGGAATAAAAAGTGATACTTATATCCTTTAAATAGGATACATACATATATGTATGTATCCTATTTAAAATATTAATTCTATTCATTCTAATAATTCTAATATTAATATAATTAATTTAAATTGTTTTACTGGTGAGGTTTTGCTTGTGAATGAGAAATTATAGCACTACTAATAAGTCAGTACTTCAATAAATGTATGCTTCAGTAGTTGTGTATTGACAGTCAATAGTTTGTCAAACACGTTTAACTCTTCGCACAGCAGACTAGATACCCAAGAGAGACATTATAGCTGTATCACTCAATGAAAGCCAGATGTCTGTCTGGCTCAGAGCTCAATCGTGCACGCTAACACATTAAAAACTAGTATATTAAACACTAAGAAACCTCAGTGTACAGTTCATCTATGCCAAAACTGTTTAAATAGAGTTGACTGGATCTCATTTACCTTGCTTTTTCATCAGACTCTTTTCTGCTTAATTTTCATTTATTTATTTATTTCTGTAAGTCTCCTACTACATTCCAGTGCTGTTGCTGGGCCTCATCCCACACTCCTGGTGGACACCAGGCTTCCAAATGCAGCCTCAGATCCAACAGGCTGAACTAAACTCGGGATGATCAATCAGATCTGCTTCACTTTTTTTTTTTTTTTTTCACTTTTTTGTGTTTTATATATATCTGTAGAATTTTACTTTTTTTTTTTTTTTTTTTTTTTTACCTTTTTTTTTTTTAAATGTGTGTGTATAAATTTAAAATTGTTTAAAGGGGTGGTTGACTGTTTTTTTTTCTAGACTTGATTGTGTTTATGGGGTGCAGTCTAACATGTGTTAATGCTTCGTTTAAAAAAAAAAAAAAATTCACACAATTTACCTTTATTTCACACCGCTCTGTCCCTTCTCCTCTAAACGCGCTGATCATTTCCTGGTTTTATGAAGCCCCTCCCTCAGAAATATGCGATGGGCTCAGATTGGTTAGCTGGCCCAGTGTGTTGTGATTGGCTAAACCGCCTCTAGCGCGCATCTAAACGCCCCGCCCCTCAGCTCAGCGGCATGCGCTCCGGTTGTATTGTAAACAATGGCGTCGTTTATATTGCTTATCAGTTTGAGCCCGAAGTTAAGTATATATGATGTATGTGTATATATATAGCCTGAAACCGTTTTTGTGAGTTTTCTTTCAGTTTAGATATACCAGTAGTTCTATGCTGATTTACTGATTTGCCAATGTAGGAATGACTCAGAATCAGCCAGACAGTGAGCAAGACAACTTCCCTTTTTGAGCATATCATCTGCGTCCGTACAAACGCCAGTACTCTGGGCCCCCGATCAAGCCTTTGAATGTTGTTTGTTCTATGCAAAGCCACACACAAATATGTCAAACATTATTACGCACATTTCCTTTTGCCTAGTATCAGCTTTGAAACTTTATTGTAGTGCCGTTTGTTCATCTGATCATGTTAGCATGGTAATAAAATTCAGCATCTGTGCTCTCAGATCATGTTTTTTGTGGTAAATCTCTATGGAAGGCTGCACAGATATTATCTGTTGCGTTCCTGTTCTTGAAAGCATTGGATTGAGGCTATGTGAGCATCACAAACAGTAGATTTGGGGTATTAACCATTCTTTTGAATCACTTTTAAGCAACTTCTTAAGTAGATAGCATATATTTAGCCCAACTGCATATTTCTCTGTGGTTTTTAGGGGTGATGTTCTGGCATGCTGGGATTACAATCTCTGTCACTCATTGCCTGCTTTGAATGAGGGCATTAAGGCATGACTTTTCTCCTTTGACTCTCTCACACACATACACACATTACAGATTTCCCTTATGCATTTGGTCAAACGTAAAGGAGAAAATCAGCAGGAGGGCAGAAGTCACATCACAACAGCACCTAATCTCTGTATAACTTCATTAGCCATGCTAATTGCACATACAAACACTATTCATTATTTGCTTGTGGTGCTTTCTCTGAAAAAAAGAGGGGAACTAAATAGTATTTTGCTCAAATAATCATTTCCATGCTTATTTCTGCCCTGTAGCAGCTGTTGACTTTTGCGGGAAAACTTGAAAACATTTCATGACTAACAAGTAAATAGACTTTGAGTTCCAGAAAGAATGCCTTCCAGGTGTTCAGCTCAAAGTTAAGCGAGTAAATATATTAGCAAAAATAACTTTATATATTTTACTGTCATATGAGGGGCTAGTATGGATGGTTTTGAAAGTGCAGGTAGTAGATACCAACATTATCTCACTATTTTATCCCTGGTCTCTCTAATTTTCTCAGTGAAGATACTCTTTATGGTATCTTTATCTATCAGATAGACTAACACATACACACACAAACACACACAGATTGTTTGAAGGCACCAGACTGGCTGACTTATCTTAAGTCATTAGTAAGGTTAATCTTCCCAAGGCCCCCATAATTGCTTGAGCTATTAGCCTAAACACACACACACACACACACATTTGAAAGCATCATAAATATAGAATGGAAAGCAGACATCCATTAACTTGATAAACAAAAGATTTTACATACAGTACATACAGCTGATGTTTATTTGGGCTATTTGGAACTTAAATTACCAAGTAATTAGCTTGAATATAATACTTGAATACAATCCTTCTATTTTAGTTTACATTTTGTGCCATAATTGTAATGAAGAATGGAAGAATATTAATTAGTAAAAAGTAACTGATATAATTTATTACATTTTTAATCTTATTTAAATATAATGCATATATATATATATATATATATATATATATATATATATATATATATATAGTAGTCAACATTTGAAGTGGGTCAAAACCTTTCATTAAAGTTGTCCTAAAAGAAAAACAATACCAGTTCTTGTCTTTGATGAACTTTTTTGATCCACTTCAAATGTTGACTACTGTATGTATGTATGTATATATATATATATATATATATATATATATATAAAATTTTACTAATAGTATTTATAATTATTTTTAATTAAAAGTCATATTTATTGAGGATGAAGGGTTGAGTTTTTTAATTCTGACTTAGTAGAAATATAAATCAAAGCAGTTATATAATATAAAAAGATTTTACTTATTATGTAACAGCTCCTAGATGTCTTAAAGATGTCTACTTCAGAAACGCTTTCCCTTACTTCAGATTTTTTTCCTTCATGTTTACCCTTTTTTTTTTCAACATAATTCACAGGATGTTTCCCAGAACGAGGAATTTACCCAGTGAATGCTTATTTATGTTTATTTATTTCCAGTTTGTCATTGGATACCTTAGTGACAACTATGAAAGACATGGATTTTTGTTACAGGTTGCATGCAACAAATTACATTCATCTTTAAAACTGCTGTGTGTCAGTTTTACAGTGTTTTTAAAACCTCAAGCTTTCATTAAAGTACTGGTGGTAAAGACACCCACCATCATCCTCAGATTCTTGTTAAGCACCTCCAGCAGGCCTCCTCTAGACAAAAACACAGCTTTTACTCCCGTTCGATCTCACCCCTTCTGCTTCAGAGACTGTAAAACACCCATTCATTGTGTCACGTCTGTATGGTACGTTTATCTGTTCCAGCATCAGTGTCACAGAGGTTCACAAAGAGTCAAAGTGTATTGACTTACACTCATGTACCACATTCATCATGGCTAGTGTGTGAGTTTCTGATAATTCCTGTAGAAGTAGACTCTTAGATCTGCCTCAAATGGAAAGGTTTTATGTTGCTGAACTTGAGAAAGCATTAAACACACAAATACTCTCACACACACTTACCAGATGGACATGCATGTTACGACTTGAATCCGTCACTTTAAAGAGCAGATGAGCCAAGTGATTCGACAATGCAGTGGAGAACCTGTGGTGTATCAGTCATTCTATCAGACATCTCTGTGTTAGTTTAGCATCGAGCCATCTGTTCTATCCATGATTCTTTGACTTTTTCATTTCGACATGGTATATGTACATGGTATATACTATGCGTATACTGTCACTCCACATTAAACAGCGCCAAAACACCATTTATTGTTTGAATACTATAATAAAATGGTAAGAATTTGAAATCTGAGACTTTGTTTCATATCAAAAGTAATAAAGCTTATTGCGATTTATTGGATGGGAGGCACGCTACAATGTTCCATTCATTAACTGAAAACAGGCTAGGCTAATCAATTCTTGGGATTTAAGAATCCGATATTGTTTTGTAAAAATAAGAATCAATTAAAATCAAACAATCAATATTTTTAACCCAGGCCTAGTATATACTCCCTATTTTGGGAGTTGTCTTAACAACATCAATGTGAATAGGGCAATAATGGAAAACACAGTTTTGTGGCTGGTAATGATTATTTATGGTCTATAAATTTTCATCCTCTTGTGACAGGTGTGGCAAAACGTTAATTTTGGACCCTGAGTATGTGTTTAGATGTATGTCCATCTGTGTGTCTTTACCCTCCTGACATTCATTTTCATACCTCTATTCCCCGTAGACGTCTAGTCATTTTTCAGCAGCTCCCATTCTTACAGCTTTCAGCTGGAGTCATGAAACCTGCCATCTCATTCCAAACTATCCTATATGAGGTGGAGTGTTTCATCACGCCTTTCTCTTTAAGTTTAAGCTTCAACCTCTTATGTTGCAACCAAAAGTATGTTTGTAAGTTTAAGTAACCACCCACAAAACTCTAGCAACCATCTACAATTATTAGCACTGTTCAGAACACCCTAGTAACTCCTTAGCAACCACCCACAACACCTTATGCAGCAATAACCTGGCAACCCTGGGTAACTTTTTTTTTATTTCAGATTGTTGACACTATTTGAATGCTGTAATATAAGACTCTCTCTAGCTACCGGTGACTCTCTGTTCACTGTTCAACAGTTCCGTTCGGTTCCTTATCCTTGTTTTTTTTTCTGGTTCAAATGAGCTCTTTTAGTTCAGAGTCATTTCAGGAGGTATTAAATTACTCCAGCTGGAACTTTTTTTGGTGTCCCGTTCACTGCATTGACCCTACCTAGACTGAAGCGATTGTTTCATCCCTATGCACCCCTTGCTTGACCTCTTACTTAAAACAACAAACACCGGGAGATGAATGCGTACACACACACACACACACACACACACACACACACACACACACACATACATACACACAGAGCCTAAGAGAATGGTTTATGTTGCTTTTGGCAGGGTCATATGCTCTGTATCATCTCATTTCCTGTTTAGAAAGCAAGTATGTACTGAGTGTGTCTGTGTGAAAGAGAGAAAAGCGGAGGCCGCTTTACAGGGCTTGCAGAGTTGTTCTGAATAGAAGCTACAAAAATTAGTCGCAAAGTACCAAGCCAGCAGATCTCGGATTGCTGTTTCATATCAAAAGTAGTGCTGTCAATCGATTTAAAAAAAAAAAAAAAAAAAGCTAATTAACCACATTTTTTTCTGAAATTAATCACGATTAATAACAATTTATCCCACCTAACATTAAAGTTTTAAAATATACTTTTATATTGCAATAATTTCACATTCATTCTTCAAATTAATGTAGAAACAAGTATATTTTTAATATTTGTTTAATGGCATCTTTTTATGACTGAGGGCGAGCCAGTGATACCAATACTACTGATGTCTCTATGAAATTGTTCTTTTTTTCCCTAATATTTAACCATTGATTACAGCCATTCAACATTACAGTATAAATTAGACCTATCAATTTTAACATTTATTAGACTTTAAAAAATAACAACTTATAATTTAAGTGAATTTAAAATAATCTTCACATAAACCCATCATAATAAATGTCATATTTACCTGTGCCCTTCAGCAAGCAGGAAATATACAGAAATTGAATAAAATTATCAAACACTAAATTCTAAATTAAATATAGATGAATAAAAGCTACAAAAGTTATTGATTTCCTCTTTTTCTTTTGTTCTTTGATGAACAGACATCACAGCAGCTGGGTTATTAGGTTCTTTGGCTGCTATAACTTTAAGAGCTGCCGCTGCTGAACATGATGCGGATCTGACACGCATGCTCATATTTTCATTCATGTTTTAATATGAAATGATACAGGCTACAGCACGCTACGAGCGCAGTATAATGGCTGACAGGACAGGAAGATTTCGTTTTTACTGACATATGGCCTGACAACATCTCATCTGACCGCAGTTCAGTGTTATTCTACTAAAGCTGACTCGTCACCTGTAGCTTTTCCACTCTCGTTTAACTAGCGCCTGGCGCTGAGGCGAAGCGCGCGTCTGAAAAGTCTCCCGTTTGATGTGGTCGTAAAGACATTCTGCATCTAAATAAATGCAATTCTTGTCAAGAAAAGAGACAGAAGCAGCAGCTGTGAGCGGGGTTGCCAACCCTAGCTCTGCCCCTGCGTTAACGTGCTAATTTTGACAGCACTAATCAAAAGATGATGGAAAATTGGATTTTAAACACTAATTGTTTAAACTGAAATGTGCAGAAATCCATCTAAAATAATCAAATAAATCCCTATCTGTCTCTCTTTCGCTACAGGCCCAGCGTAGAGATTCCTACATGTGGGAGCGATATGGGAAATACAGCTTGAGCGACCCGTTCCTGGCCCTGCAGAGAGACAGTGAGGTCCTCCAGAGCTCCGGCCAGACCAGGGGGGATGGAGGAAGTTCCTCCCAGAGACGAGAGGGGGTCTGTGGGGCCACGGCTCGCTCGGATCCTTTGACGGTGCTGAAGCTGGTGGTCGGACACTGCAGAAGGATGCAGGAGAAGATGCTGAAACAGCTGGCAGCTGCTGAGAACAGACACAGGAGGGTGAGTTTGTACTGCATAACAGCTGAAAGCCATGTACATTGATACTAATGTGAGCATCAGATCATTTAAATTGGATTTACCGGGTCAAGTAGAGATTGGATTGGTTTATAGGCTAATCTTAATCTCATTCTGTCGCCCCTCTGTGGTGGTTTCAGGTCATTGCTGATCTGGAGGAGGAGAAGCGGAAGCATGCTGAGGAGACTGCAGAGGGAGATGATGTCACTTACATTCTGGAGAAGGAGAGAGAGCGCCTCCTGCAGCAGGTACAAAGAACTGAATATATTAGATTTAAATGATATTGTCTTAATTACGTATTATCTTAATATGAGGTACTACAGGGAATAGGCCACAATTTCTTTTGCTTTAATAAAAAGAGTTATTGCTCTATTAAAATATACATGAAATATATGTGTCATATGATTACATACGCACATTTTTGCAAATTACATCAAAAGTAACATAGAAAACCACCGAAAATGTCTAATTTACATATCTAAATTTAAAAAGTGCCCAAACATCCTTCTAGTTAGATAAAATATTTATTTATTGACTTATTTAAAATTTTTACTTTTTGCTTTTTACATTACTTTATTTATTTATTTATTTATTTTGGACTTTTTTGGCATTTTTTAAAGCATGAATCTAAACAAAATTTAGTGAGGTTTGTGCTGAAACAATAAAAAAAAATAAAATAATTCAAGATATTCTACTTTTCAAAAGTTAGTTTTTTTATTACTCTTTTTATTACTCTTTAATTAATACTCTTATTCAGCAAGAATGAATTAAATTGATTAAAAGTGACAAAGCCATTTACAATGTTACAAATGATTTATATTTCAAATAAATGCTGATCTTTTGAATCTTCAAATAAATGCTGTTTCATTTAACAGCAATGTTAATAAGAATCAGCATATTAAAATGATTTCTGATAGATCATGTGACACTGAAGACTGGAGTAATGATGCTGAAAATTCAGCTTTGAATAAATTACATTTTGAAAAAAATATTTAATATTAAAAAAAAATAATTGCATACCAACCCCAAAATAGTGTACATTATATTTTCTGAAAAATGTCATGTCATTTTCTTTTGTAAATCTATAAATCTACCAGTGAATTTCCAACTAAATTGTTAATTTTTTATACTTTTTTAGTTGGAGTTTGAGAAGGCAAAGACGTACCGAATGGAGAGGGAGAACAAACGACTGCACGATCAGTTAGAAGACCAGCGAGTCCAGCATAAACAGCTCATGACGGCACTGAGTCGGGAATGCAAACGCTCTGGCAGCCGCGCACACGAGGAGTCCCAGCGCGCCAACGAACTCAGCCATCGCCTCGATCGCGAACGAGCAGCCAATCAGGCTCTGAGGGTGGAGCTCGAGGAAGAAAAGAAGCGGGCTATGCAAATGGAGGCGAGGCGAGAGGAGCTGCTGGCCGAGTTTGACACTGAACGGGAGCAGCTTGGGCTGAGATTACGAAAGGAAGAAGCGCGTTGTAGAGCCCTACAGGAAGAACTAGAGCAACTGAGGAGAGAGATAAACAATGCAGAGGAGATCTCAAACAAGATGCAGACAAAAATGAACGGACACCATGTTCCTATGGAGGAAGATGGGAATGTTGAGAAGCAAGGTATGTTAACCAATGGGAGCTCTCAGACCAATCCACAAGTTCACAGCCCTACAAACAGCAATCCATCACTTGACATGCCCAGTGTGCAAGCGGCATACCAGGCTGGCATCAACCAGCGCTTCCAAGCAGCCCGTCACAAGTTTCAAGGAACCTTTGATCAAGATTCTCAGACCGTCTCTTCCCCTCCAAATTCTCCATGTGACCTCTCACCCTGTGCAGCCCATGTGGTTTCACCAGACAGCGTTTCTTCTAAACAAGCAGCCCGCAGCACCGTCACACAGGCCCTCAATCGCTTCAGCACTCCACAAAGTCCCAGCAAACCAACATCCCCCAACAGTTCCCCTTTCGGCACAGATTACCGCACACTGGCCCACTCTGGGATGTTGTCTCCCACTATCAGGTCTCCAACTATTTCCAGAGTCGACAGAGGGAACCCACCTCCGATCCCACCCAAGAAACCAGGCCTAGCCGACACGCCACCTTCACCAGCCACGCTCCGAGCTGCTCGCTTGGCTCAAACGGCGGCCGGTTGCGGACACAGCAGCAACTCAGAGAACAGCAAAGAACCAGACCTGGTGCTGTCGTCTAGCGGCTAGCAAGCAGAAATAATGAACTTGATCGTGTCAAACACTGTCGATTTTTTTTGTAAGGGATATTTCAGGTTTTTAAAATCATTTTAGAAGATTTGAAACATATAACTTTGCAATGTTACCATATCTCAGTCAGATGCATGTTGATTGTGTGCATGAAAACATTATACATTCTGAATTTTACCATGAGGAAAATCACCTGTTTATCACAATCCAGTTTCTATAAATTGATTTATATATTGTTATTCAGACAAATATTTATATAAACACTACCATTCAAAAGTTTGGGGTCAGTAGTTTTTTTAATGAAATTAATACTTTTATTCAGCAAGGCTGCATTAGACGTTTTATAACCATACATTGTTATTTTCAAATAAATGCTGTTCTTTTGAACTATTTTCAACAATGATAATAATAAGAAATATTTCTTGAGCAGCAAATCAGCATATTAGAATGATTTCTGAAGGATCATGTGACACTCAAGACTGGAGTAATGATGCTGAAAATTCAGCTTTGCGTCACATGAATAAATTACATTTTAAAATGATTTCAAATAGAATTCAGTTATTTTAAATTGTAAAAATATTTTACAATATTGCTGTTTTTACTTTATTTTTGATTATATAATAAATGCAGCCTTGGTAAACACAAAAGACTTTGAAAAACATTTAAAAAATCCTACCAACCCCAAAATTTTGAACAATAGTGCACATGATTGTGTATCTGAACATTTTACCCTTCCTTGTCATCTAGTTTATACACTGAACTATATATTTAACAGATTGCATGTGCAAACAATCATTTGCTTTCTCACATAGCAGTTTGTTTTGTATATCTAAAGGTATTGGATATTTAGCCTAATATTTACAACTCGCTCAGAATCATGTTACAGATGTTTGTATCACATTATAATGTTCTGTTTTGTTTATCTTTGAAGTTTGTATTCTTTTTGTGATCTGATATGAATGTTATTTTTATAACCAATATAATTTTTTTTATTTTTTGTTACACTTGTAGACATGAGCTGGAGCAAAAGATTTTAGATTTGCATTTGTGTACTGCCTAAATCCAGCCAGCAGAGGGCACAGTATCACCCATCCTCAGCCATTCATAGGCTATATTTGGAAAGGAACACTAGTACACTAGCTTACTGCACAGTATACTCTATATACTGCCTTCTTTTTTTAAAAAATAGTATGTGAAATAAAGTTCTTTTGAGATTTAATCCAATTTTGTGTATACATGTGGTAGTCTTGTGATAGTCTGCTCAGATAATGGTGGTGATGTAAAAAAAAAAAAATTGCAGATGATTATTAATTTTGCATTATTGCATTGCAGTATTAATTTTAACATTAAACTGACCAATCAGAATCAAGTCTTCTAGAGAGCTGTCTAATAATGAACGTCATTATAAAGTTTTATCCTTTAATGAACCGATAATATTGAACACTCACTACAAGCTCAAAACCACAGAACTGAGACAATGTATGATTCTCATTTTGATGTTACAATGAAAGCATGACCAACCCTTAGATCGTCCAGCATCTGCTGTCTCAAACTCGGGGGAAAGCGTGTGAAAAATGTGTGTGCATCACAAGCATCCATGTGAGACTAACAGGAGCGGGGATCACAGTTTAACCAGCCAGGAGCCTCTCCCTAAATCCTAAATCCCCTCTTTATGTGTGTGTATATGTGTGTGAGTGTGTGTGGCCCGGGAAACAGAGAGGCAAACACGCATGAAGTATGTGCCACTCTGCCCCCCGGTCACAATAGTCTTACCAAGTTCCAATCAAGTGCAAACTCACAGCTTATACAGTCTAGAGCTGGACTCAACTTGAAAAATCTAATTTGAAATTAAAATAATATAAATTAAATATAATATTAAAAAACATTAAAATTTAATAGAAAATATTTTTTATTTTTATAATAGTGTAAATTAACAATATATTACCTTTTTCATATAATAATATATTCATTAACTTTATTTTATTATTTATAAATAATAATTATATATTTAAATTTTTTGTGAACTACTCATTTAATGTCCCCTAAAATATCAGTGCTGCTATTTCTGCTGACTATACTGGTTTATCTGTAATGTCCTGTGTGTCAGTGGATGGTCACCCCCTCTGGTGGATGCTGCTAATTAACATTCCTGTTTGGGACAGTAGGTCGAGGTTGCGAGGCCGACAGGGACGCATGCCTGGCCTGGTGAAATCTGTCTCCCACACACTGCTATAATCACCAGCTCCTCTAGATCAGGGGAAGGGAGGGCACTGACCTCTCAGTACAGAAAGGACAAGTCACTAATTATTGGTGCACATCCTGAGTCCCAATGGGTTAAGTATTCTTGTCACACACTGTTTAGGGGCAACAAAAGGTGATGGTTTCCACTGTATGAGCCACATTTAATCATATTTAGTATAGTTGCTAAGGCAAGCATCACTATTACTATAGATCACACTAAGTAATAATGTAAACCTAAGTATTTGAAATATCATGGCACAGAACTTGTGATACCTCAAATAGTGTAGCTTGTAGATGAGAAGTGATTAGACTTGCAATTGCAATATATACATTTTACAATCAGTTCCTTTAAGTGTCTGTTTCTAAGATATGTATGTTCTTTCAATATGAGTAAATAAATGGCATGCAAACAAAGTGGATGCTACGCCAACTTATCTCCTAACGCGTGTATTTCCTCCTTTAATGATCTTGGCAGGAAGCTAAAGGACAGAGTGTGAGTCAAAGTGACCAGAAACATTCTTTCTGGAGCTCTTTGTTGTTTACTTTGTATTACTTTGTGTAAAGCAGTCCTCCCTCTGTCTAATACCAATGGTGTATTTTATGAGCAAGCTGGGGTGATCATGTACATTGACAATGTCACGTCCCAAAATATATGAGCAATGACTACTATCTTTGTTTAGAAGGTATTCATTGAGTTATATATAGACTAGCATACGCCAGTACGGCATGTTGATGCCTAAACAAACACTGGACGTCTGGCCTGATATTACATTATAATGAAGCATGTTAGCAGATAGATAGATAGATAGATAGATAGATAGATAGATAGATAGATAGATAGATAGATAGATATACAGAGAGATTTTGAAGCCTATATAACATTGTTTTATCTTTTAAAACTCAACAAGAGTTTTGTGAAATGTTTTGGTTCAAATGTGTACTTGTGCTATCTGTATTTAAAATAAATGAAACCTGGTTTGATATTTGTTATGAATGCAAAACCATTCATACATTTTTAAAGATGTAACATCAACCTAAGTGTCAAAATACTTTTGGACAGCTAGCCTGCCCTGCATACCACCGTACAGCACGATTACCTTACTAAAACAGACATGCATAAATAATACTGGTAATACCATGTAATAAAACGGTAGTGTCCAGAAACGATGGTCAGAGTATCGCGGCTGTTATCTGTGACAGCATCAGGATGCGTGTGTTGACGCGCGCTCATTCATCTCATCTCCTCGTGCATGATTTCAGCCAATGAGCGCGCAGACCCCCCCCACCAGAGATCTGCCTCTGGATCTGATTCTGAGGAGCAGATACTGTACCTCACTCACTGGACCGGCCCGGACGCAATTACGAACCCTGATAACTATTTTAACAACCATTTTTGGATACGAATGAATATTTAGTATTTTATATGGATGTTTCTGTTTTCGTTCTGAGTAATTTTATCGATTATGAAGATGATTACACTATTTGAATTATGAAGGATAAAGTATCTCAAGAGCTGTTATGAACCTGTGATTTTTTCTTTTCGTTTTTGGATTTGGAAACATTTACAGACTGACCGTGTGAAACATGCGGGAGTTTGATGGAGCTGGAAGCGCGTCCTCGGCGCGCGGGGACAGACAGCGCGCGCGTGATGGACTCCGGTCACGCCGTGAACCGCGCGGCACCGCGCACAGGATTTACCTGCCCTTCATCTTACTGCTGCTCATGAGTACTCCCAGTGTGGACTCGTCTTGGTGGTAGGTGTTTCTAAGAGTTTATTTAAAATGGCACAAGAGTCAGTCATTGGCACATCTTCATTTTCTGTTGGAAATCGAACGTTAAGGTACATATAGACCTAAATTAAACTAATAGAACTCCCAATAACAAGTACGCTCACTGAATTTGTCATAATCGGGGACCAATCATAACAATAAATAATTCATTACGAATCAAATAAAACTACCAAAATTAGGAATTTCATTTTGAAATGTGAAATTCAGTTTTGAATTTCAGTTTAAGATCTCGTTTGATTCTTGTTTGTTCCAGGAATGGTTCCTAATTATGATGGAAATTCCAAGATTAGTGTAAGGAAGCAGAATTGAAATTAAAATGAATTGCAGTTCAGAGAAATTCATATGACTGTAAGAATTTAACTAGAATGCAAAGTTTATCGAGATGACACCACTGTAAGGTGCATGTTTAAATTTGTATTTAGTTTATATAGTACATCATATTTAATACAAAAAAACACGTATTTTTCCATAATGAAATAACACGGCTGAATTTCAGTAAACTAATTTCAATTCAACTTCTCTCCATCACTAGATATGACTCAAGTCCCTTTTAAATATGAGATTCAGATCATTTTTTTTTATGATCCGGCGGAAAAATCACACGTTTAATCACCTAAAAGTAGACTACAAAATATAAAAGCATTTTTTGGAAGAGATTACAGTAGTAAAATAATGCATTTAAAGTAAAAAGTAAATAAATAAATAAATGAATAAATAAATAAAAATAACATTAGTAACTAATTTTCTGCTTTTATATATATATATATATATATATATATATATATATATATATATATATATATATATATATATATATATATATATATATACATATGAGAGTATAAATTGACTTTAACATTGTGAAAAAAGTATATGTGTGCTTGTGATGCAGCATTTATATATAGGAATTTATTTATATTATTATATTAATATTTATTTAGATTATTTATTTTCTGTCAGTCCTCTTTAAATTGATTTTTTTTTTTCAGACTAGAGTTTATATTCCAGAGATTGATAACAAAAGGAAGAGCAGTTAGTGATATATGAATGACAAATAAAAAAAAAAGTACTAAAATGGCAAATAAATAGCAATAACTAGCAAAAAGCTAACTATAATCACAAATATTAGTTGAAAAAGATCAGATAAAATGAGACAATGAGAAAGACGAAAAGAAAAAATAGCTCTAGATGGCAGGTGATGGCAGAAATGCATACAGCACTGTGTTGAATCATTTCCCGGGCAGTTGTTAGTAAAGACAGAGGAGTCTGATGTCTTAAACTGACACTGATCAACACATTCCAGACTGTACTTTGACAGGTCTTGGCTGGATCAGCGGACCTACTTGTGTGCTGAACGCACCAGATAAACACACTTGCAAGGGTGATACAGATTTGAAGTGACTTAGTTCTGAAGTTATTGCTTTTCATCTCTATTTCTTCACTGTATAACACCAGACACGATGACACAATGGCAGACTTTGCCTTTAAAAACGTCTCTAATTGCAGCATTCATAAGTTCCCCATCATGTCTCAGAGGTAGCAATATCAACATAGTCAGCGCACTGCCTAGTGCCCCACAGCTGAGTAAACAACATAATCTCAGTCCATGCTATTTTTTGATACTTTCAATTAAAATGAATGCTCGGTTTCTCTCACGATAGACAATAATACCGTATTTCATGAATGGGAAAAGAAGGGTTATCGTTTGTATCATCTATGGTGAAATAGCTATACGTATGGCCCCTTTTGTCCTCCATAAGGCAGTGGGGATTCGACGGCGTGAGTCCGCAAGACAGCCGTGGCGGCAAGCCCAAAACCGTGTGAGCCAGTGGTGATAAATATCTCTCAGATCCTACGGTAATTTATACAGTTATGGGGATTGTTGTCATCGTTGCAATCAATTCACGTGTAGCGGCCTTTCCCAATCCCAGCCGCATATAGCTGATAAGTGTTCTGGAACAGAGAGGGAGAGCGAGATTGTGTTTCTGTGTGTCAAGGATCAACAGGGCAACCGTGCAAAGCCGGCAATAGCAGGCCCTCCCATAGATGCTACAGCGAGAGGAATAAGTCTTTCGCTGGGCCGTATGTTTGCACTAGTATGTCTGTGTGTGTGAGAGAGAGTGAGAGAGCGATAGGGACAGCCATAAGAGGAGTGGAAATTGTTCAGTAGGTTTGTACGGAGTGCTGTCGCACAAACCCAGACACGACTGACTGGATAATGAGATCCGGGAAGGAGACAAGGGCGCGTGAGCACAGCGTAAACCTCGCCGAGGGCGTCTGTGTGGTGCGCTTGAACAGACAGGGTCCACCAGGTATTTGTCAGGCTGTTTAGCAGGAAACCTGCAACATAATGACAAATATCAATGCAAGTTTGACAATTGTTTCAGCACTCTTGTAGAAATGTGTCAACTATGGGATATGGGATAAATTTGGGTATATCTAAATTATGGAGAAAGTAATAGCTCTTAAAAGGATAGTTTGTCTCAAAATGAAAATTATGCCATCATTTACTCACCTTCATGGTGTTCTAAACCTGTATGACTTTCATTCGTCTGTGGAACATAAAAACAACATTGGATCCAATTGACTTACAATGCACGCAGAAAAAACAAGACATTTTTTAAAATATCTTCTATTGTGTTCCACAGCAGAAAATAAGTCATACAGGTTTTGAATGACATGAGTTTGCGATGACAGAAATTTCCAATGCAATATCAAAGAAATTTTTAACTATTTTATGTTTCATTAATTCGTACAATCTCATTCACACGTTTTTGCTCCTTTGACAGTTTAATGAAATTTTTGTTGTGGTGGACCTTTTTCTAAAAATCTTACACTTCTGTACAAATCACATCATACAAATTCATACGAAATGGCCACCTTGTAAAATTTTTACGTTTTCTCATGAAACTGGGTTGGAAGTTTCATTTTGGGGTGAACTATGTATTTAAGACTCCGTGAACAGAAACGTTTGAGTTTTTGCAGACACAGTAAAGTATCATAGGAGTATCATTATTGCAAAATATCTTAAATAAATAAAGGGACATGAAATATTGATTTAAGTTGAAATTATTTTATTATGTGTGAAGAAACAGACTGAGACATGAAACTAGCACAGCTATAGGAAATCAATTGGCTGGGAACACGGGTAATTATTCAGTTTAGTGGTCGGTATGCAAAAATATTTGACCACAGAATGATTGACAAGTCAGAATCAAGCATTCCAGAAAGCCATGTATTAAAGTGTGGCTAACGTGAACTTTGAAGGTTCAGTCTCAAATAGAGATGACCCAGAAGAGCACGCTAACTAAAACAACAATCTTACCCAACTATAAAGCCGGTTTCTCATGTTCAGCATGATTGATCTGATAATTATGCATTAAATTGATTTATAATCATAAGAGATTGGCCAACTACTTCAATAGTAATCACTACTGAACAACAAATGTGTCTCTGTTTGTTTCTGCAGGTACATTGGTGCGTTAGGTGCACGGGTCATATGTGACAACATTCCAGGGCTGGTGAACAAGCAGAGACAGCTCTGCCAAAGACACCCAGATCTCATGCAATCCATCGGAGAAGGAGCCAAAGAGTGGATCCGAGAATGCCAGCACCAATTCCGACACCATCGCTGGAACTGCAGCACGCTGGAGCGAGACCATACTGTGTTCGGCCGCGTCATGTTGCGCAGTCAGTGTTTGTGTTACACTTTATTCTTAACAATGGCTGAGATCAAAATAATTCAGTAATAATAAGACATGACGTACATAAACAATGCAACCTTGTATCATGTATAAAAGCATCATATTCCATAAAGTATCAAGCTGTGTGCAGATGAGAGTCTTACCAAACCTAGTATGTCAGAACCACCCCAAAATCAAAAGAAAGACATGAGAAAGCATATTGCATATTGAAAAAGTCAATTTCAGAACAGCATTGTAACATTTTCAATTAAGCACATTTTTCATCAACTAGGTAATTATCATTATGCAAAACATCGAATTACAGTAAAAAACTAGAGTATATTTAATTATTTAATATTACATACAAAAACATAATATTATATATAACAATTATTATATAAATATATATAATATTATATAAAAAATGTAAAAATATATATTATTTAATTTGTAAAATATTTTTTCGCTAGTACTGGAATGGTAATATTGGTTGTTTATGCAATATTTTAAATATAAAAAATACTGGATTGAAGTCATTTTAAATGGGAATCCAATGTGAACTACAATTGAGAATAATGTAAATTACAAAAAACAAAAACACAACAAAACAAACAAAAACTCAAAAGTAAGAAATAAATAAATAATGAGAATTTGGGGCAAAAATGTCCTAAAATAGCCTTGATGCAATTTTTTTTTCTTTTGATTTTTGGGTAAACATGAACATGAGGTGTTGGCATATAACTGTACAGTAAATGGTGAAACATTACAGCTTTACTTGCTACAAGAACAAAATCTGTGTAAAGCATGAAGTCAAGACAACAATCCCATCAATATGTCTGTTGGATAGATGTCAGGAAAAAGGGCTTTAAAATCTCCACTTCCCAAGAATGGGCGAAAGTCTGACAGAGAGTGGATATTCTCCAAATACAAGTGGCTAGTCAGAGGGGGTTCTCTACAGGCTGATGTATAAACAGTAATAGGAGATGTAAATATTTGTGCAGATGACTCTGGCAGACAGACAAAGCTGCTCTTTTTGACATATCACCCTCTGTTCTGGCTCAGTGCGTGAGCTGGAGGAGGAAAATGAGCAAAATAGGGGTCATTTTGACAAAAAAACACACCTCAAGGCTATGAGTGCAATCGACCAAAGAAACTAAAGGTGAAGGAGTGTCAGCCTGAATCAGTCGAATATCTGAAAGCTCTAGGGTGGCCTCCCGCACTTAGGCCAGCCAAGGGGCTTAAATCTAGGGATGATGTTAGAGAGTTGATATAGCAAAAGTACAGTGGATTTAACACCATAGTAAGAGCCTTATGCCTCATCAGCTAGCTTGGCTCTATTAAACTACTGAAAAGCGAAGTTTTTTAAAGTTAAAACACTTTCTGACAACTGTAAGTAAGCCATTTGTTGGCTGACACTAAAGTCAATATAAAACCGTGTGAGTAACCCAGAAATTATACACTAAACATCTTTTTGAAGCTTACAATAGAACTGTACTGCATTTTTAACATGCTATGATGAAAAATCTCTCCCTTTTCTTTCATTAGGTAGCCGTGAAGCAGCATTTGTTTATGCGATCTCCTCTGCCGGCGTGGTTTATGCCATCACCAGAGCATGCAGTCAAGGTGAGCTGAAGATCTGCGGCTGCGACACCAACAGGAGAGGCCGGGCAAGCGATGAAGAAGGCGACTTTGACTGGGGCGGCTGTAGCGACAACATCAACTACGGTATCAAGTTTGCCAAAGGTTTTGTGGATGCCAGAGAGAGGATGGTCAAAGATGCCAGAGCACTGATGAATCTGCACAACAATCGCTGTGGGAGAATGGTAAGTGTCAAGATTGTCACATTTGATTAATTATTATTGCAAAATAAACCCCAAAAGGTGAGCAGGTTATGATCCTGAAGGGGTTTATATAACATGTTCTAACATTAGAAAAGCTAAATATAAAAACTCAAGCTTGTCTGGGTCATTGAGTAGTTCATAGGTCATGGGTTGAGTTCTGTTTTCTTTAGGCAGTAAAGCGTTTTATGAAGACTGAATGCAAGTGTCATGGAGTCAGTGGGTCATGTGCTCTCAGGACATGCTGGCTGGCTATGTCTGATTTCCGGCGAACAGGGGACTACTTAAGAAAGAAGTACAATACTGCTGTGGAGGTCACCATGAACCAGGATGGTTCAGGCTTCATGGTTGCTGACCGAGATTACAAGAGAACGACCAAAAATGATCTAGTATACATAGAGAACTCTCCAGATTATTGTCTAATGGACCGATCGGCAGGTAAGCAACAAAAGTGATGCCTAATGTTTTTATACAACACTTCCAAATGATAATTGGGATATCTAAGAGTAACTGGCCAAAATTTCTGTCAAAGAAAAGTCATATTTCACCCCAAAGTCCCAACATTTTAAAGAATATAAAACTTATGTAACGGCTATTTAGATTTTGCATTGTTCCATTTCATGAAAATTAAACACATTTCTCAAATAATATATTACTACAATGCAATGTAATGCAATGCAAAAAAAGATGCATTCAATTCTAAAGTATTTATACATCATAGTAGTATTTGTTGCACTACCTTTAATTTAAGCCAATTTAGATAAAAAAAAAATATTGCATTTAATGTATATTTTTGGTAATACAGTAATAATTAAAATTTACTATAATTATTATAGTAATGAAAACCACCAGAATATTGAAATGACAAATACAAAATTAAATCTCAGAGATAAAGCACTCAGACACATTATAGTTATGACAACTGAGGGAAAAAATGTGCTTAATCATCATGAAAAAAAAAAAAAAAACTGTCATAATGGTAAGTGAAATATGCTTCATTTTATAAGCTTTTTAATTTTTTGGTTTGAGGTGAAAAACTGTATGACCCAGAATTTAAAATACCCAGTTGCCCCATGGAAAAAGTTAACATGTAACATTTTTTCTAAAGAAAAAAGGCCTTGATCTGAATAAGTGAAAGGCTTATTGACTCACAATGGAAAAATTGTACTAAATGGAAAACAATGACCCTGATATATTCAATTTCTGCATCTATATTTCAGGTTCTCTGGGTACAGCAGGACGGGTGTGTAATAAGTCTTCCAGAGGCATGGACGGCTGCGAGGTCATGTGCTGCGGCCGCGGGTACGACACCACGCGTGTAAATCGTGTGAGCAAATGCGAGTGCAAGTTTAAATGGTGCTGCGCTGTGGAGTGCAGGGACTGTGAGGAAACTGTAGACGTCCACACCTGTAAACCACATAAGAAACCCGACTGGCTAGATTTGACCTGACTGCCATGACCATGACCAATCAGCAGCTACTGGTGCTTTTCTGTTCTCAGGTTTTTGAAGTGGGCCACTGCATTGTGGAATGTGTGGTTTCTGACTATAACGCTCTGATCTCCACTTGCAGAACCCTGAACTTTATCCGCCTTCAATGATGCAAGCGCAGAGATCACAGGCCAGTCTGGAGCACTGGTAGACGGTTGGTGTCATGGGAAATCATATAATGGGCATTGTCTGGTGTTTAATAGAATGAACTGTGATCAGGACACAGTCCTTTCACTTTTTTCAAACTGTAAACACCTTTTACTGATAATATCTGTGCCTATATACATCGAAATATGTTTTTGGACAGCTTTGATAAATGCATTGATGGAGTTTTAGGGAAAGAACCATATACAGCATCAGTTCAAGATTTCCAAAGAATATAGCAATAAATCGCATTTCACGCCAAGAACAATTCCACTTCATGGTCCAAAATAATACTTTTGAAAAGTGCTGTAAAAATGTTAAACAGTGATAACCGTGCTTCCTTTTATTTACTTCATGGACCATAATTTTGATACACGACTTATGCACGAACAAATTAGATCAATGATCAATTTATTGTGACATCCCATTGTCACTGTATATCAGAGAAATATATCTTTCATGTTATCTTTTTAATACCTAAGCACTTAAACATCCCTTCGAATATGAGCACTTTTTTTGGTTTGGTAGAGTTTGGTTTCAAAAGCTTGTCTACGATCAATATCTCAATATTTTCCCTGATGGATTTTTCAGCAAAATATGATGTTTATTGAAATAAAGAGTCCAAACCATCAGATATCATGACCACAGACTGTTCTCACACAACATACAAAATTGTACACTCAAATCTGATTCTATGCAGTTTCTGAGAATTAATAAAGGCACAAATTTGCTACAACAAGCTCTTCAAGATTGTTGGATTAACCAGTTTTAAATGCTTGTTGCATCAAATCTTTTAAATACTTTGGGTTTGGTTTGAGGTAGTTAGTAACAATTAAACTAGATATCTTCAAGATGCATTCAAAGAAATAATAGCTACTCAGAAAAGCTAAATGGCCTCTCTGAATGTTTTACTGCTTGCTTCATATATATGTCCTCATGTAAAACCCACACTAAATGTCAAATTGTTGCTAAAATAAGACAGCAGCTTACTGAGATTGTAAGCATGAAGGTAAGCATGATTGGCATTCTTCGCCATTCATTTTGCTGCACCTTGGTTTGACAACATGGTTGTTTCTAAATTTGCTGTTAAGATGGATGAGTGAACGAAGCGCTGGGGTTGTCACGATGGTCAGTAATGCGTGTCCAAAATGGTGGCACCATTAATCAAAAGTAACCTGAAACTTTGTCAGGTAAAGACTGGAAGTTCATTTTGTCTTTGTACAAATTGCAATTGATGAAAGAGGCCCAAAAGGAAAGCCGTTGCTATATAAACAATATCCAAACAGCGTATATATATATATATATATATATATATATATATAAATATAATTCTATATTTAAATAATTAATTAATTATTTTGCAAGCTTCAATGAACTTCCAGAGAATTACAGAGAATAGACAGTTTGTATATCATTGATTAGAAAAGGGAAAAAAAAGTCACTCATAATCAAATTTCAGATAATCATTCTTGGTATTTGTTTTCAAGCATGTATTATGTTGCAGTTCCTAAAAAAAACCTAACTTGCTTAGATTTATTAATTCGCCAAAGCCAATGTTTACTCATTTTTGGCACTCGGCGAGTGTTAATTTTGGCCCTTGCACACAAGCGATTCTGATCTCAAGCCATTCTAATTTGTGTCACGTTGTAAGACAGAGCTGCCCGTAGCTGTTTGACCAGATTCGCTTTCGCCTCTGTAATGCTTATATCAAGATTGAAGTCTCAAAGGGCGCCAATAGCTCTCTATTGTTGCTTCATTTTCAGCATCTCATCCAAAGATACATTTTTCCAATTGTGGAATGTCAGAAATTTCCCACAGCTAGTCTGATTATGTTTTCCGTTGTTCAACAGTTCCACCTCACACCTCGTCTTTGCCAGAAAATCTTCTGTGTTGAGAAAGACTTGTGGAAAACATGTCAGAGTATGTTTACTTTTGAACATTGTAAAATTACCCCCTTGGCAGCGCGTAACTACTATGTGGTTAGTGTTGAAATTTATGTATGTTTCTAAACAGAATCGGCTAACATTTTAATTAGCGCACTAATCCGTACAAGGACGTATTGATAGAGTCAAGGCGCTGAAAGCTATAATAGCATTCACAACTTTTTTTCTTTGGCGAGGACTTTGTGTATATTCGTCGAGTGACATGACCATGTCCTCAGAGCCCAATACGTGTGTGGTCTTTACAACTGCATTCATTTTCAGTCAATTGTCCAAGATAACAATCTTGTTATGCTGAAAACAAACCAGCTGTTTCAAAGATAGATAGATGAAAAAACGTGAACAACTGGATCCTTTAAAATGTTAATATTGAGGTGCGTTTCGCTTAAAAATTCAATGAAGCAATATAGGCAATGACATAATGATTAGGGTAGGGAATGAGTTTTTAAACCCTATAACCTTAAATGTTACACTTTAGCGCATAACTGTGCTGCGGACCTGAATGATATGTTAAGAGACACCCCAGCTCAATAAGGTAAAAACAATTAACCAATAGATATCACCATACTTCCCCAGCTTATTGATTACATTAAGAACTGCAAACATTTTTTGCATTATGTTTTCTATGTTTAAATATGCAAATGAGGTGTTATCTAAATAAATATGCAATAATTTGCATAGATTTTTAGAACAAATCCCTCTGTAAGTACTTTAAGAATATAGATAGGAATAAAACTGTAAAGTCTGATGTATGTAAGTGCTGCTGAAGTGGAGATTTTTGGCTCAGTGCAGGAGAAAACATACTGTAAAGATATGGACTAAGGGGTGGGAGATATACCGGTAGACACGATTAACCGGGAGAAATTTGTCAACTCAGAGATTTTTGACTGTTGTCTCTATCACAGTTACACGCTCACGTGACGTGACGTTGCTGTGCTACATAGTCAGGAAAACTTCTCATTTGCATGTGTTTTTATGAACTGCGGTTTAAAAACAAGCGATTTTAAGACGTTAAAACATTATTTTTGCCGCTTTATAGGCCTTGAATGGTTAAAAACACACACTCGATGCTTTGCAAGCATCCTCGTAAACAGCAATTTAGGTTTTAAGTGAAAGCAAACAACTGAGAAAGAAAACACGTGTAACAGTATATTGGATCCGGGCAGTGACAGCTAAATCACTTTTGTAAATTTAATAAGAAGAATTTATATTTAATTTACACAGTGAAGAATATGCAGTGTTTTTATACATTTGATTACTTTATACAATGTATGTAGCAGTTCTTATTTATTTGTTCTACTGTAGTTTTACCTATTGCTTGTAATTAGTTTCTTATTCTTATTTAATCGCTGACTTGGCTTGTCTGAATCGTATTTTTCTGTTTTTATTTTATTTTTTTTTATTTAGGCTAGTATTAGGTTTTTTGTGATCTTGACACTGGTGTCAATAATTATGAAATTTCTATCAAAAATTTTTATATCATAAAGACCTTATTTAAAGCAAAAACAAATATATTGTAATATACGTATATCATTACTGTGAAATAAAATTACTTGTGATATAAGATTTTGGTCATATCGCCCACCGCTATATTGACTGTAATTGAATTCTACAGACACAAATATAGATAAAGTGCTATAAAAGAAACACTTAAAAGTGTGTTTTGGATGTTTTCTTCCCACTAGTCTAAAAAAAATACTTTATGAAAACCCAAAAAGACAAATCTCAAAACTGACAGATGCATGAAAAAATATTGTTTTTGCCCATATGTCTTGCCTTAAATCATCAATCTGTGTTCACGCGAGGTGTGCTATGACTTTTCAAAGCAATTTTAATTACAACGTTCATGTGGCAAACAATACTGAATGTGACGTTCACTGGATTCCTTTGGTGAAACCAAAGGATTTTGCATAAGCAAATATTATTTTAGTTTCTTATCCTCACAATTCTCTAAACCAAGTACTGGTTACTACTACACCACTTGAAAATACTTTTGCGTCCTTACGAATACTCTTGCTCATACAGGAAAGCCGCATTGGGAACGGTGTACTTCCCACTGCAGGCTTTAGCCCACAGATCCACAGCAAGTGTTTGGTCTTGAGGGCAGATTTATAGGGGAGATAAGCATTATATATACGTGACCTTTGGGGACGAGTGTGGGTTGGCTTGCAGAAGCAGGTGGGTGGGAGCGTTAGCACGCTTGCTGTCAGATGGCGCTTACAGGCCGGCGGCGTTGGATTAACACATAAAAACTCTTATCTTGTGAGTCAGCTGGCAAGAATGTAGCTTTTCCAAAACTTCCAAAACAGAGGCACAGCAGCGCTACAGTGAGGAGCACCAGAGCTCTTTATTTTTGTTAAAGACGTATGGAGACTGAGCAGATTGTTTGAAGATATATGAATGAGAATGTACAAATTCATACGAATTCGCCAAAATGTAAAATAATTCAGAAATGTCATGCGAGTGTGTTGATATGGCTAGTACTTGGACACCCCTCCTCAACAAACCAGATGATTTGATGTATCACTCAAGTCCATTACCCAAATAGTGTAGGATGAGTTACATGGTTTAGTTTACTATTTGAGGTTAAGATCACTGATCTTATGACTGGATTGCTCAGTGTGTCCTAAAATGCCGTCAGATGGTGAAGCCACTGGAGGTGTTCAAGTGGCCATCTTACTATTCCTTACCGACAGAGAGCATCACTGACTGACAGCAAAAACACTGACCTAAAATCACCCGATTTGAAGCGTATCATGGGATTAGTTTTTAAGATATGTATATTTAAATTAAATTTTACTTCAGATGTTATCTGCAATGTTTATGGTCTTTTTGGGCAGGATAAGTGATATATTGAAATCGTTAAGGTGGGCGTGTCTGCTGCACAGTTGCCGACACAAGTAACTGAGCCAACACAAAATATATTTCTTTATGTACGTAATTATGCAGGAAACATTAAACATGAACATATATCTGGTATTGATTTAAATATATAATGAATAATACAATACAAGCCTCTGTTACTATATTGCTCTATGTTGTATTGAAATTCAAAGCCATGCATCATCTTGGAAATAAAGCTTTGTGTCTTTAAGTCTGTACTATATGTAGTCAGTGTTATTTCTCTGAATAAGTCATAATGTGTGTATTTTTAATGTCTTGATTGAGATCTATTTCAGACTCCTAAAGATTGCTCAAATTCTATGGCGTTTTACTAACATTATCGTTCCACAGGAGTAAAATGTTATATATGTTGAATTAATCATTAATTTAACCAATGTTTAAATCATTACCTGCTTCAAAATGAATGCTGTTAACGAAATCATTGTTGAAACATTTGCAGTTAGCCTACTGTACGAATAAAAACACTATAACAAAATTACATAAAAGGTGCATAACTGTACAAGGTATAAGCATAAATCTTTATTCAGATTTCAGAATGAGCACTTTGTCATTTGTAATACATATGTTGAGCGTCCAATGTTTATCATGTTCATCTGATGTATGGTACCTTTTTAAAAGGCTGGGTAAATTCACGACATTAAACAAATAACCATTTACATGTTTAGGACGTTTGGGTTGTACGAATGTACAGGGATACTTGAAATATAAAAATGCTGTCTTGTTAGGTGATGTTTTCTCATTAAAATCGTATGATTTCCTATTAATTCAACAGAATGTATGGGAATACTAGGGAATATCAATATGGCGGCGCAGTTACTTCACTTTTATTACGTCATGAGCAATCCAGTTCTCTATTATAGATCAGTGGTGTAAAACATGTGAGTAAATGTAATTAGTTACTGTACTTCAGTATCTTTTTAGCTACTTTGTACTTTTATTGAGTATTAACAATATTAGCAAATTTTACCCTCATTTTTGAATAAATATATGTACTCTTTACTCCAATACACTTGTGATGAGTAATACAATTACTGGTTACATTTGGTATGGTGCCTAACTTTTTCTGCAATAGTTTATTTCTGCTGCAAAAGAAATGAGATCGCCATCTACAGAGCAGTGAAGGTATTATATCTTGTGTGTTTTGCCTTTCCTCACTCAAACTTGTCAGCAAGGCTACTTTACGTGAATGTGAGTGCATTTGCAGGTAGTTGTTGAATCACGTGTATCATACAGTATATTTGAGATGAGGACATGGCTGAGACCTTTTTGAAGGATATTAATTTACGTATGCCCTTTTTAAGTACTTGAGCTTAACTGAGACTTCATTGTTTGTAGATGTTTAAGAGGCTTTTGTGTCGACCTTGGTTTATTGCAATTTTGAGGTGTTCATTTTATTTTTGATTTTAGAAAACAAATGTGATTGCTCTCCTCGCAAATCAACTGTTTCTTGTTTTTTACTGGCATTTCTCTTAGGTGTTGAGGACTAGGGCATCTTTGAGCCTACATTTGTATGAGTAAAATACTTAAGTGCTGTTAAAATCAGATACTCTAAGACTTTTACTGGGAGAAAATCTGGGAAAGTCTTTCCTTTGCGTTTTTGAAAAGTTTGACGTACAGACGACAACATTGTCAAAATGATCCCCACTCTCAGACTAAAAACGACTAAAAATGCTGTAGTTGGTTATGTCACTTTGTAAAGAAACACTACGAGCCTGCACACATATGCATTCTTCAAGTACTCGCACAAGCCTATAGACACATATAGACACACAATACACAAACGCATGATGTCACCGTTTTCACAAATTCATGTTTTTGTAGTTTACACAGAGACAATAAAGGTATCATTTTCAAAAACTGGCATTTTCAAACCTGTTTTCAAAAGTTTGTACTTTCAGGCACACAAAATGCAGTGGTCGTGTAAATGAACGACCAAAACGCATAAAAAGCTTTTCGTTTTTAGTTGAAAACAGTGTCGTGTAGACGCTCCCTTGGTAAGTACTAAGCCAATATAAGAGAGGCATGATATGCTGTAATACAGACACAGCTTTAATTTAACACAGCAAAGCCTTGCATTGGATCTCATGCGACAGTATCTGCTGCAAAACATTATTTGCTTGGTTGTCACTAGCTTTTGTTACACTTGGTGGCTTAAGTCTGCAGTAAACTGCCAACCTGAACAAATCCAGACCCCTGGAGAGCGCCAGTTAAGACACCCCCAAATGTATTTAATCCTGCTGTAGGGCACCAGCTCTGTCAGGGCCTGCAATGGTATCAAGCGAAACATGCCCTCATTCTTCACAGGCATTCTCCGGGTTGTTTTCCCGGGACATTAACCTCTTCAAGCAGCGTTTGTTTGTAAATATACCACTGAATAAACATTATTAACACTGGATAAACACTATCACCAGTCTTTTTGGCTCTTTTCTACTCTACATTCAGTTCCTTATGGAGCTTCATACAGACCCTGAATGACCCCGTCTGACCGTTGTATGGGCAACTGCCAAAGAAAGCAGGTGGTAGCGGGACCTTTGTTGATCAGACACTATGCATTCGTCTCATATGTAGCTGTGAACATCCATGTCCATGCCAAATATGTTGAGAGGAATAACTGCGCTTTAAACACACTGGAGAAAAACCTGGGAAAGTATTTTAAACAATACCATGTAACTTTAGCTGACATCTTAGGCAATAACACATATGACTTTAAGAAATTTTGTAGATGGTAAAGTATGTTATAGTTTTAACTAATTTTAATACTTTCCTATGCACTGATGACATTTGACATAATGTGCAGTATAAAACACAAACTGTGTGGATTACTGTATCTCACAATGCATTTAACTTGAGTTTTCTGGCAATGAGATGACTGATCTAGAAGTATGGGTCACATTTTTTGCAGTCTTTATCTTGACTCAGTTTTTTCATTGGACTGCCAAAAGTGTTTACACATAAACTACTGTTCAAAAGTTTGAAGTCATTAAGTTTTTGTATTCACCAAGGACACATCATGTGACACTGAGAACTTAAGTAATGATGCTGAAAATTCAACACTGCCTTCACAGGAATAGATTACATTGTAAAATATAAAATAGTTTTTAAATATGTAACAATATTTCACAATATTAGAGTTTTACTCTATTTTTAGATCAAATGAACCCAGCCTTTGTGAAAATAAGAGACTTCTTTCAAAAACATGAAAAAACCTTACCGAACCCCAATTTTTGAACAGTATAGTAATACATAAGTATTTTTAGGATGATTAGATGTTATTTGCTGAATAAATCACGAGGTCAAATGAACTCAGTAAGCATTTTACTAGTATTTCATTCTAAATTGTGAAAATATTAATAAGGAAAATAATGAATCCCAGTTTGAAGACTCCGTCCCTTCATCAGAAGCGGTAGTGCTCACAGCAGGACAGGAACTAAGGAGAAGTGTGTTTATTTACAGGTTGGTAAAACCCACTTAGTGATGTTTACTATTACAGTAGCCACATATACAGAAGAAAAACGTTAAACCAATCTGAAAAGACACTATTTGCAAAACTCAAAGTGGCACGTAACATGGAAAAAATACATAAATAATCCTCACACATTAGAGGAACTTCTTGCCCTTAAATGTATATGGTGATGACGGTTCAAATATAACATGATAACTGTCTGTGCTACTTCAGCAGCGGTCTGGATAATCATTTACACCTGAATGATGACACACTGAGAAACTGTAAGTCAAACGGCAGAATAAACTGTAGCCTACACATGAAACAAGTGGAAGCGTTAAAAAGTTGAATATTATAAGACAAATATCAGAATTAGACGTAAGGGTATTCATTTAATTGAATGTTTTGTACTGACCTGCTTTCTGCATCACATTCCTCCCGCCAATAAACCTACCTGTATAACCAGGTACCACAACAACTAAAAGAAAACATTTTTGGAATGCAAATAACATGATTCCTGCATAAAAGATTGTTGTTAAATTAATATTTGACTATGTTTATCTCGTTAAAGCAGTCTTGCATGTTAGAAAGTTGCTACATAAATAAAACAGAATTACTTAAGTTATTTGTAAATTTAATGTGTCTGGCTTCCGGTCTCATCCGCGTCCAGTTATTTGTAGCTGTACAAAACAGCTGGTTTTGCTGCTTGATACAGCAAATTGCTGTCTTCCCTATTATTTTAATGTATTATCTTAATTATTAACACATTGGTTTGCATTGCAAACAGTTTTACCGTTTACTGCACGTTGTTTTTTTGTTTTTTTTATAACAATGCCAATGTGATTGACATTGTAGGTGTCTTTAAAGTGTGCTACTAATGTTTTTAACATTCAATATTTTGGTGAAACATTCTGATAAATCTTTTCTGCCTGAGAATATTGTGAACATGTGCAACCATATTTTATATGATTTCAGCAACTATCTCCAGAACCATTGCCCATTCAAATCAAAGACTAAAACTATAATTATAACGATAACTACATTAGCATACACTTTAACGCATGATAATGTTCTGTTTATTATAAGCATGCTGAAGGTTTCTAGTCTGCTCAAGCTCTTTAAAGCAGGATGGACTCTGATGCCTGTCACTGTTTTTTTAGCATTCATCAGCTGGAAAAAAATGTTCTAAAAGCGATTCCAACAATGTTCCTCTATGCTGTTACCGTTATAGTTGTAATGTGAACGGAATGATTTTTAAAACTTTATCATTACAGTTAGGCTATCATCCTTGGTGTAAACTGGCCTTAAAAAATATCATCCAAATCTGTCCCATTTGTAGAACAACATCATCATATATAAACAGACTGACTTTCATGACCACAAACACGATGCATGATCTTTTCTAATGCAAAATTCATTCTATAAGAAAGATGATAAAGACTATAATAGTATTGTATGAACATACAGTTTCATCTGTGCAACCAACTCACCCTCATGCTGTGGATCTGAACTTTTGTTTAGTGAGGTCCTCTAAAAACAGACACATGATTTACTGCCGAATCTTCAGGGTACACAAGGCCAGTCTTTCTCTTTGGTGATTGCATTAGCACTTTATCGGCGTGGCAACCTGCCCTGCGGCCATAGCAGGCATATTTAAGCGGGATTAGAGGCAGTCACGGCACAGAGGTTGAGAAACGGGCATTTAGTCAACATGTTCATATTGACTTCTCCTGTTCTACTCAACCATGTCAGAAGGCATTAAATACTACAGTAAAAGAGAAGGTGAAGTGCGTCAAAGAGCCATAACATTTTTTATTGTCAGTACAGGTGGCTATTGGGCACCTTACACATGTGTTACATGTACAGTAGTGTTTTCTAGTGCAAGTATGTGTGAGTATGTGTGTACGTCAGATGTTTGCTAGTTGATGCCACAGGCAGGAGGGCATAAAACTCTCCATCTTGTCTGCAAAAAAGCCCAGTGGTGCAAAGAGGGTGCTGAAGAACTGCAGAGACAGAGAGAGGAGAGAGAAAGAAAACAGTCAGATGGATCTTAATTAATAAACACAAACATCTGAAACAGACTTTTGACATTTACATTGTAAATAGGTGTACTTTGCCTAACTTAACCAAATTTTAAGTTTGAGTGGAAAACAATTTACATTTACATTTTATATATATCTTTTATTTCATATATATATATATATATATATATATATATATATATATATATATACACACACATACAAACATACACACACACACAATGATATATGCAGATTTATCTATATTTTCAGATTTACGTTTATATATTTAGATCTATACCTGCATATAATCCAGATTTCATGAGTAACATTTATATATGTAAATCTATATCTACATGTACACACACACACACATATACATATATATATATATATATATATATATATATATATATATATATATATATATATATATATATATATATATATATATATATATATATATACCTCTGTGCCAATGAAAATATGTCCGTTTACTTTAGATTTCAATATATGACAGTTATGAATGGCCAAACTATGAAATTGGAATATATCTAAATAAATCTTAAATACAAAATTATAATTCTAAATGTATAAATGTAAATCCAAAGTCTAAATACATAGACGCAAATCTGAATATATACACATATACACACACACACACACACACATACACACAATTTAAATTTGAAAATTTAAATATGAAAGCAGTGCTTTTGCTTGTGTTGTCTACCTCATTCATAGACTATTCAGCCACAAGCTGTCAGAAAGTTGCCTTTAAAGTGCCTGAAGTGCTAGACATAAGTATGATAGAGTTTGTCCCTTTGGGATACTACATGGAGGTCCTGACAGACACAAACAAGAGGAGAAAAAAAAAAAACTCTGGATGGCAACCAACTTCAGGACTATAAAACTGGCGTGAAACCGTCCCTTTGAAAAACACAGAAACCTCCATGATTCAATCCACCATAAACAAGCCCCTAATGTTTATGAAGCGATACATTTCACGGATGAACAGATGTTTATGATGGAATATGGGAAAGGAAACCCGGGCCGTGCGTCGGAAGGGAGGAAAACGGGCCAGAGTGGAGGCTGGAGAGGTATCATCCATTTTAACACAGATCCAGGAAATAGATAGTGCTAACGTAAATACATGTTGTAACATGACAAACGAGGTTGATAAAAAGATAAAGGCTAATGAGGCTGCATGTCCTCACATTCAGGAGTTTATTGCAATTACAAATTAGGGCATCGCTCCCCAAGGGGAACAAGATGTTTGGAGTGGACAGGGAACAAAGCGTGTATGTGCATGTGCGTGGGCAAGCGAGGGAGTATAACGGAAAAAGAGTGACTTCGAATGCAAGTCGGAGACGAGGCCCTTCCGTGGCGTCTAGTGAAACAACTCAAGCTTGTGCTGAAATCAATCACTCGCTATTAATTCACCCAAATGAATGTAAACAACGATAAGAGAAGAACGCACCGCCATGAAATGCGCATCCTGGCCTTCGGAAGGCCTAAATGTTGTCGTACGAACAATTTTAAGGCCTGCTTGGCTTAACTTCTGCTCCTTAATTTCTCTTCTTCATTCTGCTACCTACCTCATTGACTAAGGACTGTAAATAAGTTACTGTGAAAAGTATTGTAAGTCAATCTATATACAAATTACAAATAACTAAATATAAAATAATATAAATCAACATACTACAATATGTGTGTGTTTATATATTTATGTTTATATATATTTATTTTATATATGTTTATATATTTTGTACAAAACTATATTTTTATATAATAAATGTATGCATATATAGTCAAACACTATCCATCTATCTATCTATCTATCTATCTATCTATCTATCTACAGTCAGGTCCATAAATATTGGGACATCGACACAATTCTAACATTTTTGGCTCTATACACCACCACAATGGATTTCAAATGAAACGAACAAGATGTGCTTTAACTGCAGACTGTCAGCTTTAATTTGAGGGTATTTACATCCAAATCAGGTGAACGGTGTAGGAATTACAACAGTTTGCATATGTGCCTCCCACTTGTTAAGGGACCAAAAGTAATGGGACAGAATAATAATCATAAATCAAACTTTCACTTTTTAATACTTGGTTGCAAATCCTTTGCAGTCAATTACAGCCTGAAGTCTGGAACGCATAGACATCACCAGACGCTGGGTTTCATCCCTGGTGATGCTCTGCCAGGCCTCTACTGCAACCGTCTTCAGTTCCTGCTTGTTCTTGGGGCATTTTCCCTTCAGTTTTGTCTTCAGCAAGTGAAATGCATGCTCAATCGGATTCAGGTCAGGTGATTGACTTGGCCATTGCATAACAATCCACTTCTTTCCCTTCAAAAACTCTTTGGTTGCTTTTGCAGTATGCTTTGGGTCATTGTCCATCTGCACTATGAAGCGCCGTCCAATGAGTTCTGAAGCATTTGGCTGAATATGAGCAGATAATATTGCCCGAAACACTTCAGAATTCATCCTGCTGCTTTTGTCAGCAGTCACATCATCAATAAATACAAGAGAACCAGTTCCACTGGCAGCCATACATGCCCACCACCACCATGCTTCACTGATGAGGTGGTATGCTTACGATCATGAGCAGTTCCTTTCCTTCTCCATACTCTTCTCTTCCCATCACTCTGGTACAAGTTGATCTTGGTCTCATCTGTCCATAGGATGTTGTTCCAGAACTGTGAAGTCGTTTGGCAAACTCTAATCTAGCCTTCCTGTTTTTGAGGCTCACCAATGGTTTACATCTTGTGGTGAACCCTCTGTATTCACTCTGGTGAAGTCTTCTCTTGATTGTTGACTTTGACACACATACACCTGCCTCCTGGAGAGTGTTCTTGATCTGGCCAACTGTTGTGAAGGGTGTTTTCTTCACCAGGGAAAGAATTCTTCGGTCATCCACCACAGTTGTTTTCCGTGGTCTTCCGGGTCTTTTGGTGTTGCTGAGCTCGACGGTGCGTTCCTTCTTTTTAAGAATGTTCCAAACAGTTGTTTTGGCCACGCCTAATGTTTTTGCTATCTCTCTGATGGGTTTGTTTTGTTTTTTCAGCCTAATGATGGCTTGCTTCACTGATAGTGACAGCTCTTGGATCTCATCTTGACAGTTGACAGCAACAGATTCCAAATGCAAATAGCACACTTGAAATGAACTCTGGACCTTTTATCTGCTCATTGTAATTGGGATAATGAGGGAATAACACACACCTGGCCATGGAACAGCTGAGAAGCCAATTGTCCCATTACTTTTGGTCCCTTAACAAGTGGGAGGCACATATGCAAACTGTTGTAATTCCTACACCGTTCACCTGATTTGGATGTAAATACCCTCAAATTAAAGCTGACAGTCTGCAGTTAAAGCACATCTTGTTCGTTTCATTTGAAATCCATTGTGGTGGTGTATAGAGCCAAAAATGTTAGAATTGTGTCGATGTCCCAATATTTATGGACCTGACTGTATCTATTTCTATATCTATATATCTATCTATCTATCTATCTATATATATATATATATATATATATATATATATATATATATATATATATATATATATATATATATATATATATATATATAATATGAAATGCACAGCCTATTTTGTTCCTTTAATAGAAGATAGTTATGGGTCTCATAATGAGCCACGGTTTGTACCATCTAGAATGCCATTGACTGAGACTTCATTCTTATATTGCAACACAATGAAATGTTTATCTTGGGAGTTCAGTGATTGTGTACTTTCTCTTCTAAACAAAAAAAGGGATAAATAAGGGCACAGAGGGACAAGACACAAGCCCCCCAAAAAAACACACTTTTGGGTTTGGTGAGGCATGCAGATACTTACGGCTTTGACGAAGACCCCCATGAGCTCTGGAAACTGGTGTGTGAGCATGGCCAACATGGCACAGAAAGAGCACAGGCCTGCTGTGAAGAGTATGAAGAAAGGAAGCTCCTTCTTCGGGTACACCGAGACCTCGTGAAATGCTGGAAGAAAAAGAAAAAGACAGAAAACATTTAATTATCTTAAAAACAGGTCAATAAATACCCTATTTTCCTGTTATTTTTAATAAAATTCACACCACTTGACTTTTAACCCTCTATGCCTATGCAAAAAGTGTGGTCGTTACTCAAGGAAATTTCAGAGGCAAAATCCTTTCAATAGTCAAAGTCATTTCAATAAGAATCTGCACGATCTGGAGTTTTTTGTGCAAAATAGTTCATCAGGTTGGTCATGTGAATTTGCCATGCTGAACAACAGAAAGCTGATTTGATTGAAAGTAGCTTCTGTGTGAGCAGTGCTTCATCTCTACACTATTGACAATGGGCCTTTTTTTGCATGCACAATTTTTATTGAAATCACTCTAATGTGACAGCACATTAACAATGAATATTTATACATAACGACGGATATATAGAGATATATAGTGTATACTTACAAGGCAGAAGCTCTCTGTCTGCGGTTTCTGTGCATCCTGGGTAAGGATAGAAGAGATGACCCTTTTCCAGGGGATATGGAATAATCCGGAAAGCTACAAGAGTAAAAAGGTGTCTACTGATATCAGGTGAGATGATTTACATTTTGTTTTACAGTAAACGGCTTACAACAAAGTACACTTGTTGTTTTCAGATACTACATGATGATAATAGCATGCCATGACTTTTTTAAGTACCCTTGAAGTACCTTGTAATTTTCATGGTAAGTGAGTATGGTAATCATCCTATTCTATACATGAATTTGATGGTATGTAAAAAAGATCAGATGTTCACTGTGCATACTGCCTTCCCAGGTGCAGTGTAGCAGGTTGAGCGCCCCCTCTGCCCGTTTCCAGTGCTGCAGGTGAAAGAACGCGTACGCCACCGCCTCACTGTCACCCCTCTTCAAAATATGCTCAGGTGGCAAAATCAGACTCTTCATCTCTAATAAATACTGCAACGAAACAAAACAAAACAAAACACTTTTAATTACATTTTTAACTCAAGAAAAGAAATGAAAATTAAGCCGTCTCAATTCTTATTACCATAATGCAAAAAGGTATTATAGAAACAATTATTTTTAATTATATAAAGATATTTTGTATAATATTACATTACTAATGTGGTAAAGTATTTAAATACATACATGCATAAAAAATATCAAACTTAAAAATACATGAATGCATTAAGGCAATTATGGCCAATGGCCAATTATTAAGGCAATTATGTGTCATGGAAATAATGTTACAATGACAACAATATTGATGGTCATTTAAAAAAATGCTAAATTATTCTTTATTTTCTTAATGCAAAATATAATATATTATTTTCCCCTTTGATATTGGGGTGAATGTGACCCAGATATTCACCCATAAAAAAATATAATAATAATAGAAAAATGGATAACGTCCTGGCAGAAAATTACTAGTACATTTTCCAGACATTTCCTTCAACCATAAAACACTATAAAATGCAATGCATAATTCAAAATACTGGTAAAACACCTGTGAAAATCTATACGGAAAAAATACTTCATAATAACACTATATTAGGCCATATTTTTATGGACGTTTCTTATAGTGTACATGAGACAGCTTTATACTTATACTAAACCTGTATACTTAAATTCTCCCCCTCCCCGGGCCCCGGGGTGAATGTTGTGGAGGGCAATAAAGCAGGATTAAATGGTATTATCCAGAGGATAATCTTCCCAAATGCCCCTGGCTGTGATTATGGTACATTACAGCTCAATTCGACTGATTCCCTATACAGTGTGTCAAGCGCACCTTCTGAATTATGAACATATATCCAAACATATCTTTCAGTAATAATCATCATGTTGGATATGTCATATACACGCAGACATGGGTAATTTAGCTTTATGATCATGCTGACATTTGACAGGCAGCTGTCCTACACAACATGCCCACACACAAACACGGTCACCTCTTTTATGGCGGATCAAGTGTCAGTGATGGCTCTCTTTTATGTGGAGGTTCCTCCTAAGCCCCTGCTGAACTCCCATAAGCCTCTGTCTCAGTCTGTCTCGTATCTCTTTTCACTTGACCGTACAGGCCCTGTACGATGACATCACACTACAGTGGCTTTGGAGATGCAAAGGTGAGGTACAGGTGTATGGATGACATCATGCATTATAATTTTTCTGGGATGTCAAAGTTAATGTGAAAATTTAAGAGATGAATTCAGTGTTTACCAATAACAATGCATCTGCCAAATTATAGTACTTTATTTCTTATGATATATACTAATATTACAACTTTTGCCCTCTGTAAAGGTGAAAAAGATACACCACCCTTCAAAAGTTGGGGCTCTTTTTTTTTTTTTGACTTTTATTCAGCAAGGATGCATTAAATTGATCAAAAGCGACTGTAAAGAAAAAAAAAAAATAAAATAAATAAATTAAAAATAAATAAATTAAAAATTTTATATTTTATATATATATATATATATATATATACACACACACACACACACACACACACACACACACAGGTGCATCTCAATAAATTAGAATGTCGTGGAAAAGTTCATTTATTTTAGTAATTCAACTCAAATTGTGAAACTTGTGTATTAAATAAATTCAATGCACACAGACTGAAGTAGTTTAAGTCTTTGGTTCTTTTCATTGTGATGATTTTGGCTCACATTTAACAAAAACCCACCAATTCACTATCTCAACAAATTAGAATATGGTGACATGCCAATCAGCTAATCAACTCAAAACACCTGCAAAGGTTTCCTGAGCCTTCAAAATGGTCTCTCAGTTTGGTTCACTAGGCTACACAATCATGGGGAAGACTGCTGATCTGACAGTTGTCCAGAAGACAATCATTGACACCCTTCACAAGGAGGGTGAACTTTTTAACTGAACTTTTCACGACATTCTAATTTATTGAGATGCACCTGTATATATATTAAGCTGCACAAATGAAAATTCAGTTTTGTCATCACAGGAATAAATTACATTTTTAAATTATATATAATTATATTTAATGTAAAATAATTATATATATATATATATATATATATATATATATATATATATATATATATATATATACATATTCAAATAGAAAAGTTATTTTAAATTGTAAAAATACAATATTCACAGTATTATATAACAGTTTTTACTGTATTTTTGATCAAATAAATGCATCCTTGGTGAGTATAAGAGACTTCTTTTTGAAAATCTTACTAACCCCAAAACTGGAACAGTGGTGTTGACTTAATAAAATAGTAAATATTTACTAGATAATATTTTAGTCATTTTTATTGGCTTCAGTACAAAACAACATGTTTTTATAATATCAAACTTGATGTTTTTTCAAACAATGTCAATTATATATTTCAGCATGTGGATCATATTTGGGGGTCCTTCCAATTAAAAAGTTTGAAAAGCTCTGACATAAGCAATAAGTAGGAGAGACCATGATATTTAGCAAGTAATCAAGTGCCTTTTCGCCTTTATATTTTTATATAAAAATATAAAGGACACAAATTTTCATTCATATATTGTAAATGGTCTCTTGTATCTTATTGCTAATGTAATAATAGTATAAAATATTACTGCATTGCCCAAATTCACATCTTTAATATAAAGCTGACGGTATAAACTTAGGACAGACTATAAAGACTCTGAAGTGATCATACAAATGTAATAGTAATACTACTGACATTCAACACCCTCTTTGCTCATTCTGGATCGTCCTTTTTGCTCTAGGGGCAGATTTGGCAAATGAAAGACCAGGTGTATGTGTGTGTTGATATTTACTGCACATCTCAAACAGGTGCACTTTGTAGTCTGATACAGCACGTCTGAGGTGCATGCATTTGCGTAAATACCCTTCGTCTGAGACGGTGTGTTTGGGTGTGAAGAGGTTGTGCACTTTGAAGTCCGATCTACTGTTTTGGAAAATGGCAAGTTGGAACCAGGTACAAAGAAAAAAATAGATGATGAGGGTCAAAACAGCTTTAAAGAGCAAAAAGAAAGTCAAAGGTGATACAACTTTCACCCTAAACACAGCTTACAAAAATCTATGCTCGGCAGTCTTGGGTCGACCAGCCCACCTGCAATTATGTTCAATGTAAAACTGTGAACGATGAACTCCTGATGTGAATGTTAGAAAGGTTTCTGTTTAGTGCAGAAGACTGCAGTGTGCTTCAACAGCATCACCTCCTGGTCATGACAATATGCCTGCACTCGTGAATAACAGTGAGATAAAGTTGATGTATGGCCAAGTACCTTAAAAATTTGCATTATACATCATGATAACATCACTCGAATCTGGTATTAAATTGATTAAAATTGACAGTAGATACATTTATAATGTTACAAATTTTTGAAATTTAAATAAATGCTGTTCTTTTGAACTTTCTATTCATCAAAGAATCCAACATTACATGTTAAAATATAACAGAAAACAGTTATTTTAAATTGTAATGATATTTCACAATATTACTGAAAAAATGCAGCCCTGGTGAGCATAAGAGACTTCTTTTACAAACATTAAATAAATTTAATCGACCCCAAATTTCTATATGGTAGCGTATAAGAAACAAAAATTAAGTGTGGTTTAACATTTTGTTACCAGTAATTTTTATCTCTTGGCCATAAGGAAAAACTCAGGAAGCTATGCATAATACAGTAATAAATCTGTAAATGTTCTCATTTCACTGGCCATTGCCATGTGATGCAGTAAGTTAATTTTGGACCCTTTAAAAGAATCTTTCAAACCTTTGGTACATGTGGGTTGAACTCCACAGCCCTGTGTATGGCCTCCACTGCGTTCATTTCTGCTGTGCTGAGACCTCGTCTAGACGCTGCTTCTGGTGAAAACCTGCCATATGAAGCACATATAGATTCATTCAGCAAACTATCATCCATAAACATCACCTATGCTATGATATGGTAATTTACTTTTAAATAGTGGACTTACTTATCTGACACTGCTCTGGCTTTCAGTAAGGCAGATGTGTAGCATATAGTAGCTGATTTTGGCAAGCTGATATCTGAGGGGGGAAACATCAGACAGCTAATAAAAAGGATACTGGTCCTCTCTGAAATGCACAGTAACATGACAGCTGAATGAACTTACCGTCATATTTTGCGAGGACTGCTTGTACATCAGCATAGGCCTGTAGCTCTAATAATGCTTCTAAAAGGTTCTCGTGAATATTTAACATTCCCAGTAAGGGGAATTCTTTCATTAACTGTACAAGGAAACAATAAAATTACAATATTACACAACAGGGCATAATGCAAGTGCAAGATACCACTAAAATAAAATAAATAATAAAATAAATTGAAAAATAAAATAAAAATGTGTCCAGTAGTATGTTACATTTTAAGTAAAGGCTGAGCTTCTATAAAAAGCCTCATAAGATATTCACTAAAGCACACTTTTTACAGCCACGACACCTAAACGTAAGTGGTATATTGCTTCGCTCACATCTCTCATCATCTTTACAGCTTCTTTGATGCGACCCAGTTTTCTTGCACACATGGCCAGTCTGCGCTTGATGTAGACCACAAGATTGGTGTCTTTACCGGCTGTGAAAGCAACGAGAATAAGCAACAGTGTGAGTTATTCTATACTGGGTATATATGTGTGACAGTGTGAAAGTTTCATACCACTCTTAAGCGCCTGTTTGAAAAGCCGTTCAGCCTCTGTGATGGTTGTGGCTTCCTCCTCGGCCAGGAGCACATATGCTGCAGCACATCTGCAAAGAATGAGTCATATGCTTGACAGTCAGAAAAAGTTCATTTGATGTTAACATTAGAGATGCACTGATGATAAAATTCTGGCCGACACAGAAAAGCCAGTAATTACTTTTATGTTATGGTCAATAACAATACATGACTCATAATTCAATAACATAATGTTATGTATTTTAATAATAAAAATAGGCATCAACATTATAATGCACAGTATGAAAAATGAATATTAACTTTGAAAATATTACATCTGACATTAATGTTTTTAAAGATTAGCTTTAAGTGACAGGAAATGAGCAGACATAATTAAATGTCAATACAATATGATAAAACGGATATAAATAATAGAATAAAAAAAGAAAGAGTTAGAAACAGAAAGTCAGTAATTAAATAACGATACATGGCTTGTAACGATACAATTTCATGCTGTTGTATATTTAAATAAATAAACATAACATTAAAAATTAAAATGGGTCATTTTAAAATTACAAGTTACAAGTGAATTTAGGCATCATCTTTATAATGCATATTATGAAAAATAAGATCACATTTAACTGTGTTAATTATAATTAATTTTATAATTTTTTTACGCAAGCATGCAAAATTAAATATCTTATATTGACTGATTAAACAAATTAAAATTAAAATAAGCAAATAAACAAAATGGTGCCCACATTTCGTGCATCCCTCATTCATGTATTTTATTGCTGTTTACTAAAAGGACCATTTCAGCTGTCGAATCTGACTGGATATGCCACGTCTGAAGATAGTAAATTGAATATAATCACAAGGATGCTTTGAACTCACTCGCGGTTCAGCTCAATTGCCTGATAAGCTGCTCGAATTCGTGCCTGCGGGTTTCTCTCCCTCCAGGCCTTTTGCATTACTGCAGAACAAACAAGAGAGATACCAATCATGATTAAACATCCATTCTGATTAAATCTAGGTATTTTTTTCAAGTGGAAGAACATGAGACTAACCAGAGTCCTCTGGTCTAAGTTGCTGAGTGTCTCCCAAGAAGAAGGTCTGATGATCTTGTGCTGATAAATTCATATCGTAGTATGTCAGGGGCTCTTTTCCCGTCACCCAAGTGTACCTGGAATGATCATGAATGCATATGAATTTTTATTTTAAATAATGGAATTCTGTCATATTTGAACTGAAACCGTTTAAGAAACATCCAACAATATACCTGCTGTACTCTGCACCTCTGAACAGGTTCAGTGGGTTCCTCCACACTTTACATTCTGGAAGAAAAATAAAATAATAGCTGCATATTACACTCACTTTATAATATTTAGAAAGATAAACATGTAGTAACTTTCAAAAACCTGCAACATTGGTTCTCGGCTCTGTATCGCCGTTTACTGAGGAGAAGAGGCCCGCAGAGCTGCTGTTCTCCACTCCTCCGAGTAGAGGGCGCAAGTGACTGACAGACACCTGCTCTATGAATGATGTGCCATACTTTCTGAAGTACCACCACTCAAATATCTGAAGACAAACACAAAGAGTGTGATTTTACACAGCTTGGATACTGAAGTTAGTTGTTTAGTATGGTTATTATTACTTATTTTATTAAGTATTTAAGTTAAGGTATTTGACAATCAATTCACCAAAGCCAAGAAAAAGACTCACCAATATAAGGCCCGAGATGAGCGAGGAGGTTCCAGTCAGCGCAACATAGAATTTAGGCGTAAGAGTGTTTAAAAACACAGACGCTGTGGATGAATAACAATACAGTAAGACAAAGAACTTATAATGATTTTTATACACAAATTTTTTATTTATTGTCATAAAAATGACACCTGTCAATCAATCATTATAGTAAACATCTATTTATAAATCCTATGATCTTGAAAACAAATGATCTTAAACAATTTAAAGTAACAGGGGGAAGCAAAAATAAATAAATAAATAAATAAATAAAATAATAATATATATATATATATATATATATATATATATATATATATATATATATAGGGGATGTATTTAGCAGATTCTAAATATGTAATAATTTAACTCATAAAACTCAAAAAATATAAAACATTACACTTGAAATATATTTTTTATCATATATTATATTTTAAACTGTGTTATTGGAGTGAAGCTTTGTTTGTTACAAACTGTTGTTACATTCATTTACAAAACATTAAATTTTCTACATTTACATGTAGTCAACATCTGCTATAAATTATCATCTTAAAAACAGGTCTTGAAAAATTAAGTAGCTTTATTTATTTATACACAATGTCTTTAGTATAAAAATTAATGATAAAACCTAAAACTATTTTAATTTGTTTATTGTGTCATAGCACACTGTCTTGGTAAATTACCCATCTGAACAATGCTACTACTCAAACATCACATGCACACTGTACTATATAAAAGATAAAAACATATATGGATATAATACCATACAAAGTGTCACACTTATGAGACATAAGAGTGAAGCTTCAGTGCGCTGATGTCAGGTTGACATCAATGTACAAATCAAAACATTTCCTTGACTTGATTTGACAGCTGCTTTTATCTGAGGTAAACATCACATTCAATAATTCAGTAATGAATTTAAATGAAGGTCTGTTTCCCTCGCAATGCTATAGTATGACTTCAGACGACTTGTTATATAGTGCATGAGTGCTGTTATGATAATTAATGGCAATTTAGAGTCCTTTTGGACACTTGACATCTTCAGTCACCATTCATTGACATTGCATGGAAAACACCGACTTCAAAATTTCACCTTTCATATTCCACAGAAAATTAAAGTCAAATGGGTTTGCACGGAGACGAGATAATTATGTGTATCTGTGTGAACTTTTCCTTCAATGAGCAGAAAGATATCCTGTGTTGAGCTGTAAACATCCACACAGCTGATTATAAACACACACCTGCGTTGACGGTCTCCTGCAGCTTCAGTGGGCTCCTCAGCACGTAAACCATCGTTAAGACCATGGCGAACCAAAGCGCACATATGTACGTCCACGACCAGCACAGCCACGATTTTAATTTCTCCGTGAAACCGGGTGATTGAGGATTACTGCCACTGCTGTCCGCCATCTTTCACCGACGAGCCGTAAACATTAGAATTGTGGGATACTGGAGAAGAGCGTGCTGCACCGAGGCTCTCCATCAGGGGGCGCAGCTCCTGTTCATTTATACTAGTTAAGAGCTCTATAATGATTGTTTTAAACCTACTAGAAGTTCAGAATAGCATACTAGCTTAATGTGCACTATATACTGTATACTACAGTATGAAATGTGAAACTGGATGATCAGAATATCGCTCTAAAATACTACTATTTTACTATTCACAAAAAAAATAACATAAATAAATAAAAAACAATGCCCATATTTTAAAATGTTCAGTTGTTAACCTAATGAATGGATATATTAGAAAAATCTATTAAGATATTAAAAAATAAAATTAAAATCAATTCGGAGGGGGAAAAAAATCATTTGGCGTATAAAATTAAATTGGAAAATAAAATTAAATAAAAGACAATTAAAGTTAATCTCTGAGGCTGATGTAAATAGGTTTAGTATATTTTTTAATCTTTTAAGATCCTTTTTTTATAGCAAGAATCAAACAAATATTCTAGAAATTTAAGCAGGGGTGTGGAAATGCACAAATTTACCAATTAAATTCTAATGCACCAGTTACAGAATTTATTATAATTTGATCTAAAATAATAATACACTAAGAAAATACAAAATAAAAACAGCTTAGTAATTAAAAAAATAATAATTATGAATACCAAAACAACTAATGTTAAACTGATTCAGGGCCAAATTTTAGAATTCATAATGCATTACTAAATGATAAAAAAAAGAAACAATCAAATTGACATCAGTGCAAATTTACACCCCTAATTTGAAATAAAACGGCATTTTAATATTACATATAATATGACATTAAATGGTGTTAGAATACATAAAAAAAAAATAATAATAATAGTAATGAAGTCAGTTTGGTGCAAATCATTTATTCCTCTGGGATCATATTTGTTCTTACATTTTGTAAAAAATAGTTAGCAATAAAAGCTAGGGTAGGAGGCTGAATTGAGGGGTAACAAATATTTTGTGTAACTGCATACAGTATATATACCATTCTTAGACACCAGAGTACGATGATGGGACCATTTCCACACAGAACAGTAACCTGAAATGACTTACTGTACAAATGCAATGCTCACTTTGGCACAACCCTCTCTGTGATCAACTGACAGCACATTCAAATGATGGCACCTTACAACAATGCTTTAAAAAAAGACCAATCGTTATGCTGGAAAACAACACAGTGATGATAAACTGGTGTCAAGACATTCGTTATGACCAGCCAGAGAGCTCTGATGGGCTATGTATTGATAAATTCTATCTTATTATGACTCAACGTGAAGTAAAACTTTGTCAAGTTGCTAAAAAAGTAATCAAAATGGACTCAATTGATCATATGGGCTAAGTACAATAAAAAGTTCAGTGTGTCAAGCATTGGGAACGCTGATCTAGGGGAGTCGTAAGTGATATTAGGGGGGCTATTAATGACGCTGTACACTGGTGCCATGGGAGGTATTTGTTCAACAGCAAAAACTTTTGCTAAACCCATTAAAATAAGCTTGCAGCCCTCCTACAATACAGAAAAGGAGGCAGTCTCTTCAGCTGAGGTCAAACCGCGGCTTCTGGAAAACAAACAAACGAAGAAAAGGACAGACACATTTTTAGCACACTTCTTGAAGGACCTTCTCGCCTTGGCCCTGGCCTTGATTCAGGTATAGGTTCAGGTTTAGATATGGGCCCCTCGTAGCTTGTCTCTTTGCTTGTAACGCGAGCAGGAGCGGAGGCATGCCTTGTGTCTAAGCGTTTTGCATCTCTTTGCCGATCTTGTAGCTGAGGATCTTGTTCCAGTCGATCTTGGTACGGGTGACGGGAAGCTGCCGGCGTAAGGCCTTGAAGGTGGTGTCAGACATGGTCTGGTAGTTCTCACTGATGGCCGTCTGGAAAACAAATGACGGGAAATCTCACTGTGTGATTTTTCACACATCATAGATATGATCAGGTGCTATAAAATAATTCATTTCTTCCTCCAGCAACACTAACATGCAAACGCAGTACTGTAAAATAATGACTAACCACTCAAAATCAACTGGAAACAAACCTGATATTCATTCTCAGCATTTTCGATGATTTTGACAAACTCCTTGGCAGTCTGTACCTCATTCTGTTGAAACAGAAGAGCAAAAGTAATCACTAAATAACCAAAAATGGCTAATTTGCTCACTCATAATTTCTAAAAAGAAGTTACAAAAGAATTTCAGAAACAGTAACTGTTTCTTTTAACAGTGATATTTTTTTTGATTAAATTATGGTTTTATTTTTTCATTCTGGTCAGAATTAAATGGATTTGCAGGGCAATTTTATATTTATTTTCTCTCTTCTCTCAACAAAGAAGCATATGGATGTAGTACAACAAAATTAATGTACTATTAATTCATCTTATGCTGTCATAAGTGAGCACTGGGAAATTGGGAAAAGAGATTTGTTGTCAAAGTTTGAGCCAGCAGGCTGAATAAATGAAGAGTAAATTCTGGCAAGCCAAACTGTACATTCACACACACACATAGCTATTTTAATTAATACCACTTAAAGAAAAAGGCTTAAAGGTTTAAAGAAAATCCATTCGAAATGGTGTTAATATAAACTACTGTTCAAAAGTTTGGGGTTTGGTAAAAAAATTTCATGTTGTTGAAAGAAGTGTCTTTTGCTCATTAGTAAAGTCAGTAATATTATGAAATATTATTACAGTTTTACATATCTGCTTTATATTTGAATATATTTTCAAATGTAATTTATTCCTGTGATGCAAAGCTGAATTTTTAGCATCGTTACTCTAGTCTTCATTGTCACATGATCCTTCAAATATCATGCTACTCAAGAAACATTTCTTGGTATTATCTTAGTATTATGTTGAAAAACCTTGCACGGAAAATTCAAAAGAACAGCATTTTTAATGAAACAGAAATTTAGATCAATTTAATGCATTCTTGCTGAATAAAAGTATTAATTTTTTTTTAAAAATAAATGTGTCATTTAAAAAAAAAATGACTGACACCAAACTTTTGAAAGGTAGTCTAAACTTAACTAGTAAATATCATTCTGCCATGCCAGGCAGCAACAATTCAAAGTCCAGAAAACAAACAGTACTAGCAAATGTACCAAAAAGACATCATGTGCTTCATCTATCAAAACAGCACCACACCCACTGTCATTAGACATGTCATTCACAGGGCAGTCGGCTGTTCCTTTATCAGGCAGGTTGTTTGTGTTGTACTGACTCATGAACAGGAAGCATACTCACTCAAAAACCCAAGCAGCTCAAACTCAAATGACTTACAGAGATGACCAGAGACTCTTGCACATCCTTGTGGCTGACCAGCTGCACGTTGCCATCCTCATAGTAATGAACCTGGATCTTCAGAACTCCCACCACCTGAGCAGTGGGCTGAGAAATGGTGAACTTCCATTCCGATCGGCAGCGGCCGTTCCTGTTTGCAGACAAATGGAGGAAGTTTACCGGTAATTGGTCTTACGGACAAAGAAGAACGAGACTGATGGCATTTCTAGTAGTTATAATGAACTACAAAAACCAATGTTGCATGCAAGCCGTCATAATTACTATAGTATGTAAAAACCATTCACTATTTAGTTCCAAGAAATCCATGTCACGGATGTAACATTACATCTCAGTGTTTGTGAACATTGCTTAAAGATGATGTTCTTTTGTGCTGTTAAGCCATGTGTTGTGTTATCTGTATGTGTGAAAGAGCAAAGCTAGATTGTCCGTACTACAAGTAGGCGACCTTTGCAGTATAGTGCACCTGTTCTCCATTCAAAGACACATAATAGTCTCTAGATACAGTAGGGTCATGATCTGGGTGGAGGCAGAGCTCACACATCTAAAGATCATATATCATACTTGGAACAAAGCCGGTAACTGCGTCAGGCATACAGCCTCATTCAAAGCAAAGAGTGAACAACTATTGTGGTTTTTAATGTGTTAAGAGTACCAGACAAAAGTCTAGAAACCCATAATTCTTCACTATTACACAGTTTAGTACATCTTCAACGGGTGCATCCTGGGAAATCATACAATAATAATGTCACTGTCAGGGTTTTTATCTTTAATTAAAACTAACAATAAAAAAAATGTTACATGAATGTTAACTTAAAATATATTTAATGTATATATAATATATTTTATGTCAGATTGTTGCTAAAGCTACACTTTTTGATTTCATCTATTTTAAGTTGAAGTACTAAAATAACTAAAACTGAAATGAAAAAGAATAAAAAAATATAGACAAAAAAAATTTACAAGATGGCTCCACTACAGCAAGTCAGAGCTGTTAGGAAGGAAAAATTTTCACATTTTAAAGTTTCAAATTGTGCCATCATTATGGCAGAAACTGGTATGCAATACAATTTTAAAATATGTTTTATATACATTTATATAAAATAGGGCTCACATGAATAATCATGTCACAAGCAGTCCAAGTAGCTGGGTCAAATGTTTACCTTCTGTAAATATTAACTTATTTCAGCTAATTGTCACATTTTTTAAATCATATCCATCCACCATCTGAAGTGATAAAATGCAAGACAGAAAACAATTGAAACCATACTGTGTTAATTTTCTTATTAATAAACAGGATAATAAAAAAAAAAAAAAATGTTGAACGTGACTGAACACATGAGAAATGCATTTCCAGGTCTGTAGGATCACAAAACTTGCTCCTCCACTGTGAATAAATCTAATCTAAACATGCAAATATATTTTAACAGATGTCTACATGAGAAACAACTCCCATCTGAACAGGGCAAAATTTATATTTTGTTTACTAAAATGTATTAAATCATACATTTTACACATTTCTATACATTTCAGCATGAGCCTTTTAGATCAAACTACCATTAAAATCATGAGAAATATAAAATAATAATAATTTTAAAAAAAGTGTCCAAACGTTTTACTAGGAGCATGTGCTTGCTACTATTTTTATTATTTTATCCGAAAGATAAATGAGGGACAGGACATTTAGGAGGTGAGGAATGATATTGGTACATGTTGCAGGTCAGACTCAAACCTGAATAACCTGCAAGAGCACCACTACTTGAATGTGTGACATAAAGCTCAAGTCATACCATTAAACAGAGAAGGACAAAGAAATTACCAGAAATTTTTGGGCTGAAACTGATGACCCTCAATACAAGCAATGATAGTTTGCTGTCCATCGATGGTTTTCCCATAAACCTAAAAACAATACAACACTCTGTCAGCAAAAATGTTGCAAAAAAACACTAGGAACCTGCTTTATTAAATGAGATATTCCTTTAACAATCGAAAATGAGAGCTAGTGAACTCACAGTGCAGACTCCAGTGGGATAATGGTCTTTGACGTACGCCCTCAGAGCCTCATCGCAAGCATCCCTCCACGGCCTGAGGGCCGCCTCACCCTCATGAGACTGTGGGTCAGTCGACTCTTTCTTCAGGTGGTCAAACTTGAACGACTGTTTCTTACGAGGGTCAAAAAACCGTCCGTGGCCAAGGTCTCCATGCTCTGTGATCAAAACCTGCAGTTTGGAAGCAGTTTAAGTACAATTTAATATAACATTCAGTTTAAACAGACTCTTCTTTCTTAATGTGGAAGTTGTAGTTGTGTATTTGGTTAACTGGTTAACATTGTTTCAGAGGCAGAGCATGTTTCTGACAAAAGGTTTACAGAGGGTTACAGTTTTGGAATAATGTGCACTGGTACATTGTGCACAATATGACCACGTGAACGCACGTTAAGAAATTAATTAGGGTGTATTTTCACTTCTAATGTAATTGTTATAATCACCTGATCTTCACTTCCATCAAGTTTAGCAGGTGTGAACTGATCCATGTTATACTGGGCAAAGGCACTGTCACAAACAGAAAACAATATATTTAGTGTAATATATTCCAAATTTGCGACATTATCAGTTCATCTCAGATTACCGATTCACAAAATTTGATCTAATTTAAATAAAGAAGGACTTTTGATAAAGCCACAGAGCAAAATATACCACTTCTCCATAGATCTATTCATATTGTGAAGGGGAATCTAAACCGAAAGAGACACTGAAAACTGGTTGCGTACTCATGGCATCTCTTGAAAAGAATGAAGATTTATCTATTTTGCTTGCAGAAAACAGGCTTATGAAGGAGACAGGGAGGATAGTGATATAATATGCATTCATATACTGTAATAAATACAGGCTACTCACTGAGCCGCCCCTTCCCTGAGCAGATTGTCATTATTGAGCAGTAGCCGCACATCTGAAACCAAAGACGTCATGTGATATCGTGAGAACATTACGATGTCAGGGAGTCATCTTGTGACATAAAAATATAATGAAATTCCGCCTAACATACAGTATACTACTGTTAAAAAATGTGGGGTCTGTAAGATTTTTTTTTTATTTTTGAAAGAAATTAATACTATTTATTTAGTAAGGATGCATTATATTGAACAAAAGTGACAATTAAGACATTCATAATGCTACAAAAGAAAAAATTATAATGGTTTCCACAAAAATATGAAGCAGCACAACTGTTTTCAACATTGATAATAATGTTTTTTGTAATGTTTTTTTTTTTTTTTGTAAAAAATGTTTTTTGAGCAGCAAATCAGCATATTAGAATGATTAGAATGAAGACTGGAGTAATGATGCTCAAAATTCAGCTTTGCATCTCTGGTATAAATTACATTTTAAAATATATTAAAAATTTTAAATTCTAATAATATTTCACAATTTTACTGTTTTTACTTTATTTTCAATCAAATAAATGCAACCTTGGAGAGCATAAGAGACTTCTTACAATAACATTAAAAAAAAATCTTACCAACCCCAGAATGTCTGAGTAAGTTATTGTTTGGTCTTTTTGATGCCTGTATATATGATGCATGAATATTTTACCATTGAAGACTTCGTTGAACTCTCCAGGTGGAGCATGGATGATAAAATTTGCAGCAATGCGGACCTGAGGGAAAAAAGAAAGTACGAAGAAAACGTGAGTGGTATTTGCACATGCAAAACTCACAACCGAGTTGTCAGTGTTTATTCAAACTGTTGCAGAACACATCTAACACCTCACCCGTGTTGTGCACATACAAACAATTTTTATGAACCACAGTCTAATGACACTGTCACACATTTCCAGACTCTAGGAGCCAAAAGCATCTTAAACAACACATATCAGCAAAAGGAAGCTTGTATATCTTTGCACTTCCTTTGAAAACAGGTAAATTGCTGTCTGAGATGACACATTGCGCCTCTCTCTGTCACTCCTTAGAAGGCTGCAGAATTGAGGCTTTTCTTAGCAGTGCACATGTAAGCATTAAGGGCCAGTGACACTGAGTCCAGCTCTGGCTCCATGGATGTTTCCCATTCTGGACCCATTCCAGCACTCCTGAATGTGGAAACCTCTACAGGGTCTGTCTTCACTGACAAAAACACTAACAACAAACAAATACACTGTAAAGACCACCTGTAGAGTATTCTGTCCACAAACAACTATAGTCAAGCTGCAAAACAGAATAAATAAATCACAACGGAAATGTAACACAATGGTTTAAATCACATTGTAAGATCTGAAGAAAATGTGTCACTACTTATACATCATATAACAACTTTTAATTTTGTGTAAAGTCTAGATGTTATCTAGGATGTCTACAGTTTAGTTTCTCCAAAACACTCATTGCGTCACAGCTAAAATGTTTTTTTCTGATGGGTGCCATTTGCTATAATCCGCTGTTAGCGACAACAATTTGCCACAAATACGCAAGGAAAAAACAGCTGAATAATTCTGTTGTCACTGAGACAGTAATGTTTTTTTTAGTAAAAAATAAAGACTTTTATTCAGCAAGTTTGCACTGAATTGATCAAAAGTGACATTTGTAATATCATAAAAGATTTCTACAAGTAAATGCTTGCTTTTGAACTTTATTTACCAAAGAATCCTGAAAAAATGTTTTCCACAGCAAATATTAAAAAGTGCAATGATTTTCAATATTCATAATGGTATGAAATGTTTCTTGATCAACAAATCAGCATATTAGAATAATTCTGAAGGATCATGTGACACTGAAGACTGGAGTAATGATGCTGAAAATTCAGCTTTACATCAGCTTTGAATAAATTAGTTTTTAAAATACATTACAATAGAAAACAGTTTTTTTTATTCTAATAATATTTAATAATATATATTTACAATATTACTATATTTACTTTAAATGCAGCCTTGGTGAACATAAGAGACTTTCCAGAAACATTTAAAAAAATCTTACTGCTCCAAAACTTTTCAACTGTAGTAGAAAAAGTGTATAGTTTCTATAAATAAATATAAAATACACCATTTTATGAACAGTAAGAAACAGAAATGGGCAGTAAACAATACAGCATCTGTGTGTAAAAGGTTTTTGGAAAGTTTTTTGATCTGTGCATAGAAAACAAAGCATACATTCACGTTTTCCATCCCAATCACAAGACGACTAAAAGAATTTGCTATTCTTGGTTTCCTTGTCTAATCACGTTCAAACAAGTTAACCTTCATTACTGATAGGCAGTGAGGGAAATCAATGCATTACTGTAGTTGCATTAATAACTGGTGCACACAATAATAACTGCTAAAATCTGAATGCCTGCCATTGCTGAAAATCTACAAATCACTCGTAATCTAAAGTGAGAAAAACTGCCTTTGTCTGCTGCCGTACTAAAATAATTTTTTTGTGGTTGTGTTCTGTTGTTCACACATTTAGTAGGAAGAAGGAAACTGCTCAAATCCCAGACAACAGCTTTTCGATTAATATGACAAAACATTTAAATACTAATTAGTATATTTAATACTTTTGCTTTGTATTATCATACATATCCTATATTATCCTGTACGATTAATAACTTCATTGTTTTTTTTTTTTGTTTTTTTTTAAATCACACAAAACCTGTGCCCTGAAGCACAATTCAAGTTTTTTTTGTCTCTGGCTCCCACTGGTGTGCTGAAAATAACAGTGGAATCTAAATAACACATCTACCCAATCTTGAGCAGTCTGCAGCTGCAACATGCTTTCCACATCTAAGTAGGGATGCACCAATGTATCGGCCGCCGATATTTATTGGCCGATTTTTGATTAATTTAGAGCCATTGGCATATCGGAAATATCATGAAAAGGGCCGATACCGATGGTTTATTAATTAACTGCATGGAGACAATGAGTTGCATGTCTGTTGCAAAATCCAACGGTTTTCTCTGCGCAGGATAATTAAATACTTGCCAAAACAAAATAAAATCTGTACAAAATATATGTGAAATGACTGCGCTCAGCTGTAAATTCATCATAGGTAAGTTGCAATGGCGATTCACCATTATGCGTTATTATGCGTCTATGAACGGACAAAACAATAAAATAGGCTACATAAAAAAGGAATAGGCCTACACACGAAATATATTTTATCTCATTAACAGATTAATAGGCAACAACAAAAATCAAACAAAAGACACAGAGTGCACGCATACATTAAGTAAAGAAGTCTAGAAGGTTAGACTAGTGTACGTGTGAGTGTGTTCTTTCACTGCATGATTCAGTATTAAAATGCATGATCAGAAAATACAAGATATGGGCGCGGAAAATGTATATATTTATATTTCATATAGTTAAACAATATCACACGAAGATCGAGCGCCGTTTTTTTTGCTCCAAAAATCATCATGATTACAAATGTGATTTTATAACAGTTCAATAAACAAGAAGTTAATATTAAGAGACTTACGTTTTAGACACCATATTGCCTGTTTTTGCTAAATTTCACCAACAAAAATAACTCCAAACACAGCCACAGCACTGTTTTGCGTCTCTGAGCAACATGACAGTGTTTCTTTCCTGAATGAATCAACCGTTTAAATGATTCGGTTCAATCGCAATGACTCACTTATTAACAGTGACTTGATGCCACCTACTGGCGGTTTTAATTTCACATTTACAGTATTTTTTTATTTTTTAAATAATTTCAAATATCAGTATTCAACGTTTTATGTATCAAAACATTATTCATTTGTAATTGCAGGTTAAAGCATTCCATGTCCCTCAGAGCTGCATTAAACAGTGGGTAAATACATCTATTCCACTTCAGATGCAGCTTCTGTTTCCTCTGCATTGCAAAGATGAATTTTGTTGACACTGATTTCATTTGTTTGGTAACAGCCCAAATGTCTTATTATGCTAATTGACTGAATAACTGTAAGAATTTGACTCAAAAGGTGATGCATGCACACTTTTAGAAAAATGGCTTTATAAAAGTTAAAAATGTCCATAAAAGGTAAAAATCAATTTAAACAAAGTTAAATTAAAATTAATTTCTATCACTGCTGTGAACTGACCACCACACAGAGTCATCTGTCCACGGTAGTCCTTAAGATATCAGCACATCCCTACATCTAAGCATTTCTGAAATGCTTCTTCCCTTCTTTAACAGGCCTCAACACGACTGTTTCGACTTTGCAGAAGCGGAGGGGCGAGTTCGCACATTAGAACAGCCCGTGACTCGCGTCGGCTCGGCGGCAGAGGGTGGGGGCGTGAGACCGGAAGAGCCGCTCGCATGTAAGAGCATTTCAGAAAGAGGGCTGGGTCACCAACACTCAGCTGAGAATACAAACAAGACCAGAGCTGAGGTTGCGCCCGTTTTAGTGCAAGAAAAACACTTCCCCTTGCTCTCGTTACATGAATCTAAAATGACAATAAAATGTAACGTTAGCCATTTATACATAGGATACTACTGGAAACAAACACATAGCAACACGGGAAACTGATCTTAACTAAGTTTTTGTTTGAAAATGAACTGTACTAAGAGACTAAGTTATGTGACAAATTATTAAAAAGTGCATGGTCGCAAATATATACGAAAATATTTTGTAATGTTGTTTTAACTAAGTTGTTCATTTTGATGAAGTGATTTTTTCCTGATTTAGATGCACCAGTCCGAGCCTGTACTAATAGTCCGTAAACTCAATAACACTTCCAATATGGATGTAAAACAAATATTATCTAATATAATACATTTTCTACGTACAACAGTTAGGTATTAAAAATATTAATCTCTAATCTCAGTCACTATCTACAGAGTCTAGCGTCTGTGAGGAGTGCGATCATCGATTAACGTTAGATCGAGTTTCAGTTAGCTTGCTAGCTTCCTTAGCACGCTGTTCATCGCGGATTTTGTAAACTCTAAAACATCCAATGTGCGTAATAACATTTATGACATGTTCATGACAATGTATAAGTTATACATATCCCAATAACAGAAGAGGGAAGATAAATCAGGAAGCCTGAATCGATAATCACACACCTTCTCCTCGTCGGAAAGCTGTTCCTCAAAGTCCGCCATCTTGGCTCAACTGGACCTGCCCTGTCAAACTGCATCACGGGAAAACAATCATAAACATGACAAAAAACTTCAAAATTATTTGCATACTTAACGTTATATTTAGCTACTGAAATTTGGTTATTACACTTCGTATACCTCGTAAGCTTAAAGAAAAAAATGTTTTCCCACTGACCCTACGGATAAGTTTTAATTTTAATAATATTTTGATTCAGTAAAGGTTTATAATTGAAAAACTTGTTATTCATGTTTCAAAGCCTTTGTATCAAAATATATAATCACTTACACTATTATCCAGGCATATAACCTGTAAAGCTTTTGTTTTGTATCCTTTTTGAATTTTTATTATGCACGTATATTGTTTGTTGCTCTCAATACAAATATTTTTAAAAGCCTCTCTATAAGTATGATATACTAAATATTTATTTAGATTTATTTTATTTTGTACTTAGTCATAATACTACTATCATAAACAAATTTACCTTGATTTAACTGTTCATATTTAATGCCTAAATTTTCATTATATATTCCTCTACTCAATAAAAATTGAATCACGCCGTATTTGGTTATTATGGCTACTGGAATATTAAAGTTTCTCTGATTTGACGGAAATAGAGATGTCTTGTTTCTAGGTTGTAGATTTACCGGACCTCATTGAATTTTGAATTAAATAAACCCATCCAGATAAATAGCTATCCATGAAAAGTGTCTCTCCTCAATGGATTTTACTTAACGCAACGGATTTAGGGAGTGTCACTAAAGAGCTTTTTCTCATTTTGAAATTTGATGACCGGTAACTGCGCAATGTATGCAAAAAAATTTACTCATTTTGATGTTTAAGTTGTTTATAGATTGATTTAATTCAAGCATTCAAGCAGTCAAGTAATTTATGCAAATAGTGAAGAATTTGTCAAGGCCCCTTCGTTTGATACGCAAAGTGATAATTTGCTGATGTACCCTTGCTTGGTCACCGTTAGACTGCGTACAGTCAGTTTCGATTCCGGAATCGCTTAGACCAGATAACATCGCAAACTACTGACATATAAACAACAGCACGATGCCTTCTCTCAGAACATCATACGAAGTAGGGCTTGATTTCCTGGAGTTTCTGGGGCAGAGGATCTCGAAAACTGACAGAAACGAGCTTCGGGATATTTACAACTTTGAGTTTAAAAGGTTTGCCACTGTGACTCAGAGTCACCTGCTCAGTATACAAGATTCATTCATGTCAAGTTTTGTTTTATTTTGTCTTTTTATCTGAAAAGTTTGGAATAAAACAGTGTGCCATTTGTATACAGTTGTTGTGTGTGATATACTGTCCTGGTTAAACATGTCTCTTTCTACAGTGGTGCAGTAGCCTTGTTTTTCCAGGTTGAGCATAGTTGCATTGTTTTTCAGGGACGGAAGCAAAGAGCCCACGTTCTCTAATGTGATCAGAGCCTTAGTTTGTTGCAATAAAGCCACTACAAGGAATGGAAAAGTTATATTTCAATGGAAGCCAAAGGTTAGATCAAACAATGAACTTCAGTGACCCTATTTGTGTCTTTGGTTCAAGTTTTGAGATCTGCCAGTGTACGCATAAATGTGACAGACTAATTAACTAATGCATAAAGCCATTTCATTTTGAATTTAAAGGAAAGAAGAAAAATCATATTACATTTTCTTGTCTCTCCTCATCTGACAGGTGCGCGTGTATTACTGCGATCAATGGAAGTCCTTCACAAAGCAGAACACCAGCACATCAACCCCAGATTCTGTCCCAGCATCCTCTTCCCCCAAACCTGTCCTGACCCCGAAGAGGAAGCTTGCTTCAGAAATCCTCAACAAACTCAGAGTGAAACGGTGATCATCAGAGAGACAATTCTGCCTATTTGTGTTCAACTAGGAAACAAAATCGCCTTTAAATACATAATGCATGTGTGAAAATGTGTCATCTCTGTGGCACATTTTCCTCATTATTGCATGTTTCTCTTTCAGAGCTGAACTCATCAAGGACAAAGGAGGTGTTGAAATAACCTCTGACCCCAAGACCACCAAAGGAAAGGTTACGTTCATCATCAAGGAGCAAGGGAAGCTGTTTGTGGTGAAGTTTCACATCGTAAACCGGGGCGAGAGCTGCGTGTACTTCACATACTACACAGCTCTGCACAAGATGCGCTGCTTCACTCTCGTGGATAAAAGGAGAGTGAACCGTGTTTCTCCTCTTCTCCTCTGTCCAGGTGAGAAAAACACTAAGAATGTCATCTAATATAGATAGATAGATAGACGATCAAGTGAAATAAGATGCTCACAAAAATGTCAAATTGATGTCTCTCTGCTAGGTGAGAGTTATGCCGTTGAAGTGCATTACAGTGTCCACCATCACGGACACTTTCCAGCCACCATGTACTTTGAGTTCTGTCCAGAGGCAGATACTCCAGGTTCCGCTAAGCCCTTCTGCATAGTCCGGGAACTAGAGGCAGTGGTTCAGACTGGACTAGCTGAGACACTGGGCCCAGAGAGTCCATATAACCCCAAACAGAACAGACGACTCCGACCGGAGAAAAGGATTGTGGAAGAAGGGGTACGGCCTGAGAGGTTAGATCTATCTATCTATCTATCTATCTATCTATCTATCTATCTATCTATCTATCTATCTATCTCTGTCTGTCTGTCTATTATTGTGAAATTTCTCTTTGAATTATATTATTTCACTAAAAAATATTATCTTATTGGAAAAAGAATGAATGATCATGAAGAAATCAATATACTGATTAATATGTGAAATCATTTCAATGCTGAGTGTTCTAAATACAGATTATGAGGTAATAGTGGTAATTTCCATTACAAATGTCAGGTGATTTCCAAAGGATGACATAAAGTATGATGTATGTCTCATGTGACTGCCTCCAACCAATAGGAGGCCATGTTTTAAAAAAAAGGCGGCTCTGGCCAAATTCCACCATTAAAAAATAGACTAGGAGGGCAAGTAAATAATTGTGGAAAACCAAACAGGCGTAACAAATAAAAAAAGGAAAGTACCAACTTTGTTACTTTGTATAAGAAGAAAGTGTATAAAACATGAAGCTCGGACAAACAAAGACTCAGAGGCAGTGGATGTGGCGGCTGTCTTCTCGGCTTTGTTACTTTGTTTAATAAAGTCTTGATTTTGGCACCTGGAACTCGGCTGTTTGAGCTTTTTTGACTGCACTGAAGAGATCTCCCCTCTCGGGCCACCACACTATCCATCTATCCATCTGTCCATCCATCCATACATCTATCTATCCATCTATCTATCCATCTATCCATCTATCCATCCATCCATCCATCCATCCATCCATCTATCCTGTATTCAGTAATGTTGAACCACTCTTTCTCCCATTGTATTTTCATAGTTTAATCACACATACTCTGAAGATTGTGGTGAAGTTGAATCATTATAAGTACCCAGACTACTTGAAAGAGTTGGCCAAACACAAGCTGGAGGACTCTGAGCGCCTTTCACCCTCAGTAAGACAGCAACTTTCCAGAGTGAGGCAAGCAAATATGAACTCTTTTAGAGCAAAGAAATTGTTGAACTGGTGTACTGATGTTTAAAGTTAGCTACACCACTCTCTCTCTCTGAGTGTGCATTGATCACTGACATCTGTACGTTCTCAGGCGAGTGCTGGACAGTCAGCTATGCATGAAGAACTACACTGAGCGCTTTTACCTCCTCCTATACCTGGAAGAGATTCAGATGGAGGTGGACATCAAGAAGTATGATCTCTTCGGCAAGACCATGACCCTCGACAAATCAAACAAAAAGTTGCTCATTCTCAGTGTGAGTGAGAAGCACAATTATCTAACACCAGATGTGTTCTTATTCATGCCAGATGGACTGATTTTTTTTTTCTGATTACTTTGTCTCTGTCTTTAACTCAGGTACCAGGGGTGGCAGAGAACAGACCGTCCGTACTACGAGGAGATACACTGAACGTCTGTTTGTCAGAGGACAGAAACCAGCCCATCACTGTCTATCAAGGCTATGTCCATTGTGTAGAACTTGACAAAGTTAAACTCGGCTTCTCCAAGAAGTAAGAAATGTGAAATATTACAAATAGTGGTAACACAATACATAGCTTTCATGGATAATCACATTTTGACATGTTTTTAATATGTTTTTGTACTAAATATCTAATTTTATATATACACTACTGTTCAGAAGTTTGGGTCAATGAGATTTGTATTTATTTTTTATTTTATTTTAAAGAAATTAATACTTTATTCAGCTAGGATGCATTTAATTGATCAAAAGAGACAGTAAATATTTTTATAATGTTACAAAAGATTTTTATTTCAAATAAATCTCTTTTTTACATTCTGTTCATTAAAGTCACAGTTTCTACAAAAATATGAAGCAGCACAACTATTTTCAACTTTGATAATAAGAAATGTTTCTTGAACAACAAATCAGCATATAATTTTTGAAAGATCATGACACTGATGACTGGAGTAATGATGGTGAAAATTCAGCTTTGCATCAGGAATAAATTACATTCTAATAAATTACATTTTAAAATATATATAAAAAAAAGCATTTGTAACATTGTAATATTACTTGTTTTTGCAATTTTGGTAATGAAAGTATCAAAGTAATCAAAAGTATTGGTAATCAAATAAATGCAGTCTTTGTAAGCAAAAGAGACTTAAAAAAAAATATATATATATATATATTTACTTTATCTATACAGTTGCATCTCAATAAATTAGAATGCCGTGGAAAAATTAATTATTTTAGTAATTCAACTCAAATTGTGAAACTCGTGTATTAATTAAATGCAATGCACACAGACTGAAGTAGTTTAAGTCTTTGGTTCTTTTAATTGTGATGATTTTGGCTCACATTTAACAAAAACCCACCAATTCACTATCTCAACAAATTAGAATATGGTGACATGCCAATGAGCTAATCAACTCAAAACACCTGGAAAGGTTTCCTGAGCCTTCAAAATGGTCTCTCAGTTTGGTTCACTAGGCTACACAATCATGGGGAAGACTGCTGATCTGACAGTTGTCCAGAAGACAATCATTGACACCCTTCACAAGGAGGGTAAGCCACAAACATTCATTGCCAAAGAAGCTGGCTGTTCGCAGAGTGCTGTATCCAAGCATGTTAACAGAAAGTTGAGTGGAAGGAAAAAGTGTGGAAGAAAAAGATGCACAACCAACCGAGAGAACCGCAGCCTTATGAGGATTGTCAAGCAAAATCGATTCAAGAATTTGGGTGAACTTCACAAGGAATGGACTGAGGCTGGGGTCAAGGCAAGGAATTTGGCTACAGTTGTCGTATTCCTCTTGTTAAGCCACTCCTGAACCAAAGACAACGTCAGAGGTGTCTTATCTGGGCTAAGGAGAAGAAGAACTGGACTGTTGCCTAGTGGTCCAAAGTCCTCTTTTCAGATGAGAGCAAGTTTTGTATTTCATTTGGAAACCAAGGTCCTAGAGTCTGGAGGAAGGGTGGAGAAGCTCATAGCCCAAGTTGCTTGAAGTCCAGTGTTAAGTTTCCGCAGTCTGTGATGATTTGGGGTGCAATGTCATCTGCTGGTGTTGGTCCATTGTGTTTTTTGAAAACCAAAGTCACTGCACCCTTTTACCAAGAAATTTTGGAGCACTTCATGCTTCCTTCCGCTGACCAGCTTTTTAAAGATGCTGATTTCATTTTCCAGCAGAATTTGGCACCTGCCCACACTGCCAAAAGCACCAAAAGTTGGTTAAATGACCATGGTGTTGGTGTGCTTGACTGGCCAGCAAACTCACCAGACCTGAACCCCATAGAGAATCTATGGGGTATTGTCAAGAGGAAAATAAGAAACAAGAGACCAAAAAATGCAGATGAGCTGAAGGCCACTGTCAAAGAAACCTGGGCTTCCATACCACCTCAGCAGTGCCACAAACTGATCACCTCCATGCCACGCCGAATTGAGGCAGTAATTAAAGCAAAAGGAGCCCCTACCAAGTATTGAGTACATATACAGTAAATGAACATACTTTCCAGAAGGCCAACAATTCACTAAAAATGCTTTTTTTATTGGTCTCATGAAGTATTCTAATTTGTTGAGATAGTGAATTGGTGGGTTTTTGTTAAATGTGAGCCAAAATCATGAAGAAACTACTTCAGTCTGTGTGCATTGAATTTATTTAATACACGAGTTTCACAATTTGAGTTGAATTACTGAAATAAATGAACTTTTCCACGACATTCTAATTGATTGAGATGCACCTATAGATATATATATATATATATATATATATATATATATATATATATATATATATATATATATATATATATATATATATATATATATATATATATATATTATATACACACACACAAATAGCCTTAATTCAGGCTTTAAATTATAATAGTTTTCTTTAAGAACATGAACTTACGTCTTTGGTTCTGTGTTTGTAGGCTTCTCCAGAAGTTTGTCAGCAATATGAAGTTCGATGTGGAGTTCAACATCAATCGCTTCCCCATAAGGCTTCAGCATAGGGCAGTGGAGCTCGCTGGCCAGAACGGACTGGGAGATGTGCTGTTCCCCTCTGATAAGGGCACTGGACGCACTGCACTACCACAACTCAGGTCTGCATACACACACACACTCACACATATCTGTTTATGAACATGCACATATTTAAGGAATTTCCTCCTTGATGATGTCAGGGAACACAAAGATACTGTAAACTGAGCTATATGTTTCCCTGTGTAAAATAAGTAAAAAAAATAGTAGACTCAGAGTTTTGGTTCTCACTCTGTGCGTTTTTATCAAAACTTGCTGTGTTTGTCCTCCAGCATGTTCAATAAAGATTTAGAGAACAACCCTGAGCAAAAGGCAGCAGTGCAGCATATCCTGTCAGGCACATCCAAGCCAGCACCTTACCTGATCTTTGGACCCCCTGGCACAGGCAAAACAGTCACAGTGGTGGAAGCCATAAAGCAGGTAAAAGCAATCATAAAGACTACTTCTTTCATGTGTTTATTACAGTCTTAAACAGCCATGTGACAGGTGACTTATTTTTGTTTATTGCATCAGGTGAATAAATCCAAGGCTACAACCCACATCCTGGCCTGCGCTCCCTCAAACAGTGCCTGTGACCTCCTGTGTGAGAGGTTATTAGGATATGTGGACGCCCATCGCCTCTACCGGCTCTGTGCCCCCAGTAGAGACCCACGCACTTTACCGCAGAAACTGCTGGTAAGACATATACATGGGGAGTGTCCAGAATGACATACTGCCATTTTATTTGTATTTTTTGTATGTAGTATGGATCATGTGCACAAAAGGATGCATGGAATATGTAGATGGTAACACCAGCACATTACGCAGAATACTGTATCCCAATGCACTCGACTTGACCTTTGTTATAATATTAAATTAGTTACAATGTATTAATAATATTTACATATATAATATAAAATGTGTTATAATTTATATGTAAATATCATGAATGCATAATATATAAATATAATGTTATTTTTTTATATATAATATCATCTATCTATTCACTCAAATTAACTGAAAAGGTGTATAACTAAATATAGTATATTAATACTACTTAAATATGAAATTAAATAAAACGTATATTTATTAATTTTACTATACTAAACTATAATACTTAAACTATATTAAAATAGAATATATAAAGTTCACTCACATTTATCGAAGAGATGTACTGAAATATCTGAAAATTATTATGTCATGTAAATAAAATGTTATATATTTCCATCATATACAGTCATGGCCAAAAATATCGGCACCTTTGGTAAATATGATCAAAGAAGGCTGTGAAAATTAATCTGCATGGTTAATCCTTTTGATCTTTTATTTAAAAAATTCACAAAAATCTAACCTTTCATTAGATAATAAGAATTTAAAATGGGGGAAATATCATTATGAAATAAATGTTTTTCTCTAATACACATTGGCCACAATTAACGGCACCCTTTTATTCAATACTTTTTGAAACCTCCATTTGCCAGTTTAACAGCTCTAAATGTTCTCCTATAATGCCTGATGAGGTTAGAGAACACCTGACAAGAGATCAGAGACCATTCCTTCATCCAGAATCACTCCAGACCCTTTAGATTCCCAGCTACATGTTGGTGCTTCTTCTCTTCAGTTCACCCCACTCATTTTCTATAGGGTTCAGGTCAGAGGACTGGAATGGCCATAGCAGAAGCTTGCTTTTGTGCTCAGTGACCCATTTTTGTGTTGTTTTTGAAGTTTGTTTTTGGATTATTGTACGGTTGGAAGATCCAAACATGACCCATTATAAGATTTCTAACAGAGTCAGTCACTTATTGATTTTTTATCTGTTGGTATTTGATAGAATCCATGATGCCATGTGTCTAAACAAGATGTCCAGGACCTCCAGCAGAAATATAGGCCCACAACATCAAAAATACAGCAGTATATTTCATTGTACACATGGGGTACTTTTTATCCCTGTGTTCACCAAACCCATCTTGAGTGTTTGCTGCTAAAAAGCACATTTTTTAGTTTCATCTGACCATAGAAGCCAGTCCCATTTGAAGTTCCAGTCGTGTCTGATAACTGAATATGTTGGAGATTGTTTTTGGATGAGCTAGGAGAATTTTTCTTGAAACCCTCCCAAACAACATGTGGTGATGATGTAGGTGCTGTTTGACAAATTTTTTTAAGGTTTTCTGACCCTGAGACTCAACTATTTTCTGCAATTCTCCAGCTGTGGTCCTTGGAGAGTCTTTAGCCACTCAAACTCTCCTTCTCACTGTGCATTAGGACGATATAGACACACGTCCTCTTCCAGGCAGTTCGTAACATTTTATGTTGATTGGAAATTCTTAATTATTGCCCTGATGGTGGAAATGGGAATTTTCACTGCTCTAGCTCTTTTCTTAAAGCCACTTCACTAATTTGTGAAGCTCAATTATCTTTTGCTGCACATCAGAAATATATTCTTTGGTTTTTCTCATTGTGATGGATGATTAAGGGAATTTGGGCTTTGTTTTCCCTCCTATTTATATTTCTGTGAAACAGGAAGCCATGGCTGGATAATTTCATGTTCATAATCACCCTGGAGTGCTCAAAATTGTGAATATGAATGGGAATATACTTCAGAGATATTTTACTCATAAGAATTTCTAGGGGTACCAATAATTGTGTCCAACGTGTATTTGAGAAAAAACATTTATTTCATAATTCCCCCCCCCCCATTTTAAATTCTTATTATTCAGTGAAAGATTAGATTTTTGTGAATTTTTTTAAATAAAAGATCAAAAGGAGTAATAATGCAGGTTTATTTTCAGAGCCTTCTTTGATCATATTTACCAAGGGTGCCGATATTTTTGGCCATGACTGTATAAAATTCAAATATATGTTCCAGAAACACAGTAACTGGAATGAGGCTCAGGACAGCTTCCTGCTCCCATCTATAAATGCTCTGATGGACTACAGTGTCATTGTTGTTACTCTGGTCACCGCTGGAAGGTACAGCAAGCTCATTCTTAACACTAATATAGCATCTGAAACTCGGTCCATTCTGGTTGTGCACAGTACCATAGTAGTCATGTCATATTCTCTGTCAATTTACTTTGTGCTAGTTGGGATGTTCTGCTCTGCTGGCTAAAAATGAATATCTATTTGTGTGCTCTTCAGGCTTGTGACAGGAGGTGTTGGTAAGGGCCACTTCACACACATCTTCATAGATGAGGCCGGACAAGCCGTGGAGCCTGAGTGTATCATCGGGATCGCGGGTAAATGAGGAAAGGTTGGGAGAGGAGGATGAGAACTTGAATTAGAAGAACAGATTGTTCATTTCTGCACTGCGCTTTCTCTCTCTGCCCAAGGTTTGCTCAACCCTAAGAAGGGCCAGCTGGTTTTGGCCGGAGACCCGCAGCAGTTGGGCCCCGTTCTGAGATCTCCACTGGCACAACTACACGGACTGGGTACTCAAAGATGTTTCGTGACTTCCAGTATATTTTACATTTATTTCCTCTTCTTAAGCTCAGCTAGAGTTCTGTTCTAAAACTATATTTTTTAATATCTTTTGATACGAAACAGGTCAGTCCCTCCTGGAGAGGCTGATGAAACAGAACGCTCTCTATCAGAAGAGCCAGGATGGTCATTCTGGATTTGACACCCGCTTCGTCACCAAACTTCTGCGCAACTACAGGTTCTAATCTTATCTATTTTTAATGTCAAAAGTGATGACGGATCACTTATTGTCAAGTTTGTCCCACTCCATGCCAGATCTCATCCCGCCATCCTCAAGATCCCCAATGAGCTCTTCTATGAGAATGAACTGCAGGTGTTTGCAAACCAGATGGAGCGGGAGGCCTTCTGTCGCTGGGAGCATCTCCCTAAGACGGTACTAGACCACTGTACAAAAGCTTTTTTGTCTGATGAAGATATAAGAAGCAACAAAATGTGATCTTTTTGTAGATAATTGGATGTTGATACAGAATCTGTCTTCCTACAATATACTGAGCACACAGTGAAGTATATGAATCAGTGTGATCTTGTTTCTACATTCATAAAAATAAAGATTCCACAGTGATTCCATAGAAGAACCATTTTTGGTTCTCCAGCAAACCTTTCAGTGAACAGTTCTTCAAAGAACCATTTTTTAAATCTAAAGATCCATTTTCCATTGTTAAGAACCTTGAAGGTTCCATTGATGTTTTTCACAGAACCATAGATGCCAATAAAGAACCTTTATTTTTAAGAGTGTAGTTGGGTTATCTGTTTTTGTGCATTATATGTGTGTCAGAGTATGTGTCGCTTTTCAGAGAGGTGAAAGTAGGAGGCTGCAAATGTTGTACAGTGAATGAATAAAACACTTTTCTTGTTTCTGTAACAAACAGGGATTTCCTGTCATGTTTCATGGAGTGATGGGGAAAGATGAAAGGGAGGCCAACAGTCCTTCATTCTTCAACGTGACTGAGATCGAGGTCATTGTTAGCTACCTCAACAAGCTCATTCAAACGCAGGGCAAGAAGGGCCTGCCGAAACTCAGCGCCAATGACATTGGCATTATCACTCCTTACAGGAAACAGGCAAGACTTTGTGTTGTAAAATTTGCTTAGAATAAGTAATGAATAAAATGTAGAATTTTAAGTCATTTTGGCTTAACATTTGATTAAACACTTCTTATAGCTAATTTATTCAAAAAGAAAAAGTAAAAATAGATGTATTAGAAATAAAAACCCCTGAATGCTCTTTAACAAAAGATTTTTTTATTCATTGAAGGTGGAAAAAATTCGGAAAGCTCTGAACACTGTGGCAGAGTTGAACAAGTGGAAAGACATCAAGGTTGGCCTGTGATTTGGATTCATTTATTAATTTTTTTTTCTCCCAATATTGCCACTCTGAGCTCATTTATGAGTCATTTGTGCTGTTTATTATTTTTGTAGGTGGGGTCAGTGGAAGAGTTTCAGGGTCAAGAGAGGAAAGTCATCATAGTTTCTACCGTCCGTAGTAGCGTCAACTATGTCAAGATGGACCAAGACTTCAACATTGGCTTCCTCTCAAATGAGAAGGTCTATAGTTCATTTCTATTGGATAAGTTGATTATGCATCTTATTGCCATTTGTAATGCAGTAAATCAAGTATATATACATATACACTACTGTTCAAAAGTTCAGGGTTTGTTAAGATTTTTGAATGTTTTTATGCTCATCATTACTGTATTTATTTGATAAATACAAAAATACAGTAAACAGTAATATTGCGAAATACTATTACAATTTAAAATAGATTCTATTTTAATATATTTTAAAATGCAATTCATTCCTGTGATGCAAAGCTGAATTCATTGCTCCAGTCTTCATTGTCACATCATGATCCTTAAGATATCATTTTAATATGCTGATTTGCTGCTCAAAAAATATTTTTTATTATTATCAATGTTGAAAACAGCTGTGCTGCTTAATATTTTTGTAGAAACTGTAATACAATTTTTTTCAGGATTTTTTGATGAATAGATATAATATTACTGTCACTTTTGATCAGTTTAATCCATGCTTTAATACATTTTGTTTAAAATAACCACACTGCCCCCAAATGCTTGATCATAAGTTTATATAGTTTGACCAAGAGCAAATGGTTGGCATTTGTGGAATCGAACCAGAATAAAAGGTGAAAAGTTTATCATAGATGCTCATAATGAGAGCAATAGAGGTCAAACACGTTTCTGACCATCTGTTTGGGCTTAGATTAGAGAAATGATGGCATCCTGTAGTAAAGCCCTTCTGTTGCCCACAGAGGTTTAATGTGGCCATGACCAGAGCCAAAGCCTTGCTCATTGTGGTGGGAAACCCAGTCATCCTAAGCAAGGATCCTACTTGGCAGAGGTAAGACTTCGTTATGCATGTTCCTCTAAGCTTAACCTGCCACGAACCCAATGGCAAATAGTCTTAACTAGCAGGCCACTTACAAACCATTTTGAATTTGCAAAACAATTTCACCACAAAACCACCACTTACAAAACCATTTTGAACTTAAGACTATCTGAGTGGCTGCCAGTGTCTTTTATAACATACCATATTAGCATTTCTTATGCAAAACAATGAGCTAGGCCATATGCCCAAGAGAAAAAAAATCTCTGTTTTTCTTACAGTTATATTTAGAAGCATTACACACCAGTTTTGGACTGTGATTGATACTTGATTTTGTTTGTTCGTGGATTTGAAAGTGGAACGAGTTCTGTTTAATTTCAGGAAATGGTTGCAAAATGTCACAGTGATAGTCTGTATGGAGTAGTTTATTGATGTGTATTTATTTGTGTAGGTTTATCCGGTACTGTGAGCTTGAGCAGGGCTACACTGGCTTTGACTACAAGGATGCAGAAGGAGAGGAGGATGTGGTCAGCCGGCTGGCGTCTTTAAAAATCAGCTCTGATGGTACGCAGGCTTATGTAACACTTTCAGACCTGAAGTGTAACTGTATTTTGTGCTGGTATGACTCATTGCGTGTTTGTGTCTAGATATAGACGAGAGCCCACTACAGCAGCATGTGCACCCAGAGTGGAGATCTGAGCAGTGAGGACCATATTTACAACAATCAAATGAGACCATCACCTTACATCCAGAGCAAATGGGAATTCGATTTATTTTTATCAGTAAAGCAGTATTGACAAACTCATTTTAAAGTTGATTTCTGCTAGTAAAGCAATGCAGATGAATGATTCAATTCATAATTCAGCGAAACAGTCCGTTTATATACTACTGAGTTAATACTGGAGATTGTAGCACTTGTGCAACCTGATGTAGATTAAAGATCACAGTCGCATTATCACTTTCACTAGTCAACACTGTATTTTTATTAATGCTTCATTTTTTATATTTAAACAGCTACACAAATCCGTTTTAATTTTCTTTATCACTGAAAATGCAGATTTACTTATTTCAGATGCTTTTTAGCACTTTACTGCAGCACTTTACTGAAAGTAATTCATTGAAAATGTTTCTAGAAAATAAAGTCTTTTTTTATTTTAAATGGCTATTAAAAACTATATGAAAACAATACTGTGTTAGTCATTAAAAAATTGTCAATGCAGATTATGGCAGTATATGTATCTTCAGCTCTTAGGTTTTTTTATTTTTAGATAAACTTATGTTTGAAGAATTTTTTTTTTATATTATAGTATTATGTTTAGAATATTTTATGAAATGCATTACAAAATAACTATTTTACAACAGTAAATGATCCAGCATTTGTAAAATGGATTATTTTCATTGCATTTAATTTCACACAAAAAGAAAAAAGTGCAACGTTGTTTTGTTTCGAAAAAATAGTTTATTAACATGGGTTGGTTTCACTTCATTCAAACATTTACTACTAGTCCCGTTTACAAAGCATTGTTACTATGAGCGCTCATAAAAACCTGGATTAATAAATCATATTTAATACTTCCAGAAAAAGGAAGAGACCATATGAACACACAGCAGACTGATCTCAGAGTCCAAAGAGGAGCTCTGTATGCTAAGACTGGTCGCTGTAGTGATGTGCTCATGCAGACGATCACTTCACAACGGACATGGGTCTGTTCTCACATCTGCATCGAGGATTTCACAAATCAGTACATTAAAAAAACGATAAAGAATGTGTTCCTCTTTTATTAGCAGGTAGTGTGTAGTTTGTACTTTGTATAATGGGATATTCCTTGTGCATTGTATAGTCAGTGCATTACAGTCAGTGTTTTAATAATGCCCTGTTTAATAACTTACAAATCCTCACCATAGTGTTCCAGGTGTTCAAGAATTATACAGATGGATATTTTAGCATTCTGTGTGCTTCTGGTGGACCTAAACAAGGAAGATTAAACCTAAAAATAGAAATGCCTGGGTCATATTTCACCTCAGAAAAAACATAAAAAAAAAAACCTCTATACATCAAATGTATATTTGTATATATACACACACATCAGAGTACTGTGTGTGTGTGTGTGTGTGTGTGTGTGTGTATGTGTGTGTGTATATAATGCAAATGATATCCTTTTTTTAATTTTTTTGGTTGAATTATAATCCAGGACAGTTTTTTGTGCTTTTCACCCTCTTATTTTACATTAGTAGATGAGGGAAACCGAGCTACACCATTCTAATGAATTCAGCACTCGTTCGAACAGTCAACACAGACAGGAAACACGGGGGCGGATTTATGTAGCGTCGCTAATTTACCTCATGTCAGGCATCTCGTGGCACCAGCAGGGGACAGCAGTGGAAGTGACATCACTATATGGAGTCTACATGGGCAAATAAAAGCTACAGATCTTTTTTATAGAAGCACAACTCCGTATAATTAGCTATGGCTATTCTCAAAACCTGGATGGCCTGAACACCTCATGATTTACTGGCATGCAACATTACAACACTGATCACGACAAAACGATGCATGCACATAAACGTTCATCTCAACCCATAACTAAAGGCACACAATTCTGTGGGAAAAGGAAAGGCACTCAAGGCCTCTTCTAAATAATATACATTTGCTAGCAATCATCAGTTTGTGTGTTTAATTGACGGTTTGCAGTGCTAGAAACCTAATAAGTGATGACAACTTAAAAATGTAAAGTTTGCATTAACAATACTCAACCGGCTAGCGTGAGGACAATACAGTCAGATTATGTGACAGCATGAGCTCAGCCCAGATATTCAAGGCAGGTTCAACCAGTTTAGAGCTCCATATGCATGCATGCATATTTATGCATGTGTGAATGACAAATAGGATAATAATACAAATGAAACACGTCACATTCCTAATTGGCTTTAGTTTTAGATCTGACTGAGCCTTTCGAAGTACATGTAATTACTATTTATTTGGGGATTGAAAGATATAAACATACTCGATATTACTGGAGATTTTTAAATACATAGTTACTCACTATTAGAAAAGTGTGTAAAGTCACAGAGAAGCTCAAAACTAGCACTTTACCAGAGTACATTCAAATTGTGGAGGGAATGGTGATGAAGGCACTGATTTTATTACCAAATTCTGTGCTATTAAGATATTTCTACATGGTTATATTAATTTCGATTATAATAATAAGAAAACCAGAAAACCAAAACTTATCATATACTGATCTAACCTGCCTTTCTGCTCAGCTTCTGTCCATTTAATGCATATTTTATTTACGTTCTTCCATTTCCCACCTGTTGGTTTGCATGAAATGTGACCTACAGTCCAGTGTATTTATGTTGTTTGGTCAAAAACCTTTTTTTTTTTTTTTTTTTGTGGAGTTTGGTATTTCCTGGTCAGTATGGAGATCATTCTGGAAAAGACCAGAAAGTTCTCTCACAACAGCAAGCACCCGCTCCTCTTCTTCCTCTTGCGAACTTGCAGCGCCGCCCTGGTGGCCATTTCGAATACTTCCCTCACGCCCTCTTTAGTCTTAGCTGAGCATTCCAGGTAGCCGAATGCGCTAATGCGGTTGGCCATGTCCCTGCCCTCCTCCGGTTTAACCGGCTCCTGCAAAACAGATGAGTTGGAGTTGAATCATCATATGCAATAAGATTTAAAACCGAATTACTGTTATTGAATGATGGACGTCAGAATTGTGCAGCACTGTCTGTTCGACTTGTGACATATGATGTCAATTCTGCTCACTAAATGGATCGATTTAACGGAGGCCGTCGGCCCAGATTACCGAACACTATCGCTGATGCATCATTTGAGGGGCGAGGCACGATAGCATCAGTCATTGGTTATTAGAGGTTGGACTGATTGTGCGATGAGTTTGACAAATGATAATGATCAGGCCTTCTAGAGTGGCAGTAATGCTAGCTGCTAAGAGCTTTTTAATGGGACTCCCCATAGTGGAGGTGCGGCCGGCTTCGGGAACACACCTGCTTCATCTTAGTCAGCTCTCTCCGTGTGTGCTCATCGTTCCGTAGATCCTTCTTATTGCCCACGAGGATTATGGGAACACTGGGGCAGAAGTGCTTCACCTCCGGAGTCCACTTTTCTGGGATGTTCTCTGAGAGATCACACACATGTTCAAGATTGATTTAATTCAAATGAAGAAAAAAAAAACAAAAAAACATTGAAAATGTTACATACACACACGTATAATAAATATAATATATAAATGTACATTGAATAATAAAAAAGTAACATAAGATGGTGTTTTGATTTTTGTTTAATCATAATATAAAATATACATGCACATATACATATATACATACATACATACATATATATACATACACACATATACATATATATACATATATATACACATATACACATATACATATATATATGTAATATATTATCTGTTAGTAATTTAATACATAGGATATATATATATCCTACGTATTAAATTACTAACAGATAATATTACATTTTATATATATATATATATATATATATATATATATATATATATATATATATATATATAACATTTTATTTATTTATATATACTTATATATATAGTCTTACAGATCTTTGTTTTGTAATGTGAATGTGATCCAAATAAAGTATGAGTGAAATAAGGGTTTTGTCCCAACAAATCCAATCCTATTATTCAGAAGTAATTCATGTTTAGAGTCTTGGAAGAATAATGGTGGTTCCATTCCGACACTCATTTCACTGCTGGATGAATTATGTGACTGATATTTTTATGTAATATTGATCTTATGAACTCTGCTGAATCATGCAGCAGAGTTCTGTCTGCGATAACTTTTATACACACGCTAGTAAAAGTCTAATTTGTTCAAGCTTCCCGACACTTATTGCAACAGGGAAGAGAACCAGGATGTTCTTTTGAGAAGCTGGTGGAGATAAAGGACAGTGATGTCATGGACACAAGAGTTATCATGATGTGCCCCGGCTCTTAGACAAAACACATGAACTTCCTGCATACAGTGATGACTCAGTGAATCTTTTTTTTTTTTTTTTTTCCCAGTAAGAAAGGCCTTGATCTAAATAAGGATGAGCCACAATTAAAGATATGAACAAGATTTCTGGGTTTTCGGGAAATCGGATTACCTAAACTGTCGGGACTGTCTATGGAGAAACACATGAGGATGACATCTGTGTCTGGGTAAGATAGAGGCCTCAGACGATCGTAGTCTTCCTGTCCTGCTGTGTCCCACAATGCCAGCTCCACCTGTGGATCATAATTGGACCGAATGAGTCAAATTGAATGAGTTGTGACAGCTAGTCAAAGCCTTTTATGATCAGTACAGTATGCTGGACTTTAAATGATGACTAACTTGCAATCAAACAAGTTACACAAAACCAGAAGTGAACTTAATATACATTTTAAGACCATAACCTTGTCCCAACAGGCAATGTACAACCCAAGAAATGAGGGAAAAAACAAGCCTTACACATTCCTAATAGGAAATGTTCTGGGTTAAGATGGCTAATTGGAAACATGTGAGTACATGTGTAATGTACATGTACACAGGCTTTCTATTTAGCCCTATACTGACCAGATATATTCAGGATGTTAAGCAATGATAAATGTATTTTAGCCTCTCTACACTAAAGATGCACAAATATGGAATACTGACATTTAAAATATTTTAAAATAATAAAATAAGTTTAATAAAAATGCAGTTATTTTAAAATAATTATTTAAATTAATTATTGTAAATTGTTCACATTTTTAAATATATATTTTTCAAGGTAAAATGATCATTTATATTTTATTTAATATTATTTATTTATTAACATTTTTAGATTATTTGTTATAAAAAAATGTATAGAATTTATGATATTTTTTTAAAGACTCTGACAAAGAGTCATAAGGTTCTAGTCTGGTAGATAACTTCCTGTTTTATAGTGTTTCTGTCACATGACAAAAATGGCTTCCTGCATGTTGGCCATTCTATGCTGATTTATTTAGTAATTAAAAAAATACATTTAAATATAATATTTAAATATGATTAAATAAGCAAAATTTCAAATATTTTTAAATATCTAAATTTCAAATATTAATATCATCTTAAAATCAAGCTTTAAAAATAAATTAATCAAACAAAGTTTCAAATACTTTTAAATATTTACATTTCAAATATCAATAATATTTTAAAACAAAGCTTTAAAATAAATAAATAAAATTTCAAATATTTCAATTTCAAATATTAATAATATTTTATAAATAAATACATGCAAAAAACAACTCTTAAAAAACTCTTAAAACTTTAAAACATGGTCATTTTTAAGTCATTTATGTATGAAGTGCATTTATCATTTTTATTTCCTTTTTATTTATTTATTTATTTTACAATAAATGAACAGTTCTAGGGAGGATGAAAAGTGTCATGTCAAAAGCTTTATAAATAAAGTTAAAAAAAAAATAGTTTTAAAAGGAAATTTTGTAGTACTTTTAACCTGTCATAGAAAACCTTGATCTGCTTTCAATGTCAGATCAATGCTGATAATCTAAAAAAACATTTATCAGCCATTAGTGATATGGTCTCAGACATACAGTAGATCCTTACTGTAAATGCAAATGAACTTTAAGGTATCAATCCTTCGTAGGGCTGTCAAAATGACTGAAAAACTAAATTCAAATTTTCTACTTAAATATTATCAAAATTCAAATTATATTCAAATTTAAAAGGTATAATTTCAGTTAGGGGGAAAAAAGCTTTTGGCTTCTCTCCTGAGGCCACAAGAGGGCGCAGAGCAAAATATTATGCACGTTTCTTCAAAGCGTAATAAAATAACACGACTATCTTTGAAAAATACGGTGCCTGGGTGGGGCCGTCTTCAGTTCACTTAGTTTTGTCGTGGCCACGACATATTAACTCGTGGGAACGTGATAATATGTCGTGGCCACGAGATATTAATTCGTGGGAACGTCATATTAACTCGTGGGAACGTGATAATATGTCGTGGCCACGAGATATTAATTCGTTGGAACGTGATAATATGTCGTGGCCACGAGATATTAATTCGTAGGAACGTGATAATATGTCGTGGCCACGAGATATTAATTCGTGGGAACGTCATATTAATTCGTGGGAACGTCATATTAATTCGTGGGAACGTGATAATATTTCGTGGCCACGAGATATTAATTCGTGGGAACGTCATATTAATTCGTGGGAACGTCATATTAATTCGTGGGAACGTGATAATATTTCGTGGCCACGAGATGTTATGTCGAGGGAACAACATCCATTTCTCGTGGCCACGACTTCTTATGTTGAGGGAACGACATTTTTCTCGTGGCCACGAGTTTAATGCGTAAACAAAATACGTGACCATAGCAACCCGGTATTATTAGAGATGTATAAAACATTTTTATTAACATTAAACATTTCATTTAATATTTGCATATTATTATTATTATTGTTATATTAACTTGTTAGGCCAATTTTTTTATATTTATTTCATATAAATATAATATTTTATTATTTCCCCTTTCAATTCGTGTATCGCTTTACCTAATTAACGTTCTATATAATTATGCTATTTGTTACCATATATTTTGCAAATACTGTAAACGCCTGACAATTATGCCAATACTTTATGATTGTAGGCTATTTATGCCAGTGCGTGATGATAAATGAGTGTTGTGTTTTCATTTACAAATGAAACTACGTGAATGATTCATTCCTCAACGAAACACTAGGCAGTAGGCTATAATATTAACAATTGTTAATTCGCAGAAAAAAAAAGAAATATATGTTAAATTCAACCTTTAAACTGCATTTCCAATAGGCTATAAATTCCAGTCAGCATAATCAAAGCTTTATGTCGAGCATTTACAGTAGGCTTATTTACAAAACTGGTCAGAACGTTATGAAGGGAAAAAACGAATATAAAAATATAATAATAGGCTAATAATAATAATAATAGCTAATAATAATAATAATAATAGCTAATAATAATAATAATATACAAATATTACGGAAAAAGACGATCAGTTAATGGATACACACAGCTAGCAAGACTGTGGGATGGATAAAAATGTTTTCTTGTAGGTCTATTTTATTTTATGCACTTTATGTAACATTTAGCCTATTTGTGATAAACTTAATTCGAATGCTGGTTACATCGTATGCAACTGCCTACAGTCCGGTAGCCTAGTGTCAATATAATAATAATTATGTAGGCCTAATAATGTCTATAATAATTAATATAATAATTTCTTAATTCAAAATAAAATATTAATGAATCCCTGATAATCCCGGGTTGCTATGGTCACGTAGGTTTGTTTACACATTAAACTCGTGGCCACGAGAAAAATATGTCGTTCCCTCAACATAAGTCGTCGTGGCCACGAGACATAAGGATGTCGTTACCTCGATAAAACGATCTCATTGCCACGACATAATATCACGTTCCCACGAGTTAATATGTCGTGGCCACGACAAAACTAAGTGAACCGAAGACAGCCCCTCCCGGGCACCGTAGAAAAAGTGCATAATGTTTAAAATAATGTTTATAAACCATATATAATTAATAAAGTTGCTTAAACAATTAGAAAAAAACAGCACCATGCATGTATGTAGAGTTTAATACAAAGGACCAAAAACCAAATCACAAAGAGAAGGCTACTTTCTTCATTTAAAAACTTGACCTGCAGTGGGATGGGGAAAAACCGCCATAAAGTCTTGAGACATGTTTTTTAAAAGTTGAACTTACATTAATTTTACATGGCTTTCTAACTCTCTTGTGCGAGACGCGAGTGCAACGGTGATAGATGTCTCTATAGAAAATGCGATAAATATGCGTTCTGTGTGAACGGCTTGGTTTCAGTTTCGCCGTAAACAACATCATCTCCACACTGATGCTCTCGTTTTCTGCAATATTTTGAATGAACAACGTAGCAGCGCCGCATCTAGTGGGTTCAACTGGATAGGCTAACAAAAGCATTAAAATGCAATGACAGCGACATCGTCGTCGCATCTCGTGTGCCACTGATAAGGCTGCCTGACACACCTAAAATTCGAATGCAACGTTTTGCATTCGAACGTGGATTTTTTTTTGTTTTAAATTCGACGAATATTCGAAAATCTATTTTTTTTTGACAGCCCTAATCCTTTGCATATGTCACTCTTCCCTCACATAATCTGTACAGGGCCACAGCAAGGCTTGGCTTATCCAATCACAACAAGCCTAATGAATTGAATTAGTTGAACGGCTGATCAGAGGGAATCAAACTCCATCCCTTCTGCTCTCCTGTAGGACTGAAGCTCAGCAATGAGGCTTCATAGCGTCGCTGAGTCATAAGCCGAGCCTGATGCCACATCATTACACAACCTTTCCCCAATTCACTCAGAGACCAGACTATTTTTTCCAACTGTGTGCACTGATCTGAGGCTCTACAGTATAACAATCCGTTCAGGTGCAGAATAAACAAGCCCATAATGCTTTAGATGACTCATAGTTTTTCAAAGTGCGTACATAGGAGGCATCAGCCAAAAATGAACGTCATATCGGTTGCAGACCTGCATTTTGGAGAAAGATTATGAAGACAAATGTCTCTTTTCCCCAAAATCGCCACTGGGAAACTTCTATATTTTGACAAACTCACCAGTGTAACAACGCTGAAAGAGCGAGGGGGTTTAGAAAAGATGCCATCATGCTTTTTAACTATAACATTTCCTGTACTGGAGACACAGAATGAGCCCACCTTCCCAAAAAACCCCACTTCCATCACAGGAAATGAAGTGGTCTGTTTAATCATGCTATATAGTGTTGGCGAGTCACAATGAAGGGGGGCGGGATATCTTGAGTCCAGTCAGGAAACCAGAGAGAACAGCCATTTCCTGTTTTGCAGAGTCCCCTTTAGATTTCAGAGTGGCCAAGGTTGCAAAACATCAGAACTATGGGCTAATGGGTTTTATTTTGGTATTATTTGTATACTATTGAAGTATTTATTTACATACTGTTTATTAATATTTTGAATGAACTTATGTATGTGTATATATACATATATATAATTTTAGTTATTCTGTTATGTGCTATTTTTATTTGTTGTATTTTATTTATTTTTTCTTTTCTTTTTTAAATTTCTTCATAACTTTTACATATTTCAGTTAGTTGCCAAGGCAAAATTACTAATTTTCATTTAAGTTTAATTTTTCATCTAATATTTATATAATATATTTCAGCTCTATTTAAATTACCGAAAATTATTTTTAATAGTTTAAAATCCAAAATAATGACTTTTAAATGAGTAATTTTGTTATGTGCTTTTGTCTTTTTTAATGTTTTTTTCTCTATATTTAATTTTTGTTTATTTCAGTTTTAGTTTTAGTAATTCTAGTACTTCAACTTAAACCTATTTTATTTCAGCTAGTCGCCAAGTCAGCATTACTAATTTTTGATTTTTTTTTTTAAGTTGAAGTTTTTCATTTAATACTTACATTTATTTCAGCTTTTTTTAAATACTGAAAATAGTTTTTAATAGTTTCAGTTCACAATGACAACACTGTTCTAAAACAATTACTTTTAAAGTAGTAATTTTGTTATGTGCTTTTGTATTTTTGTTCTTTTTTTTTATTTTTTATTTTTTCCATTATTTAATTTGTTTATTTCAGTTTTAGTTTTAGTAATTCTAGTACTTCAACGTAAACCTATTTTATTTCAGCTAGTCACCAAGGCACCATTACTCTTTTTTTAATTGTTTTTGTTTTATTTTCTTTTTCATTTTATACTTATGTATTATTTTCTTTCAATTACGGAAAATAGTTTTTAATAGTTTTAGTTTACAATAACAACACTGTTCCAAAACAATGACTATTATTTTACACTTACTGGCATGATTGTTTGAATAAACATCTGGATAATGCATCTATAGAGGATATACTGTCATCAAACCAAAATAACAACAACGACAACAACGTTCGCAGATTCTTTGCTGGTTTCAGAATGAACATGATGGTAAAACTCACTAAGGAAAATAAACTAGAAAAAAAACAAAAAAGAAACAGAAACCGTTCTGGTTTGCTGAGAGATCTTAGCGTGGCTTTCACATTCTGAGATTTTCAAAACCAACCCAAACCTCAACGACTGGAAATATTGTTAAGACGAGCTGTACAAAAACAGGCTGTGGGGGTTTGGAGGCGGACAAGAATCAATATCAACCTGTTTGCTGTCGACTTCGATGTCTGCAATGTAATTCTCGAACACAGTAGGCACATAGACTTCTGGAAACTGGTCTTTGCTGAACACTATGAGGAGACAGGTCTTCCCACACGCTCCGTCTCCCACGATCACAAGCTTTTTCCTGATAGCCGCCATACCTAGGAGCGAAAAATAAGATTTGCTTTAACAACAAATGGCTCAATGTTATGAAAAGACTCTTTAATATTGATCTCTGGAAAATAAGAGTTCAATGTAAAATGTAAACAAGTTGGGTTCCAGTCCAAAGAGACTGCCTTTGATTCGGATCTTTTCCAAGAATCAGTTCGCAAAACTGGCCTAAATGATTCGTTCATGCATCAGTCATTACTCTCATGAAAGAAGATCAAGAAATTTACATCACATCAAGCTATCTTATATATTCAGAAGTCATATTTGGATCACTTTTAGGATACATTTGGTGTTTTCCAAGGAACTGCTTCATAGATTCACTTTCATTATTAATAAGAGTGGCCAGGAAATTCTTCATAAATGCAACACTAAACTACAACAGCTCTTGATTGGTCCTCCAATGCAACACCAAAATAACTTGTTGCTATTTTTTAAATTGTAGCCCAATGTTTTCTTTATCATTCAGCCATATGTTGTGCACCATAACAGAAAACAGACCTGAAGGCACATGCATGCCGCTGAATCAAAAGCAGATGAGGAAAACATGTACGTAAACGAGATACATAAATGAGATGAACATATGTTTAACATGAACCTGATATCAAACTCACCCTGCGGACACAATCCTCATGGGCTACGAAACACACGACAAAATGCACGCAAGGCTTCTGAACCCATCAGACCTGTCAACATCTTTCAAACAATCATCTTTTTTTTTTTAATCGCATACAACGTTCTTACCATTTGATTTCAACCTTGTAGTATGTCGCATTTTATTTACTCAGCAAACCCAATTTTAGTCACATCTACCATTTGGCTAGTGTTCATTTTGGACTCTGGCTACACAATTCAAATCAATTTGCACTATAAACTGCAAGTTGACAGTTTGGAGGAAGAGGAAAGCATTTACTCATAATCGACTTAGCGAGATCTCTGAGGAGCATGTATTATCACATTAATCTGTCATGCATTTGATTGCCAACATCAATTTCCACACTAACTCGCTTGCTTATAGGAGCTTGTGGTAGTGTGATAATTCTGGGGAAGAAGTGAGAGAGGTCGTGTTTGGGTCTTTATGTGGGCGATGAGGGAGATTTGTCCCGCATCCATGATGAATGCGTGCCAGTAGGAAAGCACAGCTGTGCATATCCTTGCAAGCCGCCCAATGCTCATCTATCCTTCCTTAGTAATCTCACACTCTTCTCCACTGTCTGGGCGTATGTTAACACGACCACTTATCAACAGGCCTCCATCAGATTGTGCTTCCTAGGAACAGAAAGAACATTATTTTTAGTACGGCCTGGGTTTCTGTCTCTCTTACACGAAGCTTCATCCACCCACAGGAAACACAGGGGTTCAGTTTCCACTAACAGAGAAGGGAGCAAAGGGAAGCCTTCAGAAATAAATGGAGAAAAGAAGTTTTCACGACAGACTAAATCATACGAGTTTGTTGCTCTGATGTGATACTACACAGAACATTTTTGGAGAATTTTATTGAAGAAAAGCAAAGTTCCATAAAATATATATATTTTTTTATTTTGAATTTTTGAAACCACTCTCATGAGGGGATGCTCAGAAAAAAATGGGATGCAACTCCACTTAAAAAAAAAAAAGATATTGTATATATTTCATTATTGTATGTATACACTACCAGTCAAAAGTTTTTGAACAGTAACATTTTTAATATTTTTTAAATAAGTCTCTTCTGCTCACCAAGTCTGCATTTATTTGATCCAAAGTACAGCAAAAACAGTAAAATTTTGAAATATTTTTACTACTTGAAATAACTGTTTTCTATTTTAATATTTTTTTTAAAATGTAATTTATTACTGCGATTTCAAAGATAGATTTTTAGCATCATTACTCCAGTCACATGATGCTTCAGAAATCATTCTAATATTCTCATTTGCTGCTCAAAAAACATTTATTATTATTATTATGTTGAAAACACCGGAGTAGAATTTAGAATTTTTTCAGGTTTCTTTGATGAATAGAAAGTTCAGAAGAACAGTAATTAGGCTATCTGAAATGGAAAAACTTTTGTAACATTATAAATGTCTTTATCATCACTTTTGATCAATTTAAAGCATCCTTGCTAAATAAAAGTATTAATTTCTATAAAGGATGATATATATATATAAATACATACACACATATATATAAAAATTACATAATATAGAAATATTACTTTATATCATAGTGTAAATGTAGCAAAAAACATGGTAACGCTGACAACCAAACACCACTAATCATCCAAACTTTCATAATTTTCTCTTTCTGACAAGAGGGTTTTGTTATTTCAAATGTTACACAACACTGCGTAAAAAAAAATGTGTGACCGTTTGATCAGAGAATTCCCTTTTCAAAACCATTTCTGAGATATCAAAAGATAAACTAAGCTTTCGTTGAGGATCAGGGAGGACTTTTATTTGAATGAAAGAGAATAAAAAAATATGCAACTGATCAGGAAGACTTCCTTTTAAGCATTGTATCGCTTACGTAATCATATCTGAAACGCATGGAATTCCCTGCTGTTTTCCATCTTCCTGTAAATAGGCCTTTAACTAGTGATTCATGTGTTCAAACACACTCAAATGAGTCATCTAAAAAATGCCTTTACAATTATTGACAAAAGATAAGCACACAAATACAGGCAAGCAGGTAATTCAGGTTACAGAAGCAAACTAAACACTTGAACTTTTGTTAAACTCTCAGTTCTTTGCAGAGTAAGAGAGAAACACAAATCCCTGTGAACGGCCCTGGCTGTGACACATCCGGACAAATTCCAAAGTTCTTCAAAACAAACAACATTTTTAGTAACAAAACTAGAACAAGTTGTTGTTAGTTGAGGATGGGAGGACTGACCAACTAATCTCTAACACATCTATTTTGTGGTTAAAACTAGTAACTTGCAATATAATATATTATTGCAGTTAACAGACGGCTACTCCCTAGTTTCTCCATGGCCTTATAAAGGTTATAAGGTTACACAACTACGTACTCACATGCAAACTCCAACACTTGAAATGTCTCCAAAAAAAGTGTTTGTAGGAGCTTACTGATCAAAGTCCAAAACTAATGTGTGAATGGATAAAATTAAAGTACTGTACTTGCCAGTTGGCTGACATTTTAGGAACATTTCATAGTTTAAGTTGAACTGTAAGAATGACAAATTGACTCTGTGATGTAAAATGAATAGAGTAAAATCAACAAAATCTCCTAAAGAAAGCATCTGTCACAACTTACATTTAACTTTAAAACTTAAAGGGATAGTTCACCCAAAAATTGAAATTCAGTCATTAATTATCCACCTTGCGCACAAAAAGTATTCTCGTAGCTTCATAAAAGTACAGTTGAACTACTGATGTAACATGGACTATTTTAATGATGTCCTTACTACCTTTCTGGGCCTTGAACGTGGTAGTTGCATTGCTGTCTATGCAGGGTCAAAAAACTCTCAGATTTCATCAAAAATATCTTAATTTTAATTCCGAAGATGAACGAAGGTCTTACAGGTTTGGAACGACATGAGGGTAAGTAATTAATGACATAATTTTTGAATGAACTACCCCTTTAACATCAGAACTTTACATTACAAAAGGCATAAATCCACCAAAACAAAAATATGCTGAATGAATCATGAATTTTTATGACACGAGGGACAGATTCTGATTCATCTCATGGCCTATATATGACGCTGCGAGTAACACAACAACCTCATGAACACCTCATCAATGCTGAAGATAATAAACTGAAGAGATCTGGTTTAGGTAAACAGTGATAACATTTGTCCTGGTTTGCCTTCCTTGTATCCATCAGAGTGTGTAGGAGAATCTCTCTCCTAATTTACTGCCAGGTTTTCTCATGTAATTCAACTATATTTTGGTTCATTTTGGGACTGCTTAAGTCTCAGAACACTACAGTGGAATTTAGACTAACTAGTATCTTATCTCAGAAAGTTTTGACAGTGTGTCCTGTGAGTCGAAGACACCACATAGTCACTCCAAAATAAAATGGTGTATGTGCCTTAGGGGTTGTGGACCTGAAAAGGCATTTCTGCTCCAGGAAAATATTTGAAAAGTGTGGCAAAGTTCACCAGATGGCAGGTTGACAAAGGCAGCCAGAGGCTTAATGCAACAGGAAGCACGCTGAGGATTCTGGGAGCAGTTCGTAATGCGAAGCTGGTCTGAAACCAGTCAATGAGGCATTTTCAGCAAACCTACACTCCATATTGGCTCATTTATCTCAGTCTGGGGTCAGACTCCAAGTGTTGTTAATGCACCATGGGCATAATATATTTATACTGTGACTCTAAACTATTACATGAGCAAGTTTTGATGTTTTGCATAAAACAGCAACAAGAGTTTCACCATCAAACTTGTGTTTTTTATTGCATATATTAATCTCAGTCATTTAATCTTCAGTCATTAGATCAGCAGCATGATGAATTGTCTTGACACCAACTTCATCTCGCTTCCAATACAAAACGCATTAAATAATCAGAAAAACAATGAACAAACAGAAGGTGCAAACCAACAGTTAATAAGCTTTGGATTTAGGCAGCGCTCAGTCCTTGTCATTTCCCGACAAGCCTTGTTAATAGCCTTTTAATTCTACTTGTGGCAGACATTATGTCGTACATATCTGTCCTCTACATGGCTAAAAGTATTTTAAACAACATTTGTCTAAAAGATTTGTTCAGCTTAGTTTGTAGTCATGAAATCTGAATGAGAATAGCATTTTTGAGCCATGTGTTCCTGGTTTTTTGAAAAAGCATTTTTTTTTTCTAATTTAAGGTCTGGGGTTATAACTTGATGTTGATGAGATTTTGACATTTTATCCTACAACATTAATTACAAAAAGTCAAACCATAAACATCAATTTTGAAGCAGTCCAATTTATTTTCTAAGTTGCTAAACAAGTTAAACACTATAACACAAGGATGTGGGTTTACATGCTTGACTTGGATGATCATTTTATACAGCAACTTGTTAGCAACTTTTTAAAATAAAAAATAAAAACAATATGTGATTCATGTATAGAACAACACATACAAGTCTCTTCAGGTAATGTAAACCCCAGATTTTATTAATAAATCAAAAAACACTATTCTAAATATCCATTTAATTTCCCCAAGTAATCCATATTAAATCTGGCCCAAAACATATTCTGTACGTTAATGTAGTCGCTTCTCGGTATGCAAGCTCGATTTCATGTGTTACAAAAACATAAAATAAGATAAATTCATTAAAATAAATAGTAAAAATGATGACCAGTTACAGAATCTAAAAACATACAACTTCAAACAATGTTGAAATGTTCCTGATGTTGAAACAAGAGTTCATCTCCATGTTAACCATTATAAATATCTTATTATTCATAAAGTAAGATTACAACCCTCTCTATCTGATCAAAGAATTTCCATGAATTTTCCAGTTGTGTGACTGGATAAGGAGGATTATTAAAAAATAATTTTATAGAGATCCCAATCAGAAGAGCAGAGTAAAAGCCTTTTACAGCATGAGAAATCTCCCAGGCCTGGAAAAAAATCAAACTTTTGACTTTGCCTGACATTTCTAGGTTCTCCAGGAACACTGTTCCCTTAAATCTCATGAAATACTAAAATCTGTGCATGAAATGTGGCTCAAGGCAATCTGAATGAGCGTAAAATGGCCTACAACACCTCAAGGATTAAAGATCAGGCCTTTCTTAAGTCTTATCCAAGCATTTGGTTTCCACAGAACACAGCCTCTGGCCTAAAGCACATTTTGAGAAGGCAGTGCTATAAGAAAACGACATGTCATCTCGACAGACTCTTCTGTGGAACAACAGGTTAGTAAGTCGCTCGGCGGGGTTTAGAGGAAAAGTTTTACACACAACTGAAGCGCTGTCGACTGCAACGCCCTTGTACGACTGAAGGAAACTGATTCAACGTTACGACTAGAAACGGCACGTCGATCAGCGAGCGAGCAACTAATTCATTCGCAGTAACGCGCATCGAAGAATAACCGAAACTCGCGGGGAGCTTTATGAATCGCAAATGTATTTTGTATGATTTGTAATACCTTTACAACTCTCCACAGAACTGTAAATGTGGATTCACACTGTCGTTACTCGGTTTAAACTATAAATTTGACATAAGTCCCACATAACAGCGAGTTCGTTGAAGTATTATCGCGGCTCTCGGCCACCACCTACTTTCCCCACACCGCCTCAGCAAACTTGTTTTCTACCAACATTAACTAAAGTCCGACATGTCAAATAAGATGTCACGTACGCAAATGGAAAGATAAATACCTTATTCCTCGCGGGGTTCAAATTCCCTGTCGACCGCGTGTCGAAGTTTACTCGCAATGTGGAGAAATTCACGCGGTTATTGCTAAGAGACGAGGCTCGACTCACAGAAGACCCGCCCGCAGTAACGGGAGTCACACTGGACCGCGGCGCTGCTGACTGCTGGCTGCCGGAGGAGGAGGAGGAGGAGGCGGGTCACCGCGGTCCCTCCCTCAGCCACCGATGATAATGACATCATTCTGATCGCGGCGGCGAGCCGCTGCTCGGTAGGGTGCGTCTTACACCACAAATTAGCCTGGTTGCTATTCTAATATTAGCACTTTTTGTTATAAACTAGTGAGCACAATAAAACCACAATGACATGCATTCAGACAAGGTCTCTATAAGTAGGATATATTTAAAATGTTGTCTTTTTATTAATATTTTTCAAAAAGGCAAAGGCAAGTTGTGTTAGAGCATAGTCTTCTTCATGGCTAGTGTTTGCGTTCATTATGTAACTACAGATCTGTGTACTAGTGTTAAATGCTGTTTTTCACAGCGTTGATAACGTTTCTGACAGATAATATCATGATAATTTTGCGTTTGCTTTTCCGAATGTCGTATCCTGTTAGCAATAACGTGTCCATGGGCTTTTTGATTACTGTCAGTTTGAGTGCCGGTGATGCGGTGTTGCCAGATATTGCTATTAAAAAAGAAAATTTCCTAAATAAAAATAAGTCGAAACTATTTCAGATCTTTTGCAAATAAGTTAAGATAAAGATATCTATGACCCTAAACTACAACTTCTTACTTTATTAACTTTCTAAAGTGTCAAATTAAGTATAAAATGAAGCATAAAAACGCTTATAATAGTTGGATCTGGCAACACGTCCTCACTCAAGTTCACTCCGCCAGCGTCTCGCAGCGATCATTTTCATACCATGGATGCTAAAATTCTTGCAAACTGTCTAAACTGAATTATACATGTCATGCAGACATTAATATGAGGATTTTAACAGCATTAGTCATTCAGAGAACAAATTTTATTTTTGAACATGAAATATTTACCGAGGTCCTGGCCTCATAGCTGGCTACGGGCCTGGTTACGTGTTTTAAATGCATGTATTTATTATTGAAATATTTCTTGGCCCAAACAATGTTTTAATAATTTTATGTATGGTATGTATGCGGGTTTATTAGATTAATTGTAAGTTTCATAATTGTTTCACTGTTTGTGCTCAGAAGTCTATAATAGGTTACCTTTCAAAAGTTTGGGGTCAGTAAGATTTATTTATTTTTTTTAATAAATTCTTTTTATTTAGCAACCATGCACTACATTTATCAAAAGTGACAGTAAAGACTTACATAATGTTACAAAATATTTCTATTTCAAATAAATGCTGTTCTTTTGAACTTTATATTCATCAAAGAATCCTGAAAAAAAATGTTTCACAGTTTCCACAAAAATACTGTTCTGAATATTGACGATAATAATAACTTATTTTTTTTTTCTTGAGCAGCAAATCAGCATATTAGAATGATTTCTGAAGGGGCATGTGACAGTGAAGACTGGAGTAATGATGCTGAAAATTCAGCTTTGCCATCACAGGAATAAATTAAAAATATATTTAAATAGAAAACAGTTATTTGACCTGTTTTCACTGTAAAATATGCTTTACTAGCCTTCAATAGGTCTCAACGATTCAATATCTGTTTGTACTCTGTATTTTTGATAAATATGAAAAGCTACACTCTCAGAAAAAAAGGCACAAAAGCTGTCACTGGTAACTTATTCACTCCTAAACAGTGAATATTGGTACCTTAAATGTACATTAGTACCTAAAGTGTACATAATGGTACCTAAATAGTAGCCATAAATAAAGGTACCACTCCAGTGACAGCTTCTGTACATTTTCTTTTCTAAAAGTGTACAAATAGTGGCCGTTTATAAGTTTTTTTTTTATATGACTGGTTACTATGTTGAACGACATATATCATAATCCTTAATTTTAGCCCTCATAAGTATCTATTAATTGCTGTAACTGCTTTTAACAGCAGACTACTGTGCAAAAAAATGAGTGCACCATAAACCAATACCAACAGTAACATTCATTTCTCGTGCACAATAGAGCAAATTAATGTAGCACAAAAAAATAACATAGGCATTATAAAAAGGATAGATTTATTTAGAATTAGTCACATAATTTACCAAGAGTAATCCTTTGACAATGAATCATCATTCGAAAGGCAGAAATCAATATATATTTACTATATACTTCACAGACACAACACTGACATCAAGTAAAGGAAATAAGGTACATTCAAGGTGTACAAAAAGACCGATGACTGATGAAACTAATTCCAGGTTTCTCAGTTTCAGGTTTGGATCTAAATGGTTGTTGGATTTGAGATTCTTTACTGACACGGTTTCAGATCAAATAAGGTTTTATCTACAGCAAAATAAACAGGTCACTCAGCTACGATGTTCAAATCTACAGCAGTTCAAGCAATCAGTTCGGTTGTGAATGGAAAGCCTGGTGCACGTCAATGACTTACACTGTACTAGATGTTTTGGGTTATTTGTGCATGGCTTTTTGGAGGTCTAGGGAAAATGAGCCTAGTTACTAGTTCCAGAATATAGACATTTGCATTGCTTCCATGTAAAAGGATGCCTGTTTGAACCCGAAACAGCTGAAATGAACAAAAAACTCCGCATTCACAGGAAATGCCCATGTTGATTGCATCTTGCTATATAAAACCTTAAACTCGTTCGACAGAAACATTCTTTGGAGACAGTCAGAGCAGTTAGGAAATATAATCAGCAGTTTAAATTACAGCTCAAATGGATTCTGCTACATATAAAGTGCTTCGGTTTTTATTTCTCTTTTGTTTTGAATTTTTAATAGTATTGGCTTATTCCTTTTGCCACACTGAGATTGAGATTCAAACGGCTCACTGATGTTAAGTAATACTCAGATAGTACAAGCCCTACCATCCCGTGCTGACTTGCAGAGGTGCGCTCAACAAATCAGAAAGGAAATGGAGAGCGAGAGGAATGGCACTTGATGATGTCACCTCACACCTGACATGGGCTTGACAATATTCATGGTGCGACTCGGAGGAGAAGGAGGAGGACAAGGGGAATTTGCATTTAACATCCATTGGAAATGGATTTCTTGGTTTTCCTAGCCCTTTCTCTGGGATGGAGCCAGGGATGTGTCCTGGTGTGCTTGTCCAGTGAAGGTGGACCAACCTGGTCATGTTTCTAACTCTGCCCCGGCCAATGGAATGACAAACACTGTGATGTCATCACCGGAGCCAAGTCTCTCATTGGGCAGCCGCCAGCCTCGCTCCTTCAGGACTCCACGTGAGCGCATCAGGAGGTCTTGTGCTGCTAAAGTGTACCTTTAAAAACATTGAATGACAAACATGGCATCAGCATTTGAATATTAAATTAAATAAACAATGACAATAGAAGGCCTTGGTGATGACAAACTGTACACTGACATCTACTGGTTTAACTACTACAACACAACCTAATCAGCCAATTATCAACTTGTTTAGCTATCCTAACTATGCATGATTATATATATTATACACACACACACACACACACATATATATATATATATATATATATATATATATATATATATACAGGTGCATCTCAATAAATTAGAATGTCGTGGAAAAGTTTATTTCAGTAATTCAACTCAAGTTGTGAAACTCGTGTATTAAATAAATTCAATGCACACAGACTGAAGTAGTTTAAGTCTTTGGTTCTTTTAATTGTGGTGATTTTGGCTCACATTTAACAAAAACCCACCAATTCACTATCTCAACAAATTAGAATATGGTGACATGCCAATCAGCTAATCAACTCAAAACACCTACAAAGGTTTCCTGAGGCTTCAAAATGGTCTCTCAGTTTGGTTCACTAGGCTACACAATCATGGGGAATACTGCTGATCTGACAGTTGTCCAGAAGACAATCATTGACACCCTTCACAAGGAGGGTAAGACACAAACATTCATTGCCAATGAAGCTGGCTGTTCACAGAGTGCTGTATCCAAGCATGTTAACAGAAAGTTGAGTGGAAGGAAAAAGTGTGGAAGAAAAAGATGCACAACCAACCGAGAGAACCACAGCCTTATGAGGATTGTCAAGCAAAATCGATTCAAGAATTTGGGTGAACTTCACAAGGAATGGACTGAGGCTGGGGTCAAGGCATCAAGAGCCACCACACACAGACGTGTCAAGGAATTTGGCTACAGTTGTCGTATTCCTCTTGTTAAGCCACTCCTGAACCACAGACAATGTCAGAGGCGTCTTACCTGGGCTAAGGAGAAGAAGAACTGGACTGTTGCCCAGTGGTCCAAAGTCCTCTTTTCAGATGAGAGCAAGTTTTGTATTTCATTTGGAAACCAAGTTTCTAGAGTCTGGAGGAAGGGTGGAGAAGCTCATAGCTCAAGTTGCTTGAAGTCCAGTGTTAAGTTTCCACAGTCTGTGATGATTTGGGGTGCAATATCATCTGCTGGTGTTGGTCCATTTTGTTTTTTTGAAAACCAAAGTCACTGCACCCGTTTATTTTGGAGCACTTCATGCTTCCTTCTGCTGACCAGCTTTTTAAAGATGCTGATTTCATTTTCCAGCAGGATTTGGCACCTGCCCACACTGCAAAAAGCACCAAAAGTTGGTTGAATGACCATGGTGTTGGTGTGCTTGACTGGCCAGCAAACTCACCAGACCTGAACCCCATAGAGAATCTATGGGGTATTGTCAAGAGGAAAATGAGAAACAAGAGACCAAAAAATGCAGATGAGCTGAAGGCCACTGTCAAAGAAACCTGGGCTTCCATACCACCTCAGCAGTGCCACAAACTGATCACCTCCATGCCACGCCGAATTGAGGCAGTAATTAAAGCAAAAGGAGCCCCTACCAAGTATTGAGTACATATACAGTAAATGAACATACTTTCCAGAAGGCCAACAATTCACTAAAAATGTTTTTTTTTTTATTGGTCTTATGAAGTATTATAATTTGTTGAGATAGTGAATTGGTAGGTTTTTGTTAAATGTGAGGCAAAATCATCACAATTAAAAGAACCAAAGACTTAAACTACTTCAGTCTGTGTGCACTGAATTTATTTAATACACGAGTTTCACAATTTGAGTTGAATTACAGAAATAAATGAACTTTTCCACGACATTCTAATTGATTGAGATGCACATGTATATATGAACATTTCAGAATAAATAGATTTTTTTTCATCAAAGAATTCTGAAAAAAAAGTTATCATGGTTTCTTCAAAAATACCAAGCAGCACAACTGCTTTCAACATTGATAATTAATAAACGTTTCTTGAGCACATAATCAGCACATTAGAATGATTTCTGAAAGATTGTGTGAAAAATTGTAACATCTTAAATATTAAAAATAGTATAATAAATTTTTAAATATTATTTTAAACTGCAATAATATTTCACAATATTACTGTTTTGATCAAATTAAAGCTGCATGGGTAAGCATAAGAGACTTTAAAGACAATAAAATCTACTGACCTCAAACTTTTGAACAGTAGTGTAGTTGCATTTTATTATTTGCATTTAGAATATTTTTGTGAATGTGTGGGGAAAATGTGTGCTGTCCATTATGGAAAATTGAACTGATCTACAGGAGATCTAACTGTGATCAGGTCAGTTATGATAGAAAGATCAAGCACTTACCTCATGGGATCATTGGGCTCACGACCAGACAGGAAAGTCGATACTGCGTCTGCAACATCTCTGTCGGTTGTAACGTCCCATAGTCCATCACTACCCATGATCAGGACATCATCAGACCCATGTTTGTGCTCAGAGATATTGTACACCTTGACCTAGATATAAGCATGATATTATATTATTTTGATGCTGCTATGCTTCATATGACATATATTTTTAATTTACACAAAAGCAGGTTTAAAATAACATGTCGTGAAACATTTTGGGTGAACTGTCCATTTCAATCAAGAAGTGACTTAATAAATAGTAGCTAAATGATTTGAATGAGTAAATAAAAGGCCTTGCATATAAATATCCAATAAGATACTCACTTCTGGGCAGCAGGACAGGAAAGGCTTGATATGAATGTTGGAGTTGTACACTTTCAAGTCGTGATCCCCTAAACCACGCGTTACTCCAATAGTAGCCATGACTCGAGCCTAAGAGCACACAAACACACACACTCACAGCTGGAGATTTATGTGCCATTAGTGCAAAAAGGTTCTTTTTATATTCATGCAAACTTTTTCAAACGAGACATTATTCTGGCCTACAACTGGCAGAACATTTTAGCAATTCCCATTTGCAACACCTCACTACTCCTGCTTTGTAATAAATAGCTGTGAAAACTGCGGAAAAAGGCTTCAGACACCTTCATTAGATTATATATTAGGCCTGTAACAAATGTTACCGTTATGCAGCTTTAAATAAAATCCATTTACAGCAGCTGGGCCTTTTGAGGTTAAAAAGAAGCGGGATTATTCACTTACCTTTTTCCCCTCCCCATAAATCAGCGGGAACTTGAGATCATCTTCTACAATCGTCTTATATGCCCTGAAATAATAACAGGTAATGCTTATGAATGCAATAAAATCAAAGTTTTATATATGTGTAAATAAAATAACATTTGATGTTATAAAATTAAGCCTGCTTTAGAATTACCAGCCAGTCATTGTGTGGTCTCTAAAAAGCATCTTCTTGCCGAGTTCACTGTGTTGGATACGTCTGGGGAATTCAATATGTGTAAACTCATTCCCAAGCAGCTCCGGTTTGAGGAAGCCCTAAACAAAAAACAGCACAAATGTGATGGAAGTGTTACAGAATCGAAGATCTAATAGAAATAGAGCAGACACAATAAATGAATGAACAGGATTTAGAATGAAGCTAGAAATTGAATGGGAATTCTATTAGGACAATAACACCAGATGACTCACCAGGTACTGTAGTCGCTGTCTTTCACTTTCTGGTGTAAATTCACTGGACATCGGGATGACCTCATTGTTTCGGACAATTATGGCTCTGTGCGAAAATAACATTGGGAATTTCTGAGTGTTTCTAAGCAATTTATAAAAGACTGAATGATACTGACAATAGCAAGTTATATATACTATTACTGCTCCATACAGTACCTACTGCAATTATTTTCTCTTTTATTGCTAAAATCCCCAAGATTATCATCATGGGTAACTGTCTCATTAATTGAGTCATTTGGCCAACATCTTTGCAAAATTAACATGGAATGTACTGTTGCAATAACAGTAAAGCAGAAGACGCATTGTCTCCTTAGAGACATATTTATGTCATCTTTTCATTTCAAGCAACAACAATTTCCTCCATATTTCATTGAACAGACATTTCAGTGTTTACTGAGGCAAATATAATACAATGTCCTTCTGTAACAAAAATACATCACACTCAATAAACTCTTATGATATGCAAGTTCACAGTTTAGAATTTGCATCTTGGCAAGATTAGGGTCGACATTCAACCTCATTTATTTTGTATACTAAGCTTTTTGATGCACACTTCTTTCATCTACAATATAAAGACCTCTTAGATTGCTAATATAACATGCACATTGAATCGCTGTATCTTTTAAGGCCTCCTACCTGCTGTCTCCAGCGTTTGATACATAGAGTTTCCCCAACATGTGAATTGCAATCAAGGCACAACAGCCGCCAGAGATGCTGTAAGATTCTTTCTCCTTTTCTATCAGGTCATCCTATAGAGTGGGACACACAGACTCAGTTTTCTCTATTCAGCAAAATCACAATATGAATTCTATGTAAAATGCCCAGTCTTAACATTTAAACATCTGTGCCAACAAATTAAATAATACATTAATATATCAATGTTTAAATAGACAAATAAATAGACATATTAAGAAATGTTTATTTTTATTCATGTTTAAAATGTTAGTTAAATGTCACAATAAAATAATATACAAATAATATACAATAATTGTCACGGTGCACACACACAAGGGAGGCGAGGATGAACTCAAAATACAGTCTTTAATAAATCCAGGACAGACAAGGCAGGGCTGGAACAGACAGAGACACCGGGAGTAACGAGTAGACCAGACAAAAAATGAACAGAACAGGCAGGAACTAAATACACATGATAATTAACACACACACCTGAAAGAAATCATAAACAATCAAACTTGACGAGGACAGGAACGGGAAGGACCAAATAAGGGCATGGAGGGGGAAACACACAAGACACGACCGACATGACTGTGACAATAATAACTTTAAATTGCACACACAAAAAACATGACATGCTTTAGAGGGGCGTGTCTTAAAATTTAGTCGAATGTTCATTGGCTGCTCCCAAATGTAACGTGTCCAATAGCATTTTTAACTGTACTGGCAAAGGCATAAAGAAAAATACCTGGCAAATGCTTTATAATTATGCACTTTAAATGTTGCACTTAAAATTATATACCAATTTATTATTTGCTGCATCAACAGCATGACTTCATGACTTCAATAAATTCAATACATTTAATAATAATAAATAATTCAATAAATTCTTTTAAATATTTGTTGATTTAAACAGTGATTAATTTTTCAATTTACATTTGTATTTTTTAAATACATTGATCATTTATTTTATTTTTTAATGACACACTAAATGCATTATAAAAGTTGCACTTTAAAATGATATATCAATTTATTATTTGTTACATCTAATAACATTTAAACATGAAGTAAATGAATTGTTTCAAATGTCAATTTGAAAAATGAAACATTTTTTAATTTACATTTGTATTTTTGAATACATTGATAATTTAGATTTTATTTTTAATTGGCACGCCTAGTCCTCCATAAAAAAAAAAAAGGTCCACAGACTTATCTTATCCTTTACAGTTCTCACCATCTGTCTGAAGGCGGTCTCTATGATCCCCATCACCAGGCTCTCCACACTGATGTCTTTCTCCATGTGGAACCGCGGCTCATCCAGGAGCCCATCCTGCTCCTCTCCGTCTAGGCAGGCCCCTTTCTTCGCCTCAGACTGGAAGGGACTCCCGTTCTTAGCCAGACAGATAGGCGGAGGACTGTTTTGATTTTCAAGAAGATGAGCGACATCACAAAGCCGATCGCGGATGATACGTTGGAGAAGTTTGGATGCCATGAGAGCAGCACCAGAGCCAGCGTGTCCATCAAACACTCCCCAAAAGTGCATGGGAATGCCTGTGGTGTCCTGAAAGGATGAGAAAGAGGAGAAGGTGTGTAATTTCTGCACCATTAACAGCATGAAACAATTGCAAAAACAATAACTTTTTTCCCCCCGTACACAATGTCATTGTTCAAATAAACAGTTAGTCTGTCTTATGCAATTGGGTATATTATATTAAACATTTCATAATAATATAACAAATATAACAACAACAATAATAACACAATAATATTTACAATAATACATACACCCAATTGGATAAGTTTAGGACGGGCCTACTTCATTGATCGGTTATTTTTTTATTTTTTTATTAGTTAGTAACAATTTATATAAAAACTATTTAAAAAAAAAAAAATAAATAAAAAATATATATATATATATATATATATATATATAAAGCTGAAAAACTTTACATAAAATATAATATAAGTAAATGTATGTAAATTTAAAAAATACATAAAGTTAATTTAGTCTGAATAAATAAACGATCAGATAGCCTATTACAAACGTTCAACATGCAACATACAACTAGGTATATTATATTAAATATCTGATTATTTGAACAATTTATCTAAAATTATTTATTTGTTTGTTTATATAATTGACTATTATTAGTAACAATTAATATACATATATTTTAATACATAAAAAATATATAATATACATTATAGATATTACATAATATTATAATAGAAATATATGTAAATTAAAAATTGTATTTTTGTGCTTTTTAAGATGCTTCATAATGTTGTAATTACAGTTCCTACCAGTAGGGGGCTAATTGGATCATGCTAACTAGCTGAACCTTGACCTCTTGCTTCAAACAAACAGAGCAATGTTTTGAATGAACCACAATGTTTACATCCTTTGGGAGCGCAAATTACCAGTGGCTTACTAATACTGTAGCTGTCCTATAGCTGGAATAGGACATAGTATTGTTTTAAAATAAGGCACGCTTCCGCTTTAATAATTTGCCATAGCAAATTTAACTAACATTTAACTAACAACTGACATTTAACTAACATTTAAAATGTTAGTTAAATGTCACAATAAAATAATATACAAATAATATACAATAATTGTCACGGTGCACACACACGAGGGAGGCGAGGATGAACTCAAAATACAGTCTTTAATAAATCCAGGACAGACAAGGCAGGGCTGGAACAGACAGAGACACCGGGAGTAACGAGTAGACCAGACAAAAATGAACAGAACAGGCAGGAACTAAATACACATGATAATTAACACACACACCTGAAAGAAATCATAAACAATCAAACTTGACGAGGACAGGAACAAGAAGGACCAAATAAGAGCATGGAGGGGGAAACACACAAGACACGACCGACATGACTGTGACAATAATAATTTTAAATTGCATTTAAAGTTAGCAAAACTACTACCATAGCAAAAGGTAGTAGTTTTGAATAAACTAATCACGCTAGCAGATTAGTTTGGGATGTAGATCAGATATTCAATTTAGAAAATGTTAGACAAAAAAAAATTGACACAATAGACTAATCAGTATCAAGTATTTCAGAGAGCAATTCAAGATGGCACAATATCATGTAAAGTGTTTTCAAAACCACAGGGGGGCATCTGGACCCGTTCCATAGCTTTTCTAGAAATACTCTCCAATCTCAATTTCCTGTCATTACCTGTTGACGAGATTAACTCAGAGAGCTTACACTCGCTCAGTCATGTAAGATCAACAGCCAGCTGGGAAGGCTTGAAGCAGCAGCAAGCGTTTGTGGCTGAATCTGTGATTCTAAAGAGCAAGAGGTCCAAGTCAAGTGAATATGTGGCCTTGCTATCCTTTTATCTGCCTGTTTGTCTGTATATAGACTCTTGCAGACAGGCAGTGCAGCAGATGATAGGATGATGTAATTGATTTAGAGGAGCTGAGAGGGGTATTAATTGGGGGAGGGCAATGTCACGTGATGTAAGCAGATGCGATGGGAAGAGAAGCGAGAGGTCAGTGTCCTGGTTAACAACCTCTCGTGAGTAAACACTGCTGGAGATTACCAGTCCATTTCTGACTGTTGGAAACGCAGGTGCGAATGAGATCTCATCAATGAACTCAATTGCTTCTTGTATGCATCAATGAGATTAAATAGAGAGAAAATGTCATTGCAACCACAACGCAACATGATAATAAAACTCCCTGGCAACCATACAGCATCATGCTCAGAACACATTAGCAACACTCAAAATCTAGTTCTATACCTTTTACTGTCAACAAAACCAAATACAGATCAACCATTGTCTCTTTTTTAAGTTATCTTGTGCAATTTTACTAGTATATTAGATACTTGAACATAAGTGAGAAAGGTCAAAGTGGTCCTATTACATGATTTAGTTTTTTGGGGTGTACTAGAATAGGTTTGCATGCTCAATTGTTTCATAAATGCATTATTTTTCATATGTTTTACATTATAGCAGCACCTTGTTTCCCAGTCTGTCTCAAACACAGTGATTACTTCCTGTTTCGATGAAGCCCCTCCTTCCGAAATATGAAATGTATTCTGATTGGTTAGCTGACCCAGTGCATTCTGGTGAACCGCTTAGAGCGTGTTTCGTAAATGTAATGCCATTACGGAGCCACGCACATGACATGCAGGGGAAAAAAGTAAAACATGCACACAATTTACTAATTTGTCCCCTTGATTTACTAAAACGTGCGCACGATTTACTATCTTTCTTATCGATTTACTATCTTTTCTTATCGACTTATCGATTCATTACCTCGTTTTAAGTAAATTGTGCGCTCGATATAATTTATTCCCTCATTTTAGGTACATTGTGCACTCAATATAATAATTCGTTCCCTCATTTTATGTAAATCATGAGCTTGATATAACAATTTGTGCGCTTGTTTTAAGTAAATGGTGTGCTCAATATAATAATTAATTCCCTCGTTTTAAGTAAATCGTGTGCACAAAATAATAATTTGTGCCCTGGTTTTACGTAAATCATGAGCTCGATACAACAGTTCGTGCCCTCGTTTTAAGTAAATCGTGCACACAAAATAATAATTTGTTCCCTCGTTTTAAGTAAACTGTGTGCTCGATATAATAATTTGTTCTGTCGTTTTAAGTAAATCGTGCACACAAAATAATTTGTGCCCCTGTTTTAAGTAAATCCTGGACACAAAATAATTCATTTCTACTTTCTGTCTGCATTCTCATAAACTGATCGATGTACATGCCTCTCACTTAAAAAAAAAAAAAAAACTCAATTAAAGTGTCTCTGTCTATAACATAACATAACAGCAGCAACAGGTTTATGAGAATGCGGGCAGGAAGTGGAACAAATTATTATTTCATGCGTACGATGTACTTAAAACGAGGGCACAAATTATTATTTCATGTACCCAATTTACTTAAAATAAGGGAAGTAATTATTATATGGAGTGCACAATTTACTTAAAATGAGGGAATGAATTAGTAAATTGTGCGCACGATTTTGTAAACCGAAGGAACAAATTAGTAAATCATGCGCGCAATTGACTTTTTTTCCCTGCATGTCATGTGCGGGGCTTCATACGCCCAAGTGAGATGCACAGGACCTGAAAAATGAAACTAAAATATTTAGATCGCCATCTGGTGACTGGCTCCATTATAGGTCATAAACCTCGCCCTCTCCGTGTAAACGAATGGGCCGTGAGCCAAACTAAATAATCAAATTACACTTCAAATAAAGTTTTCCCAAAGATGGTTTCCATCATTTTAGATAGTGCTTGCAATGCTAAAGTAAGTTCAAGTGTTTGTTTTTTTTTAACCAGTTTGCTTATTTGATGCTGTAAAAACAGGCTGTGGTGTCATGATTGTGAGTTTGCGATTGGGTCTGCGGGAGTTTGGGTGGGACTTTGATACCACAGCTCCACCTCACTATCACTACTGCGCAGACTCGGGCTCCAAGTGAATCACTACTGCGCAGATTTGGCTCCAAATGACGTAATTTTCGCAAGATGATACGGAGATGTTTTGGCTTTAAAACATCCATACGGAGGTCATATGGAGATATTTTGGCTTCACTTTTCTATTGTGGAAGGAAGTGAAGACGTGTTGTCAACCTTTTTTACAGGCTATGGACAAGTTCGTCCACCTTAGGAAGGCCAAACAAAGGAGTTTTGGTGGAAAAAACAGTGTATCTTCGACATGGCGACAGCACGTCATCTTCTTCTTTAGCGTAGCTCAACCAGGCCTCACACCCTTTTTTGCATATTACGTGGGCGGGAATTATTTAAATGAATGACATTGTGACTTCACAATATACGGAGAGAAGCACGCTGTAGTCTGAACGAGCTGTTGTTGTAGTTCTTCAAAAGAGTTTACTGTTAAAGAGAATATCGGTTAGAATGGACTTTGAGCTTTGTAACCTCGCAGATCATTTTTTATTTTCAAACAGCAACATTGCACACTAACTGAAGTTTTTTAAAAAAAGAGAAAACGCATAACTGGACCCCTTTAAGAGAGAGGAATGTAACGGAGTATTACATCAGACCGCACAATACCAAAGCCTCTGAACAGACGCCACAATCCTCCTTATTCAATTGTCAATGCAATATTATCTAAGAAGATGTTTTCCACTTTTGCACTGGATTACACGTGTTATTATGGGGTAAGACGGACGTAAGGGTCAGACTGCGGATGAGGACCAGAGAGATCAGACTTATGCCCGCATACAAACACAAACACACTTTGAAGGTCATAAGTCCAGGAATGGTGAAAACACTGCCGAGTCTAGTGATGGGCGTGTTCGAAACACTGCTTCACAAAGCTTCGAAACATTTGCGAATCTTTTGTTTCGAATCAGTGTTTCGGAGCGCGTATCAAACCGGCCAGGTCACGTGATTTTAGCAAATGAAGCTTCGTTACATCACACTGTTTCGAAACGTTTCAAAACGCCTATGGTTCACCACTAGGGGGTGTTGATCTCAAAGTGAACCCATGAACCACTTCTGGTTGCCCAGTTAATCATATGACATGAAATCCCAGGAAATTTTACTATAAAAATAAAGAAATGTGTAAAAACATTCAGTACTTTCAACCTACAGATAGAATTACGATAGAATTAAAACCATCTTTTTCTCCTGACTCATAACACTACTGTTGCCTGCTGGTTTTTATTGACAGCTCTAATGAAAACACTTATTAATTAATTAAATAATAACATAAATCAATTAATTCATTAAATAATTAATTTAGTTCATTGTGTGTTAAGGGTTTAACACAAGCACTAATATTTAATAGTATTTAAGTGTTTATTATTTATTTTTAAAAATGGTATTTCTAAAAAAAAACATTTCCATTTGTTTTGTAAGTTTGGTCTGAGTTCTTGATGCTTTTACAACGTTTTCACCAGCAGGTGTCGCCAGCATGTGCTGTTTCAAGTGCTTCGAAACATCGAATCATTTTTCGAAGCAATTGGTTCAATTGTTTCAATGCTTCGAAAAGCTTTGTTTCTCCCATCACTAGCCGAGACCACATCACATGATCAAAACTCTCACACGGAAAAAAAGAAGTTTCACTTCAACATACTTGCTGAGACACAAAGGCATTTTGAATGTCAGCTTGTACTGGAAACTTCAGCTTCATTTACATCATTCTAGATCTGCAATTATGCAATGAAGCACAAGCTGCTGTTCTATATTTTGATATGTGCCACAGCCATATCACCCTGCAGTCCAAGACTGGTTGCTCACTGAAGCTAAGCAGGGTTGAGCCTGGTCAGTACCTGGATGGGAGACCTCCTGGGAGAACTAGGTTGCTGCTGGAAGAGGTGTTAGTGAGCCCAGCAGGGGGTGCTCACCCTGTGGTCTGTGTGGGTCCTAATGCCCCAGACACTATACTGTCAAAAAGCACTGTCTTTCGGATGAGACATTAAACCGAGGTCCTGACTCTCTGTGGTCATTAAAAATCCCATGGTACTTATCGTAAAGAGTAGGGGTGTAACCCCGGTGTCCTGGCCAAATTCCCTCCACTGGCCCTTATCAATCATGGCCTCCCAATAATCCCCATCCACTGAATTGGCTCTATCTCTCTCTCCTCTCCACTTGTAGCTGGTGTGTGGTGAGCGCACTGGCGCCGTTGTGCTGTGGTTGCCGTTGCATCATCCAATGACTGTAAAGCGCTTTGGGTGTACGGCAATACACAATAAAGCGCTATATAAATGCCTCATTCATTCATTCATTTAGTTTTGAATAATTGAGCTTCCCATGATAGCTATGAGCAGTGTACTGACCAATCAGCAACTAGATCCAGAGCTATACATTTTATAACCTATTAAGGCATAAAAAACAAACTACACTTGTGCAACTGAGTTAGCTAATGTTTACTGGTGGATTGGTGCATTTCTATGGAAGCCTGTTTTCGCCACTGAATAAAAAATAAAACAAATAGCGACTTTTTTCTCCCAATTCTGCCATTTTTTCTCAGAAATGCATGATGTAAACTTGTAATTCTGACGTTTTTCTCAGAACTTGCAATTGTAAGTTATAAAGTCAGAATTGCGAGATTTAAACTCACAATTCTGACATTTTTCTTGCAACTGCAAGTTTATATCTCGCAATTTTGACTTCTTTTCTCAGAACTGTGAGATATAATATCACAATTATGAGTTATAAAATTCAATTCTGAGGGAAAAAGCACTATTTTCTTACAAATGCTAGGTTACATTATGCAATTCTGACTTTATAACTCACAAATGCGAGAATAAAAGTCAGAATTGTCAGTATGCTTGTTGAAAGCTATTTTACCTTTCAAGATGATCACCGACAGGTTCGGTTCAGAACTGAATTTTGGTAAATTTCAAGAACTTTGTTGTTCTTTAATGTAGTTTCAAAATGCCAGGCCTTCCAAATATATCTGGATTTTCTATAAATTTAGACTAGATTTCAGCAACAGATGCCTGAGCTCAATGAGATCTCCAAGATCAGTGAGTTCAGTGCTCTGTCAGCAAGCTAAATCTTTCATAATCTTACCTGAGACCAGTTTTGCCCAGTTCAATTGATCTACAACAATTCCATTAAAAATAGATTAGGAATCCTTTTTTATAGATGTTTCAGTGGGTTCATAAATATTGATACCAAGAATTGAAGCTCAGTGAAGACTTGCCTCACAATTGATTTCAATGGAGTATGGCGTTAGCAATATTTTCATGCAAACAACAGTCTACATCCTGCATTGGTCTTCACAGGATGTAGTGTCAAAGATTTACTTACCCCACTGTCCTCCAGTAACATGGAGCAGCGCTGCTGCTTATTACTCATCTTCCTGATATACAGCAGTTCACAGGAAGCCTGGTCTTCATTCAGCATGCTCTTCCCAGCATTTATCACCCTGACAGAGAGACCAAATCACTTAATCATTTATTTAAAAAAAAAAAATAATATTGTAAAATATTATTACAATTTAAAATAACTATTTTCTATTTGAGTACATTTTGAAATGTAATTTATCCCTGTGATGCAATGTTGAATTTTTAGCATCATTACTCAAGTCTTAAGTGTCACGATCCTTCAGAAATCATTCTAATATGCAGCTCAAGAAAAAAATATATAAGAAAGTTATCTTATTATATGAAAGTTCCAAAGAACAGCATTTATTTTATATATATATATATATATATATATATATATATATATATATATTATTTCCCATTATACTGAGCTGGAAAGAGTTATCTTTAAACAGTCTAAATAATGCTACCGCATGGAGCTTTAAAATGTCAAGGATTTCATTTACCACAGAAGAGAGGGAAAAGAGTATCCCAGAATGACACAGTAATCTGACCCAGCAGGCAGAGCTGGTCTGGGCTAGCAAACCTGATCCATATATGAAAGCATAAAGTGAGAGATTAATGGATTTTATACTAGAATGTAAAAGAACAAAAGATGTCAGAGGGTTCATGATCAGTGCTACACAGCAATTCTGCACAGTATAGTCTCATAAATTGTAGTATAAAGAGTGTATGTTCTGTAATAATGAGTAAAACATGTAAAGTTTGTCTCATCAGCTGCAAGCACGAAAAAAAAAAAAGATTTTTATGAATGGTTTCACATACAGACCAAGTAATATATGATGCAGTGAGCGACACAATGACCTTCGCTGTTTGCCGCAACCATGCGTCAAAAAAAATAAAATAAATAAAGCTGCTAAACAATTCCACTGTCACAGGGACACAAATATAGTTTAATAGTTTATGCACTAGCAGGCTCTGTATTCTATCAGTAATTTGTAATGTTCCATAACCATTTGTAAAAGAAAAATGAAAATTTGTGCAGTTTTTTTTTTTTGTGCAATTTATTTTCTTTCATTTGACCTGTCCATCTAACAGATCCAATCTAGAAATATTCATTGGAAATGACTGATTACAACAATAAAACAACCCTGTCCCTCTTTGTAGGTGTAATTAATTGTATTCACTTAAAACAATAACTTTTAGATATGAGAACACCTATCATGCAGCTGAATATCATTTCTAGTATGACGGCAGTCTAACATGAAGAGAAACATAAAGCCATTATTTCCCAAATCTGGATTATAAAAAGCCATTTTCTTCCTAATCTGCTGAGAGCAGTAAGATGCTTCAGGCCACAGTGATGACCCAGCAGACCTGACGAGATATTTCTAAATGTTAAGGGGTTTTTCTTCAAAAGTTTGTAGTTATTATTCAACATTTCTTCTACAAATGGAACACTAAGCAGTTCAAAAGTCCAGACTGATTATTTAAGCTCTGACAATAGAAAATAATCAAAAGCATTACCAGAAAGCAGGCCAGTCTTAGGTATACAACAGTACTTGTATCAAACAATTTGACACATCATCTAAATTAAAAATGTAAATGATTTTTAAACGATAAAGCCACAATAAGTATCATGAAAAACACTATACAAATAAATGTGAATTGAATCATGATACACTGGTTTTACGTTTAGATTCAGCTGCCAAAGTCCCACTATGAGCTCTTCTCAAAAGAGGAAGTGTCTCCTTGCAGCAAGTTCCTTCTTCTGAAGTCACTTTACTTCTGCCACATTAGGTTTCAAAACAGTACAATTTCTTTAAATGAAAGTAACACTTAAAATGGAAAATTGTGATTTTCAAAAGCACAACCGTATGTATATAGTACAGGAAGCAGAACTAAGTCACTGTCTGTGGAAAATACAGAGTAGAGCAATGAGCTAAAGCCACAAACTGAACCGTTTATTAGCAAGGCTTTTACACCAGACAAAAAAGTCACAACTAGCATTTCCTGTCTCGGGTGACTTTGGTTTACTGACAATGGTTTTCTTTCTTGAGAAAAGCAGTCAGTATTCCTCGTGCTAAATCTAAGGATCCCCATTTCTAATATTGTCAGCATGATGTGAACAGTTTTTTCAGCACACATTTAGTGCAAATTCATTTCACAATCAAAAACAAATAAGGTTTGGCTGGTTAGCATGACCCTGCTGGTGGAATGGTAGAACTACAGGAAAAAGCATTTCTCTCTATAGACGGCTATTCAAAATTAGTTTGATATTTTGAAAAATATTTCTTAGAAACATCAAAAATTTTGGTAGATTTTTTTGCTAGTGAATGTATTATGATTCATTACATGACATTTTGAAAACTGAACCCGGAATGTTGTGCACTAAATAGTAAATTCCAAATGAGAACAATATAATGGGCCAAATTTACTAAACAGGGCAAATTAGCGTTAGAGCGCAACTCCATAAAACAGATGGGAGGGGAATATTCTGCGTGTGATTTACTGACAATGCGCACATTAAAGAACACAGATGCAGCCAGATCCTTTCCATAATGACCAGCGCAAACTACCAAGAGCAGCGCAAATTAAGTCATGCTTTTTTGGGGAGTTAAATAATGGCGCAAATAACAGTAATTTGATGAGTGCAAACGTTAGTAAATCACGTTGCGTGATTAATTTCAATACTCTCCTCCCATAAACTTTGCATCTGAAAGGGAAACTTCTACAAATATAGATTTAATAAGGTCAGGTGCAAAAATAACTATATCCATGCCTTTTCAGCACTAATTCTTCACTGCGCGTCTTTAGTAAATCCTGACAGTACTATTTTAATGCCAAAAGATGGTTTGCGCTAGCGCAAGCTGTTAGTAAATCTGGTCCCATGTTTCTTCAAAATCAAAAAGTCAAGGTTTGGCTGGATAGCATGAGCCAGTTAACCTGCTGGTGGAATGGTAGAACTACGTGAAAAAGCATTTCTCTCATTGTCGGCTATTCAAAATTAGCTGTATATTGTGAAAAAATTAGACATTTCCTAGAAACATAAAATCGCAAATTTTGGTAGATATTTTGCTAGTGAACATATCATGATTTTATTGAGTGATTAATTACATGGCATTTAAAAAACTGAAGCTGGTATTGTTTGTAAATACCAAATGAGAACAATATCATGTTTCACATCATTGATCTGACACTCTCAGAAAAGTTTCAATAGCACAGTGCATCTTCAGGCTAGACTATATAAACATAACATCTTCATTTAATGACATTCAAATGTCCATTTTATCAGTCACATACACTGAGTTATCATAATCTATGTCATACAGGAAATGTGTGCTCAACAAATATCCTTCCTCATGCGATAAAGGGACCGTAGAGTATTCTTAATCAAACCCAATAATCACTTTTTGTGTCTTTTTAAAGGAAGATTACTATGTGCATTATATAATTGTGTATAGTTTTATCTTCACATAGCTGTGAGCTCAGGAGAGGGATACAGCTTCAATATAACTCGAAGCAATGAGCAATTCTTCACCTCCACCCACTGTGTTTAAGAATAGAGAATAAATGAAATTCTTTTTATGGCACTGTGTATCTTGAATTGTGCCTGCTGACTTAGTCAGTTGTCAAGTAGATGGCGAAATCTAAAAAGCAAAGAAATTAAAGTATATCCCATTATTTGGCTGTTTAATATTGTTTGCACTGACCCATCCTTCAATAGCCACACAGAAATGTGCCACACAAATTGTTCAGGTAAAACTGAAATGATTTTTAAATGGGATTATTCAATGCAAAAGTGCACTGACTGGGTTTTTCCATACAAATTAGACAATGCACCATGTCAGCATGCTAATTAAAGCATTGTCACTAAAGATATCAAAACTGAAATACAAAAAGGAAAAAATCTAGATAAACTAGTCTAACTCACTAATTGACTAGTTGGATGTTGGCCGACTGAATGACTAGTATCAACCCATCCCTACAGAAAACCAAACATTATAATTCACTTGCAGTCATACATTTATTGACAGGAATTCATGTATTGTGGCGTGGGTGCTTGCTGCAGCATGAATCTGTTTAACTTTGCCAGCTTGGCAACGTCATGTTCATAAAAAGCCAATCTCCTTGATCCACAGTGGATGACTCAGCAATACCTTATAGATAATAAGAGTGTGTGTGTGTGTGTGATTAAGAGTAAAAACAGGAGTTGAGCAATCTGAGGAGTCTACAGTGCTGCCATTAATCTAAAGCAGTGCTTCCCAAACCTGTCCTGGAGGACCCCTAGCCCTGCACATTTTGTATGTCTCCCTTATCAGACACACCCAATTCATGTCTTGCCATCTCTACTAACGAGCTGATGAGTTGTATCAGGTGTGTCTGATAAGGGAGACATTCAAAATGTCCAGGCCTAGGGGTCCTCCAGGACAGGTTTGGGAAGCACTGATCTAAAGTCTTTAGAGTCTGTCAGAGTTTAAAAGGGACTGTTCACTCTCGTATTGTTACAAACCTGTATGAATTTCATTCTTTTCGGGAACAGAAAAGGAAAAATTCTGAAGAATTGTGCTGGCTGCAATTTCAATGAAACTACAAAAAAAGTGTAAAAGCACTATAAAGGTATTATAAAATATTCTTGTGTGCTGTAGTCTTATGAAGTCTTACAATAGCATGTATGAGAAACAGATATTTCAATAGTTATTCACTGGAAACCTTATTTTGACTGTTTTGAATCCAAAGAACCAGTTGATTCAGTTTACAAAACAATTTTGAATGATTCATTTATGAATCTAACTGATCTGACTCTCAACTCCCTGATTCAATGATCTGGTTAACAGCTCATCTCAGGATAAGATTATCAATAAACTTCAGTCAGGATGCACCATATTTAATTTTTGACAGGAATGAAAACAAGGCTGTGAATGATAGGAGTCCAATGCGTTCAATGGATTGCACTGTAATTTAACAACATAATGACAATTGTTCAGCTAAGGACATGTCTTTCTGAAAAAGCTTTCAGTAGAAAAATACTCCATAAACTGTTTTTAAAATTACATGATCTAGGACCTTTATACGTATAGTGTGTGCCATTGTAAAAATGGTCTCACAGCCTTGTTTTCATCCATGTTAAATTTGATAAGGTGTCTAACCTCATTAAGGTCTATGAAGATTGTATTTTGATGTATTTGGTCTGTCTTCAAAACATATCACACAAGATATAAAGAGCACTTCTTTGATACTTTTATGATGCTTTTGCATCACCTTTACAGCTTTAGTTCTCAATTAATTGGAATTGCATGGAAAACAGCTAGTATGAAATCTACTTTTTCTAATTGCATATTTTATTCTGAAATACATCACATTAGAACTAAAGGTGATTGTGACGACTGTTTCATGTGGACTTGAACTTGCCACTCAAAATGATCACTATCAATGTGCACTAAAACTTTTTGTATTTAGCTTTACCTTTGTTTGTTAGTGTATGTGTGTGAGCACATGCTAAAGCTACCAGCTACAAAGTCTGTTTGTTTCGACACTTGAGAGAATGCACTCAGTTTCAAATGCTGTCATCACAAGGCCTCAAACAAAGTTCTCCTCTTGTACTGTAGTTAATAATAGATTAAATAACCAGAGGTTAACAGGGCTTATTTCATTATCAGGGCCTGTTCTCTCTCAGTCGCTCTTCCTTCAGATAGCTCCTCCACACAGTGGGCTCAGACAAGGTCTATGCTACATAAATATTACAGTTTCCCAAACAACCTAACATTATATTCATTAATTTGATGGTATGACTCAAAGACTGCATCATCATCCTGGCTTTGATCTTGACCACTGTTTGCAAGTATGGTCTTGATCTTCACTCAACAAACCATGCCTGATGAAAGCCAGGGTTCCATCCCTTTTGACCATGACTTTTCCAGTTGCTTGTATTTACTGCATTTTCAATAATAATAATAATAATAATAAACAAAATGTGCTCCAGTTGCTAAAATGTATCCACTGATAATGCATTTGTAATTTCAATAAAAATGTTTTAGAAAAAAAAAAAAAAAAATTCTAACATGAGTCCTTTATCGCCCATTAATAATATTCACCCAAATCAAAGCATGACATTACTGGAACATTGTTGCTCATGTCTTAAATAAATTGTATTGTTTTTAATTTTTAATAATTAATATTTAAATGTTTTATTATATAAAATATTATAATAAAATCTAAAATTCTGAAATGTATTGACAAATCTTTTTTTTTTAATAAAATTACTATAAAATATTAAAAGTTCATAATTTACTAAATGCATAAATGCTTTATAGCATTTATAACATAAGCATACAGTACAGTTAACATTCACAGTTACTTATTTTTGACCAATACCAGTTTGCATCCACCTTCATTTTTTAATTATTTTTTTTATTTTCCCAACTTGGAAAGTCATAAGCCCTAAGATTTCCCTTGGAAATTACACCTTCAAGTGGGCTTAACTCCTAAATACCATAATTCGGGCATCACTAAAATGCAGCAATATCATATAGGGCCTTAGCGCCCCAATGCATCACCCAGGACATTATTCCCAGGTGTCTCCCTCTGGAAATAGCCCTGAAGCTGAGGATAACCAGAGTAATGCACAATGACTGATGAAATTCCCATTCAAGGTTTACTTTTAGGCTTGGAAATCAGGCATTTGCAGGGTTTTAACACTGTATATGTTGTCTCAGCTGCACAGGCAGTGGGAATGCGCTGTACTGTGGTACATTGCACTTCCTGTGTGGTAAAGATGCATTCAGTGCGTGCTACAGTATCCTAAGGATATAATCTACGTGTATAACCTGACATATCCACTAGGCCTATATGCAGTGATTAGTTCGGTAAACTGAACGCTACGTCATCAGTGCAGGTATAACGCATTCCGGTGAAAACGTTCCAACATTCCAGCGGACTCTAGCGCGCTTGGAGGATGATGAAGATGAAGATGATGATGCCATTGCCCTTGGTTAGGCGTGACATATAACCTTCTCGGGGCAATGACGTCACTCCAGCCGTATCGTTTTAAACAACAATTGATTTATTATGCGCGTCTTAGACAAAAACACACGACTCACTCCGCGTATCCCGTTCGCCAGGGCAGCCTGCTGTCTCTCTTGAGCGTGATGACCGGTCTGGACGCGTGCTCGGTGGAGTACTGCAGCAGCTCCGGTGTCAGGTCCAGAAACTCGGGTCGGCTGTAGGGGAAGCGCGGCGGCAGCCCGTCCGTTCCGCCGTTCTGCGCGGATCCGTGCTGCTGCTGCTGATGATGGTGGTGGTGGCCGTGCGGGATAATTCCGCCCACCAGCGAGGACATGGCATTTTTAACTTTGCTTATCATCGCAATAAAATATGTGACATCAGCGGCGCGCGAGGAACGGTAATCTTAACGATGCGACCCTATACGAGCCAAAACGCACAAACGCGTAACAGTTACAGTTGTTCAGTCGCGATGCAGGAAGCGATTGACCCCATGTGACGATTTGACAGAGAATGTTTTCCTCGTCGAAAAAATCTTCTCCCTGCAGAGTGTGTATCATCACCCGAGAGGCTTATATCCGCCTATAGCACGGAAGATGTGAGTGCTGTATACTATAGCACTCTCAGCCGACCAGCCAGTGAATGTACACAGCGGCCGCAGAATTATACGGGGGGCTGATTATTTTTATTTTAATAATAATTGAAAACATTAATAAAACAACATTTTTCATTAATAAAATAAAACTGCATTGATAAAAAAAAAAAAACGTGCAAAAATATTTTCGTTCTATATGTGCGTGTATGTATGTATATATATATATATATATATATATATATATATACATACATACATACACACACACACAATTAACTGTATAATTGTTAATTGTGTGTGTGTGTATATATATATTTTTTTTACATATATTTATTAATATTTACATTATTAAAATTTTCAGATTTATTAAGTCATTATTAATTAACATGAATTAATGGATTTTTAAAATTGATTTTATTTTTCAAGGATAGTAATGATAATAATAATAATAATAATAAAATGTAAATTTAAGGTTGATTTCAGGATGAAATCTATCAAGGTTCTCCCAATTGTCGTTAACGCAGTATAATTTTTAAAAATAACAAAAACATTTAACATTTTTCATTAATAAAATACAATTTTCGTTAAAATATCTAAAAATATTTTGTTATTGTAATATATATATATATATATATATATATATATATATAAACTAACAATGGAAGTGGCTGTTTACTGGGTGAGTAAACAATGACAGGTTTTTTTTTTTTTTTTTGTGAACTATCCCTTTAAGACAGAATACAGGATATGCTCTCTGTTATGGCAGTAACAGACTATAAAACTTTGGTTTCCAGCTTTAAATTGTGTGAAAGTATCAAGGAAAGGTGTACTTTTGTAAAGGACTGGATTTATAACAATACCAACAGGACAGAGACAGACAGACAGACAGACACATAGATAGATAGATAGATAGATAGATAGATAGATAGATAGATAGATAGATAGATAGATAGACAGACAGATAGATTAATTGATTGAAAATGTAAAGAATAAAAAATAATGCATAAATTAAGAAAAAAAATGAAAGGTCTACAATGAGGTCTACAATGAAAGCAGAGTAATTGATGACAGATTTCTTTGCTTGTTTGTTTTTTAGTGTACTGTCCCTTTAAGACAAAATACAGGATACACTCCCTTGAATGTGGATAGTAAATGTGACACATTAACACGATTGTGCATCATTAAAACATCTTTATAAAATCAAAGGTGTCTTTGACAAGCTCTCTGGGATTGCAGTGTTTCCCATGAGATGTCTTGAAAAGAAATGATGCACTATAACTATATTTGAAACCCCATGGCTTTGTTTTCTCAGTAACACATATATAGTAACAGTAGAGAAATATGCTAAATCAAAGATGCCTTCAGTTGCTTGCTATTCTCTCAGAACCCTGATGTGCTTCTTCTGAAGGATTCTCTCTGCTCTTCTCTATGTTTTGAGACCATGAAGCATCCATGACTCAGACATACGGGCTCGGCCTGCCCTGCTGTTTAATGTGACAGAGGTAAACATTTCAAATACCATGTCTGATACTTTTATCATCAAAGCGTGTCAGGGTTTGCCACAATGGTTCTCTTTCATTTCAGACTTGTGAGTTTGACAGAGGCTAAACCGACCTATGGCATAAACCACAGGCTTCCTGCCTGCATGCAGCCTCTAGATCTCTGCTCTCAGCATGACTGTTTTTTCTGTTTTTTCCTCACTACCTCATATCAAGCTGTACTTTGGTAAGGGAGTGGATTTAAGATTTTAATTTATGACAATAATAACAGGATAAACAGACAGACAGATAGATAGATAGATAGATAGATAGATAGATAGATAGATAGATATTGTCTAGTATAATAATGATAATAATAATAATAATAATAATAATAAATATTTAAATAATAATAATAAAATTAAATAATAATAATAATAATAATAATAATAATAATGCTATTTAAAAGTATGAGCCTGGTGTTATTCAGTATGATTAATTTCTCTCGATCCATTCTTTTTCTAAATAAATAAATTCTAGTATAATAATAATAATAATAATAATGTTATTTAATAGTATGAGCTTGGTGTTATTAATTTCTCTCCATTCATTCTCTTTCCCTTTTTTGCTCTCTCTCTCTGGTTCTCTTAACATACAAAATGAAGCAGCTACTTGAAAACAATAATCTTTGAGTGTTATCATCAGTATTATCATTGCATTGATTGCCCATAAGAGTAATTTACATTTAGTTGCCTAGCAAGCATCTTAATTCAGGCTGACTATGCAGAGAGTGGCTCAAACAGCTCTTCACGGTCGTATCACATACACTTATATCTCATGTTCATTCATCATATTAGTTTGGGCCCAGTAAATGCAGCATAGGATGCAAAATGAATGTGGACAATGAAGGAATAGTTTACATAAACAAATAAAAATAGATAGATAGATAGATCTAGGTTTTGGGCAAGTTCTGGGCCCATTTTAAGAAAATCATTAATTCATTTTCAATTTGTTTGACACACAAAGCGCTTTATTACAAAACTTTAGAAGACATAAAGAGAGTCTTACTCGTGCAATATATAAGCAGGGGCTCAACTGCACATTTCGAGGGGGTCGAGGGGTATGCAAGATCAGTGCCGGCGCCCCCCTGTATTCTAGTAGCCTCTAACACTAACTTGCGCAGAAAACTTTCTGCAAGTCAGTGACCAAAAGCCCATTACTAGCTTGTGCATGGAAGGATACAGACTCATCAGGAGTGAAAAAAGTGATAAAGGTTTGAACCCCCTTCCCTCGTTTTAAATCCAATGGGGAAAAAAGTAAAAAGTAAAAACAAGAAAAAAAAGAAGAAAAAAAAAGTGTGTCACATAACATCCCCTTTAACTCCTGATGGTAGACCCCAGACAGTAGAACACATTTTATTTTATTCTTTTTTTTTTTCAAACACATGTAATATTACTCACTTGTTATATAATATAATATTATTTATTTGCCTAAAAGTTATTCATATTCTTGCACATTTTTATATAGTAAAATTTATTTTAAAGAACATCTGCATTTTTTTTCTTTCATTTTTACTTAAAGAGATAATTCATGGAAAATTTGCCATGCTAAGTGGAAGATTTCTGCCAAGATTTCACCTGGTAGAAAAACAAATACTATTAAAATGAATGTTATGATTCCCACTATGGCCACTAAATGGCAGCAGAGGATCATTTATTGTCTCCTTTACCATTTCCACTCTGTAATATAGTTCTTTTCACATGTTTTGCTAATGGATTTATATTTAGACATTATAAAATCACTATTATAACATTTAAAAATCTCTTTTTTGTCAAAGTTCAGCATTGTTTTGTATTGAAGTATGAAGTAGCAAGAGTTTTAAACTCATTGAATCTACTTGAAGTACACAGATGGCCTATTTTAAATTTACAACAGCAATTTTCAGTGAAAAGTGGCTAGTTTGAATCCTTGTTTACAATCTTCTCAGTTTCTCTCAAATGTAAATCAAATGCCCCTTCACAAACATGTGAATGGGCATTTGACTGGCACTTCATGTTCATATGGCCCCCCGAGCGATAGAGATACTCAGAAATAAACTAATATTAATCACTGGACTGAATACAATTAATTTGTACTTAATTGTAACTGAGATTGTTGTGAATTACATTAAGTAATACCGAGTGAATGACAATTTTTGTATTATTTTTGTATTACCTAGGCTCCAGGTATTTTAATAAAAGGGCTCACTATAGCTTTATTGCTCAGTAAGCTTGGTTCTGGGTCTTAACACCCCCAAAATCTTGTTCTCCGTCATTGCATAGACCCACTCATGGATGAGACATGCAGATAACCATAGTTAACCTTCACTGAATTTTATATAATCAATGAACTCTGAAAAAGTTATCAGTCATTCTATTCTAACATTCTATTAGTTGTCAAAATTAATGCATTGCAGCACTTTTGTCATACCTAAATCGAGCTCTGTACAAAGGAAAATAATGTAAGAATGTAAAATTAGTTATTTTATGCATTTTATGGTTTCATTTTCTTTGCATTTTCGTACTTTACAAGTTAACGAAAAAAATAGTGCATATTTTTTAGTATATTTAACTGCACTATGCTCACATTTGGCGTACTTATGCATTAAATTTAACAAAAAAAAAAATAAATAAATAAAAATTACAGAGCCTATCATCTTGCGCCCTATTGTGATTTCGAATAGCAGAATATTTCAGTAGGCTGCATGCATTTGAGAGACGTTCTTAAATGTAATGCACATGCATGCATGCACAGCTTTCCAGCTTTAATCGCCATTTTGGTAATTTCGTTACTTAACTGACGATGTATGCTCGCAGTTTCTAGTGCGGTTTTTTATGATGAAGTGATAGAGCGTGCGCCTCATATTCGCATACAGTTGAAAAGTGTGCGTCGTGAGCACAGTAAAACGGCTGACAGGACAGGAAAGTTTGTTTTACTGACATATAACAATATCCCATCAGACCGCAGTTCCCTGTTGTTCTACTGAAGCTCATTTGGCACCTGTAGCCTACCTTTTCCGCGCTTGTTTGACTCGCGCGCCGAGGGCAAGCTGAAGTGCGCGTCTGAAAAGTCTCCCGTTTGTTGTTGTCGCAAAGAGACACGGCCGTTCCGCGTCTTAATAAGTTTTCAATAAATACATGTTTGAACTCATTAAAATGCTAAAAACTGTTAAATAAAAACGTTGCATTACTTATTTTTAATAACTAAGCTTTTGATTATTTATTACGTTTTATTACTATAGAAGATTTTCACAGAATGATTTTGCCAAAACGGCGCCCCCTATGTGTGGCGCCCCTATGCACTGCATACACTGCATACCCCTAATTTGCGCTACTGTATATAAAATATCTAGGTCTTAATCTAGGTCATGCATAGAGTTTATAATATGTAATAAACATTGTAGGCCTAATTAATCAACAACTTTTTTGGTTGCATTTTCACTAAAAGGATTGTTTCTCGCTTCTTTGATTTCGGATCAGTTTTTGAGTTCACATAACTACAGAATTTTGCACAAAGCATCATCATTTTGTATACATATGCTGATCATTGTGAGAGATGCTGAGGGTAAGTTGGACTGAAACTACAAAAAACTACTTTTACTTTACTTGAATTTATGCTTTTTTTAAATGCACCTAACACAGTACAGCGATTTTAAAACGAAAAGAAATCGATCAAATCTTCATGCATCACTGAAGTGTTCTAGGACTCGTTCTCATTCTCAGCTAAAGACTGACATCTTCTGGCTCTCACTTGAAATTGTATTTACTTCCCCATACAACCACACCACCGATACAGAATTAGATTATAAACCTTTTTGTTTTATTGTACTGATAATCATACATGATTCTTTTTAATTCTGTTAAAACCTTTGCCAACTGAAATATTGCTATTTTCTTTTCCACACGAAAAGCATTAAAATGTGAGGTACTGGATCAACCATTCTGACCAGCTGCAGGTAACAGGTTTTATTATCAGAATCGATTGATTATAGTGTAAACGAGCACACAGTAATGTGTACATATGTCTCAGTGCTTGTGTGATGTGAACCTGTTTCATTATGTTGGCAATAACAGGAACTCACACTGAATTATTGATTCACTGCTGCTTTCCCCTGAAACCATTACTTCCTCATTCTCTCTCTACATTACCCTTCAGTTTATTTTTTTTCATTTTTTAAAAAGCACGACAAGCTGGATTCATTGTATTCACAGACGAGTTTTTGTGAGTTCAGACGAAGGACACTGGGGTTGTGTTCAAGCCATCTTATTTTAGACTCATTGAATATAGCTGTATTCTTTTAGACTGGAGTACGCTTCAGTCTGCCTGGATGTGTGTAAGATCTTTAAAAAAAGAAATAAATCCCTATGGGTTTTGTGCTTCTAAAAGGCACTTTCTAAGAAAAGAATGAATGATGCATGAAATTAGTGAAAGGAGCTGCTTCAGAAAATGTTGAACGACCACCTCAGGAGGTCAAATGAAATATCATATAAACTCCATTCATTTTCTGAAGTATGCAATATCTGAAACCCTGTTTACATCATTTGGTATATGTATAAACACAATTTAAAACCCATAGTTGTGTGATTACTTTATGTAAAATAAAATAAAATAAAAATGGAATATATCATTAAATTAATTAGATTTTCTACAAACGTTGGATGCAGTTCCTACAAAAGTTGAATACAGCTTAATATATAGACTTTAATTTATAGACCTATGAGGTGGGACAGGCCAAAATCACTATTTTAATCAAAATATTTTCCATTTTAAGGTTACAGACATTTGATGTTTAAAACAACCTACTTTTCTTGAGGTATACATTTTACATCTGATAATAGTTTGTCAAACAGTTCTCACTCCAGAAATGAGTGAAAAATGTTGTTTCAGCAAGTGTTTAAAGGTTAATGACACCTTGGCCTTAATTACTAGCATACTTCAAAAAAAAAAAAAATAAATAAAATATATATATATATATATATATATATATATATATATATATATATATATTATGGAAATAACATGCTTTAAAAGAATAATACTGACAGTATGTGAGAACAAAATGTAAAGTTTTCAGACACTTAATTGCTTGTTATTTACAATTAAACGAAAATGTATAATTTACATTTATATTAAATGCAGTTGGTTAAATTTAAGAGTATTTTTGACCCGCTTTAATAGTACATCTTTATATGTAATTTCATAATTCTATTGGCTTTGAAATACAGTTATTGCACTGACAAGCATTCATGGTAAAGTAAAATATACTTAAATATCATTTCTAGTGAATTTGTATTTGTAAACATTTGTAATGATGAAATTGCAATTATATATATATATATATATATATATATATATATATATATATATATATATATATATATATATTCATCAACAATTGCCCCATCAACTTCGGTCAGAAATCTCGGTGTAATCTTTGATGACCAATTGACCTTCAAAGAGCACATTGCAAAGACCGCTCGATCTTGCAGGTTTGCACTACACAACATCAGAAAGATCAGGCCCTTTCTGACAGAGCATGGTGCACAACTTCTTGTCCAGGCCCTTGTCATTTCTAGGCTGGACTACTGCAATGCTCTTCTGGCTGGACTTCCATCAAACAATCAAACCTCTACAAATGAGTCAGAATGCAGCGGCACGTCTGGTCTTCAATGAGCCCAAAAGAGCCCATGTTACACCTCTCTTTATCTCCTTGCACTGGCTACCAGTTGCAGCTCGGATCAAGTTCAAGACACTGATGCTTGCATATAGAACAACCACAGGCTCAGCACCCGCCTACTTCCACTCAACTGAACAACTGAAAACTCATCTCTTTCAGCACTACTTGACTTCATCCTAAAAAAAAAAAAAAAAAAAAAAAATTCTTTCTCTTTATTTATTCCTTTCCTTTCTAGCTTGTACTTATTTGAACAATGCCTGAGACTTGTTGTTACAAGCACTTCCTCTGTCTGATTGCCTCTTCTAGACGAATCGCTTTATGTATTCCCCAATTGTAAGTCGCTTTGGATAAAAGCGTCTGCTAAATGACTAAATGTAAATATATATATATATATATATATATAAAATATATAGATATATAAAATTAACTTTAAATGTAATATCAGAGAACACTAGAGTTACAACTTAAATTTCAACATTAGAATAAGTAATAATGTGTTGTTTCAGCTTAAAAGTAAATGTTTGTGCTTGACTTAAAATTATAAGTTTAGTTAACTTTAGTTAAGTTGGAAATGTGTGTTAATCAGCATATCAAAATAAGTGTACTTCTTTAAAACTTGACAAAAGATTGTTAAAACATAATGATTTAAAAAGTGTATCTGAGTGTGTTAGTCATGAAAGTGTATTCTCTTTATATTATATTATCTGCAAAATACAGTTTTTTAAAATATACTTTTAAGATTTGAAGTACACTACAAGTACAAATTCAATAGCACTCAGAAAATACTATTGCATTCACCAGTCAGCCTTCAACACACGGTTGCTACAGTATGTGTCTGTAAGTCTACACTCTATGTGGCTTAACCTTTAAGAAAGCAACAGCAATGTGATTGACTGCTTGGTCTTGAAACAATAAAGGTATCTCAGGAAACATATTACATACGCTTTATCTAGAGGCTTGAATTTCACCCTTAAGCAAATGACTAAATGAGATACGCAAGTGCTTGCTCCCAAATAAATAAGCACAAATGTGAGAAGTCCTTATCCTCAGCATAATGCAGATGTGATTCTTTAGTAATCGGCGAGCCACTTGTCACTAGTTCTCATGTGCCTTTCACTAACAGTTTTGTAACCCATTTGAATTCAGTATTTGTGCAAATGACCCAGTGCACGTTGTTATTGCACACATTCACATGTGTTATTTCACAATCATGTCATGCATTGCACTAACCTGGATATAGCGGTGCTCTGCTTCAATTTTGTTTTGATGCACTGCCATCAATTCTTTGGGAATATTACACGGCCAGTGAAGATGAAGCACCTTCAGTGCAAAGGTTATATAACACAGTCCCACAGACATGCATCCATCACTGATAATGAGGATAGATTACTCCACAATTCAACTCCTTCATGTGCTTTACCACCACAGCTGAGGATACTTATATTGGATAAACTGCGTTTCTCTTTACTGGTTTTGTATCGTTTTTGCTCATTAATTTCATAGTATAAAATATCATCTGAGCATAAGGGATGCAAATGTTGGTAGTTTTCTAAATCACATCATCATTTTATATAGCTAACATGTTAATCTATTTAGGTGAATCAATAAAAGAAGAACAGGTCTTGTTTATACTTCACCATAAAATGTAAAATGAAGCCCATTTTAGGACCATAAAGATTTTTGTTTTACATTATGACAACACAATCCTCCCTCATACTCCTCTATCCCTCAATTCTCATTATTGCAACGCAATAATAAATTAATTATTGCAATGCAATGCAATGCAAAAAATATAAATAAATAAATATTGTATTTATTCTGTGAAGTATTTAAACATTATTATATTATTATTGCACTGCTAATTTAAGCAGATTTAAATGATAATTAATTGTGTTTCAGTAATGAGAATCACCTTTGTCAAGACCATGTCTTGGTATGTCACAATAGTAAACATAATTTTTTACATTATGAAAATATATAGCATATTCCTCCCTCATATCCCCTCCCCCTCATTACCGTAATGCAAAAAAAAAAAAAAAAAAGTTATCGTTGTGCAAAAAACAAACAAATAAACAAACAAACAAAAACACATCTTTCTTTCTTTCTTTCTGCTAATTTATCATTACCATAATGCAAAAAAAAAAAAAAAAAAAAAAAACTATTACGTGAAATAAAATTTATTTATTTATTTATTTAAATATTTCACATTGTGGTATTATTTTACTGTTAATTTAAGGAGATTTAAATAATAATAATAATAATAATAATAATTTGTATTTTATTTCAATAACAAGAATCACCTTTGATAATAATGGGAATTGCAAACACATTATGGTAATGTGTTTAATTGTCATAAAAATAATGTCAAAGCAAAAATCAAGATGGTCATGAAATAGGTGTTATTTTTATGCAAAATATATATTTTGTTAATTCATTTTTGGGGTGAAATTGGACTTGAACATGTTTTTGTAAGAATTGTCCATTAGATGCAGACTTCATATAGCCTGCATTTGGGTCATGAAATGTTCTGATTGATTTAACTGTTTTAAAAATGTATAATTTTAAAAGTTTTTAGAATGGACCAACATTACAAAAGGCAACAACAGCAGCAAAAAGCATTGATCCGTTTGTGCAGGGCATGGGCCATCAGCAGGAGGGTTTGTTTATGATGCTAGTAGAGTGTCTATGGTCATTAAAGGTGAGCACTAATGTACTGTGCATCATCCCTGAGCCAAAGCAATCACTGACCTCATTGATTAGTCTTCCCATCTGCTTCTTATGGAAGTGGGAAGCCAGAGCAATCTGATGAAGTCATAATAGTACTGGAATTACCATATGGAACCATTTTATGAGTGAAACCTAATAGAGATTAAGAGAAGAGCCCATATTCTGAGCAAAAACATGCATGTGCAAAGATGAACATTTCGCTTTGTGGCATCTTTGCAAAGTAGATTCATTCATGAATATCAAACTCAGTCGCAATAAAGCTTCTCAGTGCAAATCATGTTGGAATTGATTGAACAAAGAAAATTAGGAATGATTAGTGATTAAAGTTCTGTGCAATCTGGGGTTCATTAACAAATGTGTTTTCAGTCACTCAATCCCATTACATTTGATTTAAAAAGTATTTGGGATTTTAAGCCACACACTTAAAATGTCTTAATGTCATTGCATTACACACAAAATACTACATGAAGTGGCAACTGTAAACAAATTATGCTAGATGTTTCACATAACAACTTCTGAATAATTTCTGAAATGAGTTCTGAAATGTGATTTTTAGTGGATGTATGAAATCAGGCTGTTATAATTTTAAACCACACTTAAAATGTCTTAATGTCACTGCGTTATATGCAAAATATCAAATGAAGTGACATTTGCAAGTAAATAATTGTCAAGATACGCTGTTAGGAAGTACTCAAGGAGGCATGAGGAAACGTTTAAAAGTTTTTAATCCAGAAAACACAGGGGAAACTCCACACTAGGAGCTGAGCAAACACACGTAGAAACAAGTAGACCCGACAAACACTGACTGAACAGACTGGGGCTTAAACACAGGATAATTGGGGAAACACAGGTGCAAGGGATCATAATCAAACTAAACGAGGAAAGGAACATGACCAAATAAGGACAAACAGGAACAGGGGAAAAACAGGACACAGACAGTCCAGAATCCTGAAAATAATTAATTTGTGAACCATTTTTTAAAATAATTATTTTAACAATTTTATTATTATTTGTACCTATAAAATAAAATTTGTAATTATAATATATATATGTAAATATTAAATATTTGTCATTCCTGTTATTCCAGCCTGGTCTCATGTTCATATGTAGGTATTAATACGTAACATTTACAAGCACAAAACGTACATTTATGTACGTATTTATTGATGCTAAAACGTACAATTTAGACGTATTTCAACGTTTAAAACGTACAAATCGATACGTATTTTTAGCTAAAAAACGTAAAAATATTTACGTATCTTTTATAGCATTAAGATATTCGTATCAATGCATTTTTATCATTTTATCAATAAGCGATTTAGACTTTTAGACCCCTTAACCTACCCCCAAACCTAAACCTACCCATTTTATAAATATAAAACGCAATTGACCGAAACATTCAGGAAAATAACAATTTTAGTAACAATATAGCATTACAAATGTTTTTATAGTTGCTAATCCCACTCCTACATCTAAACCTAAACATAGCTATTTCTGTACAGTAACAGTTATAAGAAAAACATGACAGACAGATAAATGCAATTACAATCATTTATTTATTGCAAAAATTTCAAAAGCACTACCAAAAGTAATCCAAATGACGATGCGTTGCAGCCGCAGTCCTCTCTGGCGGAATACAGTAGGTTTGTGTGAGGTGCACAGCAGAATTTAGGTTGTTAATCGCTGAAAATATTATCCAGATTATTTTCCTGATCCTCTCGCTCTTAGTGAACTCGTGAAGGCGCGCGCTCGCATCATTCAAACACACACCTCACCAGAAACACGGCATGTCGCAATCTCTGACGAACACGGGCGAGAGCCAATGAGCGTTCGATTATCCTGCCGTAAAAACTGTCGTTTGAAGCGGCAACATTTGAATTCGTAACGAGCGCGTCAGTCCGCGCGGGCTTTGCTGTTTACGGTCGCTGGACTCGGTGCTCGGGACGGAGATGAAGATCGCCGAATAAAGGCCTGGATTTGGGTCTGTTCCTCGCAGTCGTATGGATTCTGTAGATCTAGATTACAGCGCACGAATAAAATGATTTCATTTCGTAATTATGTTGCGGTTTTGGTGTTTTTTATAGTTCTATTGTCAGCCACAGCATGTCGGAGAAAACCCATGGCAAACAAAGTAAACATTACATGAAAAACAAAGGTTAAACGAGTGCAGAAATGTTATTTATTTTGAGGCTTTGTCTTGTTTAACATTATGTAGGCCTATTCTTGGAAACGAGCTGGCAGAAATCACAGAACAGAACGAAATGTTATCATTTCATATTAAGTAAACAGTTGAAAACAAGGTAATTGATATGACAACTAAAAAAAAACAACTAATAATAAAATTACTGCCGCGATTTCAATATTCATAAGGATTCATTTTTAGATGTCGATACGTCAGTTTTTAACGTTTAAATGCTGAAAATACGTAAGTATTGTACGTTTTAGTGCGTCTAAAAATGTAAGTAAATGTACGTTTTATAGAACCACATTTTACGTAAAACACATACGAATTATGAGATCACGTTGGTTATTCAGTATTGTCTTTTACTCTTTAAAAATTAATATGATTTTGATTTCTTTTAGAATTATTGAATAAAATAATAGTAATAATTTACAATTTTCTTGGTCCTACTCAAAATAATAATACTAATAATGAAAAACACAAAATTATTATTTTTTTGAGTAAGATAATCATATCTTTAAGATAACACATAAGTTAAATAAATATGTAAATATTAAATATTTGTCATTTCTGTTATTCAGTAGTCTTTAGTCTTTTACTCTTTAGAAATCAATATGCTTTTGTTTTCTTTTGGAATTATTGAATAAATAATAGGATAATAATAATTTACAATTTGGTTTGTCCTATTCATAATAATAATAATAAGAAGAAACATAAAAATATTATTATTATTTTGAGTAAGATAAACCAAATCATACCTCTAACACATAAGTTAAATAAATATGTAAATATTAATTATTTGTCATTTCTGTTAGTCTTTTGTCTTTTACTTTTTAAAAAATAATTTGCGTTTGCTTTCTTTTGGAATTATTTAATAAATACAATAATAATAAGAATAAACACATGCATAAAAGTTATTATAATTATTATTATTATCATAATTATGAGTAAGATAAACCATTTATCATTCCTCATTCATTATTCAGTCTTTTACTTTCTTTTTTTCTTTTTTTAAAAATTAACGTGCTTATGTTTTCCAATGGTCTATTTGTTTGATAATTTTGTAATGTAATGGAAATGACATTCATTAATCACGTATAGTGAGTCAGCAGCCAGCAGGGGGCGTTATTTGACCACAGCGCAGCGAGCGCGGAGATCTCCCATGGGTTCCGAACGCGTGCTTGAAGCGCTGAACACTTGAGAGTCGAGTAGAGCACCTCACCATCCCTCTCCACACAACACAGCGAGCAGCCATCCTGAACACAGGACTGCAGCAGCCCAAAGCCCTCACTCCAGAAGCGCATGAGAAGCCTATAGCCTAATGGATAAAGGGATTGTGCAGATTTGAACCCCTCGTTCTAATAACTGCAACTAAAGATCTCATCATACATGCTCATTCAGATCCGTTCCAGCGCGCAAAGTTCAGACGCATCTGAAGGAACTTTGGAGAGAGGGAGTTAGGAGGACTCATTTCAGACTTTCTGAACTGGTGCAGGAATCGGTTTCATTTCATTTGCGTTCTTGTTTAAATCTGTAGGTGATGCTTTTCTTGGGATCGTTTTGGCGCAAAGGGAAATTATCAGTCTTTGGCACTGCTGGGGTTTTACTTCAGACAATGAAAAGCAAATGAGAGCGTTATCCCTTCACTTTTATTGACAGCTCAACGACAGGTATGTCCTGGATTATTTCATATGAGAAATTAGCATTGGTAAAGGTATAAAATAAGAAAATGCTTTGTACATCTGGTTTCTGATGAAGCATAAAACGTGTTAGTCTTAGATTTTAAATTCATTTTTTTATACATATTTTTAAATGGTTAGAATTTTAGTTTCAAATTTAGAACACACAAAATACATAAAAAAGAATACATACATACATACATACATACATATATATATATATATATATATATATATATATATATATATATATATATATATGAAGCACTTCTAGACACTGACTAGACATAATCATAGGGAATACCTTGAACATAATTGACAGCTGTTCTGCCTTTGCTTGATTTGAAGTGAACTAATACTAGATTTATTATGTATTTATTTCATAATTATGAATTATGGGAAACACTGGTTACAAAAAGATGACGTAGAGCTGGTATTATGAAGATGGTAGTGATCCTACCGGAGCTGATGGTGATGTTGATGGATTGGATGGTAGAAATAGAAAGGTGATGGTGCCCACTAAAGTTGGACATTGCCTAATATGGTGGCACACATGAGGAACATCCAGCCGACCGATGCGAAATCTTCAGTGTTGGTGGGTTTGAAAGGGAAATCAGCTTGTTTGGCTCTGAATCATTGCTGATTGTTGTTGGGGTTGGAGATCAATGTCACATTACCTATAATTACCGAACATGTATTATTATAGTCAGTCAGCATCTGTGCTGCAGGCCACAGTACAAGTGCACCTTTGTGAATAAATTCAACATCTGTGTCCAAAATCTTCAAAATAATGTCAGGTAGTATCCATATAGGGATGTATGTTGGAATCCAGTGTTTGTGGAAAGTTTCGACTGACATTCCTTAACTCCTCCCCCTAAAAAACAAATAGCTTTTCACAATCCAATCAATTCCCAGTTCCCAAAATTAAGCCTCTCCTCCTTTTCCTCTGTGAATATCCTGTTTCACCCGGAAGTATGTCACATTACGGAAGTAAAATGCATTTCGAACATTTTTCGTGTTGATTTTAACATATTTTCAGACATTGTACCATCTAGCGGTTATTAAAGGCATTATCTATTTATCCTTCACTGACAATCCCACAATTCTGTGTGTGCAGTTAAGCAGCTGGTTCAAAACCAAAAATGGCATCTGACGGAGCAGTGTAAAGTAAATAAATGAATAAATTCCATTTTTTCCTTTGAACTTGAATTCTATTCCTACTAAGCATTGCTGTTGGTAAATATTCACTTGGTTGTCTGAAGCTCTTTAACATTTGTTCTAGATCATCAGAATTCAAAGCCTTCTAAGAAATGTTGGGTTTTGAAGTCGTTATGATATGATGATTCACGAGTGATTTTGATGCGTGTGATCATTCACAAGTGATTTGGTTCATTGGAGTGATTTTGTTTGAAAGTAAATGGACATAGTTCACTTTCATATAACTTTAGCTCTTTTCATATCCTGACAAAGACAGGGTTTGTTAGGAAGCTTTGTAGCGCTATTGCAACAAAATAGACAGTAAAGGTTGCACAACTGGAGCATAACTGATGTTTTATCTGTGTGTTTTATCATTCACATGCTACCAACAGAGAATGATGGGAAATTAAGTTTTGTCACAAACACCTGTAGCCTCATAAACCATATGAATTAGTAATATTTTCTGGTATGCTTTTCACTAGTTTTCATCAACAGTACCCAAAATGCCTGCAAATTTAAACTGCATAGTCAACATTTCCAAATTACAACTTAACCCTACTGTATCATATTTGATACATTCATTTCTAAGGCCTCTGAATTATCAATACAATCAAAACTTGGCAGAAAAAAATAATCTTTTACATGTCTTCTGATTTATAATTCATGTATACTTTTTAATACTTTTTTTTTAGTAAAAGATCTTTCAGTATGATTCTAAAAAAGATTTTTTTTTTTAAATATATAAAGTAAATGCAAGAAAAACAAATTTTATTAATATTTCAAGATGAGCATATACTAAAGTGATGGGCATTTACTGAAGATTTCTTGATTATATATACATTCATCTCAGTCATCATTGTATTGCAATGCATTATATGCTTTGATCATAAAACTAAGCATTTAAATATCATCTTACTAAGACATATATAGAGTGACAACTGATATACATATATATGCATTTTATGTAAGTAGTCTGCTATACTGTTATAAAAGTCTCATTGATTTACATTACAAGCTATCAAAATGTCATCTTTTTGGTCATACAAATAGCAACGTCTGCACCAAATGACATATTTTACTCAGTTTGGGCCTCTGAATAGAACTGAGATCGTTTTCCTCCTCAAGTGTGAGCTCCATATTCTCACTATATCACACTGCATATTAATTTTTCATTTTAGTTCACTCAAAAAATTAAATTCTGTCATCATTTACTCACCCTCATGTCATTCCAAACCTGTATGGTTTTATTTTTTTCTGCAGAACACATATATTTTGACTAAACAATGAAAGTCAATAGGATCAAAAACAACCCTTTAAGAGGTGTCATCAAATTAACAATGCTCTCTGTTCAATTAGTCAAGCAGGCTGCCTTTGGTTCGAGAACAACCTATGTATTAGTAATCAAGGCCGATAGCATATTCACTTATAGCCTGTAATGAATCCTAAGTGTAAAAATGAACAAGTATAATGTATAGCAGCAGAAATGAAAGCTTATCTTGTCAGCAGGGTCGGCCCTGACTTCACCAACTCACACACAACTTCTCCTCCTTTTACATTCCCCTCCTTTGTCTCCATCCTTTTCATCTGCCCTTCATCTTGTCTCGTGTGCGGTCAGCTGTTTTTTGCAATTAGCACTATCATCGCATTTCATCCAGCAGAACAGTGGCTGTAATAACCTTACGGCTTTTGTTGCATGCTGATACTATTCGTCCTTGATTAATTGCGCTCCCGGGAGAGCGACTGGAGAGCCGCTGTAGATCTTCCCTTTCACGCCCCATGACAAGTGACCCATTACTGTGCTTTATAGATCGCCGTCAGCAGCCTTTGAAAACGCCTGTGGGCCTGTTGGGCGATGATTTTATTGTGCCGTGTTATTTGTGGGAATTGCTGACAGACGGACCAAAGGGCAGCTGCGGATTTTTTTGGGTTTGTTTCACTGAAACGTGGCGCTGCTCTGTTAGTTTAAGTCAGTGTGTCTGCTGGGCAACTTAAATTGGTTATGCTCTCCGGGTCACGCAAACAAAGGTCACAGCATTGCAATCTGTCTCACGTCTTGGAGCATCATTTGACAGTCTGATGACAGATCACAGTGCATTACTGAAACAGACGTTCGGTTTCACCCACATATTGGCATTTCTGATCATTTTCTGCAGCACCACTGAAAGAATTTGTCATTTTTCTTGTTAAAGGAATAGTTCACCCATAAATTATAACTCTGAAATTCAAATAAAAATTTTAAATTCGTTATTTACTCTCCTTGCAAACCTGTATGAACTCATGTGAAGAGCTTCTGCAGAATGTCTCCATATGGAAATGTATTGCATCATGATACATGCCCTATATATCAAGAGTGGTATTGCCATATGTTATATATAAGGTAATACATAATTTTCACTAGTGCCGTCAAACGATTAATCGCGATTAATCGCATCCAAAATAAAAGTTTTTGTTTACATAATATATGTATGTGTACTGTGTTTATTTATTGTGTGTATATAAATATACACACATACAGTATATATACAAGCATGTGTTTGTATTTATATGAACATAATAAATATACACAGTACACACTCATTTATTATGTAAAGAAAAACTTTTATTTTGGATGTGATTAATCGCGATTAATCGCATCCAAAATAAAAGTTTTTGTTTACGTAATATATGTATGTGTACTGTGTTTATTTATTGTGTGTATATAAATATACACACATACAGTATATATACAAGCATGTGTTTGTATTTATATGAACATAATAAATATACACAGTACACACTCATTTATTATGTAAAGAAAAACTTTTATTTTGGATGTGATTAATCGCGATTAATCGTTTGACAGCACTAATTTTCACATATGTACATAGATGAAGATTATAAGTTTAAACATATATAAAATACCCATAATAAAATTTGTATATGTTTAGAATCATTATCTATATTATATAGTATTATATGTAGCAACAATGTATGTCAACGATATTATTTTATTTATATAGGCAACTTAATTAAAACAGCAAATACAAAAATATGTATGTTTATATATGTTTTTTTGTAATTAAAAAAAATCTTTTATATTATGAAATATCAACTTGTATTGGTGGATTTTATGATGAATATGACATATATGTTCAAAAATGTATTACACATTACATATTAGTATAGCTATATATATATATTAATATATTGTGCCGTTTCTAATTGGTTTCATATATGCTTTTACTTCATATGACAATTTCATATATGGAAATTTAATATGTATTCAGTATGTACAGATATTACATTTGCATCAAAAAATGATTGCTGTGATTAGTTATCACAACTTAAAATTCAACATTACAATAAGCAATAATGTTTCAGCTTCGAAAAGTGTTTGTGCTTGAATTAAAATTTAAAGTTTAGTTAACTAGTTTAGTTTAGTTAAGTTGGATATTTAAATGATCTCAACAAATTTTAAGCTGTTATAACTAATTTGGCTGCTTATTTTCATATATAATTTTTTACTCAGAAATTGCAAGTAAATTGTACAAATAACTACAAAGAAATTGAATTAAATGTAACATTTTTACATAGAAAGACTGAAGTAGTGTTTTCTTGTAAAACATACTCCTATAATCCTTGCTTTATTTACAACTTCGAAAAGTCTTTGAAAAAAGTTTTTATAGTGCATTGAAAGTGCACAAAATTACAAAACACCATAAAAGTATGCAAAGATGATCCAAATACCAACATTTAAGCTATTATTCACTGAAATCTTTTTCAGATCTCATTCAGTCATGCATACATGCATATCTAGAACATGTCATTCTAGGTTTGAGGTTTTTATTTGAACTATTACTTTAACTAGAGATTGCAGCGAAACTCTGCTTTCATAAATTTCGGAATATTGCTCTTGACAAGATCCTTCCTCCTGCAAAGAACAATGTTTTTTTCTCTAATCTTACACTGAAAATGACACCACTTTAATGAAGAGTGCTTTTGCAAGCGTTTCACCTGACAAGATAGTGAAAGCCAGTTAGATATGAACAGATGTTTCTCATTTGTAGCCGTGGTCAAGCTCAGGTACTATCCGTTTGAGAGTGTGTGACCTTCTGATCTGTGAGATATAGATAGATGGCGGTCTGGCACGTAGGAGGAGCTCTCAGACTTCTTCTTGAAGGCAGGTCAATGCAGCAATCGTTAGAGGTAATAGGATGACAAGATACTTTTTTACAGACGTTTGCGGTAGCAATTATACAGGACTTAACATTTGCTTTTTAAGGTCAGGAACATTAGAACAAGACTAATGGATCGGTGAACTACACATGAAGCATATCTTTATCACATTTAGTTTTTCTCTGCAAGTATAGTATATAAATTATATATTATATATATATATAATAAATATACTAATATAATAAATCATATATTATAGAATATTTTTATATAATATAATACAATATAATATAACATAAATTTATATTTTATTTTTAATTTTATATTGTCTTATTTTATATTATTTTACTTAATTGTATTATATTATTTAATATTATATTTTACATAACATTATGTTTTATATTAAATTGTACTAATTAACCTTTTTTATCTATCTATTTATTTAAATATAAATTATTTTGTTTCGGGAAAAAAAGTTTATGCACACTAAAAAATAAAAATGATATATGTTTGTATATTATATAATACAATATATTAAATATTTAGTGATTGAAATAAATGCTTTAGCTAAATAAATAAAGAATATGTTCCATATATATATATATATATATATATATATATACACACACACATATAAAACCAGTTGAGAGCCACTGCTCTGCATCTCTCATAACGGTCCAACTTATATTTCTAGCTACGCTGACCAATCATAGATCATCACTGGGGCAGATTTGGTTCGGATTTGCTACATGCATGAGATGGCAGGTGTTTTATTGTGGAGGCGAGGCAGAGGTACGAGAGGCCGTCCAGCCTGTTTTGTTTCCTGAGGAACAGAGCGCTCTAGTCGTGTCCTCGGCCTTTAGTCTGTTGAATTTCAGAGGCTGTAATTTGGAGATATTGCTTTGCATGCTTGCGAGAGGGAACTGCAACCGATGCGAGATGGATTTGCCATTGTCTTCCTGCCTCAGAAATGAGGCTCTGCTCGGTGCAATCACACCGTTGCTGTGTCAAATTAAAATCATGCAGCCAGTCGGGCCTCTGTTGGCAAAAAACAGATGAAACACAGGGAAGTTGTCACAAACGCTCAGGAACTATGAGGTTTTCGGTCAAAAGACCAATGTTTTATACGTTACTGTTTACATTTCATGAATTGTTTTAGTGTCTCATAAATGTTTCACTCTCTACATTTAGCTGGAAAGCCTATAATAGTTTGTTTAATAGCAGATTCCATTGTGACAGCTTACTCCATGTAGTGTGATAACATGCCCAAAGCTTTTTTCTGAGCGACAACTAGCCCCAATCTTCCTATTTACCGTCTTCACTTAATATGTTTTCATTCATTTTAGCGCATCCACCTGGTTTTTACATTCTTACAGAGCTAGCGTGGATAATGAAGCAGCGTTGGGGATTTTTCCTCCTTCGAATCCTAATCTTTGGGTTTGTAATTAAAAGTACTAAAGCAGTCTCAAAACAGCATGCTTGAATTACCAATTCAGAGCCAGTACAGAGAATTGAATCTACAAATATAGCAGCTACAGCACACATTGAGATGGATGTCACACTCTACGTAATGTGTCCAAAGCTCAGTTGCGTAGCCAATTGAGAAAGCTGTGATGGCTCATAGGAGCTGCGGCCTATTTCAGTGTGTGTGTGCAAGAACAATGACAAACCTTTCAACAAAATAACAACAAACAGTCAAGTAAGAGCACAGATCGTGAGGTAGAGAAGAAGATTTCTAATGTAGATGGTCACAGAGTTATATACATTAATACTTTTATGCAGTAAGGATGCATTAAACTAAGAAAAAGTGATAGTAAAGACGTTTATACAATTTCACAAAAGATTTCTATTTCAAATAAATGCTGTTCTTTTGAACTTTATAGCCATCAAATAATCCTGAACAAATGCATCACGGTTTCCACAAAAATATTAAGCAGTGCAACTGTTTTCAACATTATAAGAAGAAACATTAAAATGATTTCTGAAGGTTCATGTGACACTGAAGACTGCTGAAAATTCAGCTTTGCGTCACAGGAATAAATTGTGTATTTTGTATATAAAAGAATAGATTTTATTTTATTTTTCTAAATATATTAAAATAGAAAACAGACATTACAAATTTCAATAATATTTCAATAAATACACTTTTTACTGTATTTTTGATAAAAAAAATGCAACCTTGGGGAGCATAAGAGACTTCTTTCAAAAAAACAAATAAAAAAAAAAACAAACAAACAAAAAAGAAATCTTACCGACCACAAGCTTTAGAACAGTAGTGTATATTAATTTCATTATAAATATATGTTTAAGACAACAAAATTGCAAAAATTAAATATTTATTAATATTTGTTCATTTATTATATTATATTTATTAAATATTCATTTATATATATATTTCTATTAACATACATTATATATTTTTTAAAAATATGGCTGTCTATAGAAAATCATTGTGATTAATCTCATCATTTTGTACTTTGGAGAGCCTTTAGAAAACAAAATGAAGCAGTAACAGTATTAAATCTGAAAAAACAAAACAAAAAAAAAAACAAAACAAAACAAAAAACACAACAACATTGTATTAACCTCAAATTTCTTCTCATATTTTTTTAATCGCTAATCCTAACCTAACCCTAATTTAAATAAATGTAACTGAAAATGCAATTAATGATTTTCCCAGGATTAAATTTTCAATTTAAACATTTATAAATTAATGTTGACTCTTGCAACCCTATAAAAATCTGATTGTAATAGTGCTTATTTCGCTTCATTTCATTTCTAGACCTATATTTTGAAATTAAAGGTGATTTTATACTTTTTTCTCTGTTAAAATATTCCAGTTTAATATGCAGAGACCACAACTATTCATATGTTGATTCTCCTGAAAAGTATGATGCTTTCGCAACATTATACCGTTTGCAGCCAGACATCAGCTGATCCAATAATGTGAGTCTGGGGGCGGGGCTTTCTGTTCTTCCAACCAATAACGAGCAGGTAGAGTGATCTAGAAACCTGTTTGAAAACAGTCATTATTTTGACTCCAGTGGAGCAAAAGTTACCTCACCTTTAAAATGTTTTAGGCAGGAACATCCACAAAAGTGAATTTTATTGTTCATACATAAAGAGCTAGTTGGAAATCATTACGCTAAACTCACATAACCTTGATTATGCAACAGCGTAACCTTGCGGATATTTTGCAAGTGATTATTTCCTGTGCCGATGTGCTCTTTGTCGAATGCAGCTGCGTGTGTGATTGGATTTAGCAGAGAGCAGGGCGGCTTTGTGAGTGCAGAGAATGTGAGTGGGCATCCTGGAAGCTTCTGTGCTGCCACATAATGCTCGACTGATGTGAGGAGTGAGAGACAAAGAGAGAGAAAGAACGAGTTGCTGAAAGAAACAGAGGGAGGGAAGGAGAGGGAAGGGATAAAGGGATGGAGAAAGAAACGAGAGAGGGATGAGGAAGAGGCCGCATATTTTATAGATCCCATTTAAAAGAGCGTGCTGGAGTGGAGGCAGACTGCAATGAACTGTAACCGCGACAAAACACCAAGACAATAAACAAACAAATTGGTTGCCTAGGAGTCGTCAGTGTGCCATCGCCACCTCCCACCAGAGCGAGAACATCCCCTCATCCTGCACGGTGTGTTCCTTTGAGATTAAAACAGGGAATACATCTCTCGCAGACTCATTCTTTCTCTCTTGGCGACAGGGTCTGGATTGCGCTAATTTTTTCCTTCTCTATCTCTCTCTACCTCCTTATGTCCCCAAAGGAAAATGTTATTGCTCAGTGGTGGCTTTTTCATGGCTCATGAAATCTCAGTTATGTTTCATTCAAGAATGAACTACTGTATGTCTCAAATGTTTCCTCTTAAATTCCAATTGTTGTTGAAAACCTATATGTATATTCAGTATATACATTTATTTGATTAAAAACACAGTAAAAACAGTAATATTGTGAAATATTATTACAAATTAAAATAGATGTTTTTTATATTTTTAAATGTCACATGATCCTTCAGAAATCATTCTAATATGCTGTTTTCTTATTTTTAAAAACAGTTGCTGTTTAATATTTTTTCAGAAACCTTAATACATTTTTTCAGGAATCTTTTATAAATAGACAGTTAAAACAAACAAACAAACAAAAAATAAAAACAAGAAAACAAAAAACAAGAAACAAAACAGCATTTAGCTTTGAAATAGGTTTTTTTGTGACATTGTTACAAAGTCATTTAAAAAAATGCAAAATCAATTTAATGCATCGTTGCTGGATAAAAGTATTAATTTCTTTAAGAAATCTTAAAAACAAATCTTACTGACCTTTTAAACTGTATTATATGGAAGTAAAGACCCCAATAAACTCACTTTTAATATATACCTAAATTAATAATTCTACATTTGATCTCCATCTAACCTTTTAAAAAAATAAGATATTAAAAAGATTTAATGTAGGAATTTTGTTTTCGAATGTCTCCAAAGGACATTTTTATTGCTCAGAAGAAGCTCATATGGCTGTTTCATTGACACAACCAGCTTCTTCTCAGATGTTTTGGTAACACTTTAGTTTAGGGACTAATTCTCACTATTAACTAGTTGCTTATTAGCATGCCTATTATTAACATATTGGCTGTTTATTAGTACTTATAAAGCACATATTCTGCCTGACCATATTCTACATCCCTAATTCTATCCAATACCTAAACCAAACAACTACCTAACTATTAATAAGCTGCAAATTAGGAGTTTATTGAAGCAAAAGTCATAGTTAATGGTTTGTTAACAGCAAGAATTGAACCTTAAAATAAAGTGTGACTGATTTTTTTCCAAAAGAAATAAGAAGAGATAAAAGAGACATAAAAACCGACTCAAATGAGAGTTGCGGTATGAGTAGAGAGCTATACAATTAATTCAGTACAATCAGTAGCATAGTCCACATTATTTTTTTGTAGAATTTGAGAAGTAATATCTGAGTTCACACTAAGTTCTCCCTTTGATTGCACACTTTTGTATCTTAGCAAATCTGAGCAGTTTGACATTGTTTTTTCCCCCCTGAAACTCTAGAGGAGACACGTGTGAGCTTACTGGAGTCTTTTTCTCCATTTGATCTCATTGCTCTGATCTCATAAAGAGAACTCATTTGTAATTTTATTTTCCTATGTATCTGTGTAGTTCTGTCTCCACCTTCATTTTTTTGTACACAAATACCCTAAATGCAATCGTGTATGTGCTATAGCAGTTGTGTTTTATTGCAATAACTTGTGTTGCTCTATCTTGAATGTGATTCTTACAGTCCGCTCGCCGGTCTCTGTATGCGTACTGGTTGCCCTGGGCTCCATCAGGCTGAGTTTATGTGGCAGTCTTGTTGTGAGGCGCTGTGTAAACACAGTGAAATTGCTCAGGGCTGGATTCCTCTCTCCACACTCTCTTTTCGATCCCACTGGACTTATTTTCAATATGCCACTCTCAAAGCAAACCATATTACCATAAGCTCTCTCAATATAGCAGGGCTGTGCAGAAAAATATCGACCCAGGCTGAAATTTTGATGATCAGCTTAGTGTGACTTTTTCAATTTTCCTTCCTACCTGATTTCAGATTACACGCTCATTAGTTTACTTTCGCTTACATGTTCGAAAAGCACAGACAGACAAATTGAGATGGGGTTGGCATTTAAGCTGCAATGATGTTTCTGGTACAGCCGCCTTGTTTCAATCACTGGGTCTAACAGCAGTGTGACTCTTTGGCTTATTATTATTCTCAAAGCCGGGGTGAGAACCGGTTTTGTTAATTAAACTGTGAAGACGCTAGATTAGGTTGCAAGATCTATTTACATCAACAGCAAAGCAAAAATGCATTTTGGTCATTACAAATTAACCCTTGTGACAAGAGATTGTCGATTCTGAACAGCTTATATATTATTGGCATGTGTGTGAGTGTGTTTTCTGTCAGAGAAAAAAAACATACTTGCTTGTCTTGTTCTGTTGCTAGGCAAATTTCATCACCAGAAATGAACTAGATTATTGAAAAATAGGCATTAAAACATGATTCTGTAATATATAGTTGATTTTTGGTTGATTTTCCAGCACACATATATACACTATACCATTCAAAACTTTGGGGTTACTAAGATTTGTTATGTTTATGAAAAGTCTTTTATCCTCACCGAGGATGCATTTATTTGATCAAAAATGCAGTAAAAAACATGAATCCTATTACAATTTATTTTTTAATAAAATTTATATTTTAGGTATTTTATTTCACTGATGCAAAGCTGAATTTTCAGCATCATTACTGTGCCACGTGATCCTTCAGAAATCATTCTAATATGCTAATTTGAGCTCAAGAAACATTTCTTATTATCAGTGTTGAAAACAGTTGTGCTGACTAATATTTTTGTGGAAACTGAATTTTCAGGATTTATTGATGAATAGAAAGTTCAATAGAACAGCATTTATTTGAAATAGACATCTTTTGTAACATTATAAATGTCTTTACTGTCACTTTTAATTCATTTAATGAGTGTTTGCTGAATAAAAGTATGAATTGCTGTAAAAAAAATTGGATTTCAAATTTATATTCATATCTATCTATCTATCTATCTATCTATCTATCTATCTATCTATCTATCTATCTATCTATCTATCTATCTATCTATCTATCTATCTATCTATCTATCTATCTATCTATCTATCTATCTGTCTGTCTGTCTGTCTGTCTGTCTGTCTGTCTGTCTGTCTGTCTCTCTGTCTGTCTATCTATCTTATGCCTGGGGAGGTCATCATAACATACAAGAAAATGTAGTTTGCATGAGAACTGCGTCCTCAAGCTACCTGTAGAAGTTCCTATTAAAATATTACTTACAAACGTCTCAAACAACTGATTTTCTGCTGCTCTCATTTAAAGCAATTAGACAGAACATATTTATAAAGATCATCTCATTTGTTTACAATGAGCACAACATATAATTGAGACATGAGGTGTTTGCAAATGGAGACCATACGCTGTAGAGTTCTGCTCCACCATTACAAGTCACGGATGTACCGCCCACCTTCCTGACAGCATAATCGTGGCAGAGCTGGAACCGGCCTCAGAGGCTGCCATCTAAGCTGGAGTCGTCCCACTTGCCCTCCCCTTCTGTGGCTTCCCGCTCCTGCCACACATCCATGCTATGCTTGTTGTAGCGTGTCGGCGTTTGGCAGCCCTTATTCCTTCCCCTCTCTGTTTTCCCAAATCTCCATTATCTCCAGTGCCGCAGAACGTCCTGAGGCCTTTACTGTCAGCTCTCGACACAGCGCCGAACGTTTGCGTTTTCAGATAAAGTGGGTGTTGCTCTTGTGTTGTGTGATGGAACAGAAGGTGTTGTAATTGGGTGTTTCTTAAACTATGGGCACTTTTGCCCCGTGGAAAATTAATTTCCTCAAAACACTTTTCAAACTACTAAGTTTGTCTACTAGCAGTGTTCAACAGTGTATATGCATGCATCACAGGAGAATTTCCACCATATCTCAGATCACCATTATTTCTGGAAAATACAGCAATGGAAATGGCATTTTATACATTTTTGAACAAAATTTGTCTTGCTATGGCTAATTTAATAACTATCATGTTATGAGTCCTAAATACATAGAAATATGGATTACAATATGTTTCACACTTTGACAAAATTGAAGCTCAATCATAAACGACACAGCAATTAATATTTTACTTTTTATTTTAAAACAATAATATCTATCTATCTATCTATCTATCTGTCTATCTATCTATCTATCTATCTATCTATCTATCTATCTATCTATCTATCTATCTATCTATCTATCTATCTATCTGTCTGTCTGTCTGTCTGTCTGTCTGTCTATCTCAAGGATGCTCCACACTCATATTGTTGTCTCACTAAGAACACTAACTTTTGAAAAAAACTTTATTATTGGTACAACCCAGCAGGCACCAGACGTCTATGTAACGTCAGGTTGACGTTGGACATGACGTCGGACAGACGTTGCATTTTGGTTGAAAATGAAAATCGGGTTGACGCCAATATTTGACGTCAATTTGACGTTGAGTTAATGTTGGATTTTGGTTGCACAACCTAAAAACAACAAAATCTCAACGTCAGCTGACGTCGGTATTGGACATCAATTTAACATTGACATTAGACGTTGAATTTACATTGAATTTTGGTCACCCGACGTCGCAACCAAAATTTAACCAAATATCAACGTCTTATGACGTTGTGTGCCTGTTTTGTGCCTGCTGGGAACTGTTGATTGTGATGGAAATGATGAAATTATTAATAATAATACATTTTCACACATTAAATACTGAAATATTTATGTACCATATTTCACTCCTTGTTTAGAAAGTCATAGTTTTAAAAATGTAACAATTCATATTTTTATGAATAATAATAGTAGTTGTAGTAGTAGAAGTAGTAGTAGTAGTAACAACAACAACAACAACAACAATAATGAAATATTCACACATTAAGTAGTGTACCATATCTCACAGTTTAAAAAAAATCAGTTTTAAAAATGTAACTCTTCCTATTTTTATGATGGAATGAATGATTGAATAAATAAATAAATAAATAAAAATTTGAAACATTAAATATTGTACCATATGTGTGTGTGTGTGTGTGTGTGTATATAAATACATATATATATATATATATATATATATATATATATATACATATGTACATATATATATACGGATGTATATGTGTGTGTGTGATACAATTTATACATAATTGTGTAAAAAAATAATAAAAGGGGAATAATAAATAAAGAATGAAAGTATGAAAAATATTCCCAAGAAATGTATGCCTTCATATAAAAAAAAAAACCCCCTGAAATCCATACAATGAAATCTGCCTAAGAAACTGTGCTTCTCTGCGCTTACTATCTCATCTCTTTCTCTCTTTGTCTCTCTGTTTCTCTCTCTCGAGCAGCATTCATGCATCCCTGCAACCTCTGCCAGGTCCGCCCCACGCCTGTAATCATTAGGCTGCAATTTTGGGCTGAAAATCGCAATTATAGGCTACGGCAATCGGTTGTCATTTTTCTCTGATGCTTGTTATTTCTTTGTCGGGGCAGAAACGACCCCTCTCAGATTGTAATTAGGGGAATACGAGACAATAAAGCACACAATTATGTGAGAAGTTTCCACGTTTTGCACTTGTCAGGCAGGGCTGGGGGCAGGAGTCCCCGGGTGCAAACTGCAGCAGTGAAGAGTTGACAGATTGAAATAGGCGCCCCTGGCAGTTTTTGACCCTCTCATGTCTAATAAATAAGCTGGCAGAGCAGAGATCGAAAGATCGACAGAGGAAAGATTTCGCTCTCTTTTTCTCTCTCTTTTTCACAACCTGCTAGGGCACTTTCTTCTGACCTAACATAGAAAGTCTTCAAGTTACTCATCGTCAGACAATTCTTTGAAAGAACAGCGAGAACTTCAAAGGGGGTCTCTGATCATAAATTCATTCCACGACGCCTTGTCTTGGCCTTGATCTATGACAAAGAATATGAAACAGATATTGGAATATTCGCTTTTGTTATCTCTCCCCCCGCCCTGAACCCCACCCATGACTTGGACTTGGCTCAAGGGCAGCTTTGGGCACATGGCCTTTTGATCAAGCCGTTTTCTCTCATATGTATATGTGAATACGCTATAGCTACATGCAGAGATAAGACTAGATTTGAGGATCGAAGCAATTCGCCAGTTGAAATGGAGCCGTTTGAAAACCTAACGAGCGATCACAAAAAGATTCCATATCGCTGGCACGTTTTGCGGGGGAGGAAAGTCAAATCCTTCATGGTCCAATCGAGTCTGTCAGTTTTAGCAGTCAAACATAATATGGGCTTGTTATCAGCATTCTTACGACCATCATGGCAGTCTAACGCTGTGCTGAGATTTACAGGTCTTTCATTTACTCCATTGGTTTTTATTTTGTATTTATTTTTATTTTTTCTGCTTGGGTGCTAAAATGGAACAAACATGCTTTGGAGCACAATCGGTAAATAGTTTCACTATGTCAGGATGTTATTAAAACCCGTAGGTCTTTGGCCTAGGCTGTTGCTGTTGTATTTCTCTAAACGTCAAGCCTGGAAAGTCAAGTCATAGTGGGTTTATGTTAACAAAATGGAGGATAAATAATACATCTGCTTTGATGCAGAGATCTGCTTTTTGATGCTTAAACACTATTTCTTACAGAGTCCCTAAAGGGATGTGGTGATGAGAAAAAAAAATATTAGATTGAAGGAAAAATTATATTTAAATGCTTTTGCAATCTCTTGTAAAACTTTTGCATTCCCCTGAGAAACTTGGCGTTCACTCACAAAACTTTAGCATTCTCTTGCACAACTTTTGCTGTCCCTTGAGAAACTTTGCATTCTCTCTCAAAACTTTTGTGATGGAATAATATGAGGTGGGAAGAGAAACTATACTATAATGCTTTCTGCAAAAGTTGTTGTTAAATGCTCACGGCATTTCCATGCCAAGCCCATAGTTGGCGATATTGTTATATAATTGCTTATGTTATTTTCCCTCAATGTTTAAATAAGGAGAAAGAAATAATGACACTTGTTAAAATGTCTCATAATACTCAAAAAGACATTCGCTTGTCGCCATCTACTGGTGAAATCATGTAACAACACTTGCTAGTCGCCATCTGCTGGTGCATTGATGAAACCAACACTCACTACTGCTGAATTACAGTACTGGGGAAAAAATTGGGGTATTACTGTTAGCAACATTAGCAAAGTCTGGATGTGGTGCGTACATAAAATTCATGGTGATTTGAGAATGATTTTTTTTATGACTTTTAAAACAATCTCACAGTGTCTCTTTAATATATTTTATATCATAGTACAAGAATGCAGGTTAATGGAAGGACATTTTGTACCCTTTGCTATCTAATTTAAATGTCAGTGTTAGACATCTTATAATGAGGTTTTCTGGAAATGAGCCTGAAGGAATTTTACACTTTTTAACCTGAAAGTTAAATCACATATTCATCTCATTGATTTTGATTTTCTACGGAATCAAAAAGCTAATAGAACAGCATCAGGCAACAAACACTCAAATCACACACACACACACACAAAGAAAAATGTGTACCTTGTCACTGAGACAGTACTCTCAAAGGGACATGGTTGTACCTTATTTTCCCCTAAAAGGTTCATAGCAGTACCTTAAGGGTACATATTACCACTCAAGGCACTGATATGCACCTTGCAGGGGTAGATAAGATACAAAGTCATATTCATATTCGTCTGACAGTGGGAAAAACTGGTAAAAAAAATCCTGATAGCAACCATCCAGAACAATCATATACTCATAGCACATAGCAACCCCTGACAACCACATACAATATCATGGCAGCGAGTTTTGCAATAGGAATACCAGGCATTTTCTTTAGTAAAAATCTAGTTCTGTCACATGCTCTCATTTTATCACATGCTCTCTAGTCTCTATAAATCACATGCATGCACAAAAATATTTGGATTCTTAATTTTTGGACACTCATTGATAGATCACCAAGAAACCCAAAATGCTGCTCTTTACAAATTAGGCCCATTAGGCACATCTTGGACATCTTGAATATTTATGTCACAGTCACTCTGTGCGAAAAAACTTTTCAGCCATTACATTTTCCGGATTTGCTTCAAGAACAATTTTAAGAACTGTCCCACAGGTTTTACTTTTGATTCACGGCATTGCGGTGGGTTGGATTTTGAAGTAACATTTTGAGACAGTGTCAAGAATTATTATGTAAGAAGAGAGAAGACAATGGCTTATCTGCAGTGCCTCTGCATCTGTGGAGGTGACTAATTTCTCCGAGCTACAGAACCATCACTTAGAGTTCAGCGGGAAAAAAATGATAACGTGTGAGAGAAAGAGGCACACCAAGATTGGATGAGCTCTGCTCTACTTTTCACAGGAAGGAAGAGCTGCCCACATCGCTGGAACCTGACATGCTCTCTTTTCCCACTCTATGGCCTCCTGTCTGTTTGACAGCCTGATCTATGTTTACTTCCTCTTAAAAAATATGGACAAATCATAGACGGCCATGAACGCCTCCTCTTCCTCTCTCTCAATCTTTTTTCTGTGTACGAGTGTGTGTTCGAAACGCTAACCCTGATGTTCCCTCTCTCCCTGCCGGTATTTCCACTTTCTCAATGCGTGTCAGCCAAGCGGAAAAGACCTGTCAATCAAATAAAGCATGCACACACACCAGTGTTTCCTGCAGAATTTGTTTTTTTTGCAAAAATCCATGCAACCCCTTTTTAATTGGTCCTAACAACATGCTTTATTTTTAACATTTATTAATAACTACAATTAATTTAACTCATTAATTTGGTTTGCATTAAATATTAAAAAACATAAAAAAAATATATGCACCCTGATGAGTATGTTCAGTGCCATAAGGCTTTTTTCTTTGATTTCATGTTTGATTCATTAAAAGATTCCTATCATAAGAATCTTCCATGCTGCGTATTTTTTAGCCAGTAAAGCAAATGCAGTTGAAAAATGTGTTGTCTGCAACGTTTTTTCTATGCCATCACATTCAATTCAGACTGCAAACTCACAACTTGGGTAAAGAATAATTTCTTTTGTAATGGCACTGTGCTGGAAACACTGGCATACACATAATTAAATGTCAAAGAACACACGCAGATCTTGCAGTAAAAGTAATTCTACACTTCCAAAATTACTCTGAATTTTGACAACAGGCAGATGTTGCTATTGATTCATGTCCTCAACTGAACATGTTCTCCTGAACTTACATAAAACTCATTACACAAAACTTTCTAGGTGATGTCTTTCCAAGAGGGCCGCAATTAAATGTCAAATAATCATACACTACAGTTCAAAAGTTAAGGGCTTTTAAGTTTTTATAGTTTTGAAAGAAGACTTTTATGCTCACTAAGGCTGAATTTATTTAATACAGTAAACAGCAATATTGTGAAATATTATTACAATTTAAAGTAACTGTTTTCTATTTGAATATCTTTTAAAATATAATTTATTCCTGTGATACACAGCTGAATTTTCAGCATCATTACTCCAGTCTTCAGTGTCACATGATCATTCTAATATGCTAATTTGCTGCTCAAGAAATGTTTCTTATTTTTATTATCAGTGTAGAAAACAGTTGTGCTGCTTAATATATTTGTGGAAACTTTGATATATATTTTTTTCAGAATAGAAAGTTCAAAAGAACAGTGTTTATTTGATGTGGAAAACTTTTGTAACATTATAAATGTCTGTACTGTCACTTTTAATCTTACCGACTCCAAACCTTTGAACAATAGGCTATAATGATCCATAAATCATAATGAAAATCTTATGGCTTTTATTATACATATAATGTTTCATCTAATTTTATTGAACATTAAAAATACACAGATATAAAACTGAGAAAATCTTGTCTTTAATGACCATGGTGATGAATGTGTCTCACAGAAATCTGGCCATAAAGTTGTACGATCCGCATAAGTGGGCACTTAGAGGGTTTTTAGTGAGAAAAGTCTTTCTAGGGCTAAATTAACTTTTAAACAGGGCTCTGACCTACAAACCACATCTCCATATCCACTGACATACCTGAAATAATTTTGAAAGGATGGTTGCTTTCTCAGTGTGTCCACTTGTGTTTGTGGTGTTTTTACTTGAACAAACCATTCTCACTCACTTCCATGCACTATATTTCGTTCATTGAACTCTCTTCCATGCGAAGCACTGCTTTGGTCTTTTCTCACTTCAAAGACTGACTATAGCACATTATGGTACGGGCTGTGAAGGAGCATATCATTGGTTGGACATACTGAATGAATATGCCCATATACACTGAACGAGTTGGTGTTTTGAGGCTGAATGACTTAATACAGCACTGAACGAACTAGGACATGATGCTTGTGACCGAACTTACCAAATGAGGTATGCCGAATGAGAATCTGCTGACAGTGACTGAATAATCTGGATAAGTAAGAAAGGAAAGTTGGTCAAGAAAAACTCCGAATGTGACTTGACAAAGCCTTGACTCAAATTCAAAACATTTCTTTAAAAGCCTTTACATTTGAAGGTTATACAGACCTTACAGACTGCAAGACAGACAGGCCTAGGCTATATAGATATAGTGTTACTGATAGATTGAAAGACAGGGCCACATTAATGCAGATGTCTTAAGCCCAAGGCCCTCAGGGTGAGGGAAGGTTCTGGTACTGGAGAAAAGTTTGAATACTTTTAATAGATTGCTTTAAAAACTTTTTAACAAAAAAAATAAAAAAACTGCTTTTCTATATAATTTAGGAGTTTTTCTTGCTGCAACATTATTTTGCGTGCCGATATTTTGCAGTTTAGAAGCGAAACCAGTGATGTCGAATCATAAATGAATAAATCTTTTGAGTCGGTTCACTCGTGTGAATTGGCCAAACGGCATAGTAACATTATCTGAATCGGTTCTGGATTAAGTTTGAATCTTTCGGACAGTTCACGCACTGAATCGTTAATGGTTTCTCATTCTTTATCTTATATAATATAATAAAACTTATAATATATCTTATTATATGTTATACCCAATATTTCCAACCAAAAGAGTATCAAGAAAAACGTAAACAGTACACAATATCATTTACCATGATATTGCAGCATTGGTTTGCTGTTTAGCGTCAGCTGCTTAGAATCAGAATGAGAGATTCACGATTCGTAACCGAATAATTCTTTTGAGCCTGTTCTTTTCAATGACTCAACCAAACGAGAATCGGTTCATGGTTCAGTTTGAATTTGAGCTCTATGACATGCCAAAAGTAGTTTGAGGTGGTTTCTCATTCCATAAAACACAAACTACAAACTTTTTTTAGCTCATGGAACAAAAATAGCGCTGGATTAAGTGGATACCTACAATCCATGGAAACTAAAACTGGAAATATCGATGTGAAATATCGATATGAATATTTACCAATGATGAAAAAGGTTCAACATCTGCATGCGCCAATCCTGAATGACTCGCCAGGCAACGTTAAATAAAAAAAAGTATCATCAAAACAATGCGTGAAATATCTAATGTATCATGGCATTACTGTGTTTTTCGGACATGTACTGTGGTTCTTTAAAGTGCTATGTAAATATCAGAGAACAGTAGGCCTGTTTTTAATCATTCTGTACCATTGTACGTGGTAAAACATGGTATTATCATTTAAGGCGATCATTGTGCTATGATACTGCTGTCGTTTTGAAGGGTATTTTGAGAAACTGTATCATGTGAATATATATATATATATATATATATATATAAATGACACGGTGTATCTGTTGAATGATGCAAAAAGTCACTCATCATTACATTAAAAATGAGTTTGCAAACAACATGTGAAATGATAAAGTCACTAAATGAATTGTTAACAAAAATGAATCTTTTTAGTGAACAGATTTGAAAAATACAAATCTGAAAATCCCCAGAACTAGCTCCAGCATATGCATCTTCACACACCCACATCTGTGCATTCATTTAAAAGCACTATTCTCCATTATTTATGGCCTTGTATCGCAGGCTTACAATTCAGACAATAGTAGAGTGGATGCTTGTGTGTGTGTTGATGAAGACAAGAGTGCGTGTGGATGGACATGTCGTTTTGGCCTCTCATTAATGGCAGCGAGAGAGCATGAGTCCTCTCTAATGCATTCTCCTACCTTGTTCTCTCTCCTCCGTAAGCGGCCTTTGCCTTCCCCTGACAGGACAGAGCCGGTTCTCAACACAGGTGTGATGTTCAACAGACAATTTCCCAGGCTTTTTTTCTTCACCCTCCTTTTTTACCTTCATTCTCTCGGGTCCCAGGGAGCGCCGCCCCTGTGAGATGGAGGGATGAAGTGGGAAGAGCAGGGACGAGAGTGGGCAGGCGAGTGGATAAAAAGGCCACTGTTCTTTTTCATTTGTGCCTTTTTTTTCCTCCCTCTCATCTTCCCTCTTCTCTCAGCCAGCTTTTTCTCCGGCTGTCCTGGTTTTTGGTTCTCCAGGGCCAGGGCCTATATTTGGCTGCCATCGGTGTGGGGCTGAGGTTTCTCTCAGATTCTTTGGTTTAATCAACATTCAGCAGGCTGATAAAAAAGAAAAATTCGAAGTGGAAATCCAGCTTTAGTTGGTGGATTTAGTCTTGTAGTGATGGACCGATATGGTTTTTCAATGGTGGATGCCAGTATCTAGCGCACATGGTGGCCTATTGCTGATATAATACCAGTATATGAATACATTTGCAACTGGGCTGAGCCTATATCAATTATTTATCATGTAGTCGTGAAGATGTTGATGGCAAAGTAAAATTATGCAACATCATGAATACTGTAGTGATCTTAATGCACTTTTTATTTGGTTGTTAAGTTTCTTAAAGAGTGTGTCCGTAGACTATTTTGCATTTCTTGTCTTCGTTTGGCAGCATTTTCACAGCGATATTTAATTAATGTCCCTCATTAAACCTAAGAGGCAAAAATTTGTTGAGTTGTTAGTTTGATTCATTTCTGTGAATCAGTTCAAGCTCGTTTAATGAATCATCTGAAAACTGATTCAGTTCTATTTAGTTCTTTCTTACATTAAATATTATGAATCAGTAATTTTGTCTCTTTGTTCAAAACTTGCAAGTACTTTTAAAATATATTGTAAATTATAATCAGTGACTATAATCAGTAGCTTTATATTGTGTAATCATTTTTTATTCATGGGATTATAGTTAATTCATAAAATAGTTTAGTACCTTTGTCTTTTCTAGTGGTTTTCATTCTTTTTAAACTTCAAATCAAAGGTTGAATTGTTGTGACTCATCTCTTAGCTGATTGATTTGGTTTATGTTCTTCATTAGCATCTCTTTTGAGAAAATGACTTAAAAAGTGGGTGATTTCTGTTAATAAACAACCTCCCATTTCAAAATGAGCCATCAGGGATCATGTGATTATAAACCTTACGATTGCTTCCTTGAAGTGACCATTGTATGTACATTTAGCTAATAGCCTTCAAATAACATTTTCTTCCTGCAGCAATTCCGAAACTGCCTCTTATAATTCGCCCCATACATATGAAATGAGCTAGAATAAATGTGAATTGCAAGTAATATACTAGGCTGCAAATAGCATCTGCCAAACTTTATTTATGATGTTTCATCTAAGGTTTTGTATTAAGAGCTGTACTATAACATCTGTATCTATAAACAAGTATAATGTACAGTGCCATAGTTCATTCACAACACGGCTGTTCTCTTAGACACAATTATTTGCTAAATGACAATAAATAAACACAAGAGCAAAATGATCTCTCTTGCCGTCTGGTTCTCTTCCAATCAGGCCTCTATAATGAGACTTAGACTTGCGTAAGCCTTGGTAAATACCTGCAAGTATGTAAATGGCATAAAATGAGGGCTAGTGCACAATGGCTGTCAGCAGACTCTGCAGTGAGAACTGTATTAAACTTGCACGAGAAAATCAATTCGGAAAATATAGAGGCAATTATTTTGTCTCCCACACAGCTTGACAAAATAACTGCCAAGTGAAGCTGGGAGGAGAAATAAATAATGAAAGAGAGAGAATGAGAGCAAGCAGTGAGGAGACGCGACTACACGAGACACATTAAGAATCTCACAGCCACCCGCAGCCGCACAAACCCAAACAGATGCTGGAACACATCTATAGACATACTGTATGTTAATGGAAGTGTGGAAAGTTACCTTTAAAAGTAATGTATTGCATTATTGTTTGTCCTGCTAAATTAAAACAAATTATGTTGTATCATAACTTATGGAAAGTGATGTTATTTTAGCATTACTTGCCTTTGGCTGAAGGTTCCGTCTTATAATTTAAAGATGTATTTTCCTTATCCTGTGACTATATTTGTGGGGAAAAAAAGAGTTTTGATTGTACGTCAACATGAAATCAAAACTGATTCAATTTAGCGTCTTTACACATGTTTCTTGTAATGATTCATCGCATATTATTCCAAAGATGATGTTTGCCTTTATAATAATATAAATAACTTGTTTGTCTTCAAAATATGTTAGAAACTCATGAATCATGAATCATGAAAATCATGATTTAATCAGTTCCTGATGGGAACTACATTTTTTTTTCTTTATGTACATGAAGAAAAATATTGATGTCCATGAATAAACACTGTGCATTCTAAATCTTTACTCAAACATATAAACTTTTTTTTCGCAAAAATAAATATTTAAATAATTTTAATAACAAATAATTAAATAATAATGATAAATATTAAAAAAATATATATATTTTAAAAATGTGAGCAAAACTTGAGTTAGGAGCTGCTTAAAATGGGGCCAATTTTTGGAGGGTTTAAATGCAAAAACTTTATATATATATATAAATGTATTATTTAAGCTGGGAAGTTGCTCTTGTCACTTTTAGAGTCGTTTTAGGTGTTAAGTTAAGTCCAGATGCTGATATTGTCTAAATACCGTTTAGGGTTTTTTTTTTTTTGTGTTTGTTTGGAGGATGGTGAGCGGTCCGGTACCTGCAGTGTGGCGTTGCAGATGTCTGTTGTGAAATATTCAATAATTAGATGAGTTTATTTATCAAAAACTGTTGGCAGAGGTTTTTAAAAGACCAAGTTTAACGTAGATCTTTTGTAAAATGATGCTTTGTTATCATCTCTGAAGGTCAACACTCTTTTTGACCATATTTGAACAGCAAATCCTTGCACATCATCAGAGTATTGTGAAATGACACAGTGGTCAACTGAAATGGTTTAGAGAGCGGAATAGCCAATATAATGCAGTTTATGCATGGGTGTCATTTTTTGTTGTGGAAATTTTATAGACATACAGTTTGTGACATCATGAAATGGCTTAGCTTATGAATATTACTTCGATTATGCACAATTGATGATTAAAAGCTTTGCTCGATAAGTAGTTTATCTGATCTTTTGGTAACTTTGCTTTGCGTGCAGGAAGTTTTGGGCTTATTATTTATCCCTAATATTAAATTTTTTTTTTTTTCAGTAAACCAAGATTGCATTCATATATCACTGCATCAGTTTTTTTTTTGCAGAAGTTATCAACTGTAGAAAATTGTCCTCAGAGGACTTCAGTATTTATTTTATAGCGAGCATAAACCTTTTGATCTATTGTATACCTAGAAGCTCAGGAGTCCCAAGTTAAAGCAAGATAACAAAAATATTGCTTGGAAGAACAAGGAATTGAAGGTCAGGAGAGGATGAATGTTTGCTATGTTGTAAAGAAACTAATATTCTCATAATTCTTAAGCTGTTCTATTTAATACAATAAATTCAAATTAATTTTTCATGACCATAAATATATATTTGTTTATATGGCAAGTAACCAAATAACAAGTGAAAAAATGTACAGTCTGATGGTCATTATCCGAAAATAAACCAGTCCAGAGTAAATAAGCTCTAGTGTTTTTTTAAAAATTATTTTGGTTGATTTTATTGTGTATTAAAGGCAATGGACAAATATACTCTAAACAAGAGGTACTGATCTGCTTTAACAGGCAATTTCACAGTATAAGTGAAAGCGTTTTGCATTGGTTTAGTGGATTTTAAAATGTCCCTACCGATCCTAAAACAGAACCTACGTCCTTGGAATGAATTATGCTTGTTTCTGTAGAATTTCATTTTGATGGCATTGGCAATTATCAGGGAGCTTAAAAGCATTTTGTTGCGTGCACTTTTGGTAGAGCTGATGGAAATTACTTTGGGCTGTCGTGTTGGATGGCGAATGAGCCAGATGAAGGCTTGGGATCCATCAAGATGAACTCATTAACTCGGGCTCTATGGAGAGCTGATGAGTGGACGGAATGTATGATTTTGGAGGTGTGTCTGATACACAGGCTCCTCCCATTTTCACAGGGTCTGTCTATCTGTCTGTCTGTCTGATGCTCCCTCGCTCTCTTTTTTCCCTTTCTGCCTCTGTTTCTGGCCCTTTGGGTTGGCTGATGTAACCGTGTGACAGAATCGCGCAAATAGAGGAAAGAAAGAAGAGGATGGAGGGATGAAATTGTCAAAGAACGAGTGGGAGTTTGTGAGAACAGAAAGACACCAAGTAGGAAGATCAGGTGATCTGATTAGACCAGGAAAGCACGACTAGTTCTCAAGGGCTTGACTGTGTTCTCAGGGGTCTGATTATTTTTGTCTACATTTCAATTTGACCTTAGTAGTTATACATGACTGGCGAACCGTTCATGCAGTCAAAGACGGTGAAGTGACAGTGGTAACAGCGTTTTTTGTTCGCTAACCATCCACAGTTCTACTTAACCAATGAGTTCTTCAGTCAATAAGTTAATAAATCAAAGCAGAGAGTGTGTGCAAACAGAATGGTGATATTCAATCACGGTTAATTTTCACCAAAGTGTGTCCTCCCACATATGCTGTAGGGGTTTTATTTTGAGTGATTCAGGGGTGAATTTTGAGTGAGGTCTCTTTAAACTCAAATCATATGGTGTGTGTGTTTGTGAAGGTTGCTATTTGATTTAATAGCCAGTATGTCAGTGAGCTTTGAAATATTCATATTTTTGGATATGACAGCTCTGAGTGCTGGAATATGGGTATGCGTGCATTCATGACAGCTGACGCAGAGATAATGATAAAGGTGACAGAAAAAGTGGCTAAGTCGGTCAATTTTGTGCCTTTGAGTGGCTCTTTTATTGACTTATTGCTGTTTTTGAATATAACTGCTGTAGAAAACTGTTTGATGTAAGTGAGTTACAGTACCACTTACAGTAGATACTAGAGCTGGGCAGTAAAGCTAAATTGATCTCAGTATTTTACAGCCTTTGCAAGATGTTTATTTATATTTCAGGATGCTTATCTTGATATATAAGTATTTTCTTTCACATTTCAAATCGATATTTGTTATTTATTTAAAGTGCTGAATAGAAACCAGCCATTGGGGTTGCACAAGCCAGTACACGGTCGCAAGCCCGGACAAATGGGGAGGGTTGCGTCAGGAAGGGCATCCAGCGTAAAACCTGTGCCAAATTAAACATGCGGATCATAAACCAGATTTCCATACCAGATCAGTTGAGGCCCGGGTAGCCAGCAGGGTACTGGTGGAAACTATGCTACTGGTGGTCAAAAGAGGAGAAGGAGAGTAGACATCGAGAAAAGAGGAAGGGTAAGAGTGTGGAGGTGAGAGTTGGAACGTTGAATGTTGGCACTATGACTGGTAAAGGGAGAGAGCTGGCTGATATGATGGAACGGAGAAAAGTAGACATACTGTGTGTGCAAAAGACAAAGTGGAAGGGGAGTAAGGCCAGGAACATCGGAGGTGGATTCAAACTGTTCTAACATGGTGGGGATGGAAAGAGAAACTGCGTAGGGTAATTCTGAAGGAAGAGTATGTAAATAGTGTATTGGAGGTGAAGAGAGTGTCTGACAGAATGATGAGTGTAAAGCTGGAAATCGAAGGGGTGATGATAAATGTCATCAGTGCATATGCCCCGGAAGTGGGGTATGAGGAGGAGAAAAAAGATTTTTGGAGTAAGTTGGATGAAGTGGTGGTGAGGGTACCCAAAGAAGAAAGAGTGGTGATTGGAGCGGACTTCAATGTTGGAGAAGGGAACAGAGGTGATGGGTAAGTACGGTGTCAAGGAAAGGAATGTGGAAGGGCAGATGGTGGTAGATTTTGCAAAAAGAATGGAAATGGCAGTAATAAATACATATTTTAAGAAGAAGGAGGAGCACAGAGTGACGTATAAGAGTGGAGGAAGGTGCATACAGGTGGACTATGTTATATGCAGGAGATGCAACCTGAAGGAGATCAAAGACTGTAAGGTGGTGGCAGGGGATTGTGTAGCTAGACAGCATCGGATGGTGGTTTGTAGGATGACTTTAGAGGTGAAGAGGAGGAAGAGAGTGAGGACTGAATCAAGGTTAAAATGGTGGAAGTTAAAGGAGACTGTTGCGTGAATTTCAGGGAGGAGGTGAGACAGGCACTCGGTGGTGGTGATGAGTTACCGAACGACTGGGCGACCACTGCAGAAGTGGTGAGGGAGACAGCTAGAAAGGTACTTGGTATGGCATCTGGACAGAGGAAGGAAGACAAAGAGGCTTGGTGGTGGAATGAGGAAGTACAGGAAAGCATAAGGAGGAAGAAGTTAGCGAAGAAGAATTGGGATAGTCAGAGAGATGAAGAAAGTAGTCAGAAGTACAAGGAGATGCGGCACAAAGCAAAGAAAGAGGTGGCGAAGGCTAAGGAAAAAGCGTATGATAAGCTGTATGAGAAGTTAAACACTGAGGAAGGGGAAAAATTCCTGTACTGACTGGCTAGACAGAGGGATAGAGCTGGGAAGGATGTGCTACAGATCAGGGTGATAAAGGATGCAGTTGGAAATGTGCTGACAAATGAGGAGATTGTGTTGAGAAGGTGGAAGAATTATTTTGAGGAACTGATGAATGTAGAAAATGAAAGAGAGAGAAGGTTGGGTGATGTGGAAATAGTGAATCAGGAAGTCCAGGGGACTAGTGAGGATGAAGTGACTGCAGCTATGAAAAGAATGAAGAGTGGAAAGGCAGTTGGTCCAGATGAGATACCAGTGGAGGCATGGAGATGCCTAGGAGAGATGGCAGTGAAGTTTTTAACCATGTTGTTTAATAAAATCTTGGAAAGTGAGAGCATACCTGAAGAGTGGAGAAGAAGTGTACTGGTACCGATCTATAAGAACACTGTACATGATGAGAAGTATAGAGAAGGCCAGAAAGAGTTGCATTGGGTGTTTGTGGATTTAGAGAAAGCTTATGACAGGGTGCCGAGAGAAGGGTTGTGGTACTGTATGAGGAAGTTGGGTGTGACAGAGAAGTATGTGAGGGTGGTGCAGGATATGTATGAGGACAATGTGACAGCGGTGAGTTGTGCAGTAGGAATGACAGACTGGTTCAAGGTGAAGGTGGGATTGCATCAAGGATCTGCTCTTAGCCCTTTCTTGTTTGCAATGGTGATGGACAGGTTGACGGATGGGATCAGGGAGGAACCTCCATGGACTATGATGTTTGCAGATGATATTGTGATGTGTAGTGAGAGTAGAGAACAGGTGGAGGTGAGTTTGGAGAGGTGGAGGTATGCACTGGAGAGAAGTGGAATGAAGGTCAGTAGGAGCAAGACAGAGTACATGTGCATAAATGGGAGAGAGGGAAGCAGAATGGTACAGTTACAAGGAGCAGATGTGGTGAAGGTGGATGAGTTTAAATACTTGGGGTCATTTGTCCAAAGTAATGGAGTGTGGTAGAGAAGTAAAGAAGAGAGTGCAGGCAGGGTGGAGTGGGTGGAGAAGAGTGTCAGGAGTGATTTGTGATAGAAGGATACCTACAAGAGTGAAAGGTACACAAAAAAAAAAAAAATGAAAAGTGGTTCTTTGGCTCGTAATCACAGGGGAACCACTTTTGGTGCTGTATAGCACCAAATCTTGGTGCTTCAGTGGTTCTTCAGCGGTTCTTCACTGGTTCTTTGGCATGACTGAGGGGCTATATAGCACCGCTGCCATATACAGAACCTGTTAAGCTCCTGTATGGTTCTTCAGCGATTCTTCAGTGGTTCTTTGGGGTGATTAAGGTGCTATATAGCACCACTGCCGTACAAAGAACCTGTTAAGCCCCTTTAAAGGTTCTTTATGAGCCAAAGAGCCACCGTTGGTGCTGTTTAGCACCATTTTTGTTGAAGAAATACAATGCAATATGGCACCTCTTATGGTTCTACATAGCACCATTCGACAAAGGTGCTATAAAGCACCTTTAAAGATATGGTGTTACTGTATATAGCACCAAAAGTGGTTCCCCTATGATTACGAGCCAAGAACCACTTTTAGTGCTATATAGCACCATTTTGTTTTAGAGTGTAAAGTTTACAAGACGGTAGTACGACCAGCTATGTTGTATGGCTTGGAGGTGGTGGCACTGTCAAAAAGACAGGAGAAGGAGCTGGAGGTGGCAGAGTTAAAGATGCTGCGATTTTCTTTGGGAGTGACGAGGATGGACAGGATCAGAAATGAACATATTAGAGGGACAGCGCAGGTAGGACAGTTTGTTGACAAAGTGAGAGAGGCAAGACTTAGATGGTTTGGGCATGTGCAGAGAAGGGATGCAGGGTATGTTGGGAGAAGAGTGCTGAGGATGGAGCCACCGGGCAGGAGGAGAAGAGGAAGACCAAAAAGGAGGTTCATGGATGTCGTAATGGAGGACATGCGAGTGGCTGGTGTGACAGAGGAAGAAGCAGAGGACAGAGCAAAATGGAGACGGATGATTCGCTGTGGTGACCCCTAATCGGGAGAAGCCAAAAGAAGATTTAAAGTGCTGAAGAGAATTTATAATTTATTTATTTATTTTTGTATTCGTTTAGGAAGGTAGACTCTACTTATCATTTAGTGATTAATAAGATTTTCAGAAATGAACTGATTCATTTTTCCAACTCTCGCACTATTTTTGCTGTTGAGAAAAGAAGGATCATGAAGCTAATCTAAAGACACGTCTTTTGTAAACTTAATAGCCGAATAAGTGCAATAAAATTATTACAGTATTCACAAAGTTGTTTAATTTTATATTAATATACAATATCATTATATTAAATATCATTATATTAGGTCATCCAGCCCTTGTAGGTAAAATATTTAATTTGATAGAAATGTAAATGTTGCTGGTAGAGATGAAAGTTCAATCTTTTCTATTTTCTTTTTGGAAATCTTTTGGAAAAATGTATTTTCAGTGTTTCTACTTGAACATATTCAAGTATACAGTACATTTATACCTAAAAGCCTTGTTTAACATGGCATCTTTTGTGTCTATAGCTTGTTGAATGAATGGCTGTGAGGAGAAAGATGTGTGAAAGCATGATGTAATGAACAAATGCTCTCTGTTGACTGTCAGTAGCTACTGTGCTTTCTACCATTCATCTTTGCAGACTCTCGATTGTGTAGATGGGAACGTGTTCTTGGCTAATACATTTGAAACCGCAAACAGCAACGTGTGTCATGATAAATATATTATGTCCATTTAAACCATAATACTGTCATGTCCTATGAATTATTTAAGGAATATGTAATAGAGCAGTGTTCACTAAATAAACTACTATTCTCAGCACTTAGTAGTGAGCTGCATTTGATTTGCATGCCACATCAAATATTGAATCAGCTACCCACACCTCCAATAAAATGATAATACTGTCATACTCTATGAGGGTTTGTAGGAATAGGCCATGAATACATTACATAGTATAATATTTTACTATCCCAGTATCATTTTAATTTAGAATGAGTATTACACATATATTTGATGTTCAAGTCTGATGTGTAAGTAGCCCTATACTAAAACATCAAAATTACATTTAACACTGCAGACCCTTAATTTAACTTCTGTTTAATTAGCACTAGTGATTACCCTGTGAATTCTGGTATTTTGGGGCATTATTAGCTGGCATTGCCAGAATCCACAAAAAGCGTGTTCAGAACTGAGATGATTCTGCATCATACACTGTTAATCACCTTGTCTAAAAATACAGTAATCTACTGAGAAGTCATTTGCATAGTGTGAATTTGCACAGTAACATTTCTTTATTTTATTTGATTTTATTTCCTCCGTTGTTTATCTTATATTTTAGCATTATCTAGGGACTTGATTTGATCTTAATGATGTGGCATCAGATTGTATAATGATGTGTTCATTCCTCCGAGCCACTTTCTTGTTTTTCTTCCTGTACTGTAGAAGAAGAGCACTGGAGAGGCCACCCGGTAAACAAGGCTAAAAATAATGACTCCTAAGCAAGGTTTGATTCGGCCGGCTCTGTCTTCTTTTCCCACAGGAATTACCCTCTGAATGTGCACAGCACCAGTTTTCACTTGCATTTTTCATTTTCTATTCCTTAGAAACATACAAATGCCCATTCAACAGCTTTTGTTTACTGAGCTAAGCTCTGGTTTGAAAGTCCACCTGTACTTGGCAATAGGGTTCCTCTCTGTGTGTGCGTATATGTGAATATACATACAATCCAATCTGTTTCCAAATGTTTTCTGCAGTTTTGTTGCTCAAACCATGTTTTTTTTTTTTTTTTTGCAGGAAAAAACTATTTAGTAGCAAAGCAAAAGCCTTGTAGAGATGAAGATGCAATATAGTAGGGCTTTGTGTTATGGTGGTTTATCATGTGATTCAAATGGTAGATTTAACAATACTATTTATATTGCATTGTTCATACAGTACCATTCAGAAGTTTGGGGTTGGTAAGTTTTTTTTTTTTTAAAGAAGTGTCTTATGCTCATCAAGGCTGCATTTATTTGATCAAATATAGTAAAAACAGTAATACAGTAAAATGCTTACAATTTATAAGTATCCCTTTTGTTTGTAATGTATTTATACATTTTATTTATATATATATATATATATATATATATATATATATATATATATATATATATATACACTGTATATATTATCTTTTCATTCATTTTTTTAATACTGACCCCAAACTTTCAAGTATTTGATTTGTTTTACTATTTATTGTTACGATTACATCGATTCTAACTTTTGGCCTCTGATACTTTGGTATTGATGTTAGTACCTCGGTCAACTAATAAACAGCCTTGGCCGACACATGAAATGAAACTATTACACTATATTTTTTAGAGACAACAAAGTAATGTAAGTATTGAGTTTGGCAATTCATTTGGATGATGTAGCAGAATGTACTGCAAGTACATGTTATATAAATGCACCGAACAGACCAGATGTTTGTACAAATTGATTTCACTTTTGTTGGTATTGATTTTTAGATCAATTACAGATTAAAATGTCAAATTCAGTAAATACATTAAAGGAATAGTTCACGGAAAAATTAACATTTACTTGTCCCTTTGTGGAACACAAAAGAAGGTATTTTGAAAAATGTCTTTAATATCTTTTTTCTTTTTTTGGCCATACAATGTCAAATGTTGTTTGGTTCAACAACGTCGTTTGCACCGCGCTCCTCCGTTACTTGATCTTTTTATTTTGGTGCGTCAATCTGTTAAGTTACTTTGTAACTGGGTAGTGTAACTGGGTAGTGTACACACAGAGGAAGGCTTGGTAGCCGAAACGTTTGTGTCTTTTCCCTATTGGTGATGTGTTAAATAAAACGGAAAAAGAAGATTGTTCTCGTGAGTGCGGATCATAATTTCTCATGCAAATGTTGTTTGGTTACCAACATTCTTCAAAATATCATGTTTGTTCCACAGAAGAAAGAAATGCAAATGGTTTTGGAGGGACATGAGGGTGAGTAAATGTGCTCAATAGAAGTGCGCAAAATAATGATATCATAGCATGGTAAATGCTGGTACTATAAAACGTCAGCCATGTCTATGCTAGCAAACTGCAGATGGGCCCTATTATACTACTCTGGGTAGTGACATTTAGAATTATGATTCATCAGTGAGTACTACACACAAATGGCTTTACTTTGATAACTGTAGCTTTTGACTCGAGCTTTTAATGGCCTTTCAAGTTTCAAGACTTCCCAGAACTCTCACGATAGACTGGCTAAAGCAGTTCCTGTGATGTAAAAATGGAGCTGTAGGATGACAGAGTTTGTTGAGATGACGCTCACCTCCCTGTAGGTTTGATCCATTTGAGAGCCTGTCTCGCTCGTGTTCTCCACCGTCGAATTGAAACGGCTTCGTTTCCCCAAAGCTGAGACATCCGCAGATCAAGCCATCTCGCCTGTGTCTCCCCTGCCGGGCCTGGGCTCTTTCACAGCTCCGGCTGAAGACTCCACAATGGCACGATGATGTTCTCCTACCTGTCGTGTCAAGAGATAAAAGCCTCCCGTCTTTGTGGCGTCTGAATACAGATCGTGGCGCGGTTGACACTCTCCGTTCTCTGACCTCCTGCTCAGGCATCTGGCGTGTTTTTGCGCTAATGAATTGCCTTTTTGTAATTAGAAATGTCACGTTCTTCTCGCAGACAGATATGCCAAAATGACAGCTAATAAATAAAAGGCGGAGAAAGAGAAAAAGCACAGGGTTTTCTGGATTAGAGAACAGATGCTAGGGCTGCTCGCGTCGTGCTGTATTTTTCCTGCGCTTGGCGGAAGCCCGAGAGGAACGTTGCCAACCGATTAACAGCTTCGTTTGGCAGATTCTTTGTTTTCACACCCTCTGATGTGAAACAAAAAGGAAGTATGACATCACAGAAAGCTTGACAGGAACATGCAGAAACCGTGGCTGAAGGCTGGTTTCTCACGGAGTTGCCCTCTCCGTCTAATCTTCGCCTAAACTTTTGAGAAGAATGTCAAAGTTCATTGATCTCATATCCGAGTACAGCAGCGCAGCGTCTTGAAAGAAGAATCTGATCATTAAAGGTCATTGATCCTTTTCTAACTTGAGAAAGACGAGATGTGTGCTCGAAGCTCACCTCCAAACCTGTTCAAACCTCCGGCATCACCTCGACTAGCTCTCCTTCACCACATCGCTGGTTAACATTCAGCTCACCGTCAGTTCCAGCCTGACAGGTCACCGCCTAACTGAGAATTAAAGATTTGTTTCCCTGCAAGGATGGAGTATCTGCTTTCAAGCTAATGAGAGGGGCTCAGGGCATTCCTGTCCTGTAGAAACATCTTCAGCATACTCATCCAGAGGGATGGCAGTGCCTGCGGTGGAAGTGTTGATGAACCCTTTGTGGTACCACCTGATCTTCGAGGCTGTCATGAGCTAGCCTTGAGAGAGGCCTTTCTTCAGCAGTGGATCAAGAATCCATGATACTGCTGGATCATGTTGTTGGATCCATTCACTAAAGAGTTGCTCCATGGTATTTCAGTGCAAAACCTGTTGCTTATTTGCTTTAGCTATTTGGATTTTAGGATTCCATTTTTATCCTTTATATTTTGTTATTTTTTATTTTGCCAGTTTTATTTAAATTGTTCAGCCATTTTATTTTATTTTATTTTATTTTATTTTATTTTATTTTATTTTATTTTATTTTATTTTATTTTATTTTATTTTATGCTGTTTTATTTTTTTTGTATTGTTTTAATTTTGTCCATTTTTATCCTTTATATTTTAGTATTTTTATTTTATTTTATTACTTTGTTTTATTTTGTTTTATCTAAATTGTTCAGCCAAAAGTAATTTAATTTTATGCTGTTTTATTTTATTTTATTTGTTTTGTTTTATTGTATTATTTTTGTTTTGTCCATTTTTATCCTTTATATTTGAGTATTTTTTTTTTTTTTTTTTTACCAGTTTTTGGCTTTATTTTATTTTATTTTATTTAAATTGTTCAGCCAAAAAAAAACCCATATATATATATATATATATATATATATACACAGGGGTGCACATACGTTTTTCAGCCTGGTTCTCATATGAGAACCTGGAGATTTGGTTTGGTCCTCACACACTGTTACCCATTAAATATAACCATAAAAAAATAAATTAATAACAGTGATAATATTATTGCACTTTATTTAGGTTTTTTTTAAATAAAATAATAAATTAAATAATAAAGTGTGATAACACTATTATATTTTAAAATGAAAGGGAAGTATTAAATACTTCATTTCCGGGAACCGTGTTTTTTCGGACAGTTCGGCTCATTGAACCGGTTCAAAAAGCCGATTCATTGGTTCCTGACGTCATCAAGCAGTACGTCTCTATGCATTTCAACTCAGCGCCATGTTGTATCAATGAAAAATTCAAATAAGTCATTTGTGTCAACACATATTGAAACATTCAAAAAATAAAGTTATTTGTTTGAACGCATATTGCTGATTATTGCCATATAATTCATTTAAGTTAATGGTGTTTGTGGTCATAGTTTCATTCGCGGATCCTTTATATCAGACTGACTGACCAATATTGACTAGCCTACAACTTGGATAAGATTCCTAAAAGTTTTGCACCTACAGCACACATTACAGACAATGGTGCACATACGCGGATATGTTCTACATATTTAAAGTATAAAGAAAGAATAAACCAGTCTTATAAACTCCTTGATTTTGCTTAAGCAACTTTAAATATAATATGCATGCATGCACAATAAACTATAGTAAAATGTACATCACTCGACAGAAAGGTTTTTACAGGTTTTAATTAAATGTAAATTAATAACAGTCATAAGCATATTTCCAGTACGCGCCTCAGTCTTGCAGGGCTAGAAGGGATACGTATCCGACTGGCTCATTCGGTTCTTCTTGAGTCGAACGTGCTACTTCGGCTGTGCGTCCTGCGTCATCAACCCTGAACTAAAGTTCGATTCAGTTCGATTTGTGAACCGGCTCGACCGGTTACTTGCTGAGAACCGGCTCAAAAGAACGATTTGTTCAAGAACCGAACATCACTAGTTTGGAGTTGCCGATCGAAGAACGTCAGTGAATGAAATGTCACAGTTTTGCATTGTGCTTTGGAAATGGCATTGGATAGCCTAGATTTATGCTTTGAGTTTGAATAGAAATCTTATACAGTACAGTTTGTCGATCTAAAATGGTGATTGTGCATTAACAGCTGTCAACCATGTCGGTACGCAAATGCGCCCCTGTATATATATATGTATATTAGTTTAGTTTAGTTGTTCGACCAAAATGTAAACTGTCAATCTTTACTCACTAATTTTCTTTCTTCTGTGGAAAGATAATTATTATCTCTATATATGATATAATATATTATCGGGTTGAGCGAATTCAGTACTATTGCAGCTGACTTGCATTAGTACTTATTTTATTTAGAGTAAACTTGGTCCAGTTCCAAGAAAGTAATACAGGTTTAGTACAAATTAAATAAAATTTTATCTAAACTACAGGTATTCCTCTAAGGAATTTTCTTTTTTGTTTTTAAATTGCAATCATTTTTGGGCATATCAGTGGACACAGTGTAATCTTGGTGAATAAACCAAGAATAGATGCACATCTTTATATAATGTCCTGTAACTTCAAATCAAGCTTCCTTTTCTAAAATGCGATAATTGCTGATGAATTGGTTGCTCAAAATGACAAATGTGCAGATTTTTCTCTGAACAACAGTGCTGCAAAATGCAAGAGAGATACTAATTATGCTAAAAATGAACCCATGGCACACAAACTGTTCACGGCGGGAGAATGCTAAATTTGCTGCAGTCTTTTGTTTATTTGATCCGTCAGTTTCCCCTGTTGTTTGCAGATGCAGTTCTGGAGGAAAAAAAAACTCTAAAATAGGTTGGGAATTTTGCTGCTGTGCAAAGCAACATAATGTTCTGCCTCCAATTCCAAAGAGTTAGATGTAATGCCTGATACATTCTAATGCTAGTATGCTAATATGCTTTGGGTTTGTTGCTGTCAGGAAATGAAAAACGGTTGGTCACACATTGAACTGTTTCCCTCACCTTATCTCTGAGCCCGGCCACAATACAGTAATGAAAACCGCAGGCTGTTCCTTTCAGAGCTCGGCTTTCTTACGGTGATAAGGTAGATGTGAATACAATGTGAAAGGCTAATGGATGAAGATGTCCAACAGGTTCATGCTGTCATGATGCGACTGAATTAAATAATGCCACCATAAATCAAGGAATGCTGCTATAAAACTATAAGTCTTTGTCATTGTTCTGACACACACAACAGATGACTATGCAGGCTTTTTTGTCTTCTCTGTAATCATCACCGTGATGAATCAACTTCTTGATGAAAAAGCACAAGACGCTCCTAAAAATTTATTATTTTTAGTGAATCTTGCTAAGTATAACCCTCACTATTATTATTTTTTTTGTCATAATAGCCTAACTTGTAATGCACTGTTTGTGCTACAGACATGAATGATACCTTAAATTGTAGATTTTTATTTTTTTTTTGGTGAAAAGATTTATGCTTTTACTTGAAGTGATCAGACTTGGTTTTCTCATTGCTCACATAACATGTTACATCTTACATCTTAAATCGAGCAGCTGAATTCTTAGCCATCTTCCATCTCTTCCATCTTTATTCGACCCTCTAACTCTATCACTCTCTATTCTAATTATACTTTATCTGTCTGTCTTCTTTTTATTTAAAACACACACACACACACACACACCCTTGACCCTCTATCAATTGCATATTTATTCTCTAACTGCTACTTTTTCTTTAAAAATTAACACTAGCTTTCTTTTTTCTGTTCTGTCTACTTTTTTTCTTAAAAAACAAACAAACAAAAAAACCCACTAGGGTTATTTTTTTCTGTATTCTATCTACTTGTTTTCTTTAAAAAAACAAAAACCTTGCAATGTGTACTGTGCTAACCGAGACTTGTCATATCGCTTGCATGTTGTTGCTCTTTTGTTGGTTTTGATTGCTTCTATTGTCCTCTTTTGTAAGTTGCTTTGGATAAAAGCGTCTGCTAAATAACTAAATGTAAATGTAAATCAAGACTTACATAGATAAAAAGCATGTTTTGGAACATATTTTCTGTTAAGCAACTGCATTCCAGCATACTAGCAACAACTAACATCATTTTAGCATCTTGTTAGGAGATTTATCATGGGCAATTCGCGATTTTCATTTTCTAGTTTAAATAATTTTATGATTTATTTTTTTATTTATTGTCATTTTTATTATTATTAATGTTGTTAGGATTATTTAAATAATATGTGCACAGCACACAGAGTAGTTTCGTTTTGAGTAAAAACAGGGCGGAAAAGCTGGGAGGTGCTAAGGGAATTATACAAATGAATATATGAATGAAATAATCATATGAATGTACCTCTGAAGGTTCTGACTGTCTTCAGAAAGGATTCGATGGCATTTTGTTTTCATCTTCGCTCCATGTAATACCTAAAGGAAGTAAATCTACACATTTAAACAATTCAGATAAGTTATCTAGAATTATTTATGGAGCAGATAAAATAGCCTACATATAATCATTTATTAATCAATTATCATTTTGGCTTAACTCTTTTCTTTATTTAAAGGCTGAAATGTGAGGTTTACCTTTTTATGAAACTTTTTCAAAGCTTTATTTGAATATTTACATTACATATTTGAACATGCTATTAAACTGCTGTCAGTCAAGTTGTCATTTAAAATCCGAATACCATTGGTAATGTTATTGTTTTAGTGATTATGCAAACAAAAAGTCATTTTATTTGTTTGTTGATTTGTAAATATAAAACTTGGTGATGTGATTTATGTGTCTGTACTTTTTGAACATCTCCAGCACATTTTAACAATACCGTGATAATACTAATAACCGTGATCATTTTGGTCACTATAATCGTGATAAGAAATTTTCATACCGTTACATCCCTAGAAGCCACGATCCATGCAAATGTATTTCTTAGCTTGGATTATGCAAAGTATTTCTGGTCTTGTCTACTCTAAAGATTGATCTTATAGAAGTATAAAACATGATTAAAATTGTTGCATACATTAAAAAAATAGAACTTTATGGAGGTAATGTGAGTTCATGTACATTTGTTTAGGGTTAGTCTAATTCTTGCATTTATAATAATAGGAAAAAAAAAAAAAAAAGTTAAATAAAGGGAGGGTTTGGGGGTTTTACTCATCAGTTTTGTTTTGTTTTCAGGCACTGCCTATCAGGGATTATAGATCTTAACTAGGTTTTTACTTTGTCAATAAGAATGATCTTGTGCTATTTTGAGCGTTTGCTTGACAAATAATTTGGGCATTCAATGAAATTCATTTACTTTATCTTTTGGATGGAAGGGCTTATCGTCTTCACATTAAATGTAAAATCAGATAAGCCCTCTGGAAATAAATCTGTAGAGAGCACATTATATTTATGGATTTTCAAAATACAATTTTATAGCTTCTGCCAGCACCGAGCGGAATTTACTTCAGTATTTGTTATAGTAAATATTTGGCTGTACTGTTTCATAGTACAAGTCCAAGCTGCTCTCGTTTCCATCCACTTTCATTGTAAAGAGCAGCGTGAACATTCTTCACAACATCTCTTTTTGTGTTCCACAGACAAAATAAAATCATACAGGTTTGGAATGACCTTAAGAGTAGGTAAATGATGCCAGATTGAATTTTGGGGTGAACTAATACTTTATTAGGACTAACATTTAAAGGTATCTTTATTGTTCCCTCAAGTAATGAGGTTTGTTACCACTATATGGATTAAGCATTTGTATCTTTGTTTGCATACTTGCATTCGGGCCTTGTGTTACTTTCTTACTAAATCCGCTTATAATACAAGGCATTTTGCATTACCTATTTAAGTTGCATTTAAGGGCAATGCAAGCCTTGAACCTCAGTGTCCCGGCATTAAAAAAACTCCTAAGGGCTGTCTATGCACAGGCCAAATTTCAATGGCACTATGTTAAAGTCTGTGTGATATTGAAAATGATGTCAAAGGTGCCTTGGAGGGAAGAGGAAAGGAACAGAGGACGTGAGGAACATGCTTCAGGACCATGGACAGCAACCCAAATAGGCACTACATATTAGCTTAGTGCTTAACGTCTAGACTCTACTTGTTCCCCAGAATTATAGAATTGGGTGCAAATGGTTTATACTTTTTTAGTGTTCTTCAGTTTGCCAGTGGCACTTGTGTTTAATGCAGTAATGAGGCTCTGTTGACGGGACCTTGTAGTCGAGCTAATAGAGCGTGAGATATATTTGACCAACTCATCTCATTAATTGTGGCTGCGGTAGACACAAATGTGTGACATACTATTACCACCTCAACCCAGATTAAGTGGACTATATTTTAACATTCAGAGGTCAGCAGTGCCAGCTCACTTTCAGATTGTCCCGGTCACTGTGACTTTTTAAAGTCAATGTGAAACATTTGCAACCCATTTTACTCCCATAATATGACATGTTTTCAGTGAAAAAGGAAATTTAATGAGGAGAAAATGTAGGTGTAAGTTGTTTTCATCATTTGGATCATGACTGTCAGAGTGTAGGGACTATAATGAATAATTATAAAATTACATGATTACAATATAATGAAAGATTATGATTATTCTTTGAAATACTGGTGAATTGTTCAGGTATTAGCATGGAGCAAATAAATAGGGACAACTTTGATGTTTAAATCTGTGTCTTTCTCTGTTTTTGGCATGATCTAGTGCCCCAGTTTTGCATCTGGAGTGCTGAAAGGATTCCAGCTGCAATATTGCCTTGAAAAGATAATTTATGTAGAGACAATTATGCAAATCAGTGTTTTACATACACGTATTAATAATTGTTCTATATTAAGTTTAAAAGAATGTTCTGGGTTCAAAATAAGTTCTATCAGTAGCATTATCACAAATCATTTTGTCCTTTAGTTTGTTAAATGCACTTACAACGGAAATCTAAGGGACGTCATGTTCTGAAATGTTTAGAAACAGTGTTTGCATTAGCATAATATTTTTGCAGGAATGTTCTGGGTTACAATGGAGGTCTATGGGCATTGTGTTTGTGTAAAAACATGTATTTTAATTCTTTTGTACAAAAATGTGATATTTAAGTTGTATAAATCATTGTTTAGTTATATTATACTGTTCTGGACAAAAGAATACTGACTTAAATCACCAAGTTAAATCTTGTGGGTGGATATTCTCACCCTCAAATGGATTTGGAATGACATGAGGGCGAGTTAATGATGATAGAATTTTCATTTTGTGGTGAACAAATTCTTTAACTTGAATCCAGAACATGTTTTTTTCATTATACACTGGTTTGTTCGTTTATATATATATTATTGTTCAGAAAAGTTACAAAGATAGTTTGCAATTGAGTAAATAAGAGGGTACTGACAAGAGGGAAAATAATGAGGGGTGGGGGAGAGAAAGAGTTGACATAAACAGAAATAAATAGACGTTTCGTCCTAACCTGGGTGGCCCCTGGGCTACGCCCCTGAACTCTGCGCTCTTTGGAACTGCAATTGTTTAGGCAGTGCTCTGCCCCAGGCTACCTACAAGGGGTTAACTGGCAATTATGTCTGTTTAATGCAATGTCAAGAGCATCTATTCACAAGCGATGAGAACGCTGTTCCCCTCCCAGCTCTTCCCTCTGTTCATTTTACACATAAGCAAGCACAGGCTCATGCAGATGGCTTGCCGACAGCACAATCTTTCCCGGATTCCCTCAGTTGTTCTCTGATATTCAAAAGGAATACATTTGTTAAAGGAGCATTAGCATTTTGAAGTCCATCAAAGTGCAGTTTGTTGGTAAAAATGAATTTCGTTGTGATGCCTTTTTTGTGACTTCTATTGGCATCTGCAAACAAGTAAATGGATGATTTTTACATTTGTTTTTTAAATCCATAGTGACTAAATTGTTATTTACAGAATAAACTACAGTGGCATTTCTGGGCAACTAGTTCATCCATTCGTTTACTTAGTTGTTCCACTATGTACCTGTGTGACGTCATTTTTTATTTTAACTCATGGCTCATACGTGATATTCCAAGTTTCTGAAACCATGCAACAGCTTTGTGTGAGCGGAAAAATACATGAATTGAAGTCATTTTATCAATCATCTTTGCCAGGGCTGCTTATTTGCATATATTCAAATATGGTATGTCAAAATGTCATTGGTTCTTATGAGTTTCATAACCAATCACAATGTGTCAAACTTGAATATGTGCATATTTCCAGGAAGGAGAGATATGATGGGAAAATGTTTTATTGAAAAATTATTTAAATTACAGTCTCTCCCAACACAAAGCTACTGTAATATTGTGCACAAGTCATATGGACTTTTATGGTGCTTTTTTTAGTCTACTATTCATCATATTTTGTATTCGACACTAGAAAGAAAATCATTTGCAACAACATAAGGGTGAGTAAATGATGACAGAACTTTCATTTGGGGCTGTGCTATTCCTTTTAAATGAACAATGCTGTATGTTCAACCATATATTTTTTTCCATCTGCTACATATACTTTTATCTTTATTTAACGCATGGTTTCTTCGCAGCTAAAATAAAGCCTTACGGTCTTAATTAAATTATGAATAATATATGGAAAGTGTGTTTATTTCTCTAGTAATGTGTTCCGGAATCATGGTGATAACAGCAAAACATTTTGTGTGTCATAAAAGCAACTACCGATTTAGTGAAGCACTGGTAAACACAGCTTTATGTAACACGTTCGTTTATGATGATATCCAGTAATTTTTTTCCGTAATGCTGCAGGGGAGTGTAAATTTGCAGCAAGACAGCTATAGGCAAGATAAATATTAAACTCTATGCATAGCATCAAATTTCTACAAAAACCGGGACTATGCGCATAAATGAAGGTGGAAAACTTTCGGTGCAAAAGACTTGTAAAAGATAGACCTCAAATCTTTAGGGTCTTTAGAAAGAAGAAGCGATGCAGTTAGGAAGTCAAACATGCTTTTTATTTTTCTTTGTCTGTCAAAATGCATGCAGACATAATAAGGTTCTTAATTGGCATTTTCATGATCCATGGAAACTTTCCACTGCACAAAAGCTTCTTTATAATTGAAAAGGGTTCTTTACATTTTTTAAATGTTCTTTAAACTAAGAAAAAATGGTTATTTTTAGAACTGTTCACTGAAAAGTTTGAGGAACCCAAAATGGTTCTTCTATGGCATCACTGTGACCTTCTGGAACCTTTGTGTTTAAGAGCGTACAGTGTATGCCTTAAATACTCTCTTTTGTATTCTGTTGTTGGTTTTGGATAAATGATTGTAATTGTGCTATGGTACGTAGTGACTCCGTTTCCTCAGCGTCTATATCTGGCTTCATTCATGTGCTTGTCTGGCTGAGGAGCTGATCTGTATGCATCAGGAGTGGCCTGTGAAAACTGCATAATGATTTTAAAGAATTCAGGATTGTGGAACGTGAACAACTGAAATAAAGGAATGAAGGCTCAAAACTGCTCTGAGAATTAGCTTGTCTAAACATGCCAGAGAACTCAATTACATATCTAATTAATGTCAGCAGCGTCTCACAAGGCTAAGAGCTGGAGCGGTTTTTATTAGCTGCCCTTGAAAGGAATTTCACATTCTGCAAACAAGCAAATATGTAGTGCCAATTCAGTCCAAATGAATGTCATCTGCAAGGCTTTAAAAATTAGTGCTGCTTGCTAAGGAACATATCACGATTACTATTGCTCATTTCTTAAAAAAACAAACAAAAAAAACCCCCAAAGAAACACTAGTCCCACTAAAGAATTAAAGTGTAACTCATCCTGCACCATTTGTGCTCCAGATATGAATAATACTTCAATTCATGTGGCATGTTGAGGAGAGGTGTGCTATTACTTTTTTAAGTGGTCAGGCTTACAATTTTCACCTGGCAGATGATAAAATGGGTAAAAAAATTCCCACAGGCTTGCACTGAAGGAGGGACTCAAACTATATCAAGAGACTTGGGATTGTGTTCTTCTGACTTGAATTAGTAAGCAACCACCCACCCAGAACAACCTAGCAACACTTTAGCAACTGCATAGCAACGCCTTGGCCATGTATGTAGATTTAATTTTAACATGTTCTCATGCAGACTTCATACTTTTAATTTATGAAAAATTTAAATAAAATGCTAGAAATATTGGTATCAAAGAAGCCTATTCAGGCTTTATTTGATGTGGCCTTGGTGCATGGAAAAAAAAAACACACTAAAAGCTGTAATATTGTGAAATATTTTAAAATAACTGTTTTCTATTTTAATATTTTGATTAATTGTAATTAACATATTATTTTGAAATGTAATTTCCACAAGAGTTATTAAAAACAATAAGCAGCAAAAACTGTTTTCAACATTGATTTTAATGATTGATCAATAATAATCGATCATCAATAGTAATTGATGATAATTGAGCACTAAACCAGCATATTAAAATGTATTTAAATAGGAAAACCATTTTACAATTGTAAAAATATTTTACAACAATATTGTTTTTACTGTTTTTTTAAAATAAAAATCAGCCTTGGTGCGAATAAGAAACTTCTTTCTAAATTTTTGTTAAATCTAAATTGTAATTATTCCAGATTTTTGACTGGTAGTATTAAATAGGGATTTGGTGGGGCAAAGGTGCAATCCAATGTTGTTTGTTTGTTTGTTTATTTATTTATTTATTGTATTTTTTTTTATCTATTTAATGGATATGAATGTTTATGGTATTACTGACAAAATAACACATGCAAGACCTCTTAAGTGTTGTAATGAAAAGCCTTTTATTACATTTACTATATAGGCATATAACTTAGAACAGAAGAAAATATTTTAATACAGAAAAACATACACTTCACTGAAAGGTGGTGGTGTTTTCACCTGTTATTCTTTATTTCTGGTAATCCCATATTCTTGATTTTGACTTGAGTGGTCATGGATTGCATGTGCAACTTTAAATAATATGATTTTATTTTTAGTTATAAATGAGGGCACTTTGATTGCACTCTATTTATTGATTTCGCCGGAACAGAGAGTGGGTTGCAGAGCGAGGTGGATTGAGTGTACTGCTCTAGAAAAGCATGGCAGTTGAATATGTTTGAGTCCATAAACCAGCTTACGCTCTTAAAAATAAAGGTGCTTCACGATGCCATAGAAGAACCTTTTTGTCTAAATGGTTCCATAAAGAACCTTTAACATCTGAAGAACCCTTCTGTTTCATAAAAGGTTCTTTGTGCCGAAAGAAGGTTCTTCAGATTATAAAAAGGTAAGAAAGAGATGGTTCTTTAAAGAACCTTTGACTGAATGGTTCTTTGTGGAACCAAAAATGGTTCTTCTATGGCAACGCTGTGAAGAACCTTTTAAAGCACCTTTATTTTTAACAGTGTAGGGTACCAAAAAAAAAAAAACTTGAACAGGACAAACACAAAAAGAAAATCCTTTCCCACTTAAATTGTTAGTGTGTAATGACTTGCTGATGCCAGAAATCGAATAATCTTAGCATGGTGGCAAAAGTGTAGGCCGTGGTAATTCTTCTGCTTTATTTTGTTGTTCTATTATTCCTTCTGCTTACTCATCAAGTGGTGTTTTTTCCCATGGTAGAATGGTGCAAAAAGTGCCTCTTTAAACTCAGATTATCCTGCTAACCCTTTTGTGGACTCTCCTGCTCTCTCTCCCTCCCTCCGCTCGCTTCCCCTTTGCAAGCTGCATTGGTCAATAATGTAAGACTGCATGCTCGCTGCTTCTTGACAGCAGGGCAGCAAATGGAGCAGCGAAACCTGTTTGCTGGTACTGTGAATGATGCTAGGAGGCTGTTCACCAGGCAGCGCTGGTCCAGGGGCACACCGTCTTCTCTCCGCTTGCTGACTAAGACTAATGCGAAGAGAGAAAGATTCCTGATCCTAGATCAGAATTCTGGCTCTGCAGACCTTCACAGCAGGTGTTTTAAAGAGGCCTATTAACACAGCCCAAGCAGGGCTGAGAGTTCGTGGTTTGCCTTCCCCTCTTTTGCTTAGATTCAATTCTACTGCTCTCAACCCATTAACTTGAATCATTTGTTTACTTACATAAAAGCTTAGTGCTTAATAAAACACAAGCTGATAGTAACGGTCCACCAGTTTCTGGAGAGCAAGGCGGCCGGTGTAATGCTTAAAAGTATGTATGCTTCAGTTCTGCTGTGTGGTACATGTGCATGTTCCTGTCATAGTAGCAATTGGATAATTCATTGTAAAGATAATTTTTAAAGGTCAAATCATATTAGGCAAGACAAGTTTATTTATAGCACATTTCATACACTATGGTAATTCAAAGTGCATCACAAAAATAGTAAACATAAAAAGTGGAAAAAAAGCCTTTGTAAATTAATATAAATTTACAACCAGCGTGATAGTGTTAGTTTTTATTACTATTTTGGATCACTTTATTTTTATACTTTGTTTTCATTTAAATTATAACGTTTTAGTCATTTTGTTGTATTTAAAAAAAAATTTTTGGTAGTTTTTTTATATATATGTGTCTATATAGTTTGTATTAATTTTTATTTCAGTTTTTGTATTTAGTACATTACATTAAAATAAGAAATGCTGCCTTGGCAAGATTATTTATTTAATAATTTATTTAATATAATGTTTATTTAATTTCAAGCAACGAAAGTTTATTTTTATGGTTTTAGTTTTAGTTAACTATAATAACCCTGGTTATAACAAGTAAATAATTGCACTGCTTAAGTTGGATTTTTACACAAGATAATTTAGTGCTATGGACTGAGCTATGCAATAAATTGATGTTGTTATTCTATTCTATTCTATTCTATTCTATTCTATTCTATTCTATTCTATTCTATTCCCTTTTGCCATTGTTTGGATAATCAAGTTAAAATTTTCAAGTAAGTCAAGTAAAAATGAAGTTTGTTTCTGTGTCTTGTGTGTCTGGTATATTGGTCAACTACTACTTGTTAATAGAGCGGCACAGTCGCGCCAGAGAGAAAGCTTAGGCAGTCTGGTCACGTATCACCATCAAAAACCCACAAAAATGTTTTGAATTAAGTCCAAGAATGTCCATTTTATGGCTGTATAGAATATCAGAGAGAAAACTGCTAAATAAAAGAATCCCAAGCCCACTTGGATGAGTCACTTGGCATCTTTATAATGCCAAGATGTTTAACTAATTTTGGCCTTGCATTTTTCTTTAAACAACAGAATGCAAATGGAATGCTATTCATCACACGGTGTTTTTTACTTCATACACAACACTCTACTGCAAAGCTTTACTTTGTGCAGAGAATTTCAATTCAAGACTTTTTTTAATGCCTCTAAGCAGGTATTTATTTAAACTCTTAACTCTGTCTCATGCCAATTTATGGGTTTCTGTCATCAGCATTAGAGCTTTCAGACTCCAGGGCTCACAGTTAGAAGGAGGAGTATTTTCTTATGACTGACAAAAACAGAAGCATAATTTTCTGCTCAGGCAGACACAGTGTCAGCTGAAAAGCACAGGGGGAAGCCTGGAGATCCACTCAGCATGCCTTTGATCGCATTACGGCTCTTCTGGCCTTCAATATGCTTTCAATTTGTGTCAGATTTCCCCCTCGTGCTTTAGCATTAGCATTTAGCAATCATCTGCTTGAGTGAAATCTCGGTCGGCGGAGGAGAGTGCGGTTGGGCTTTGATGAGGGAAAAAATACTGGTAGTTTGCAAACAGGGAAAGTGGGAAGGTTTTTAAAATAAGCCAGAGCCAAATTTTCAGATCAAAGAAACAGTTAAAAGTAGCCTGGGTCGCATACTGATTGCTCTGGTTATTCAGAATGCACTTTGCTGGGGTCCTAGAGACTTTGGCTTGGAAAATGCACTAGATGACGGCTCCTAGCTGAATTTACGTGTTTAAGGGCGTGTCTTTTTCAATGTTGAAAATTTATGCTGTTAAGTAGGCCATTTGTAGGTTGATTTTTTTCCCCCCTATTAAATCGTTGCTCTTGGTTTGACATAGCCACAGGCATTTTTTAATTCCACAAATAGTGTAGAAATGACATCACCTTTAAAATAAAAATTGAATAAATAGAACAGCATTACTGTAACAAAATGTCCTAATGAAACATGGTGTGATAAAGCGTTAAGAAATAAACGGGTAATCTGTGTTTTTATTCTAACAAGCTCAGTTAGTTCCTCCTACACTGAAATCACATTGCGCGTCATGTATATTAATCATATAATTATGGGGTGGAGTGTAATTGTTTATTGTTGCTGTAATCTTATACCACATCATACCACGTCTGGTTAGGACACAGTTTTAAGCCGCTGTAAGAGAATGTGACAGCACTTGTGATACCAAATAAGTGTTTTGATGTATTTATGTATTTATTTTTGTTTGTTTGTTTGGTTAATTTTTGCCTTTTCCGTGGTACATTTTTATGAAAATATCATGATAGGGTCAGTTGTTATGCTGGTAAATGCAAAATCTAATTAAAAAATGGGGGAACACATAATTGAAATAATAGGAATAAACTCTAATTAACTGCTAACTTAATGTAAAATTTGGTTTAAAATAAAATCAGGTTTGAACATAATAAAAGGGTTATTTTCTTAATCCATCTACCATTTCAATTTTTCACCATTTAAAAAAAAAAAATTTAAATATAATTCAGAGTATATAATCTGAATGAATAACTTTGTTATTCCTTATTTAATTAATTAACCTAATTATAGCTCTCCCCCGCAAAAACAAAACAAAAAAGATATTTTTTTTTTGTTTGTACTGTGTTTTTCACCCATAGCAAAAAATGTCCTCTGATATGACATCATGTTTAACATATTCCACTCGTATTGTCTTTGGAGTTGTATGCTAGTCCAAAATCCAAAATCTTTGACCTCTGTTCCTCAGCGGGACCTATGAGGAGAGGCCTGGAAAATGAGAGACACTTGCAGAATGAGACAAATCCACAGTGCAGTCTGATACAAACGTACATGTGTGTGAGTGTGAGTGCATGCATGTAAGCCTTTCCATTGTAATTTGAGTTTGAGACCCCTCCTATAATTACATGAGCGTAGGTTTAGTAATATTGGCTTATAAAGATAAGGCAACTTGATGCTAACATTTCTTTGGTTTCACCACTGTATACACCAAATCACCTTTGCACATCAAATCACCTTTGCACATCATTCCATTCCTCGACCCAACAGACATTTACAGGTGGACTAAAGACAGATTTCCAGTGGCTCAGTGCAGAACCATTCATCTGGAAATGAAGAGTACAGGAGTATTTGTGAGGAGTTTCCGCTGTGCCACGAAGTGGAAAGATCACCGAGAAAAACAAAGAAACCCTTTGTATTCTCAGGTCGGTGAAATGCATGCAATCAGTGTGCAGTTTTACTTATACAGACGAGATATGCAAGACTTCAACTAGCTTTCCCTGTATTTTAACAACAACTTCTTGAAAAGCCTGTCTTGAAGCTGCAAGGAAAATGATGTTCAGCTCTCACATTCATACAGGTGTGTAATCATGCAGAATTCTTTTTCTTGTATCTATATTGCATTCTCTCTCCTTTTTCCTTATCTTTTTTTCCATTTTAACAACAAATTGTTCCAGTCACTCAGTGTATGGAATACCTGGCTGTCAGTAAACCATATAGCATCAGATATCATCAGAACCAGAGTGCAAACTAGGACTTTTTTTTTTTTTTTACAAGAGCAATCTTCCTGTATCTCACGCATTTCATGTGATAACAGAGGTCAGGTCAGCTATAGGTTTTTATATTAGATGTTTGGCTAACTGTGCTATGAACATTTTAGCCGAACAGATTGCACCACTTTAATTCCTTTAAAACGTTGACAACTGAAAGACATTTTTTTGCATATCAGTTTGAACTCAAATGCAGAGGAATCCATTTATAAAAATCTTCACATATTGCAATTGATTTCACCAACTGCCATCAAACGCTGAGCTTTGAAGTTTCCATATTGGCTGGTATTAGAAGTTTTCACAGCGATTGAACCAAAAGGCTTGTTTTACATGTTTGACAGTGTCAGAAAAAGCGTTTTGCCCACCATATGTCGTGCTATTAACTTCAAGACAAGCACATTTTTGATGGTGTTTCTGATTCAAAAATGAATCGTGTTGTCGAGTCAAGGATAACAATACTGTCTGACAGTACTCTGTGGATAAATATATTTGTGTATTATCCACATTCATTTACTTGTTCTTTGTTTGGAACATCAAGAAACAAAAGATTTAGTATTTCAAATTATTTGTTGTCGAAATCCTTTGAAGAAAATAGAACATTTGGTCCACAATAGATTAGCTCCTATGAAGTGAAACCATGTTATCCATTCTGTTATATATAGTCCATTTAAAGGCATACTGTAGTCCACCAAAAAATGAAAAACGTCATCAATTACTGTCCCTCTTGTTGTTCCAAGACTGTATGACTTACTTTCTTCTATGGAACATAAAAGGAGATATTTTGAAGAATGCTGGTATCTAAAAAGTTTAAGGTTCCCATTGACTTCCATGGAATAAACTGGAATTCAAAGGGAACCGAAACTGTTTTGGGGTGGACTATCCCTTTAATTATATTTAAATGTCCTAAATTTAGCAACAAGCTAATAGGGTCACAATAAAACATCTAATATAATATTTATTTTGATGAACAACATGATTTGAAGGTTAAGTACCTCGTTTGAGTGAGCATTTGTAGAAAAAGGAAACTAGTACAGTACTTCAGACCCATTTTGAATCCTATTTGTGGAAATTGCCTAGCACCCAAACGTCTGTTTTCCCCTCCTGGCTCTTGCTTGTCAAGGAGCATCAATGCTGCTGTGGACCCATAACTACACCTGAGGCCCTCCTTTCTTCCTCTGTACGCTTCTATTCCTCTCTCTTTCCTTTCAGACCTTCTCCATCTTTGATTCCCCACTTCACCCAGCAGATGTCTAGATCTTAAGTTGCACTCCTGCGGTTGGCGAGCTGGCAGACGTGAGCCTCGCGTGCCCAGTTCCTTCGAGCCCTGTGGGGAAATGCGCCTACCTGGGCAGCTCTGTAATTTTGTTTTCTCTTCACTTCTTTCATATGAGCGCACTTACATCCACGCAGCAAGGTCAAGCGAGTCTGGAGAACTCGTATGACTCTACATCTGCAGGATTAAATGCATTTACCACCTCCGTTTAGATGAAGAGTGTGAGTTTGAGAACTAGAGAAAGGAGAGATTTGACGAGAAGGACCAAAATAAATATGTCAGACATCTTGCCATCTGCACGAGGGGCATTCCAAAGGGACTAATTAGCCAGCCGTGGTGGGCTGGATTGCTCGTTTGAAAGTGATTCACTCTTCTTGGGGAAAACAGGTGGAGGAGTTTTTTTTCCTTCACTCACTTTATTGCGTTTGAGTGGTTTGGCAATTGCACTTTTACTCTTAATGCTTGTTCTTTTTTGAATGTTTCATAAAATGCCTTCATTGGTGTCTTTAATGCTGTCAATCAGCTGCTGTTGTTGGTATCCCTTAGGTGTATAGTGTTTTACACATATTGGAGCGAGATGATGAGTCAGGGGAGAAGCTGCTTAATAACTTGTTGGTTCTTTCCTCCCTCTGGTTTATGTGTTTATATGCTTTAAAAATGAGTCATACTGCCTTAGAGGTAGCAGAGAATTGTGGGTCCACAAATGAAAGATAGGATTTGGATCATTTGGAAAAGTACACTATGCTTATTTCTGCAGTATTTTAGTAGGTGTAGTGTAATATTATTATAATTTCAAATAACTCTTTTTCTGTTTGAATGGATTTTACAATGACAATTTACAATGTGATGCAAAGCTGAATTTTCAGCATCATTAGTCCAGTCTTCAGTGTCACACGATCCTTCAGAAATCATTCTAATATGCTGATTTGCTGCTGAAGAAATATTTTGTATTATATCAATGTTGAAAACAGCTGTGCTGCTTAATATTTTTTTGCGTAAACTTTGATCTTTGATGAATAGAAAGTTCAAAATGACAGCATTTGTTTGAAATATAAATCATTTTTGTAACATTTTATATTGTCTTTACTGTCACTTTTGATCAATTGGCTAAAATGTTTTAATTTCTTAGAAAAAAAAATCTTACCAACCCCAAACTTCAACAATATTGTATACATTTACTGTTTATGCAGTATATCTTATGTATACTGTGCACAGTATGCAAATTATTGTACTACAGTTTGAAACGTTTACTGTTGTGTAATGTATACAGCTTCACATATTATTATTTTTTAATATTAAGCACTGTACAGCATATACTGCATAGTATTTTATTTGAACATAGCCACAATGACCAAATGAATAAGAAGCTGTCTCGATCATACCCATAATAAGACCATGTGTTTTGCAGCAGAGGATTTGATTGGATGACATGAGGGCTTGTCAAAGACTACATTGTTTGTTTCTTAACACGTTAAAATGCAATTGAAGGTTTGTTCTGCCCTTAAACCAAAACATGTCCATTCAGGAAGGGGCTGTTGCACACTTGGGTTTGTTAAAAAAACATTCTGACCCCTTTGGCTCCTATTTACCCATGTCTCTCTTCAATCAATACGCGCAAGCCCTTTGGGTGCATGCAGGGCGACGTCAGCTATTTACACTGTGTGTTTTCAATACCTCAACTCCAGTGACTTGTCAACGACCTCATAAGCTTGTGAACCCCACCGGCTTTGTGCGGTTATTGCGGGCAGAGAGGCTAATTGTGCTTATGGGCGGGAGGGAAGAAAGCACGAGGGAAAGAGAGAAAGAAAAGACGTCTGGTTGATGAATGACACTTATGAGGCTCTGACAATGTGTGCAAAGCATTTTCTAATCAGGTTTAAAAAAGCACAGATTTCATTTTTTTTTGTGTTTTTTCACTGTTATTATTTCTTGTAGGAGTTAAGAGTCTGTTGTAGTTTTGTTATAGACATGAATGTTACCTCAGCTTGTGGCTTGTTAAGGAGAGCTGTGCTGTTATTCAGACTTGACAGTTTTCACCTGGTGAACGATTAACAGCGTTCTAAAAGAAATCTGCTTTATCAACTGCATAACAACACCCTACAGTACCAACCACTCAGGACACCCTACACCGTGGCAGTCAGTTTTGCATGTGTAAGCACCTCTGTAGAAATCTAATTCTACTATATATGCATATTTTATATTGATGTAGTGTTCATTAACATGTTTAAAGTCCTTTTTTTGAATTGCAAAATGCAACACAGATTTCCTCAAATCCAGTAGTACTGATTCATAAAACACCTGCCTTAATCAAATCCTCAGATTGGGTTATTCGCATGCTTCTGCTGCGGCCACAAAAACCAAACCAGTGTTCTTTTAGCGTAGAGTAATGAAGGACAAAGAAACCTCCAGAGTGAGACTGAATACTGAACATATGCATGAAAGCCTCACAGTCTCTGCCAAACATGCAGGCTCGCAGCCCCTCACACGAAGCCCGCCTTTGCTGTAATTTGAGGAGGGATGCTGGCAAAAGACATGAAAAGATGGCTGTGATACTGCTGTTGTCCTCCCTCCACAAGTAGAACACAAGCTTGGCGTGGCGGCGCGATGATTGCTTTTGTGTGTTCTGGTCTCTCCGGACCCCTCAAAGACAGAGAGGGAATTACTGGCCTGCAGCCTCTGATAGTATATCAAGATTACTGTGCTTTCCAGACAAGAGCGGACCACCGCCAAAGAGCGAGATTGTGTCACTCGCTAACGCATTTGAAGGATGGCTGATATTTGAGGAAATTAATGGCTGTTTGGAATCGTGTCTGCCGCGTTCTAAACGATCTCGCTTTTTGAGGATTTATGGATCATGTTGTGTTTTGGAGTCATTCGTTTGACTGACTATGCTGATTGTATTTCAGAATAAAATAGGATATTTGGTCTGACATTTACATGGTAAATGGGCTATTTTCTGGGTGTTTGAGCCAATTAGAGGAAGTTGTAAAATGTTTTGTGTGGCAAATAGGGTAAAATGAGAATCTTTCCCTATAGAAAAGTAGCATGGTGTTACATTAAAATGAACAAGAAATCAAAATTGACCTTTTGTTACAACCGATCGTTTACACAATATGGGGTAAGTTATTACAGTGACAGGTTAACAGGTTTTTCAGTTAAATTTTGGACTGTAAAGCAATTGATGAAAAAATTTAAATGTAGCCTAAATGTAACATTCCGAAATATCAAATCACTGTTTTGGCTATCAAATACTGTAATTAATAAACCGAATTAGGAATTATGTAATTTAAAAATGTATCTGACAACCTTCCCCAATATAAAACTGTATGATGAAAATTTTGGGTAAAGTCTACCTCTATTAAATTATTGCCTGAATATGCTAATATGATTACTGCACCTATGGCCTTCGTTCAGACTGTCAGCAAAAATCTTATTTTTTTGCATAACCACACATAATCCAGATGGGTTTTTCAAAGTCTGGACAGCAAAAACACACATGAAATCGGAATTTTTTAAACCTGATTCAAACTACATTTGAAAGTGGTTTAATATTCGATTTGAATCAGATTTTTACAAATGCGTCTCAGTCTGGACACTCTGGCTGCTCAAATCGGATTTCAAATTGTCTTTAGCATTACTCTTAACGAGACACACAATGATAACATCGAAACTGGTGATGGAAATGCCAGAAGTATTCATACAGTATTCAAACAAAGCCGAAGCCAGAGCACTACAATGTATACCAGCCTTCTCTGTCATAGAGTTTTTCTGTATCGCGACTCGACAGGTCACAGGTGCTTGTTTGGAGATTGAGATGATGCATCTCCATTTTTCCTGCATCTGTTTTGAAAGCCTCATCAAAAACTTGGGTACACCTGCATCGTAACCAAAGCAGCTCATGCAGATAGATTGGTTATGTCTGGACACATAAATCTGGTTTGATCACTTGCAATTAATAGTACAGACAGTCTGACTGAAAAGATCTGATCTGAGAAAAAAAATCTTATTTGCCTGCAGTCTGCACGTAGCCTGTGTGACAACTAGCCCCAGTCTCCCCCATATCAAGTACCGTAGTATTGCCATTTGATAGAGTCACTAAACCATAGTACATATTTCCATGTGTTGGATAGTTTATTTAAGATAAACTAGTTGTTTACTGACTGTTATTTCCCATATGTCTTTGAATCATATGTTAATTTCATCGCTTAAGTATAAAAACATATCATGTTTGTATGTGTGTTTGTAGGATGCGGGAGCGGGAACTGCAGCGTGTGGGCAGGAGATTGCTGCTGTTGGGCATCTGTCTGCTGTCTCTCTGGGGTCAGCTGAGTCTGGCCTCAACACATCGCAGCCATATTGGTGAGTTGCATGCAAACATATACACATTAACTTTAATGGGAAGCATTAGCGGAAACAGACTATCAGCTGAGATTTTGCCCACTCGTCTGCTGTGTTTAGCTTTGAATGAGCTTGACGTCCAGTTTCTGAAGTCCATTTTTCCTGGAAATTCATAGACAGTATTTGCTGTTTGTTGTACTAGGGGTTTAACAACCTTGTGCTGCTCATTTTCAAAATGACCCACTTGACCTTGTGAATAAATGATGTTCCAATTGGCTTTATCTGGAATAAAAACAAAACAAAAAGATCTGCGCTTGTTTTCTCGTGTTGGAGATGCAGGAAGAATCTGTTGAATATTCATATGCTGCTGTTTTTAAGCTCCAGAGACTTATTCGAGGTCTCGATTATTGTTCTTTCTTTCAGATTTCTTAAGGAGAATTAAAAAGAGACACAAATTGTTGACAAAGCAAAAATAAAGCTATAAAATGAAGGTGGATAACAGGTTTATGTGACATTTGAGACTTTAGTGTATTGACGAATCTGAGCATTTTTTTCTAACATCGTTAATAAGGTCTGCACGATTTAGAGAAAAACTCTAGTAGCAATTTTCTGATAGAAATTGTCATTGCAATTTAAAATGTGACTTAAAAAATCATTAAAATAAAAAAGCTCCAGGTTTTCTGTGTTTTTTTGTATGGCTGCACAATATCAATATTACTATAAATTAACAACAACTAATAAACAGCTATTATTATTATTACTAATATGAATAAGTGAAATATATATAAAAAATGTTTTACAGTACAAATTTGAAATTTCAATACTAATATTTAATTTAATCTTTATTCAAACATAAAAACATCATGCTTTTATTTTGGAAGAAAGCGGTAGGGAGCCCTTAAAGCTTCTCTTTGCAGCATATGTGTTTATTTAATTAAATCACAGCCTTTGAGATTTGATCATTGCATTAAGCCATATCACAATTTTGGATTTTGATTAATCATGCAGCCCTAATTGTTGATATCTGTTCTTCATTTGATCTCTGTTTTAATCCCATTTCTCCTGTCTTGGAGAAACTATTGAGATATAAAAGAACTGTAAAAAGTACTATAAAAATAATTTTTGTGATTTTTCTTTCTGAAGTCTCTTGTCTTGATGGGAGGGCAGCGTTAGGTCAGCAAATCCCAGTTTCAGGCCAACAGGGACGCCAGAGGAGAAGGTGTCAGGCTTTTCACAGAAATCTCATTGTAAGGAGAAAACAGCAAAGTGAAAGAGAAGGAGAACCCTGGGCAAAAGGTGGAAGATGTGAATACACATCGCAATAATGAGACCCCGTCCACAGGGGCCGAGTGGCAAACCGTAGCGGACCAGGAGCGAAAAGAGGAAATCATGTTTGAGCACATACACGCACAGACCTGAGTATATCCTTTCTCTGTTCGCCGAAAACCACAAAGACCCATTGGGGACAAAGCGAAGCAACAGCGACAATTAATCTCCTGTTATCGAGTCAAAGGCCCTCTCTAAATAAAATCATGTAGCTTTTCAGGCACAGCGACAAAGATAGCAACAAGTTTAGGAGGACCCATCCTTCTCCCGGTGGATGTGTACATGCGGTATGTCGGAGGTAGAAAGGGTGATTGATTACAGCATGAGTTGCCCAATCATTCACCCTGCGGTGGGGAGAGAGTGGTTTTTCACCCGACGCCGGTTCTTCGGCTCCAGGCTAGCACAGAACTAATCACAGAGTAACTCCCAGTGGCTCGGGGAGGTCAGGCCAAGGTGTTACCCAGTAAACAAACCTCTTTAGCCCTGCAGTTTAAGAGAAGTGTGGGCCTCCTGCTGCTTCAGAGAGTCAACCTCTCAGCACACCCTTAAGAGAGCACAGATAAGCCCAATAACACCACAGGAACAACAGCAATGCCAGGACTTATTAGTTAGTCATGAGAGAGAGAGAGAGAGAGAGAGAGAGACTGGGTAAGGTTGGAAGAAAGAGGGAGATATGGCAGCACATGGAAATCTGGCAACTTCAAAAAAAAAAAAAAAAAAAATTGTTGAAATGTCTTGAAGTTCTAGTTGGTTTGGGGGTCTTGTAGTGATTTTTAAATGCAATTTTTATTTTTTTTTTTCTAGAGAAAATGTTGATCTTTTCAAGGTTTTTTTTAAATTTGTTTTAATAGCTTAGGAAATATTTGAGATCGATCTTTGTCTGAAATATTTGTTGCGGGCCTGCTTTAAAAATGCACTGCGAAATAATTTCCTTAATTGGTATTTTTTTCTGCTTTTGTAGCCAGTAAAATATATTAACATTAAAATGATAAAATCACTTGAGAAACAAAAAATAAATAAATACACATAAAAATATTATACATTATTTTTCACACAATAAAACTTGAATCATTTTTTTTCTTACCCATTGACATTTTATTTATTTATTTATTCATTCATTCATTCGTTCATTCGTTCATTCATTCATTCGTTCATTCGTTCATTCATTCATTCATTCATTCATTCATTCATTCGTTCGTTCATTCAATTATTCCTTTTTAAGCATAAATCTTATTTAGTACAATTTTCTGAATAGGACAAAAAACAAGTTACTAAAAAAAAACAAATAATGGTAATAAATAAAAAAAAAAACAAATAAACAAAAAACAACAACAACAGCCAAATGTTCAATGCACTTGACTGTACAACTGTTACCAAAAAAGTAAAACCCAATATTTGTTGGAAAAAGTACTGTAAGTTGTTACTGGAAAAGGAACACTATTTTGAAATTTAGTTGAGCTACAGTTACACTGTTGAAAACTGTAATTAAATTAGTGCTGTTGCTAATTTTGCTACTTGTCAACACTGGATTATTTACTTTCTGTAGATACAAATGAGACTTTTGATGTACAGTAAGAACTGTAAAATTGGCATTTATACCATTAATTGCTCTGATAATTTGGTCTTGGAAGTATTTGTTATGAAATATTAGTTTTTATTGAAATTTCAGATTTTTGATTACAGACTTGGTGTCTTGACAAATCTGATTTTAGTTTGAGAAACTCATTTCCTCATCAATTAAACTCAATGAGAAACAATTGAGATGATATTTATTCGTCATTTTTATGTCCTATGTGGTGATCTTGAAGGAGCCGTTGCATCAGTGTAAAATCTCTTGATATAAATTCATAGAGAAATAAGATAATCTCTTACTGTTGATTAGACTGAATGTTTCCCTCCTCTTCTCCTTAAATAGATGCGTCTCCATATTAATACACAGCAATCAAGCACTTTCTGATTTGTTAGTCAGTAGCTGCAGGGGGAGATTCTGCAACGCATGCTGGAATAATGGAGGCGTGAAAACCACATTGCAAGAGCTGATTATCAGATTTAATCTGACAGCTGGTCTCTTTTCTTCAGATACAGGGCTTGAAGTGATACACTATGCAGGTCATAAAGTTAGAGATGTAACTGGTTCTGGAAGAATGTTCTGTTGATGTTAAGATGAAAAATGGCCCCAAACTGAATTGCATTATAAAGACAATGAGATGATCAGACTATTTCACTCTGCAAGGTTAACTTGCACATACCCACCTACACTTTAACGCTTGCATTTGTTTAATTACCTTCTTTGTCCAAATAAATAATGGTTGACATCAAATTGTCAAGGCTTGGCTGCTTAGCGAGGTACAATTAGCCCCTGCTGGTAGATTTCATAACAACACCATTGATACTATACCTTTCTGCAGGCATTATAGGTCTTTTTGGTTCATATTATAAATTACATAAGGTTTCTTGCTGGCGTTGTTCAGTTAAATTTAACTTTAAATGTTTTAAAATAATCTTTAAGGTAATTTCCATATTGAGTTGTTTTCTGGCTTGTCACTGAATGCTGAATTTCAACCTAGAGTGGGCTCACATGTCTACAAGGGAAATCATGCATGCCTCAGTGCTCTCTGTGTAGAATTGCGCAGCTATAGCTTGGAACAAGGAAAGAGAAGAGGAAGACATCTCAACATTTGGACTGTGACATTTTGGTGTCTGCAGGGCAGGTCAGTGTTTCCTCTGGGACACCGGACCACGTGGAACACATTTCACAGCATACTGGGCTAAAGACATGATGTAATGTTTGAGGAGGTGATAGATAGATAGATAGATAGATAGATAGATAGATAGATAGATACTATATGATGTGACAGATATGTAAGGAGTGAAATTATTTCCTTATGAAATTAATTACATTTACATTTACATTTATGCATTTAACAGACGCTTTTATCCAAAGCGACTTACATAGCATTCAAGTTACAGTTTTTACATTTTATCAGCTAATTCCTTGTGAAGCCAAAACTCAGGAACTCTCGCAGCACACATGCCATGCAACAAAACAATAAACTTTCTAATCTGACAGGAAGATCTGGGAGAAAGACCATTTGCTCATCTGTCCCTTTACCCATCCTTAGGCCCCCTCCTATACCCCTGGGCATGACATAGAAGTGTCAAGGACTCAAATTGCCAGACTTACATACTGCATTTATTATATCTTAAGAATCCATGATCTTAACCCCTTCACGTTTGGTATCATTTTAAAGGTATCTGTGCAATTGGTAAATTGGTCTCAATTCCACAGTAGTCACTTATATTATGAGAAAGACTGAAAACTTTTCTAGAGTCGCGTTCTGCTGAGGATGGGGTGTGTCCCCCTCAGGGTCTGTGGGAATGTTTATCTATCTCCAGGCCAGGTGCGACCCTGGATCACGAGAAGCTAATAACCAGAAGGTCTTTTATGTTTTTACAACTGATTTGAAGATTTCTTTGTCTTTGTTATCTGGTTATATAAGGGAAGTGACAAAACACTACTGGGTGATTCTGTAGCCAGAAAAGCCCGTAGTGTGGCGTGTCTCTACACTCCATAATATGTATTTTCTAAGGTCGGGTATGCATCTTTTACTCTTAGATTAATCTTTGAGAATTTGATGTTTTGTATTGATATGATTTGATGTCTTTGAATTGGCTATGTAACTGGCATGATACAATTTTACCTGACTAATAATAACATTCTAATTAAAATTCTAGTCTACCTACACCCTCTGACTAACATCAGACTGGCAAATTTGTGATCGTAAGATCCACGTAAGGCCAACGTGAGACTTAAATGAGACATTAGGTCCCCAGTGAACGGATAATTGAATATATGGAACATTTAGAATAATCAAATATCTAAATTAATACATAATCGATATTTGTGATCAGTTTTTGATTAGAAATACAGTCTAAATTTAATGATCACTTGAAATTGGAGTCAGATTGAAAACGGAGCTAGACTAAAATTGAAACTAAGTCCTGATAAATTCAGAAGCACAAGTAAAAGATCAAAACATGCATTAAACCTTCAACCAGGCTGCTGGATTCCGCTTTTTGGGCTGGTGGGTGCATTCTTACAGATACTATATGATGCAATATATTCTATAGATAGATAGATAGATAGATGGATAGATGGGTGGAAGGATAGATGCATGGATGGATAGATAGATGGTGCAGTAGATACTATATGATGTGATAGATAATATATGATGTGATAGATACTATACAATGCAATAGATACTATATGATGCAATATAAACTATAAATAGAAAGATAGATAGATATTTTACAATGTAATATATTTGATAAATAGATAGATAGATAGATAGATAGATAGATAGATAGATAGATAGATAGATAGATAGATAGATAGATAGATAGATAGATACTATACGATGTGATAGATACTATATGATGCTATAGATATTATATGATACAATATATTCCATAGATAGATAGATAGCGTAAGATACAATATATTATAGATTAGATAGATAGATGGATAGATAGACATCTTCTGTTCTATAAGATAGAACAGATACTGTAAAATACGATAGGTAGGTAGTATAGATTAGATTGATATTATTTAGATAGATACGATAGATACTATAGATAGATGCTATACATTATATGGATAGATAGATAGACTGACAGATAGATAGATACTAAAAGATATTGTAAAATACAATAGATAATATAGATAGACAGACAGACAGACATGGACACAAAGTCCTCAAAATATTTGACTCAAAGTGATTTTACTCAAAGAACTGCATGTGACATTTAAGTAATAATTGTTTTAGTTGTTATAGATGGCATTTGCCTTTGGGTGATGTTTGACAATTTGTTTGACACAACACAGACAAGGTAAAGGAAGTGAAGGAAAATCAGCCAGCAGTTTAAAAAGAGTGGCTACTTTTTGAAGCAGAAGTATAGATATGTTTTGGTCTTTACATAAGGAACTTCCATATTGTTATTTATTAGGCTATAGTTTACATTAAACATATTAAGCACTATTTTAACATGATCATCTTTTGTTTGAAGTCATAGTCAGTGCCAGTGAGCTAGTGTTCCTCTAGCACTAGTTTTTTATCATTATAACTCATCTGACATTTCTTACAGTAATCCCTGCTCATACATAAGGCTTCACCCATGAGTAGCATCTCATTAGTAGCCATTGAGACTTCCTGATGGTCAGTCTGTGACTCCAAGCAACATTATTTTTTTTCTATTTTGGGCCGGAATAAAAGGGGATCATAATGATTTTAACTGATGGAGGCAATTAGCAGAGAAGTGCTGACAGCAGTCTAGCGGGCAGTGCTGAGAACAGCGTGTTAACATCGCCATCATGAAGCTTTTAAAATTACTCACTGCAGTTTTTTTTTTAAAAGCTCACATTTATGTGTTCTAGGACCTTGCAATTTTGGCCATCAATTTTGACACCATAAGTGTGACAAGTGTTTTTTTTTTCAGTCTCTGGCTGAATTAAATACCTTAGCTTTGGATTTTTTTTTTTTGGGTTGAATCTCATGCAAGATTGACTTATCCATTTCTGCTGGAAGGTGAAGACCCAACTCTATGTTTTGCAAAACCCAATTTCCATTAAACAATATTTTTATGTAGAAAACTCACTTAAGAACCTTAGTAAGATTTTAAATTTGTTATCGAATGTAAATGTAAACATATTGTATCATATTGTATTTTTGTTTGGTTTTTAGTTTAAAAGCAAATCTTGCATTTTTGTAGCTCAGTTTTTGTCATAAAGATGTTGATGTGCCACTAAACTTTTTGGGCTGAATCTTAACTTTGCAAGTGGGCTTAAGCTTTCTTTGCTTTATTAAAGAGTGCTTGTAATATACTTTTAATTTTAGTATACCCTTTTAATATATAGCCTGTCAGTAGTTATTAGTAGATGGCAGAAATATTGATCATATTGAAAGCAATATTGCATAGTAAGGCTAAACAAGGAAACAAGCGCTCTAATTGATTTTGAATGCACATATATACCTTTGCATGGTGACATTCAATCAGAGTTTTGGATTTCACTCTCTTAACTGTGGCACTGATAATGCAGACTATTTTATTCTCACGGTTCGTTTGCACGTCTCCAGTAGAGTCGCATTTCATGGTTTGAGCATGGTTATATTTTCACCCAGCTGAGGATATGGAAACTCAATATTTCTCTCTCAACTCTAATAAGGAATTCCTTGCTGTTATTACTAGAACAGATTGATAGCCCCAGATCGTAAATTAAAGATATTTGCTTTAATAACTGTCCCTTTGAAACTACCCACTCAATAAGCGCAAGTAATAATACGATATCAATTCTGGAAGACATTTACGAGCAGGCATCCTTCGCTAAAAGAGACGAGGCGAGAGATCTATTGTGAGAGATGCTCCAAAGGGTTTGTGGATTTCTCGGGTTGTTGGTTCCCTCCCTCTCTGTATTAGTTTCCACTACACCTCACCCCAAATGTGTTGAAGTTCTGCTAGTTACCCACAATAGGTAGTTGGGGCTGAGTGAAATTGAATATTTTACTTTGAGACTTACGCAGTTTTTATAATGAATTCTATCAGTCGTCCATGTAGGCAGTTCATAACATGCGATGCCTCAGCAATTCAAGCTAAATCTTGGACTTATTTTACATAATTCATTTGTACACTTTGTCAAAGAAGAAATGTTTCTTGTTTTTAGTGAGTTAAAACTATTTTATTTTATTTTATTTTATTTTATTTTATTTTACCAGTTCACTCTGGAAATGTTGCACTGGAATATTGACTTAAACTGAGGCAACTGAATTCAGAAAGCAGTTTTTCAACAGTAGTATTAGCACCAAATTTAGCAATATCAACCAGTGTGACACCACAATAAAAATGAATTATGTTTGTCCTATTTCCAGTGTTGGTTCTACATAAAATATCAATATAAAGTCCTTATTTGGGAAGTCAAATGCCTAAAGGTTTGTAACCCCTGGATGCAGAATCTTACTCCATAGGCCTCTCAGTTTTCTTTGAGAACATCTGTATGCTAGTGTACTCCTAAAACAGAGCATATATATAGTACCCATTTAAATTTTAAATGTCTTTCTCTTCCTAGGAAATGAACCAAAATTATTGATGACTCATCTTGTACACTGCAATTACATTTTACCCAGCATATGGTGGCCTTTTGAGTCAGAGATGCTTAGAAATGTGAATTACCATGAATCTACATACCACATGTTAAACTAACAGTATTGCCTCAGATTTTTTCCCAACAAGTTTAAAAGAGTCTGAACATTTTCCTGTTGAACAATGTCACTGATTGGTTAAGGGTCTGCAAACTCCCAGCATGCATTACTGCAGGTATATAGATGTGGTTAGTGTTTCAGCACCTTGCTGCAATCTTGGTTTCTCTGAGTGAGACAATAGTTGAGTCTAAGTCTGAGAATTCAACTCATGCTTCACTCTCAACTGGATACATATCAGTTTTGCAGTGATTAATTTAGCATTCATATCTTACATGCATTTTAATCCCTGTCTGGTGACCCACAGTGACCAGTGATACTTCTAGAAAAGTGATGCTGGTTAAATTATGCAAAACAAAATGTTCAGTGCCAGGGCGCGATGCGGTGTTCTCAAATGTGAATTAATTATGACCAGCAGCTACCATACAGTAGGTTAATGACTCTTGAACAGACCTCAGTTAAAGTAATTTAGACTATTAAGAATTCATAATTGTAATATTTCACCTCTGGCTGGCAGCAGCTTTGCTCAACACTCATTGTAATTTGGCCGATTAACAATTAGTACTTGCAATATTTCACCTTGACCCGAAATGGCGTAGTTAAATGAGTCAGAGCCAGTCATGGAAGGTTTTATGGTGGTTTTGTTTGGCAGTCTAATCCGGATCTTGGAAATGTAACTCCTTATGGTTTGTAGAACCTTCAAATTTAAAAATAGAACAGTCAAATCTAAAAGTTACATTTGAAAACTTTTAAAATAAATTATCTTTTAATACAGGCCAGCTAATGTGGATCATGCACTATATTTTATGCCATTCTGGATGGGACCGAGTTTGTTTATTTCAGTTCATGGGCTGTTTCCTTTCCGCCTCAGTCAGTAGACGACAGCACAGGAAGCTGATTGGTGTTGTTTGCTACCACGGCAGTATGTGTGATGACATCTCCCTTGTCAGTCATGTTTTGCAGGCTCAGAGGATAGTGTATGTGTTTGTGTGTGTACGTGTGCATATGTGAGATATAAAACACTACTGACACTTTGAGGGTGGGGACAGCATGCTATTTAGAGCAAACATGACTGTAGTGAGAGGCAGGATGCAGTCGGAATGAACGAACACGTGGGAAAACCAACACTGATTTCTGTGCTCATGGAGGTATTAGGCTGAATATGGCTCAAAAATGACAAAAAAGCACTATAAACATAGTTCATTTAAGTAGTATTTGTGCATATATGTTTCCTATGATATTATATCATAATTTCATTTATTTTATCAGCTTTTGGAACCGGCTAGTATCCACCATACTGTAATATTAAACCTCAGCCTTTATAAAGAACTTGTATATGTTTCACACCATCATTTTTTTTCTCCCATTATTTTCCAATAGTGTCAGATGTTGTGATGTGAATGGTATTCAGGAAAGCTTCTGACCTTGGATGCTCCTCTAATGGATGGGGAAAGTAACTAAATATTGAAGCTATCGTCTTGAAAGCAAATCAAAACAAGAACACCCAGACAGGCAGGTGTAATAAAAGTCTCAGAAGTGAGAAAAGTAGAATTCTCCCTGAATAAACTATGGAGCAGCCAGGGCTGTTATATATATATTTTAAAATTTATATTGAAGCACTAATGTTAAAGAGTAAACAGTGTGCCTGTGAACTTTGTATTACAGCACCTTTCGTAACTTGCAACTTACTGCCACCTTACAATACTTAGTATTTTTTTATTTGCAAGTCAATTTGTGTAAATTAATAATTGCTAATATGCCTATAATATAATATAACAGACAGTATTTGGCCATTTTGAAATTATTGGTCAATAGCTATGCCTACTTGAGTGATAAACAGAAGTATTAGCTCTTCATTGTTCTACCAACAGCCTTTTGTGTTTTAAAATATTAAATAAATAATTGTATTTATTTATTTATTTATTTTGGTAAATATTAAAGTTACTTTAAGTTCACTGTACAGTATGTGTATGTATTGATTTATTTATAAGGAAATATTACTTTAAGTTCAATTAAGTTCAGCATACAATATCTGATTGTCTTAAATATAATAATAAATATAACTTATCTATTTGAATGTCTTTGAATTATATAACAAACCAAGTGTCATTTATCTTAAAAAAATAAATAAATTTGACACTTGGTTTGATATCTATAGGGCCCTATGAAATCCTTTTTATTTTTTCCCAAGTTCCATTTGATCTTTTTCCAAATTCCATATATTTTTCAGTTTTAATTTTTCTAGATTTTGTTTTTTCTGTTTTAATTTTTCTATACTCTGTTTTAATGGTTAAATTTGATTTTTATTAATCAAAAATGTCTAATTAATTGAAATAATAAAACTTACAATATTAAAAAGCAATTCATTAAAAGTGTAACAAAATTTTTTTAAGGCCCTATGAAATATTTATTATTTTTTACAAACTTGTGTTTTCCATTAATTTTCTGGATTCCATTTTAATGGTTTAATTAAATATTAATAATCAAAAGCATCTCTAATTAATTGATTTTATAAAAAAATATATTATTTTATTTATTTATTTATTTTAATTTTTTTCCAGAAGTATTGTGTTGTGTGTTTACATTTTTCTGCTAAATAAATTCTGGTTTAATAATAATTTTATTAGAAGTAGTAGTACTATCATTACATTAGGTACTAACAGTTTAACAGTTTCTTCATGTTAAACCAAACTTTTATTTTGATGCTATTTTATTGTTGCTGTGAAGACCTTAAGATTTCTGTTTGCATATGATATGACAATAGTTTTACTCAAAATAAACTGTAAAATATATTGAGGCGGTAGAGGCTGAAAACACCGTGAGTGTCACGCATGCTTCAGTATGTGTGTAGTAAACCAAACCACGCGTCTGCACCATTCATTCACACACAGAAACGCAGAACACAGGATTCATATTTAAATAGTATTTTGCGGCTTAATATTCACAGACACTAGTTCAAATCGTGTTTTGATTTAAGTGTACTGACCTACTTCTGATGTATCCATCCAAAATTTGGCAAATTCCGTGACATTCCACATTATACAGTAAATTCCGCTTTTATGACTGAATTCTGCGATTCCGTCTGCATTTTCCACATTACGGGAATCATAGGGCACTAGATATCTTATTTAATGCAAGGAAATTCATACATTTCAAGTGTGATTTAAGATTTCATTGTATATATTGAAATTATTGTGGCCATAGTTTACTTTGCTAGTTTCCTAGTTATTTGGCATTGACATTATCCATTGAAAGTCCATATAAAATAGCTGCTTGTCATAATTAAACATCATCGATTTGCTAAATTATCATAAATTAGAAATTGCACCTATAAAAGCAAACATACTTGTATGTATCTGCATACAATTCATGGACTGAAAGTCTACATAAACCCAGCTCTTTTTGCCTTTCTCCAGACTTAGTGCCATTTCTGAAATGCCGTAATAGCAGTATTCCTCACCTTTACTTTCATCCACCATTTGCCAAGAGCTTGTCAAACGGTGACAGCGACTCTATTAGTTTCAGGGTGTTGCTCTTTTTCACAACAACTGAAATGTAATAACATTCAGAGACCACTGACTGAGATAGGTGCGTGATTCCTCAAGGGAGGACCATTGATCAGGGGCAGCCATTAATGGTGCAATGTAGAGATGGATGGTGTTGGACAGAGGTTCATTTGAGCCCTTGGCTGATGTGTTCTGAATCTGTCAGCTACAGCAATCTGTCACCAAACCTTTGGCTTGACCACTATGTGCACCCTGGTGTCTGGGAAAGGATACAGCAGGGGAAAGAAAGAGTGCCAGGGAGATCTTTCAAATGGATACCGCTATGATGAATGATATTTACAGAGGGAGAATGGTAAGCAATGATCTGTGGAGTATTTTGGAATCACTATCCCTGCCTCATTAAGCGGTGCGGTTACGTGTTGACCCAGATTGCGAATATAATGTTTCTCAAACTGTTTAAGCATTCATGTAAATACAGATTTGTTGATTATCGCAGTATGGTGATCTCGCATATTAGGAAAAAGATCGCTAATTTGTTTTTAAAGAGAAACAATGCCAACGGAAAACTCCGGTTGTGTTAAATGATAATGATGCCACTGGTGATGTCTCAAGGCATCATCAGCGAAAATGGATTTATTAATAATGTTGACTTGCGCTTAAAGGGGTGTAATGTTTATTTGCAGAAGGCTGTCTGGGAAATGAAATGACTGTACCTTGAATTTGTTATTAGCAAAAATATTAAAAATATGCGCTGGGACAATAGAGGGTCAGTCGAAGGCCATAGTTTTTCTGAAGATGAAAAACAGGGAAATTTACCTATTTTATAATGTAGATTTTGGTCTGTCATGCTATTGTTAAAAAGCTTCTTTTTTTAAATAAATAAATAATAATAATTAATTATAAATAAATAGGTTAAATAGCTAAATAAATGTTCTATTCACGTTTTTTATTACATAACTCAAGATATGAATTCATATACAATTTTGAAAAAATACAATTGCAAGTCAATTGCAAGTCATACAATATGAATTTTTTTTTATATTTTTTATGTTATTTAACCTTTCTGTGTGACAGTTCATATAGTGAAATCCATTATTTTATGTATTATTAAAATTTAATGATTTATTATTATTGTTATTATTAGCTATTTTTCTCTCTCCCTCACAGGTTAGATTTTCTTTATTTATTTTTTATTATTAAATTATTTTTAATTTAAAATTGTGACATTTTATCTAATTTTATATACAATTTATATATTTTATATTCAAATTTATATTATTTTATACATATATTATACATTTACATTTATGAATTAAATAACGTTATATATTAAATAATGAATAATATATTCAATTATATAAATAAATAATTAAATTATAATATATTAAATCTCACCTGTGAGGGGGAAAAATAATTAAAATTTGGGCCAACATAGCCAAAGACTCCTAAACTAGACAACTAGCACACAGCACACTACAGTTCCTATACCATCAAAAGCAAACCGTTATCATTTTCAAGTACTCGTGTGTTTCTATTGTGTGCTTTTCTATTTCTGTTTACACCAGCATGAGGTTTTGGACCTCTGCCCAGACTCGCTCCTGTTTTGGGAGTGTTGACTTCATATTAGCCTTCGCTAACCACAGAGGTACTTTAGCTGTGTTTGTGTGTTGTTGTTGTTTTCCAGCAGAACCTGAACGGCCATATCTTACAGGCGCAAATTTGCTGTCATCGCCCCAGCCCAGGCTTTTCACGGCTCGCTGGTTATCAGAGTGCGTCTTGTGTCAAGGAAAAACACAGTGTATTTGTGTCAAAGATCTGACCCGGTAAAGAACATTTGATGTGACATCTATTCATTAAGACTTTTTAGAGCCCCTCTCGCCCCTCCCCGCACCCAAACACCTCTGATCAGGTAACCAGTGCGGCGTCGAGACGCAGCGTTTGATCTTCCATTTCTGCAGCCCGCAGATGGCTAGCTCTCCTATCGCCTCATAACAATTTCATAAGTGACTTGCTGTAAATTGCCATGGCGATGGTATGGTAATTGGGTTGCCACTCTGCTTCACTTTCTCTCTGGTCAAAGAAAAAAAAAAAGGAGAGAAGCATTTCTCTTTCTTTTCGCTGCAGTCACACTGAGTAATAAGTGTTAGGACAGACGGAGTGAAAGTGAGCTTGATCACAGAGTAGAGGAAAAAGAGTGCACTCATTTCCTGCTGCGCAACTTGGAGAATGTGCTAGTAATGTGCTACTCGATGTAGTTTACTGAATGGCATTTGCTGTACTGCCTCTACTGACCATCCATAATCATCTACAAATGTAGTTTCACTTATTTTTATCGATTGTTGAAGTTTGATGCTTTGATGGACCTTCGCACTAAAATTAAGTCTACAGGTGTAGGTTAGATGGGAAATTGCCGTGTGTTGTGTGTATGTTTGTGTGTGTGTGTGTGTGTGTGTACACTGCCCTTGAAAAGTCTGGGGTTGGTAGAATTTTTATAATTATTTTTTTCCACCAAGGCTGCCTTCATTTGATCAAAAAATAAAGTAAAAACAGCAAAACTGTAAAAAAAAAAAAATATTACAATTTATAAAGAATATAAAATGTAATTTATTCCTATGATGGCAAAGCTGAATTTCCAGTATCATTACTGAATGGATCATGTGACACTGCAGTGCTGAATAAAAGTATTTTTCTGTCCAAAGGATAATACAGGGTTCGTACAAGGTGCTTGAAGTGCTTGAAGTACTTGAATTTGACTTTTTCAAATTTAAGTCCTGGAAAACCCTTGAAAACAGCCATATTTATGAAAAGGTACTTGAAAAGTACTTGAACGTTTAAAAGGCAGTATATATGAAATTGGTGTTAATTTTTGTTTTCGACAAAAACAATCTCATCAGCAGCTCCGTCCACAAACTCTTCCTCAGCATAATGCTGTGAGTTTGCTCATCTGGGAAAACAGTGTGCGTTATCTCACTAGATTTATAAAGTAAATCTTTTAGAAACCCATGCCAGAACAGGAGAATACATCAACATTTTTCTATATGCGATTTGTTGTACATCACGATTTCAAAATAAAAGTTTAAACCCTCGCTCTGAGTTTGTGTGTGACTAAATATTAAAATTATATGGATTTAAACGTCATTGAATCACGCTGTAAAGTGAAACATCACTAGGCTGCAGGTATTTGTTATATACTTATAATACTTAATGTACTTAAGTTGGTTATGTTCATTATTATGTAGTATAGGTGTATTACTTTATGTATTTTAACAGTGTTGTTCAGTAAAACCATGTGATTACTTGGTTTTGATACTTTATTCAAACCAATTTTTATTGTCTCATCGTTCGTTTAATATATATATATATATATATATATATATATATATATATATATGTAGTCATACTAAAGCCTGTTTCTCACTTAGGTCTATTTTTATTACTTAAAAATATCAGATTACTCAATTGTCAAAATAATCAGTAGATTACTTGATTACCAAAATAATTGTTAGTTACGGCTTTAGATTAGTTAAAATATTTCAAAATACTACTACATTGTTTTGCGGAGCTTAGCGTCTTGCTTTTTGTGATTAAAAGACAAATATTTTGTCTTTGAAAATTTCTTAAAAATAATATTAAAATATTGTCTCGTTCTAGTGAACTAAGTATCTTTATTTTGTCTCATCTTGCAAGCTAAATGTATTGTCACACCCCTAGTGTCCATGAACGTGATACAGTTCATAATTTTCCAAGTGTATGATGAGGCTTTTACTCTTCAGGTTAATCATATATTCATGAAAAAAATCACTTTGAATTAGGAAATTGATAACTTTGCCATAGTATCCTTTCAAATGTTAAAGTTGCCACAGCCATTGCATGCTTCGCATGTGCTGCATATTATTTGTACCGTTTTGTTTTATTCATTTATTTATTAGAATTTGAAAGATAATAATGTTATTGTGATCTCTGATTTTAGTCCTTGAAAACCAAAAAAGTAGTGCTTGAAAAGTCCTTGAAAGTCCTGGAATTTCATTTTGCAGTTTCTGTACGAACCTTGATAATAATAATAAAAGGATAATAATAATAATGTATGTTATTATTATTATTATTATTATTATTATTATGTGTTATTTTTATTTTCATGTGGTTCAACAGGAAATAGTAGCGTTCACAGGTAAACGAACATACTTGTTTATTTAAATTACTTAAAAAGTTCAAAAGCATAAATGCATTTAAAAAATATTCTATATTTATTTTATAGATGATGATGATTGTAATAATAATAATAATAATAATAATGTGCGTTATTATTATTATTCTGTAATATTCTGCAATATTTATTAATGTGGTTTTAATTACTTAAAATGCATATAATTAACAGTTAAATACAGCTCAAAAACATAAATACATTTAAAAATATATTTTCTATATTTATTTTATATATGATGATGATGATGATTGTTGTTGTTATTATAATTAATAGTAATAATAATAATATATTATTTTTTATTAGTTTACTTTTGTATCAATCTTATAATTTTGTACCAATACTTTGATTTTGATTATTGTGTTGCAGCTCTGGGTTTTTACTGCTAAGCGCAGCACACGTGTGAATAGTGTGACTTCTGTGTTCTTTTTAGATTTTTTCCCTTTTTTTTTTTTTAGCAAAGGTGTTCTGTGGATGTGCTCGTGTGCTCTGGTTAGTGCACCATTAATGAATACTTCATGATGTTATTTAACTCTCGGATGACTAAATCAATATTACCCTTCCTTCTTCATTGAGCATAGAACATTCATGGAGAAACAGATGGTTCTTTACAGCCGTGAAGAGTCAGTCCATCTTGGACGTATCAGACTCCTTACATCATGCAACGCATACACACACACACACACACACACACACACACACACACACACACACACACACCATCCCTGCTCCATTGAACCGGTGAGGCTGATATTGCCTGTCAAGCGCCTTGGGTTGGAGAGACTACCAAGACTCTGGCGATGAATGTGTGTTTGGTTCCAGAATGAACCTACCCACTTCATGAATGCTTTAATGAATGCTGTTAAGCATGTTGCAGGACAGGTTTCTACCAAGTCAGTATTTGGATGCATCAGCCTTACTTCGAAATGTCGCTGCATTTGAAAGAAGTTTCTGCTTCTGTCTTCTTTTTGAAAAATAAACACTAAATTATATAATGCAATGACATTTAACATTTTTACATGGTTTAGTACTTTTTTGTGCCACTATATAATGTGATACAGGATCAAATCTGCTCTCCAATGGTTTATTTTTGTTCTTGTTTAAACAGACACTGTCACGGTAGTTATTAGTTTTGAGGCTGCAAACAGAGCTTTGCGTTTGAAACGTATGAGAGGAGTTAACAGATATGAAGAGGCTTTGTTATTGCTCATGAGTAATTGTTGCCTGTCACATGAAACGAAAGCAGACTGTACCGATAAGGACATCCCTTTATGCTTTTGTTTAGCATGGCAACATAATAACTGTTTTGATGTGTCCTCGGCTAATGACGGTTTAATCATTTGTTTACTGTGAGGTATATGGTGATATTTAGTCATCCTTCGCTTTAACGGTTAAGCACCTCACTCTTATTTTATTTCATCCAGCGTCTCCATCACAGTGTTTCTGGGTGGAAAAACAACCTTTGAATAGCAGTTTTGTGAACACAAAGTCTGTCATCACAAAGTCTCTTGCACCAAAGCAGAGGGTGGCTGTGTTATGCTAATTCAATAGGAGCTTAGTAGGAACATTTTATATGTTTTCTCTCCTTTTTTGTTATTCATCAATATGTTCGCTGACTATTTGTGGAAAAAGAGCCGCTCGGCTCCAAAAAAGCCAATCAATGACAGACTGAAAAAGCACAGAAGTAAGGCATAAGGGGAAAAAATGCCTGCTTAATGCTCATACTTGCATCTGAGGCAGCAATCTGTTCTGTTTTATTTTTAAAATGGCCTTTACCCTTGTGGAGAATGTCACACATCCCAATGTTAGATGATTTTACCCTTCAACTCGCATTAATGAGAAACTGCATGGAGACTCTTAGATCCTAACCACATCTGACAAGTGCCAGCAACATTTGCAAATCCTGTGAAATAACCATATGTTTGTCATTGCTTGAAAGAATTTTTGGACTGTTGGAAAAACCATATGTTTGGTTTTTTAGCTTTATTGTATTTGGAAAGGTATTTGATATTTGTAAGCAAAAGTATCTGGAGAATTTTTCCACACTTAAAATATTATGAGTATCAATGCATTAGATAAAATAAAAGTTACTTTTAAAGTAAGTCATAAAATAGGAGGTTATTAGATTTAAATTAATACCATGCAAAAGTTTGGTGTCAGTAAGATTAAAAAAAAAGAGAAATTAATATTTCTATTCATCAAGAACTCATTAATTTGATCAAAAGGGACCGTAAAGAGATCATTTCTATTTCAAATAAATGCCGTTCTTTCTCTTCTATTCATCAAAGAATCCTTAAAAAAAAATGTCAAGGTTTGCACAAAAATATTAACAGTGAAACTCTTTTCAACATTGATAATAATAAGAAATGTTTCTTGAGCAGCAAATCAGCATATTAGAATGATTTCTGAAGGATCATGTGACACTGAAGACTGGAGTAATGATGCTGAAAATTCAGCTTTGTATCATAGGAATAAATTATATTTTAAAATATATTAAAAGAGAACACAGATGTTTTAAATTGTAATAATATTTCACATTTTTAGCTTTTTTTACTGTGTTTTGCCTTGGTGAGCATGAGACTACACACACACACACACACACACACACACACACACACACATATATGTATTTGTTTTACACACATGTAAAAATAATTTTTACAAAAACATAATATATATCAATTATATAGATTCTCATTTATTTGCCTACTGTCATGTAGCATAACACAAACTAGTTTTGATGCATTTATCATCCATCTTGTTCATCCATATCTTCACAGTCTTCACTGGGATGATGGTGCTTGTCAATGTGGGATCAATGGATGTGATTGTGGTGTTGAAAGCAGTGCCTAAGAGCCGTGCCAGCTCCCATTACTGTTAGCGCCCCCTCCTGCTGCTGAGGCAGACGTTCCCTGACTCTGCCAGACGACCAGCCTGCACACCTTAAGTGAAACATATCGATCGCAGCTATTGCAAGTCCATGGAAATTTTGCACGGATGTCCAGAGAAAGACACAACACCTTCTTAGAAAAGGTCTCACATCAGTCGAGTGTACAGAGCCAAGAAGTAGCTGTTTAATTCTCTTTGTTGGTCCTCGGGCACCTTGCTAAACACTGCCCACTTAATCTTCACAGGAGCCGATCGCTCACGTACACACACATACTGCCTATAGATTTGGTTGGCTTGTTTATGACCTTGGTGAAAGGGTTATGGTTTAATCAGTAGTTCGCACTGTTTCTCCAGGCCCTGCCAACCAATTCCTGCAGCGTAATGAAGGCTGCTACCCTGAGAGAAGCTTTTCCACAGCAGGTCAAGGGCTGATATGGAATCAGGTGCTCCTGTGTTGGTACTGATCTCTGTGGCTGTGCCAAAAACATTCTGTTCCAGGAACACGACACTTTCTTTGTCTTGCGAATTTGATTTGATTTTGGCGTGACCTCGAGTCCAGGAACAGATTTTGATCAGTGGCAAACATAGAAACGGTTAATTTTCACTGCCAGAATTAAAAGCTTTTGAGTTTTCACAGAAGCTCTTGAGTGCATAGATAATATCATTTACATTTATTCATTTGGCAGACACTTTTAACCAAAGCAACCTGCAGTTCACTTGAGGTACATAAGTATGCGTGTACTTAGGAACTGAATCCATGACATTGCTGGAGTGATTTTCTTCTTCTTCTTCTTAAAACCTTGCTGTGCCCATTATTTACAATGGCTTTTAAGAACAGTTTGAATTATTAATTTTAGGATTTTTTATTTCTTATTTTTAAGAAATTACTTTCTTTTTATACTTATTTTTAAAGATTTCTTAATTTGTGAAAAATTCCAAAATAGGATTAAGGAATCCAAAAAACCTATTTGTTATTTTTTACACATTTTTCAAAATATTCAAATTCAAAATATGTATGTTGTTGTATTTATTCATTTTAAAATTATTATATGAATATAGAAATATGCAAAATAAATATAAATTTTATCCATGTGCTTTTACTTATCTTTAAATTAAACTGTGTGATATTATATGTATTGACTTTATATCGGCCACCCTACTCAGATATTGGCATTAGCATCCAAAAATCACTAGTTAAGAAGAATTTTATTGTTAAAACAGTTTTGTGAATCCAACCCCCGGTTTTTATTACTTTATGGCTAGTTTTTGTCAATATTCGGTTTTAAGTGTAATCATAAGTCATCCATCCAGGAGCAGTGAATGGCTCTCTGTTTTCTACTTCTCCGTCAACTCTGAGAAAATGAAATCAGTATTATTGCATATTTTTAATGTAATCATTTAATGGCTAATTTACAGTATGAATAGCTAAATTACAGAATATTATGAATATATCATGCCAGTAAATGGATGCAAATGTTTATTTATTTATTTATTTTCATTTTTTGTGTAATTTTTTAACTAGACTTTTTAATGCTCAAACCTTTTTTCACATTGCTGCTCTACCATTTAAGCCAAACTCATATCATGTTAAACTCCAGCTTGTGAAGTAACCCATCCCAGTTTGTTTCTGTTATAGATTTTTACAAGCACTGTGCGGTTTGAAGGTACACAAATAAAGGCGGTAATGCACATTGAATGAGTCAAAGCAATCATTTTCTATAAGCTGTTGGAACAAACTCCAGCATTGAATATTCAATTTGCATCCGCTCAAACTTTTTGAAATTAACTTTGGCCCTGCAGTGTTTTCGGGCTGAGAGATAATCACACAAAGGGGGTTCAGCCCTTCACCCGCCGGCGTTTGCTTTGGTAAATCTCTGTTTTTCTTTTCCAAGCCCACAATCGGCCTGCCGCTCGACAGAGCCTTTTGTGTGCATGTTAAAGGCTCTTTATTGATTGGAGGCAAAATGTTTTTAATGTTGTTGATGAGATTTTGAGATTGGCCAGCTAATGGGAAAATGGAGGCCCCTTTTTCAATCAATTTTAACTCAAGTCTTAAACTGAAAATCTTTACCAATGCAATTAAGGCTGATTTGAAAGGTACACTAAAACTTTCAAGATGTTTTTTTACTCTTTTCTTTTTTAAACTCCTCAATTTAGAGCTTCAAAATTATGTGTGTGAATACACGCTTTTATATGCTAAGTAACGTTCCTCCCCGCTGTTGTTCAGTCATAGGTGAAGGATAAACAAAACAAAATGGGAATAAATAATTTGCCTGAAAGACCCTTCTAGGTGCATAAAAGTCCATGATTATCAATTAACCGTTTTACTTGTAATTACTAAAGTGAATCATAAAACCCAACCCGTTGATCACAGGGAGTGTTTTCTTCTGATTTCTGACCTGAGACAAATCAAACTGCTTGCATTAGCATTAATTACATTGTACGCTACCTCCACGTCAACAAATTCATTTCCATTGCAGCCACTGGCAGCAACAGAATATGCATTAGTGCCTCATCGTTTCCTTTGTCGGCGAGGAGAGTTTGAAACAGCTGGCTGATTTTAATAGACTCTGTGTCCTTGTTGTTTTTCCTCAGTGCACGTCAAAGCAGGAACCTGTGAGGTCATTGCAGCCCACCGCTGCTGTAACAAGAACAAAATCGAAGAGCGCTCCCAAACTGTCAAGTGTTCTTGCTTCCCTGGGCAAGTTGCTGGGACAACAAGAGCGGCTCCTTCCTGTGTGGACGGTAAAACGTTTGTGTGTGTGTGTGTGTGTGGTTTCTGCTGTGTGATTCTCTTAAGCAAAGTAGTTTATTATTTATGTTATAGTTGATGGAGAGATAAAATATTAGAATTTTATATTATATTTTCAGTATAAAAAGCGTTAAAAATGCATTTTTTTAGCATTAAAAAACACACACATGCAGAAATATAATGTAAAAGAACAAATATTTCTAGGTCACTAATTAAGCAAGTTTGTGATTATTCACTTTGAACTCCATTCACCTTATATACTCATTGGTTTTCTGAAAATACCATTTGTAATAAATATCTGAATTAAATTAGAAAATGATATATAATGTATGGCGGAATATTAATAATGCTTTCTCTTTATACATAGCATTAACATTACATTTTACATTATATAGATTCATATAGATATAAATGGTAGTGGATGATTACAAAAAAAAAAAAAAGATGTGGTGGTACGGTGATGTTTTCAATAAACATAAAGGAATACCATACTACTGTAATGTTACATGTCTAAAAACATGGTAGTACCATGGTATAATTTACAGTAGAACACAGTAGAAAATACACATGAAGTAACTTGTTGCTTTTGCCTGTTTTATTATTTTAAGAATTATTGCTCCTAAATTAAACCATCATTTTAAAGTAGGCTGTCCAATTTTAAAGTCTAGCCACCCCTCTTTATCTCAGTCTCATCTCTCTGGGCTGTCACTTCTGAGTCAGTGTCCGTTTGAGTGTGACACCGTCATCCTGCTGTTCGTTCGAGTGCAGCGTGGGCTGCTTGTCTAATAACATGTCAGCGGCCCCCTCACTGGACAGGTCAATCGATCTTGATCTTCTTTTCTGGCCTCTAATGCATCTGACAGGTGCTGCCACCCCCTGCTGAGCACCGAGACCACAGCGCATGATTCTACCTGCTGTATGAGGACAAAAGCCACTACACTTAAGACTGAAAGACACTTGACCTCTCTACACTGTCTTTATGCTGTAGATTGTGTGTACATACCGTGGGTTGTAAAAGTCTGAGACAACATTGGAAATCTGGGATTTTTTTTCATGTCTTTTCACGTATTTATTGATAATGTAATTTGTATCAGTAAAAAATAAATAAAATAAATAAATAAAATAAAATAAAATAAAATAAAATAAATTATATATATATATATATATATATATATATATATAAAATATCAAATGGAAAAAAAATGCTAAATTGAAATTTCACTAGTGGTCTCAGACTTTTGGACCCCAAAAACACAATCCAAATTTTCAAAGAAGCACTTGTAGAAAATCTACAAATCTAACCATGTTAATTATAGTTGCTGTATTAAATATACTTGTTATTACTTTAAAATTATATATAAAAAAATAATAGTACGAGAATATCATTGGTGGCCAATTACCACCGTTTAATCATAGTAAAAATAACTGTTATTTTAGTAGTTTTTTAAGAGTGTATACAGATTATGTATACAACTATACATGTATGTCTAAATTTTAAAAACGTTACAAAATAAGCAGGTTTGCACGTTTTGTGGCACTTTTAATGTACTACAGTGCTTCACATTGTAAGTGCAAAGCTGTACCAGGTGCGCTACTGAGCAAGTTCACGACATTAGAAAAGCCATACATATGGACCTGGTCATGTCATGCAAACCTCAAAATGTATTAGTTTACAAATCATGCGGTATGGTGCACCATTTTGAGGTCATAACTTAATATTGTGCAAGAAATCATGTGCAATGAATCTATTAAATCTATATTATACGTCATAAACTTTACGATTAATCTGCCCCATAATAATAATTCATGTGAAAATGAATAAAAGTTGTTGGTGTTTTAATGCTATTAGTGTTCATATTAGCTGGAAGCTGCAGTGAATTTTATGTATGGGTGCCTTTTTGGAAAAGTAGGTAGAGGCATGTTTTTCCATTGAGCCTAAAAGTTTATTTTATCATATAGCTGGATTCAGCTGATAGATGTGGACTCAAAGCCACAAACTTTGATTTTGATATCCTGCAATCTTAAAAAGTTTATAGCTCCTTCCTCTCTGCCCCATATTAAAAGTTGAGGCCTCAAGCTTGACAATGTCTTCCTTCCACTTCTCAATTCCCCTTAACCCTCAACATTGTGCCAATCCCCCAGACCACAACTCTTGTCATCTTGACATGAAGGAAGAACTTTATCCCGAAAGACATACAGTGAGCGTCGAGCCCACATCGGGTTGATGGATTCAAACCGTCAGCTTTGAATCAAAGACCTCCTCCCTGACTAGCCTCATTGTTTTCGAGAGAAAGAGATGTAAAGACATAGTTTCATTTCTTTTGACACTGGACGTGAGTGAGATCTTCTGAGGTTTTCTTCTCCTCTCAGTCTTCATTGCTGCATCCTTCAAAATCTTGGGCATGTTTCTTTCCCATTTTGGCCGTTCCCACAGAGTGAGTGGAGTGTTGAGATTCTCTCTTGTTTCTGTCTTTCTCTCCATCTGTGCAGCTTCTATAGTAGCACAGAAGTGGTGGTGTCAGATGCAGCCGTGTATGGAGGGCGAGGAGTGTAAGGTGTTGCCGGATCTAAAAGGTTGGAGCTGCAGTACGGGAAACAAAGTAAAGACGACCAAGGTGAGTGGGAGCCCATCCAATAACAGCACAGTCCTATAGCCATCATACTAATGTCAATACCAGCTTGAGAAATGTTCCAAAATATCTCTAACAACAGTCGGACTGTACAACAATAATTCAAATAAAGTGGGCTAATGCATATATATCTATATACATGTATATAGATCTATCTATCTATCTATCTATCTGAAGAGTTTATTTGCAAAAACCGATAAACGCCACTTTAAAAAAAAGAGCTGATTGCCGTGCACTATTCTCCACATATAGCGCGATCTGAACCCTAAACAAGTATTGTCCACTTTCAAGGCATCGCGAGTTCAGGTTTTTCTGCAAAAGCTGATAAGCGCCATTGCTGTTTGTGAACAGAAGCCGATAAATCCATTTTAGCGAATCAGCTTGCTGTATTCAGGTCAGGTGACAAGGCTATATATATATATATATATATATATATATATATATATATGTGTGTGTGTGTACAGTATGTATGTATATATATTTAAAATATAAAATATTAATATAATATATTAATTATATTTAAATATTCATATATGAAAATAAAATATTAATATTAAAATATTTTATTTGATTTTTAAAAGAATTTGAAAATTGGACAAATATAAATAAAGAATTTGAAATTTGGACAAATATCATCTGAACAGTATTCAGTATGATAATATTATAACAATATTATAATATATACCCCACATTTATACAACTAAATACTAAAAACTTTTTTTTTAAATAAAAAAAAGTTTATCCTAATAATTATAATAATATAAATATATTATAGGAAATATACTGATCATTTTAAATTGGATAAATATCATCTGATATCTGAAATTAAAAGCCTTTTGCTAACTAGTATAGAGTCATTGCGTTCATTCTTCCTCAGAATGCACTAGCTTTCTGCTTTCCTCGACTGTCATGCTTTCAGCTTGTTAGTGGTTCCTGCATTTGACACTGTCTTTAAATAAAACGCAATCTGAGACCTTAGACAACATTTATTGTGCAACAAAAGCCCAGACAAAAGAAACACAATGTGGCATTGCATTTAGGAAAGTCAGCACAGGGCAATGATGCGCTTCCACAGGTTAATGTGAGTTATTGTTTTTATGTTTGCCGCCGCATGTTTGCGAGCCGCTGTGTATGTTCGGTTGACATGCAGGGCTTGTAGCCATCCATCAGACTGAGAAGTTTGACTCACCAAATGCCTGTGCTTCAGTCGAGTCCTCCATTATTCATGGGGCAGAGGGGCCTGCGTGAGGCAGACCTTTTTTTACTTTAGCCCTGTTAATAATTCATGCAGCTGCACTCACGTCAACAGCAGGCAGACCTCTGAGGTTTTGGGAGCTTCTCTCAAACCTGGGCTTGATTTTTGGGGCCCTCCAGGCCACTGTCCGTGGATGTGGACATGCAGTATAACCGCAGGAAGAGATCCCAGAAATGATGAGGGCATGATAGGATGGTTTAATCTGAGGTCTGATCTCTCTGATCATTACTTTGAACTTTGCACCACATCCCTTGATTGAATTAAATTGGACATATAATGCATTTTTTGCCATGTTCTGAAGTGCTAATTATGATTTATCTTTTTAAAATATATACTCAGGATTATAAATTGTGGTTGACAGTGGTTTGTTCTGGAAAAAAAAGTGACTAGAATTGTTGCGATACTGAACTTTCAACAGTCTATAACAATAAAAATGAAATTTCAAATTCTTAAAACCACAGCAAAATGAAGATACAAACAAATTTGTAAATGAGGGGGAAAAAAGGGGGAAAAAGGAAAAAAGTAATGAAATATAATATGCACTAACGTAGTTTGGGTCCAGTACAATTTTTAAGAAGTTTATACTTTTATTCAGCATGGATGCATTGCATTTTTCAAAAGTGACAGTAAAGACATAGTATTTCAAAAGTTTTCGATTTCAAATAAATCATATTTATTGAAATTTCTAATCTTTATAATGTATCACAGTTTCCACAAAAAATTAAGCAGAACAGTTGTTTCTAACATTGATGATAATAAATGATTTTTGAGCCTGAAATCAGCAAATTACAATGATTTCTGAAGGATCATGTGACACTGAAGACTAGAGTAATGATGCTGAAAATTCAGCTTTGTATCATAGAAATAAATTATATTTTAAAATATATTCAAATACAGAAACTGTTATTTTAAATTGTAATAATATTTCACAATATTCCTTAATTTTTATTAAATAAATGCAGTCTTGTTAAGCATAAGAGACTTCTTTAAAAAAAACATAAAAAATGGTACTGACCCTAAACTTACCCTAAATACTAAACGGTAGTGTAATACAGTTTTTTTTATATTATTGTATTATATTAGCAAGTGCCAGCATTTAATACAATAGAATAAAGTTTTGTGCAACATGACATATTTTAATATACATTCAGGAATGTCCTGAGCTTTATATTCTCAGTAGGTCAGTCTGAACTTGTTTCTGTTGAATTGGCGGTCTAGTGAGTCCATGTCTGGACCAGAGAGGGAGGTAGGAAGTGTAGGAGACGGCCGCCAGGACACCTTCCACTTCCTCTGTGTGTCCTCCGGCTGCCTGCTGGCAGTGACCTGAAGGTGTAGATTACACTGGGCTTCCCTTAGCAGCCTGGCAGTCTGGCCTCATCCAGAACTATAGAGACCTGCCCTACCCTGGCCTCTGAACCCAGAGCCTTGCTTTTGTGTTTCAGAGCTGGAACAGGACCAGACTTGCATGCTAAACCCTCCCAGATCCAGAGGCGCTAGCGGTTCCGGTCCCTCAGTGTGCTGCTCTCTATTTTGGGCCACTGCCGCTGAGCTCATGCTGGTGGTGTAGTTAATGACACTTGTAGGTGACAATACAGTGTGCCTGTGAGAGCATGTGTCAGTCCCTGCACTAACACCTCATGCCTTAGAGGAAACTTCTAATAGAAGAATTTTCCATTTTTATAGTGCCGAAGGCCCACAATGATCAAGAGATAATTAATTAACACTCTGTGATTGTTGTCGTTGTGTTATGATGATATTTACTGAAGTGTTGTAATGTTTAGTCTACAATGATGACACCTCACATTAACATTTCAGTGGGTGAAATGAAATCGCTGTAGAAGTGGAACAAACAAATAAATAAAATTGTCATTATATAACAATTCGTAATATTTACAATAAGGGCTAGGCGATAAATTGATAACGATAAGCTTACTAGAGCAGATGCATTTACTACTGTTTTTCTTACAAATACCTAGAAATCATATAATTACATTTTTACTATGGTATTGAGGTGCTATATGTGTGGTTTTAACTAGTTATCATGATCTAAATGTATGCTACTATGGAAGACAAATGGTTAATTTTAATAAAACTCAAGCAGTCAGAATAATTACATTTCACCTTATAAAATTAAGTTTGTTACAATTTTTTACAGATCTTACTTTTTTCTATAATGAACATAAATTTACATCTGCATCAACTCAACTCAAGCTACTGTCAAATGTGCATTTCAAAGAGACAAAAAATATACTATTATTAATACTGCAGCTTGCACTGCAAACTGTGCTGAAGATACATGTCATCAAAGTTAGGCAACACAAACCTGTTCCATTATTTGAAACAATATCACTCATCAGAACATGCAGAAACTAAGAAATACATTTTTCTATTAAGGTATTTATTTATTTAGTTAAGGAAAAATGACTGGAAAAGTGTAAAGTTTAAAACCACAATTAACAGTCTGGTTTCTACAACTTTCACTTAGGAGCAAAAATCTGCCTTTAAACTTGAAAGAAATAAAAATTTGAACTGTATCGTCATAATTATCTATATCGACTAATATGAAACATTTTAGCGTGAATGATCGTTTTTTTGCCCATATTACCCAGACACATATAAAGCCAGTCTTCAGTAAATTTCCAGCCATTTATTTTATTTATTCAAATTATATATGTAAATGCTACTGTAAATTCACTTAAAATGGCTTATATATTATTTTCGTTGATTATGCAGTAAATTAAATACTTAACAAATGAATGTTGCATTACTTGACACTTTTTTTTTTCCAGAACTTGTTGGATGCAAAACAGTATCACAATATGTGACAGTTGAATTAAAACTATTATTATACATTATATTTTGACTCTAAATTATGACTGAATGAGCCTCATTCGTGTTGTAAAATATATCAATATATGAATATGCACACAAGATAATATAAACAATATATTAATGAATATATAAACCAAAGCTTTTTTCCCCCTATATGTTAATAATGTATATGAGTCCTGCACATGCAAATACTGTATCTACTGGTATAAATGGTATTGCAAAATCTCTGTGGTTTGATGCTGATTTTTATCCAGTCCAGTCCTGCTGAAATCATATGCAGACATGAAATGATAACTTGGACTCCTCTTTTTCAGGTCACACGATAGTCTGGGACCAATATACATTTGGGACTAGCAGGTTTTTTTTTTTTTTTTTTTTTTGATCAAAGCTATGGAAATGAAGATACATAGACTTCAAACTACTTCACAACTATTGGGATCAAGTTGTTGGACCTCAGTTGAATACTAATGTCACTTGGAATGGACCATTTAAACACATGGAATTTTTCTCTTTTTTTCACCCCTTCTGCTATTTTTCGCTCTGCTGAACTCCCGTCTTTGCTTTCTAACAGTGTCGGACAAGATCATGCACCATGTAAAGTGAATATTCCATAAAAATTAACATGTGGACCAGTTCAGAGACAATTCTGAGATTTCAGAACTATGGATTACATTTCCTTTTTGGAGCGAAAGTGGACTTGAAAGGTTGGTTTATTACTTGAATCATATGTTCCAGAGGCACTAATATTCAGTCCCCTATCCTTCGGTGCCAGTATTTTCTTTCTTCTACTATGGGCAGACTTTTTGATCAATGTGAAGTGTATGTTTTTTGGGTATGGTTTTGGGGGCACTCAGCTCCATTTTGTGCAAGAGCAAGAGGCAAGTATGATGCTAAGAATTACTGGTATTAATAATGGATGGAAAAGTTGAAGTGGTCTACTGGAGCAGTGAAAAAGATGATAGCAAAAAGATTTATTGTTTGTTTTTAAAAGCCTCAGTGGCCAATATTGAGTCAAAGTGTCAGTATTATCTCAAATAAAAGTATCTCTATGGGAAATCTCGTCCAATTGTAACTTTGAAGCATGATTACTCTGCCATCATAAAAGAGAAAGCGCATTTAAACGTAACATCCACCCACCAACAGAACAAAAAGAATAAACAATCAGACATCTTTCATTATCCGTCTGTCACGACGCATTCGCCAGCTTTGATAAAATCTTCAAGAGCATCAAGATGTCACATGACTATGCTAATGTCCGCATTGAAATTGACATGTAGCCTCTTTCTTTGATATACAGATTTATGTGCAGGCGCCACGTTATTAGCATTCAGTGAGTGAGTCACGTAGCGCTTTTGCAGCTGTCTCAGAACACTTCAGACTGACTTTCATAGGGCAGGGCTAATGCTATTAGCATAATACCATTTGCCAGCGATTTTGTCTGGCTAATTTACCATTAGCAATATCAACAGCAGAACAAGGAGGGGCACTGCGAGGTTAGTCAAGATGTCATTTACTTCGAGAAGTAAGTTACACAAAGGCTTGCTCCGAACATGTCATAAACATAATGTTCAGACACTGGAGCGTAATGATGGACTAATGTACTAATGTGTTTAGCTAATTGCAGACAGTGAGCAAGCTTTCAGCTGAAAGAATGTGTCATTAGCCAAGACTAGGAGATAAAAGCATTTAGGCTTGTATGTGTTGAGGCAGTTTTGAGTGCTTTGACTGTGTTTTCAGGCCATTGTACTACAGGTCATGGCATTGGGACAAAGGGTCAGTCTTCTGAAATGGAGATCTCAAAGACTTTTCTTGCCCTTGAATCACGGTAGGTGTTTGAAGTATTCATAACAGTGTTGTGGAGTGAATAACTAAAAGCAGTGATGCTAGAAAGGCAACAGCATTTTTAGTAGCGTGACATTAATTAAGTACTTTTTCTAAACAAATATTAGCCTTACAGCTGAACTGAGGCAGTAATGAAAAGATTCAGAAGTATGATTCTTTTTAGTGAATCAGTTCATTTGGTCATTTGATTCACCAATTCAGGTGCAGCATTTTACGTCTTTTTATTAATAGCTAAAATTTGCTGTTTGTCACAGTGTTTTTATTTTTTTCATTTTGGTATTAAAATAACTAGCATTATTCATGATTCATGAGCAAATTGTTCTTTTGAAGCAAATGTTTTTCAGTGAATCAGGACTGAATGATTCATTCTCAAAATGACCTGCACTAATATGTGTATTTTGTCACTTTCTGGGTGTGAGTGAGTGAGTTGCTGACTTGGAACCATCTTGATGATTCAGTCCAATTTCTGAATGAATCAGTCAATTTGGTTATGAGTTTGAGATTGCTACTGTTTTTTGTTCCTTATATACACTGATTGTCAAAATGATGTTCTGTCAGTGATATATCTACATTTATATTTTACATTTAGTCATTTAGCAGACACTTTTATCCAAAGCAACTTACAAAGTAGAGACAATCAGATCAACGAGAGAGCAACAAAATACAAGTGCTATGACAAGTCTCAGTTAGTCTAGCCCAGTGCACATAGCAAGGATTTATTTATTTATTTATTTTTAAATAAATACATAAATTAGATCCAAATGAGTGGAATGGAATAGGTAAGTGCTAGTATTAATTGGTCAGGTGGTGGTGAAAAAGATGTGTCTTTAGATGTTTTTTGAAAATGGCTAAAGACTCAGCTGCTCGGATTGAGATAGGCAGGTCGTTCCACCAGCTGGGGACAGTCCAGGAAAAGGTCTGTGAGAGTGATTTTGTGCCTCTTTGGGATGGCACCACAAGGCGTTGTTCACTAGCAGAACGCAAGCTTCTGGAGGGCGCGTAGGTCTGAACTAGCGAGTTTACTGTAGGCAGGGTTCCCACGGGTCCTTGAAATCCTTGAAAGTTTGTGAATCTGAAAAAACCATTTCAATGCCCTGGAAAGTTTTTGAAAATGAACATACATAGATAGAGGTCCTTGAAAGTGCTTGAATTTATTTTGTGCAGGAAGTTTTCAGGAAAAAAATTCCATATTATTCCCTCCGGTCCGCTAATGTGTTATTTCGCCAGCACTTGGTGGCCTATGCATATTAGCTTGCTTGATTTACGTTAGTTAACTTACTCGCAATTACGCGTTACGTTAAGTGTACTTTGTGTTGTACGTTGCCATGACGTTGACGCATTCACGAAACTACTACGAGGGTACCTCAACGTTTCACAGACACACCGAGAAACATTGCAAAAATAGTTTGAAACCGCTGAAACGTGATGCCTGGAAAATGCAAGTTTCAAGATATTTGGCTCACCAAAGATGATTACAAAGAATGGCTTGCAAGAGATAAAAACAATGTATCTTACAAGGTAACACAATGTAAACTTGCTCTCACTTGAAATGTGTCCCCACATTAACAGGGTGGCCGCGGGTCCTTAAAATGTCTTAAAGTTTTCCTAATAAAAGGCCTTAAAAAGTCTTAAATTCAGATTCGATGGGTCTTAATATTTTCGGTCCCCGCCCACTCTTAGTTACTGTTGCCATGACCGACAAACAGTGCCGCTCTCACACTACACTCATGTTCTCACGCTGTGAAAAACACATAGCAGAGCAAAGAGGAAACTGACAACACACCGACAGAGAAGACAGAGCAGGTTACTTCTGATATGAAACAAGGTCTCAGGACTCTCAGCTTTTAAATTTTGTCATTTTTAAAGAAATTAAAACATTAAATACCGTTTTGTGGCTCTTCAATGTGTCGTGACAGATCACTTTATTGCCTCAGTTCAAACACGTCTTTTCATATTTACTTAAAGCACGAAATGGACATGAATAAACATCCGAAAGTGTTTTATCTCAACCGCGGAACACACCATTTTTCAAGTTTAATTCACCGAAGTTAATCTACTCTCTGTCTGATTTATGGTTAAGGCTAGAAGGGATACAGCTGCAGCTACTGGGCATGCGCATTTACATATTTACCGAGCCGACAATATCACGTGAAACCTATGAAAATGGCTTTAAAAAAGTACATAGTGCCATAGTTTCATCACTTTAGAGTGTCGCAGTGACCGTCTTTCTGCAGTAAAGGACCTGTCATAGTTTAATAAGAGGGAAGATGACATGAAGCGTCGCGGTTAACCTGCATTGAAAACAGATGAGCGCACATGTGCACATAAAGCTCCCGATCAGGGCGAAGTTCACGGGATTCTGTCCACAGAATGATAAGAGAGCACACGTTTTATCATATTTTATGATTTAACACTCAGTATTTAACTTAAGCGCTGCAAGCCATTCATACAGCGCCGGACATGACAGGTTTTCTGGTACGCAAAACAAGTACTTTAAAGGATACCTTAGCTTACTGCCATTACTGTGGCAGCCAACAACAGCACAGCTTAACCCTCCACACATTTTTTATATTTAGTTATATTGAAAAAGTTTCAATTCAGCCTTTTTAATCCTGTTTTAACATGTATTTCTATGGAGACAGGCAGTAGCTGTTGGGCAAGATGGCAGATAGCAGCAGCGGCACATAATATCCGCGTTCTGATTGGTCAGATCGCCTGTCAATCAAGCTCTTTGCGAACGGTCAATTCCGCAAAAATTTCTCCGGTCTGACGGACCCAGTGACTAAATTCATTGGACAGCCAGATTCTTCCCCCGCTGTAGTTACTGCTTGCTACAGATAGCTGACCAGCCTCCTAGCTAGTTTAAAATGGGTTAATGCAATTTTACTGAAAAATGGCTCTAGAATTTTACTTGCCTGACCGGACAAATAGCCTGATTAAAACTTAAGTGACAAAAAATAACCAGTGAAGTATCGAAACACAAGAATGATTCTTCTGATTTTATTACATTCAACGTAAATAGCGATTGATAATGGATAGTGTAGGCTATTTCTGATATCAAGGTCGCGCAGTTTAGGCTTGCGCTGTCTGTTTCTTTGTAAGAGACTTTTATGGAGAACAAATCAAATGAGTGTATGATGAGCAAAAGAGCTGAACGGGACACATAAAAAATGTTGAGGGGTCTTTTTTATTTATAACATGTAGTTAAGTAGCATTGCAAATGTTACATTGATTTTAGTTTAATAAACAAGTAGTTGAGTAGTCACGTAATTGGCTTACGTACATTTTAGACACAATATTGACTGTTTTGTTCTGTTTCACCAACTAAAATAGTTCTAAACAAAGACCCCCCCCCCCCCCCCCCCCCCCCCCCCCCCAAATTAATTTGTTTGATAACAGCCTTAGTGTAAATTGAATTTAAATTGAAATAAGAATTTGACATGAAATATGATGCATACATTTAATAAGGTTTAAAAAATGGCCTTTATAAAAGTAAATAACTTCCTGAGGTTAATATCAAAAATATACAGATAAATGTAAAAGCTGATAGAACACAGATAAAATATTGGTTCAGAATTAATTGTTCACACCACCAGAAATCTCAGTCATGCGGTGCTTTTGTGGGGATATTTTGTATGGGATATTGCCTGCTGATATGAAAAGTTTGCTGTATATCGTAATAATAAATAGCATTTTTGACAGTAATAGATATAAATTTTACATTAAAAAATAAATAAATATTACATTATACGTATGTAAAATACTGTGTGATTTCCATCAGAGGTTTGGTCTTAAATTTCATATAAGCTGGTATTAAAAAGGTCTTAAAAAGTCTTAAATTTAACTTGTTCATATCTGTAGACACCCTGATTAAGTCCTTGAATTTGAAGGTATTGGACCTGGAAAGTCCTTGAAAGGTCCTTGAATTTGAAGTTAACCAAGGTGTGGGAACTCTGTGTAGGCATATATTATAGTTTATAGTATATATATTTTAGGTATATATTTGGATGTTTGGCCCATTCATTCCATCTTGTGAATGAATCTTTCAGTCCTGATTCATTTAAATAATCCAAATCAACAGTACAGTTTGTTCATGAGTCAGAGATCACTACTATTTTTTGTTTCTGATATACACTGATTATAAAAATTAATATTTTCTGTCAGTGATAATATTTGGACGTCTGGCCCATTCAATCCATCTTGTGAATGAATCATTCAGTCCTGATTCACTGAAATGATCCAAATCAAAAGAACAGTTTATTCATGAGTCGGAAATCACAACTATTTTTTGTTCCGGATGTACACTGATTTTAAAAAAATACTTTCTCACAATGACAAATTGATAAATCATATTAAATATCTTCCATGTAGCTGTTTTTTTGTTAGTAGTTTATAGCTAACTTTCTGAAAGGAATTCCTTGACTAATTTTTAACAATTTAACATTTTTTGTTGTATGTGCGCAACATCTTTGGAGATGTTTCAGAATTTCTATTGACTCTTTATCTCAAAACAATGAGCTTCATCTCAAAACTCTTGCATTTAGAAGACTGTATGTACATTTGCTTGTTTCAAATATACATATAATATGCAGAGAGCGTAGTTAAACGCGCCATGTATATAAACCCAGCTGTGGAGTCTAATGAGTGGTATCAGACGAAGGACAATGCCAGATATGGGACAGCAATGATACCTCATAGGGCAACTAGGATTAACCAGATTTCTCCATGCTGGTTCTCTCAGCCGTTAATCCGTCGGGCCAAGGGCAGTCGCAGCAGCCCTGAAATTCTCAAGGCTTTCCAGAAGATCCCGAATGAACCCTTATGAATTATCACACCTAGCATCCTTATCTACATGCAGAGCGCGCTCGGGCCTCTATAGAGGAATCTGTGAGGGGGACTGAGTCCACGGGCGTCCAGGCTCATTAGGGTGCAGGGAAGACACAGGTAGGAATCGTTTTGTTTGCCTCATGTCGCATCACCCAACACCCACCACTTCTTTCATCAGCATCACCTGCATCTGAATGGTAATGGGGACATTAGGAATACAGTCACAATACAAAAGGTTGGAGGAATGCCAGAGCGTGTTCTGTAAGAATTCAAAAATGCCGGGTTTTATATTGATTGATTTTAAATATTTGGCATTCTAAGGATTTATAGTAATTGAGACAAGGATTTGCATAATGTTCAACAACCTCAGTGAGGTTAATGGATGGTGTGGAAAGGGCAGATATGTAAGGACACTTGCTGTATTTTTTTCTGTATGATGCCAGATGAGAGGGATTAACGTGAAACTGGAGAGAAAAAAATTTATGTAAATGAAGATGACCATATTCCATTTTAATAAAGTAGCATCCAGACTGTCCCATCAGTTCCAAAATCCAGGGAAAGGATTGCATTCCTGTGCATTGTGTGGCTTAAGTGTGGAATTTTGGCAGTAACTGCACATGGATTTGGTATGTCGCATGCATCGATGCCTGTTGTTCATCAAACATGATGGCCAGATGGTACGTGGAAGATTTTAACGGAGTAATCCTCCCAAAAAATTAA